>BROE01000006.1:3934421-4060019 GCA_036571765.1 Plecoglossus altivelis | reverse complement strand
CCTCTTTCACGCAGTCTGGGTGTAAAAACAGATCCCAAATGCACCAGAGAGAAGAGAGATAAGATAGACAGCGGTAGTTCAAGCAGTGCTCCTATCCCTCTTGCTTGGTCTTGCCTCAAGTATCTTCTTTCTGTGTTTCCACTTTGGGGGGTTTTCGTGCCCCCCAACCTCGCTTATATAGTTGCCCTCACCACTTGTACTCCCAGCTCCCCTCATTATCCCCCCCCCATTCACTCTTATGTGATTTTTGTTTAACAAGTTTTTCAAAGTCAGTTGAAGAATTTCTGAGGTTGGGGGATGAAGGGGGTGTGGGGGGGGGTGACTAGTTGATCCTGACTAATCCCTCCACTGAAGCTGCCTCCCTCTGGCCCCCGCCCCCCTCCCCACACCCCCCTCCCCACACCCCCTCCCCACACCCCCCTCCCCACACCCCCATGGAGTTAATGTATGGTTTTGCGTACGTCAAATCAACGCTGTGAGGTCATGTTTGTTTGGCAGACTGGATCAAACCACGGAGGACTAATCCCCCAGAATTAGTCCTTCCAGCAACCACCTCTTGACCATAAGGCTATGGCCATTAAAATGGTTACAGCAGGAATGTCTGAGCCCTTTCCAAAGGCGTGCTGACTTTCTGATGTGAGGAAAGACATAGAAGTATAACCATTCTGATCTCCTCATACAGTCTGCTGTACCATGTGAGTTGCTTAGAGAACTGGTCTTTTGGATATAGGAGTTTGGTAGGGGGGAGGAGAATATATATATTTTTTAATTCCACCACAACGCCAAGTGTTTTACAACACAAACCCTTCACAAACCCCACAAATGTCATGACAGTTTTTGTCTTTCCATTCAGTTTTATTCACACTGCACTGTTGCGCTCGGGGACCTAGTATCAGCGATAATGTAGCTACTGATTACACACCCCTCAAAGTGTTCTTCATTCCTGATATTCATTTCACTGAAGGCATTACTGTGATTTCCCATCTGTCTCTCAGCTGTCTAGAGTGGATCAGACTTCCCGGCCCATAGTTTTAATCAGGACTGTTTTACGCGTAGACACCTAAAGATCAACCAGCCATCCAAGGCAGGTCTGAGCTACCGTTTTCTAAGTCTTCAGCCTTTGACCTACCCTCTCTATAGACTCCCTATCAGAAAACGTTTATGACCGCCATACCGGAAATTTCCTTAACAAGTCTGTCAACGCCAAGCCTTTGTCAATGTCTGCAAGGCCAATCGAATGTGAAGTGGCCCACCAGGTGACCAAACCCCTACGATGAACTTTCAGGTTGAAAGATTTGGCCGGGCTGGACAGGTGGCTCTGACAGAGAGGCACAGAGCCTTTGAAATCCTCTCGACTGGAAAATGCAGCTGCTTTTCACACGACAAGGACTTGCCTCTGAGAACCGGCTCTGACAGCCTTGAGGATAGAATTCTAACCCCTGGCAGGTCAGTCAGAATCTGATACTTCTGCTTTGTCAAACTGTGCCAGTGGCCTTTTTTCTTCTTCCAGTGTGGTCAACTTGATTCTAAGGCAAATGAACTATTTTTCAAATGGAAATGGATTTCACCCATTTGACTCTCTTATTGTGATCCATGCGATCGAGCTGGCAGAATGCTTCACTGTTTGAAACTAAACAAACGTTTGCGCTGTGAGTGTAGTCTGTGCTGCGTTGCCGTATAAAAGCTCTTCCCAGATGAATTGTTTCTAGACTTCTCTCCTTTCCAGTATTCAGAACCCCTTTGAAAAACGTTCTCATTAGAAGGAACCAAACAAAGCACTAGTTGTTTCTGCGTTAGGAGAGATGTTCTCTGTAATCTCTCTTTCGTCAACGCACACACACGGACGCAAACGCACACACATGTTTTTGAATCAATCAGCGTGGCTTTCAGTGCACTAATTATGTTGTTTAGGGTAATGAGAAAGGTGACATGTTCACAGGGGGTGGCATAATGACGCTAATCTGGGCTCTAGCCAAGACATGCATTGGCTACAACTCATCTCAGTCACCAAGAACCTATTGATCATAAGAGATCACAACAATCCTGCGTGTGTGTGAGTGTGTGTGTGTGTGTGTGTGTAAGTCCACGCGATTGAGTGTGTGTATGTGTGGTCCACGAAAGAGTGTGTGTGTGTGCATCCATGTGTGTGTGTGTGTAATAATGGGTTCTACACCACATGAGGTAATGCTTATCCAGGTGTTCCAAGCATTTTGCTGCTAGTCAAACACATCAAAGATTTTGGAAGAACTCACTCTGAGAACCATGGCAACCAGACTGTTCTGGAGGCCTGTTTGATGCACTGGAGGAACAAGAGAACACTGCAAACGCACCATCTACACGCTTGCTCCATCTCAGAAACATGTTTAGATATGGAACACTGTGAACATACAGTCTTTGATGCCAGCTTTACAACCAACACAGTAGAGTTCTATATTGTGACCACAAATAGGCAAAGTAATTCCAAGCAATCTCACTATTCACTCATCCAATACTTGGTCATATGTACTCTTTTATAGATTCTCTTTCATACTGTACATTCTCTTCAATTCACACTTTGTCACACACACACTCTTATACACACTCGTCCTTTTATAATCTTTCTGGTGAACACAGGTGATTCACTCATATTACAAACATCCATCCATAACCACTGTATCCCCTAACGTTAATATATATAGCCCAAATATTAAATCTGTCACTGAAACATGCTCTAACTTTTTTTTTTTTTACACGCATGAGCATTATAGGCGACTAGAATGGTAATAAGGAGATAATGAACCTTATTTCCAATTTATGCTTCTCTTTTCAGTTAAGCGCCAGACTAAATTCTCCCTTGCCAGTTTCCTCCCTGATTGCCAATCTAAGATTCTGTTCTTCTCTTAATCATTTTGTGACTATCTCCACTTTAAGATAATTAGGTATGTTTTTAATCAATGTAGTATTTAGGAACCTCTGTTTGCAGAGATGGTAGAAGGTAATACATGTCTATTTTGTGTGTTTTTGAGGCATCAGATCGCTTGAAGGTCGTGTCGATACAACAACCACATTGGTGAAGCTCTAAAACACATATTGCTGTATGTTAGTATGAATAGAGTGTTCCAGTTACTGACATTATAACCATAGTACTTTTCAAACACCAAAACAATATGATTATTTTCATGTCTTGCTGTTTTGTTTCGTAACAGGAGGCTAGTCAATCAACTGTTCCCTCTATTGCACAACAGCAATGGTACTGTATATCCGGTACCTACGAGACAAAAGTGCAAAGGTATCATCTGTCTGGATCTTCATTCCATTAATAATCTGAGGTTTCACTTGAGCAACAACAGAATAAAACAAGCATGCCACTCTCATTCAAGGGCTGGAGGATTGGTGTGCCATAGAGCTCACCAGACCAAACAACATTCTGCCGACGCAACACAATGCTGTTTATCTGTTCCTATTCTCTGCCTGTCCTCATATCTATGCAACCACCGGCTTCTTTATGGACCAGCTAGCTTTATTATCTTCATTTACTCCATGCTGCAGGAGAAACCAGGTCTGAATGTAACCATCAGTTATCTGCACAGGCACACACCAACACAATGGCGTCAGGGGAGTTCATATGCAATTATGCAGAAGCCCATTTTCTCGCTATTCAGCCTGGGAACAAAAGAAAGCTGTGTACTTACACATATTTGTTTACTGCGTATCGCAACAACAACAACAACAAGAATTCGTAAACACCGACTTCTCTATAACAACATGACAATGGCGTCCGATTGACCCTCTGCAGTCCCAGCTCCGCATCTCTCAGCAGAACAAAGGGAGAAGGAACGAGAGGCTTCTTGGAGCGGAGGACCTTAATCAAGTCAAGGCCTGCAGCTGCAAGACCTATAGGGAGACAGAAGCACTGTGAATATCACTGTCTGATTCCATAGTTTGATATGCGATCACCCCCCCCCCCTCCCATTGAGCAATCTATCAAGTCAAATCGAATTTACTCCCTGATTAAATTGTCTGAATGTGTCATTATACACGTAATCACAAACACTGTGACTAATGGATATTAATGACAGTAAACTAGAACATGGGGGTCTGATAGAAAAGCGGGCTGGATTTGAACGTAAAGTAACACTCAGGCAGAAGAGAGGGGAAACAAAATAGGTATTTTCAGATTACATGCAAAGATTGGCTTCAGTGTGCTAACCATCCTCATAGCAATAACGTACAGAAGTAACGCATGGAGGACCAATGAGATGCGCCAGATTTATACATGATCATACAGTATATATTCCGCAAGGGGTGTAATGCGCATTAACATAATCAACGCTCAGCAAGATCCATATCTGACTTGATTTATGGTATAACTTGTGTCCGTAGGGAATGTCTGCAAGTAAGTACGTCATTTGCAGCTTGTGGTTTCTGAATTGAAAAGCCACCTCAGTTACTAGGTGATGTATGAACCTGCCCTTGTGTGCAGCGGACTAAGACTGGGTTTTTCTGGGCAGCAGTTTCGCAAAGGAAGACTCCGTTTCAATCCCGGATCAATGGCCGTGCTAATCTCACTTCCTGACCGAGACACCTGCTTCGCCTCCGGACAGTCAAATAATCTTCTTCCCTTAATGGATGAATGGTAATCCCTCCATACAACTACACAATTACCCAGTAATGTGGACATGAATATTTCAGTTACACCTTCCAGATGCCGCAGCAGAGAAATCCAATAAGGCCAAGTCGGCAGCATGTTGTACCAGCAAGGTAGTTTGGGGGGAAAGTATGCATTTTTAATGCTCAATCAGAGATTGCATGTTCTATAAAGAAGTCGCTGACTGACTTGAAAGTTAAAATCCAACAGCGGCTGAATTAGCCGTGCAGCTATGAGAAATCGCCGCCGCCTGAAACGCAGCACATAGATTTTCTTCCTCTTTTATAACCGAAGCTCAGTCAACGGCAAAGTATTGTACTCGACCGAAATCCCTTAAAATAGACTTAATCCTCCCGATCGGACAGGTTTCAACAGCCTCCCCAGTACTTTTAATTAGCACCACAGTCACTCATGTGTTATCATTGTTTAAAGAATCCCGTCTTCACATTCCTGAGTTAGGTAGTTAATCTTGGACAAGCAGTGAAGCACAGTACTGTACCCTGTCATCTGTGAAAGAATAATGCCACTGGGTAATGTTCAGGAATGGGTGTATTACCTCTGTGAGAACTAGTACATCTGAAACATGTGATGCAGGTGATTTCGCAGCTCTCGGTGGAACGGCGAGACGCTCTAACGTCTTTGGTCGTTGGCAAACGTCTCAATGTGCTACGAAATCATCGTATGTTTCCTGTGAGGGGGGTGAAAGGTCGGACTCGGTCGTGCAGGTAGATAAGGTGGAATCCAGATGTTTCCCTGTCAGGCTCAGGTTGTTTACTCCTGATCTCCTCGTCTCCTGAAAAGCACAACGCCTACTTGTTTTCCAGGGAATACCAACGTTTTGCAGGAAAGGGACCAGTGTAGCTTCATGTTTTAAGAATGTGACTGCAAATCTAGAGGTTGCAGGGTCTAATCCCTTCTTTGCACATGACACATTTAGATGAAAGCATCTTCTAAATGAACTCATTAGTATTATTGACACTTTAAAAGTGTCACACCTCCCGTTCTCAGAGGTTAATACGAAAAACATAAAATGGGTTTTTAAAAAAAAGCCGTCTTTGTTCCAATGTTATCGTCTCATAATGATGTCATCTCTAGAATGATCTGCGCCCACAGCTCCTCCACTGCTAGAATGCTGTAACTACATCTCTTCATTCTCAGCTGACACACTATGACACTCCGATATAGATTAAGCGCAAGTGTAAACAAAAGTACCATGCATCCACCAGCCTTTGTCTACATCCTCAAACTGATCTCTGACAATGACCCCTTTCAAGGGGTCACCAACCACCTAAAGGATAACTTGAATCCACAGCAAGCACCTGAGCTGTCCTGAGGTTTCAGAGTCCGGGTTGTGGTTAGTGTTTGGTGTGGCAATACAGCTGCCTAGCAGCGGGTCGGTACCGCTTATCCTCAGGTCTGTATTCCTAGTCTCTCCACTCTCTGAATAGAGGAGAATTGTGCAAAATGCTTTGTGTCAATGTGACTGACTTCTGACTGCAGGGAGACTAGCTGGGCATCCCTGGGACACTGCCTGCTCATTCAAGGAGGGGAATTTGAGAGGCTGGCTCAAAGGGCAATACAGTTTCCCTGTATTCAGCCCTGAGCCTGGGGAACAATGTGCCTTGACGAACATGGCTTTTCATACTGTGCCAAAGACCCAGCAGGAACACTGGAGGAGCACTAAACTAAATCCACTAACAAAAGTATCGCAAGCCTATTCACCTCCATGCAGTTCGCATTCCTAACCATGATTACAACCAGCGTATACGGACATTAACATGCTTGTGTGAGTATAGGGAGTCATAATGTCTTAATCACAACGTCGTACAGCCCCATCTATGCTTTGACATTTGTAACCTATGCGAATATTTTTTTCATACGTCGAGCGTAAAACTAGAAACGTAACACAACGTATGTGAATGTAAAACATTGAAAAGTTGTCGTCGAAGTCTAGTTATAGCAGGCACAAAAACAGTATACCATCACTATATTCGCGGTTCCTGGTTACATTATGCAGAGCAAACAAAGAACCAGGCGCACTTGATTGAGGAACGAGTCGCTCTAAATGATCGCTCTACAAAGACACATTATCCGGGAACGCGCAAAACGCTTGCTGTATTCATTAGTTCATCCTTGTATTTGACAACTAGTGTATGCATAGCGGAATGTGAGCTGCTTTAACGTTGTAAATGTGCCTAGGTATCAACACGGTGTGGAGTATTCCTTCTGTGTAAGGCACAGTCGCGGGGACGCATGCCTTCAACCTGATCATAAACTTGGTTTGAAGAGCCCCGCCCTTCTTTCAGTTTGCCTTCTCTTTATAAGAAGCAAGCCTGTCGTACAAGCGTTCATACACAAAACACTGGAGCGGTCGCTGTCTACGAAACATTCTGGAAAAGAATCGTGAACTGTGACTGCAGAAACTTAGAGGATTACACTGTTGATTTTGAAGAGAAAGCAAGCGAACATGGATTTTCTCAATCATAACTATTTGAATGCGCGAAGCCCTTATGACTACACCTTCAATTTTTGGAACGACTATCTTGGTCTTTCGACGTTGGTCACGAAGAACAACAGACACAGCATGCCACAGAGTCCGAACTCAATCACCGAGTCTCTGAAAGCGACGCTGGGCTTGGATGACTCTCCGACATGTGCGTGCGTAATCGCGGCCAGCGGTGAGGGCGGTCACCTGGACTGTTGTTGCCCGTCCGCGAGCCCTCCACCTACAACCATCCTTGACTTGAAAGAGCGTTTCTCAATCCTTAACCCGTTTCAAAACCAAATCGCTGGTGTTCCGTTCCCAGAGAGGGACCTGAGTCTTGGGGGAAGCATGGCGGGATTTGACCTGTTCGGCATGGAGAGGAAGATGCGCAAACCAACTTCTAGGAATAAACAGGAGCCCAAAATCTGCGTCTTCTGCCGGAATAACGGTGCACCGGAGGAGGTGTATGGCTCCCACGTTCTGAAGACTCCGGACGGGAGAGTTGTGTGCCCCATTCTCCGGGCATATACCTGCCCTCTTTGCAGTGCTAACGGGGATAATGCCCACACAATAAAGTACTGTCCACTCTCCAAAGATCAGCCATCCCAGAGACCATTAAAGGGAGGTAGGGCAGTGGGTGGTAAGCGAATGAAAATATTCTAGAGAGATTTTTACACGATTAAATAAACTAAATTTAATTGCACTGAACAATTTTCAGATGACTGTTTCGATTGCGGCCATAGCTTATATCTCAGTCCAAACTGATAAGGCTACGATTTCCTAAACAAAACAAAAAAAAAAGCAGAAATGGATTATATTCTTGTTTTCCAAGATCTCGTATATTTTTATAGTTACTTTATTCACATAGTTTATTTTATGAGTTATAATTTACGTTTATATCTTTCTTAGTGTGTAGCCATATGATTGTTCATATGAGATCGCATATAATCGCAGCGTGTGAATAAATGAGAGACGAGAAGGATGATCCGTGTAGGGAAGACATAGTTTTGCAGCGGGTGTGACTGTCATGTTTTCACAAGTATTCTTTACCGTAAGCTAAGCTTACTTGTTTATCTGTCTTTGAAAACCAAAGTTATGTTTGCCATTAAACAAGCTCAAGAATGTTCAATTAACGGAATCTATTCAAATTTCAAATGTATGTATGACTAGGGTATGACCTCCGTTTCCTCATTCCTCTCTGCCTGCTCGTGCACCACATCATTTCCAGCTCGCTCTGAAGTTGACATTTAATATGTGTAGACCCCCCTCCCACCTCAACAACACAATGTAGCCTCTGTTATGCCCCCTGTTCTCCAAGTAACTCCATAATCAGTGTTGCCAAGCCAAATAACTTTCAACTCCAATGTCACAGACAGTCATCACCCAAGTTCATGAACAGCCAGTACCCCAATATAGATTATATTAATGTTTACATTCTGAAGATAGAGTAACACACTGGATAAAACTTCTTTTTGAAAAGTATTTCTTTCATTAGACTTTCATTATTCAATGACAGCAATATAAAGTTGTTGTTAACGTTGTCCTATAAAATGTTCCCCGAAGAACCTTAGTGCCCAGCAAAGGACAAAGCATAGAGACAAGCGCATATGAATGTTATTAAACAAGCTTTTTCTTAAACAATGTATTATCCCCTTGTTTATTTGCATTATTTACCTGAATCAATCCCCCCCCCCCAAAAGATGCAGAAATATTGTGAATGTATACAATTTCACGTGTCACTTGCAGGACTGCACATTTGACAGTAATGTTTACCAAAGGAATACAGTTTAATGAAGTAAGTAAGAGAGGTGCTGTATACTGTATATAAGTTGAGTGATGTTTATCCAGTATTTGAACATTTCAAGAAACATCCGAGGGCACTACCTCAGCAGGATTTTGTACTTACATGTGAAATGTCAACAGCAGTTTAATAATAACAGTGCTGCCATTTATAAGGGTTTTTAATAGTATTTTTGATCTTTGTATAACATAATTGTATTTTTCTTTTCTCGCATTAAGCATTACGGAAGTGAATTTCCAAGAAGATTTAAGCGTTGTTCGCCCAAAGGTGATTGTCTGTAAATAAGGACACCCATACTTTTTAAGTTTAGTTGTTCAATGTTACATTCTTGAGAGTGTACAAGAGAATGGATTATATTGCAAGCAATTGAGAATTTGCCACTTTTAACAGAGCTTTTTGATTAAATGAACAAGAAAATAAAACACTTGTTGAATTTGGTTATTTATATATTTTACCACATGCTCATCTTATATCAAGCTCAAGTCATCCTTGGATCTTAACCGAAGTCTGAACTGACAAACTTAGTAGAACCACCATCATGACTGAATTTCCAAGCTGCAGCTGTACTTCACCTTACTTCGATATCATGTGACACCATTTTGTACAGAGTTCAATTCTTTCCCTTCTCTTGTCATGTTTCGTCTGAGATTCCAACCTAATTACTTCTACTTGAGCAGACGGAAACCTTTATTCCTCCTCCTATCTTGAAGTTTATAAAGAAGGGAAACCGAGGGCCCATTTCAGACCAGAACAAAAGCCATACAGTTGTCCAGTGTACTCGCCTGTTGTTTATGAAGCCTGCCCACCCTGGAATGTCTAGGCCAGAGCCGAGCCATTAAAACGGATCATGTTTGCTCTGAAGACTAGTGAGCGACTCCCCTGCCTCTCCACCTCCCATCTGGCTGGGCTGTTGAAACTAATCAGTTCTGAGTCCATTTCAGAAAGAGGGAATTCAAAGGGAAGAGTGAGGCAGCGCTGAGATCCAAGACCTGCAGTCTTTCCAAAATACGAAGACTTGTGATGAACATGTGTGACATCATTACAAAGCTCCTGTATGACCTCATTATTTTGTAGAGGTATGGTAACCTGCTGGCCTGATTCCCAGTAACAAAAGACCCACATCTGATCTCATAGAGAGGCTGCATACTGTCACTGTGCAAGACACTGAAAAACACAATTAATTGATGACAGAGAATATGAGGGGCTTTCTGCATTAAGTCGAAAGCTACAACACCTGTTGGCTTCTGTTGCAAACAGGTCATGGTATCTGTTTGAGTCCTGAAGTTTTTAGTTTAACATTGATCCATTTCCCCCTCCCTCGCTGCGTTGGGGCAGACTCACCAACACCTTCTTTCAGTCCTCTCTCCCTCTCCTCTCTGCCTCCCAGTCCTTTCTCCACTCCTTCTCCTCTGCCTCCCTCTCCCCTCTCTCCTCTCCCTTCCCCTCTCTCCCCTCCCCTCTGCCTGCCTCTCCCCTCTCTCTTCTCCCTTCCCCTCTCTCCCCTCCCCTCTGCCTCTCCTCTATCTTTCCCTCTCTTCCGTCCCCTCTCTCCCTCTCCCCTCTGCCTCCCTCTACCCTCCCTTCCCCTCTCCCCCCCCTCCCCTCCCCTCTCTCCCCTCCCCTCTGCCTCCCTCTGCTCTCTTCTCCAGCTGAGGCCCCGGCATTAAAAATGGATGAATACTAAGTGCAACAGGGATTTATCTTGCAGAGAACAGGGGTGCCGAAGGCTGGCGGGTATAATTTCAGACCAACATGGTCGTCTAACAGGCATTATTCCCCAAACACCATTGCCCATTAGCTGCTCAGCAGACAGGGTTTGCGTAATGTAGTTAGTTTTATCATTCATGAGATACATATATCTCTCATAGAAGGATTACGACCGGGGTGGAATCAAAGTTGTTGTGCATTTTGACACAGAATAATAAGCCCTGTAATACCTCAGATTCAGTGAATTAAACAAAACAAAGACAATAGTCAATATATTTATCTGATTATCATCTTTTTACTGTATATTCCCCAAAATCGAAGGCCACTGCTGACAGCTTGCAGTCTATACCAGGCAGCTGAAACCCTTTTATCCAAAGTGACAAACAAGGTGAAATTTCAACCCGACGTCTCTTAAACTGCAGTCAAATTCTCCACCACTGAGCCGCATCCTCCCAGTCTTGTTAGGTTTGTGTTGTATTTCAACTCCCTACTTCAAACCTCTTGTTTTTATCGCGGTCTGATCACAGTCCAACTCATCACTGTCAAACTCATCCCGACCCTGCGGCTAGACGGATAACAACAACATGATGTAGTCTTCTACCGGACGCTTTCATCCAGAGTACCTTGCAGAGAGGGATTCGCACCTGCATCCTCTAGACCTGCAGGTGAATGCCCTATCACCAAGCTACACCCACTCCCCTGAAAACACGGGGATGATCAAAGCAGCGAGACCTCCCTCGCAGCGAGTCGTTCCTGCCTCAGCATGGCAGCTCTAGCCCAGGTGTTGCTCCTCTGGAAGATTCCATGCAAGGAAGGAACCGGATTGTACTCGTTACCCCGTCGTATCACACGATCGCACGACTCACTGTTTCGGCTGCACAGAACCAAAACCATGGCTACCAAGACCCACCCTCCCCCAAATACACATCGACACCACAGTTAGGAAAACACTCATTATCATGAGACAAGACAATTAGCCTTTCTACCTGTTCAAATTAAACATTGATCCGTTTCCTCGTTTCACAGAGTTGCCTGCTTCTGTAGAGGCTCTGCTAGAGTAGAGTGAAACAGCAGAATAAGAGGGCAGGAAGAAGGAGAGAAGGAGATCCTGTTATTCGGACCCTGAGATGTTACATTTCATTCACTTAGCTTGGATATCAATGACACTTTCATCCAAATCAAGACTCAAAGGAGACAAGGAATGTTATGAAAGCAGCGTTTCTTAAACGATGTTGACGCGCATCATTGCTTTTATAGTGGACTCGGTCACACAGGTGTAAAATCACCTCACTAAATGAACATAATTGCTGTCACTATCCGAAAGCTTCATATTATTCATATCTTTACTATAACATGGTCCTTGTTCTCTCTTTTCGCATCGGTGACCACGTCCCCCTAGTGGTCTTGCAGAGTACTACAAAAACATCCTTGTTCAACAAAGAACAACTACATGGGCAGTACTCTTGAGGGGACAGTTATAACTGAGTTAATGTGAAGCTGATGCCAAAAGGAACAGCCTTAATACACATGCACTGTACTAAACCATCTACATTTGCCGTCTAGCTGGCACTTTTTCCATGGCAAAGGTACACACATCCTTCACTCAAGCACAGCTACTCATGTTTAAAAAAAACTGGAAATACTGAGTGCAACGTTTCAAGTTCAAGTAAAGATGCTCGAACCTCTATTAATAGGTTTTAAGTAGGCAGTGCCTGTGAATTGACTGCAGTTATGCCAGCTGCGGTAAAGTAATTGAAACAGCCTTCTAATTAACCGTTATCAAGTATTACGAGGAACCACACAGTTTTTCATGGCATGTC
Organism: Plecoglossus altivelis; assembly: GCA_036571765.1. Taxonomy (NCBI): domain Eukaryota; kingdom Metazoa; phylum Chordata; class Actinopteri; order Osmeriformes; family Plecoglossidae; genus Plecoglossus; species Plecoglossus altivelis. The sequence goes on along the minus strand of BROE01000006.1, from coordinate 4,047,579 downwards.
TCCAATCTGCAAGTGTGGAGAAAATGGCTAATTATTTTCGCATCTTGTGAAAGACAAGGTGAAATACATTCAGAGCCTTAGCAGAGTTCCTAGGTCTTGTCTGTGTGTGTTTTTGTTAGTGGGAAAATTCCAGAACTGCATCGAGGTTCCATGTGGTTGTGGTTTGGGGTGAGAGGCACAGTAACACGTTTGTGACGCAAGCAAGAGGAAATTGCAAAAGCTTCCTGCACAACTGTGCTTTTGTACTGCTTCCAGGTGGATACCAGGCCCGGCCACCGCATAGCTTTTAAAGGAAATAAGACCTGACGACTGCCATGCCTGAAGCATGCGGCAACAGCACCCCCTGCAGGTCAGAATTGGAACAGCACACATCGGAGGTAAATCCAATTACGGCTCGATAAGACTCCCAGATGGCAGCCTTTTTACATCTACGGTTTCTATGGTGTCATTTACAGATGGAATATTATGGTATGTCAGTGTAACATCCCCTTGTACTCTAGCACCATCTAGTGTTGTAAAGATGATAAAGACGGGATTGAAGACGATGTTCCTGTATTTTGACGTTGACACCCATTTTCACTTAATATCTCAAAAGAAAATGAAACAGTATGGGTTTTAATGCAATATTGTGAGGACAATGCTTTTTCATTATTTCCATGAATTGGAATTCGATTAAAGACCACTCTACAATATTACAATACATTTTTCAAGAGGATATTTCACATTTTAAAACATGTTCAGATGCCTACAAATAAACATACATAACTAACCCGAACCCACAAAAAAAGTCAAGAGAGAACTGCCCAAAAAACCCCAAGCAACCTTGGAAGGAGTAATTCGGTGAGGCACTCTGTTCCGAGGGAGACGTGAGGTTGTTTATTGACCACTAAGGGTCGTTGTTCTCCCTGGTCGGCTTGTGTCCTAAACAGTTCTGCAATGTACAGCATCACCACAACACGTGGAACAGTTTACAGCCATGAACAGATGCTTGAAAGCTCTCGCTTCTCTTCTTGAAAGTCTTCCCCGAGGCGGAGCATTGGGATAAATCAGCGTTAAAGCTATGGAAACAAGTCCGCGACATAACGTCGTTAGAATTTTAGATGGAATTCAATACTTATTATTGTAATTTTACATTTAAATACCACCAAATTTTCTGGTTTTATTTCATCTATTTAAAATTTCAAAATTAATTCATTTCAATGTAAAATTCGAATAAAAAAAAATTCAGGTTCGTAATTTCAGGTAGCTCTTAACTGTGAAATTCGGTTCCCAAAAACGCAATTAAAAATACGGAACAAAATTCAAGCTTTTCAAATTCGAAAGGTGAAATTCAGATTTGAACATATTCAAGCAGAAAAATGTCAGCCGCAACCATTCAGAATACAATATCCGGGACCCCAAGGAATGGCTTTCCTCAGACCCCAGGCAGTGACTGGATGACTGATCTGCGTGTCTGCAGGTATGACTGCCTGCAGCTACCCCTGGATGAGAAGGGCCTGAGAATAGAGGTCTGTAGTTAGACCCCTCTCAGATAAGTGAAATGGTTCAATTGCATTTCACTCAATATTTTTGTAGACTCAACATTTTTGGGATCTGTATTTCACCATTTGAATTTCAGCCTGAATTTAATTTTTGATTCTTATTTTTTTTATTGAGGGTGGGATCTGAATTTTGAGCTACCTGAATTTCTGAACCTTGAATTTCTATTTTGAAAAGGCGAATTCAAAATCAACAAATCCAGTGGTGTTTATGTTTCAGTATGAAGTATTCAGTGCCTCCTATGTCACTGCTTTGCTTCCATATAAAAGCATTTTTCCTGAATGTCTGTAGCCTTGAGGTGAAAGTCACCCCTGCTAGTCACTTCAAAAACATCTAGTGAATTAATATTTATAATATTTATCATCTTCAATCATCAGAATTAATTAAATAATGTGTGTCACACTTACAGCCTTGACAATGCAGCACTTTATAAGCAATAGAAAACTGCCCAATGTCCCAAAGACATTGGGAAATATGACAACCAAAACATCAGTTGTTGTGAAAGATTGGCCATGTGTAAGTAGGCTTGCTGCATTCAGAGCAGTGTCACTAAGTTCCACAAGATGGCAGTCTCAACCTACATTCATACCTGAAGTAATCTCATAATTGAACAAGTACAACCATGCATCTGGCCCTGTTACAAGATAAATCAGGAATAAAAAAGAAAGAAAGAGAAAATAATTAGGGGGTTTTTGTTTGGGTTTCTTTCTTAGTTTTAATTTTATAATCTCAATAAATTTGTCTTAACTGGCTATATTCTAAATGGGCTATTACATAAAGTACTTAAATGACAATTAATTAAATAGTACTTTATGTACAAAACTTGAAATCATACCAACTGGATTGTGTCAGGGTTTTAAATTTAGAACATATTTTTGCAAAATGCGTGTAGAAGACTCTAAAAACACAAATTAGACATAAGTTGTGATCCGTTTGATCAATAACCCCACTCCACAAATCTAACGCTCACATGAAAAGCATTTTTAAGACTGAACCATCTGCTACATTCCATAATACACCACACTTAACACGGCAGTCTCAACTTATCTCTCAGGCCTGAGTATCTCCATCATTTCCAGAGGAATTTAACCATTCACTGTTTCTCAAAGACATAATAGCAGGCTTTTTTTATGGCTTCCCTCCATGAATGTTTAGCGCAATATGGTGGCAGGCTGGCCAAGGGTGGAGACTGACTTGTTTCCAAATGCTTAATTCAATTTGTCATCGCCATTCAGGGGGCTCAAGTGGTCTAATGTGTGTTAATGAGAGGTAATAAAGTCATAGGCCTTTATATTACTGCCAGGAGGAGGATGGGGGTGAGGAGTGTGTGTGTGTGTGTGTGTGTGTGTGTGTGTGTGTGTGTGTGTAGGGGAGGGTAGTGTAAGGTAGGTAGGCAATTGACTAGCTCCAGTCCCAGACGGCCTGCCCGGCTGCCCCCTCGTTCTCCCTCCATCCCTCCATCCCTCCATCATGCAGGCTCTTGGCAGGCTGCTCCACCCACCCTCCATTGTCCCCCTAATTAGATAGCCTTTGTTGGGGTAATGCTGCCGCCATCTGGTTCCCTGTCAGGTGGCCCCTCCAGGACCCGTGGGCCCTCCTCTACTCCTCTCCTCTCCTCCTCTCCTCCCCTGCTACAATACGTACAGCCTTGGACCACAAGGACCCTTTCACACTTGAAGGAATTAGTGAGAGATTGATGTCTCCTTCTCTCAGAGTGGGCCGAGAAGAGAAGAGACTGCAGGGAGGGGTGGTACACAGCTTCTGCTCAGGATCTCTGTTTAGTTCAATTAAATCAAATCACGTCTTATTTGCGGAGGCCTTTTTACAAGCACGATCACGGAGGCCTTCGCGAATGCACACAGATCAGCAACGATAACTTGTGTCAGTTTTGAGATATATTTTAGGTATATTTCGGCCTTTATTTCTTTTGAAGGTTCACAGTGGGAGAGGATAGGCACAGAGAGAGAGAGGGGGGATGACATGCAGAAAAAGGCCTGGGTTGGATTCGAACCCAGGTAAGGCCTTGTTGTGCCAAAACCTACCTCAGTTCATTTAGCAGAGCGTGTGCATTCTTAGCTAATATGAAAGATTATTCAATGGTTCCTTTCATGTTGTCAGGGAAGAACAGTGTGTTGCGAAATTATAGTGTCTGCTAAATAAATACAAATGTGATGTGTGTACTACAATATAATATGGAATAAGCACATATAAGAATACAAGTGCTGTCCGAGCACCTTGGTTTGATTAGTAAACAAAGCATCGAAATTGAGATTTTAGAAGCAGGTCAGGTCATGTTTGTGAGCTGAAATCTGCCAGTGCCAGACCTCCGATTTCAGTAGGTGGCAGTGTGGTCACGATCACATCCAGACAGAGGAATCAAGACCTGGCATCGTAACATGCAGCAGGTCCCACAGGTCTGATGTCCATGGTGTTATCCTCCACATCTCATCCATCTAACCCTAAACCCACCAGGCCAGAAGGACTGTCTTTCCCACCACATCCTGAGGGTTTGTTTGGGATGCGTCATAAAGAGGGAACTGAATCAGTGCTCGTTCTTTGCTACCTCCAACAGAGACCTGTAATGGATGACTTGTAGGCGACCCTGACCAACTGGCTGACTGAGCTACCATCATATCCCAACACAATATCATCCATCTGCTCGCTGTCAGGTATCACCTGTTTGTCTGTCTGTCTGTCTGTCTGTCTGTCTGTCTGTCTGTCTGTCTCTCACTACCCCTCTATCCGTAACACCATACTTTTGCTATCTATGACCATCAGTCAGCCCACTAAGTGCCAAAGCATTGGCCAGTGCATCACACCCTTCATAATATGAGATAAGCCAAATATTCTCACCTCTTTCAAAACCTCATGCACGCAACAGCTAATTGTGGAAAAGTACCTCGTTTGATAGATTCTACAGTATCACATATCTCCCACCTCATTCCAGGCATTCTTCCCCTCAGTCAGCGTTGAAAGTCTCCTTCCAAAGCCGCAAGCACACATTTCAACAACAAACAGCCTCCAAACCTGTTATTTTAGCTGTGGAACTTTGCAGAGGAATTATAAACTGTGCATAACATCAGACAGGCTCATATTTAAGCTTTTGATGGCTGAAAGTCAAACTTCGTTAAGACATCTGACTTATACTCTGCTTGTGTTCATGCTTTTGAAACAAACGTGCGCGTACCCTTCGTGTAATGGACTTGTTAAGAGGGTGTGGGTTTAATTCAAAGGAGCCAATACCTCCAATAGCTAAATTACCCATGAATGAAATCAGCTGTGATTAGAGGGCATATTAGTTCTTGTCATATTTCCATGATAATCATATGAACACCAAGATAATAAAAACCATAAGGTTAAAAAATGTATGTATTACGGGAAAACATTTGATTAAGGTTGAACTGTTTCAGCTGCGAGTGTCCGTAATACTTTGAAAAATAGGGAAATATATGAACAATCTGTGCAGCTGAAAACTTGATGTTTTGTTTGGAGAAGAAAGATCATTCTTACCAACCAGGAGACATCAACACACTGATCAGAATGGTTTTTACCTTCAGCAACACCCTTTCAAAAGACCCCGGTGATGAAAACAAAACACTGAGCTTGCGACCACACAGTCAATATTTACTTTGAGTAAGAGCAATCTCCTCATCTCCTTCTCCAAAGAGAACGAGATAGGGAGGTTGCCACCGTGGAAGACATGCTGGCTGTTTTTACCCCCACGGTGGTGAGAACCACCTCCACCACCAGGTCGGCAGATAAACGAGGGGAAACGAAAGAAGGAGCCTTCACCCTCGAGTGAAGACGCACTCCATCTCAAACGCCTTGAAGCTTCTGCGCTCACGGGGTTAAAATAAACGTTCCTGCTGAACCATACTGAGCAACCCGCCCCCCCCCTCTCCCCCCTGCTGCATATCCTTTATTCACAGGCGCGTAATTGGTAGTCAATTTGAGCTCCCCCTTTGCCTATTGTGGGCACATTTTGTTCTGACAGAGTGCGGAAGATTAATGGCCAAGAGCTGCAGAGGGAGGATCGCATCAACAAGCATGGGTGCCCTAAATTCATTACACCAATTTCCCCCTGTCCTGCGCTCCCCTCACACACACACACACACACACACACACACACACACACACACACACACACACACGAGCACACGCACACGAGCACACACACCAAACGAAATAAAGAATGAAAAGAATAAAAGGAAAACAGTCAGATGGTCTCAAAAGGGAAGAAGGAAAAAAAGAAAGAAAAAAGATTGAAGAAACTACAGTGGACGTGTGCTCATATACAGCGCCAGCAAGTTCAATCATTCGCTTTGATGTGAAGTTTTACTTCATTACGTTTTTTTGCTAACACACAACCAATGTTGGAGAGGCATTTCAAGACAAGAGGAAAAAGAAGCTTATTTTGAAACACACACAAACAGCTGATGTTATTAAGGGCTGAGATAATTGGGACATTATTTCTGATCCAGTGTTTCCAGTGTGTCCAAGCCCACGAGACACCATGTTGTGATGTGATGGTGGGAGTCGTAGTGTGTCCTGCAGGGCCCTGTCGCTCTGCTTGTGTGAACACTACGCTACACACTACACTACAGCGCAAGCTGTGGCGTATTCTCATCTCCTTCCCTGGACACGCGGTCCTGGCTGCCCTGCCTGGCATGGATGAACAGGAAACACCTTGAACCTGGTGGTCTGACGCTGACCTGTCCCTGTTCGCTGGGGTTGGCCCATAATTGAGATGATTTATATCTGCTGTCAAAGACAAAGGCTTAATGTCCCTCTCCACTCTGTTTCAGACTCTCGTTTTCTCTCTCTCTCTCTCTCTCTCTCTCTCTCTCTCTCTCTTTCTCTCCGTTGTCCTCACTCTTACTGTCTTTGTCACACACAAACACACACACACACCTCGCTTGCTTTTATCACTCATTGCCTCGTATTCATTATTTCATTTGACTTTTTTGGCAGCGTGTTTGCGCCGGTGTGTGCGCACCTTTCGCTGTGTGTGTCTGTCAGCGTGTACATATTTCTGTGTGTATGTGTGTTTACGAGGCTCTCTAGGCCATCATGCCCTCCAGCACAGCATCCCGCCCCAAGGTGCTGCATGTCACTGTAGAGGCTGTCTTATGTCTGGGCCCAGGCCTTTGTCTCAGTATGACAGGCCCCGTAGACCGGCCCGCAAGCTCTGCTACCCAGAGACCAATCACAACCTTCCCTCTACAATAAGCCTGCCTGTCATATGTCAGCTCGCCGGCTGTCCGACATCACAGAGGCCAAGAGCAATCACCGATATCATTGACTCCTGCCTGTCGACGGGAATGTGAAAGGAAATCACAAAGGACACAGATGCGTGTTTGCCTGTAGGCTTGGAGGAACCTGCCTTGTTTACCGGATGTTGATCTACAGTGGATTGACTTTAAAGGGAAATTCGGAGGAGGTAATAGTGTTCGTTCGTTCATATTCCACCGGAAAGAATTTCGTAATATATTTCAAAGATTCACGAATCAAATTGATCTAAAACATTGATTCACAACTGTATAACTATCAACAAGAGTGATTTCATAACCGACTAAATACAACAAATACAAATCTAAGAAACTGACTTAACAGTCCCAGTCTCTGTCCGTTTCAAAACAAACTCTCCTTTGTTGTGTTGACGGTAACCAGTAGATCCAGGGTTTTTTCCCAGGGTGAATTCCTAATTCTTTGTCCTAGCCTTCAAAGCTCTTGGCAGATTAACGCGGCAACAGTGCTGTGTGATTTGGCCTCGCGTGTAATTTATGTGTCTCCCCTCCCCTGGCTCCAGAGTCAGCATGTGCACCTGTTAAGGCCCTGCAGAAAGCACAGCGCTCATGCCAGGGCCTTTGTGTGGAGATGGTGACTACAAGTGTGGCTGTACAGGTCAGGTTTTGAGAGACGGAAAATTATTTTAGCTTTTTTTTTCTCCCCCCCCCCTCTTCTCCTGACTCGTTTTCTTTCCACATGAATTGTGGTGAGGGGGCAAGCGGGGTAGGGGGAGGGGGTTGGGGGTTGGAAGGGGGGCATTTCCAGGCTAACCAATAACTTGGCGGTGACTTCATGGCGCAGGCGAGATAGATTCATCGATAGGAGGAACATAAAAGGGCCTGGCGGAGGTAATGTGGACAAGGTGTTCAGCTTCTTCTCCCGGCCTCCTCGTTTCTCAGCCCATCAAGATGGATGGACTCGACCGCCTCCTCAGCCTGGAGAAGGAGTTCGCAAGGTTCCACTTAGCATGATCTTTGCCTGGACCTGGGGTCGGAAGACACCCCAAATGTTTCACATTAAGGTTTCGTACGCGAGGGGAGCAGGGACGGTCAGGGCAGCGGGGGGTGGAGAAGGGGGGGGGGAGGGGTAGGAGACGAGGCAGGAGCAGGACCGAGAGCAAACGTGCAAGGATGGGTAGCGGTGAAGCGTTAATAAAGATGTCACAGGAAAAACATCAAGAGACACAAAGTCTCAATTTCAGCAAGGTGCTGCCAACCAGATGTGGAGGCCTGAAACGCAGGTTGGACTCTAGCCTGTCCGTCTGCCATGCTAAATCCATAGCTAACAGGCAGAACCTTCAGGCTCTTTTGAAGTGAGTGCCAAGAGGTGTCCAGACCCTTAACGACCAGCAATTTATTACAACACCATCCTGCTGGGAGTGAGAGGTCAAAGTTCGCTCAATGAACCCCGTAAACATTTCTCCTTCTCTTCTCTTTCTCCGCTCTGCTATCCTCCACAAACACTTTCAACCTCTCTGTCCTCCCACCCTCTCTTTCTGTCTCCCCTCCAGCACCTGTTTAACACCTTGGGTCTGTTTATGACCTTTGTCAAGCGGCTGTTACGTGCTTCATGTTACTGTTGCCCTGGTAGGGGTGCAATTGGCTGAGCCAACAAGGGTCGCATGTGGTCCGAAGCCCATGGCGCTGCTCTCTCCCTCCGGCTCTCTCCTCCCGAACGAGCGCTGCCGAGGTCGAAACGCGAAGGTTCGCAACATCGAAGGGACCACTTCGCCCGCCTCTCCAAGACATGTACGTAACGAAGGGATAACGATCGCGCCATCCATGACTTAGAGCAAACGCTCTGAGCGCTCAGATTAAGGCTGTGTTCATAGGCCAGCGTACTTGCGTGTGTTTTGTTAATGATGTGGCGGTTTAGGACTGACCCAAGTGTAAAGCTGTGCCCAAACATAGTTAGAGACAATGCTTATGTTAGCTTGGTAGGTTTGCCATATTGTTTGTGACAAGGCCTTGCATTGACTTAAAAAATAGCTTTAAAAACATATTTTAATAGTAAATTAGAAACACAAATTACAAGGAAATACCAGGAGATGTAGAGGATATTTTGTGCATAGTTCATGGAGGTTTTATATTTACACATGAAGGACTTGCTATGGTACAAACCTTATAGGAAATATTGAAAAATATTGAAAAGTTAAACGTCTATCACTAGTAAGTGAAAATCGGTATGACCTGGGGGTGACTTTGGCATAGACCAGATGGTGTGTTAAAATGGTTGGAAAAAAAGACCATGTGAAACAAAAAACACATGTACTGGACTTGTCTAAGTCGGAGGGGAATCCCTTTCTTTCATCGAAACAAGGGAGAGGTCACAACACCTGAACAACTGAAAGAAAATGAGCTCAAATCTGCACCCTAAGATTAGAAATCTCCCTGGAGATTACATATCCATTTGAAACTCTTGCCTTGTAGACACTGCAAAATCACTGGCTCCAAGTTTGTGTGAGATAATCGAGGGAAAAATTGGGAGGCGGGGGAGAGGGGGGGTGAGGGGAGGGGAGGGGAGGAATCAAAGAAAATATCAGACAAAGAGATTTACAACTCTGGCGAAAAGGTTTCAGTGCCGCTTAACCAGCTACAGCAGTGGGAGATGCTCAGCTGTGGGTTTGACAGAGTGGGGGAGACAGGGGGCGGGGGAGACAGGGGGTGAGGTAGAAAGAGTAGGTGAGGCAGGGGGTGGGAAAGAGGGGATGGGACAGATAGGGGGTGGGAGGTAGACAGGGTGGGGGAGATAGGGGTTGGGAGGTAGACAGGGTGGGGGAGAAAGGGTGGGGGAGATGGTGGAGGGGGGGTTCCTTAAAATAGCTTTACAACTCTTGTTATCAAGATGAAATAAATCAATAAGAAGCCCCTTTGGACAGGCCAACATATTTCACGACTGGCTTTCTCACCAGAATATCCATGAGTCTGCATTCAAAGGTTTTTATCATAGTATCCTGCTTAGAATCTACACACTCAGCCTCCTACCTACAAACACACTGATGAGGTTTTTAAATTGAATATAATACTACACATTTGTTTGACCAAAACCAACAGCGAGCTTATTAATCACGTAAGCACAACAGCCAAGATAAGCATGCTTAATCAGAGAATACGACAAAAACATTGGCGTTTTCTTAATATACTGTATGGACCGTGTTGGAAACCTTCAGTATTGACAATATTCTAACTGACATGTTTAATGGAAGTTTAATAAAGCTTATGAATACCTCTAAAAGGCGTCAAACTATTCTATATGCTGGATGCCATTCTCTCTTCACATCCTGTGACTTACGAGTCTTTATCTGTTGACACCTACACATGCTTTTACCCGCTATGTATCTGTTACAGGAAATGCCTAATGCCAGATAAAAATTGTCCAGTTGCTCTGCGATCCTATATATTTATGCTACATATGTGTGTTTGTGTGAGTGTGTGTGTAGGAGAGAGTGAAAGAGAGAAAGGGAGACAGAGGGTGATAGAGAGAGAGGGTGAGAGAAAAGGAGGGTGAGAGAGACACAGAGAAAGGGTGAGAAAGACACAGAGAGAGAGAGGGTGAGAGAGACAGAGAGAGAGGGTGAGAGACAGAGAGAATGAGGGTGAGAGAGAGAGGTTGAGAGAGAGACAGAGAGAGAGAGGGTGAGAGAGAGAGAGAGAGAGAGAGGGTGAGAGAGACACAGAGAGAGTGAGGGTGAGAGAGACACAGAGAGAGAGAGGGTGAGAGAGAGAGAGAGGGTGAGAGAGAGAGAGAGAGAGGGTGAGAGAGATAGAAAGAGAGAGAGGGTGAGAGAGACAGAAAGAGAGAGAGGGTGAGAGAGCGTAAAAGTGGGTGAGAGCTGGACTGTGAGTATCTGTAGCCTGCTGAACTTCCAGGGACGCACATGTGATGTCACACCTGGCTTGGGTTCGTTGCCTATTCTGTACGTGTTGTGGTATGTTAACCAGGGTCACCCAGGGGAGTCATGCACATCACAGCAAGAGAAGAAGAAAAAAACAGGACGTGAAATATGTTGTCCTGTTCGGCTCCATAAATCACTTCGAGGGTGCCAAATGCACATACCTTTAGGTGCAATCCTCCAGCTCATTAAAAATATTAACAGGTCGTAAATGGCGGTTATCATTTCAGGCCAAGCTTGAATCATCTGAAATGATTTAAAGGTCAGTCGTATTTCCCTGTGAAGTGTGCCCGCACATGAAAGAATGCCTCCTGCTTGCTACCTCACACAGCGGCATATGTATATAAATATATACCCAGCCCCCTCACCCACTGAGAAAACCATTAAACACTTAAAGTTAGGAAGCTGAAAACTAACAAGGACCAGTGGGAGACCAGCGTTGTAGGAGGTGGTGCTTAGGTGTGACAATACTTTCCCCCTGTGGGCTGGTTTGGGGGAGGGAGGGATGAGCGTGCGCCCTGCCCCCCCCCCACCCTTATCCCCTCCCGCCATCCCCCCATGGTTGGCACAGTGGGGAGGTTCTTGGATGGCACTGTTACCCATATGGCCAATCACTCAACTGAGGCTTGACTGTTTTTCAAAGGGAGCCGATCGCAACTCGATGCGGCCTTGTCTCCGCAGGGGTCAGCTAGCGTCTGGCTGGTGCAGCCACTCTCCTGCTGACCTTGCCTTGCCACGCCCCCGCCCCCCCTCCTCCCCCCCTACCATTTAGCCACGCCCCCACGGCCTCCCGTCCTGGCTCTCTGGCAGGGCTGGGCCTGTGACCTTCAGAAACCAAACACACAGACCTGCCGAGAACTCGACACAAGCGCGACACAGAAACTAGCCTCTAATTTATGACTGCAAAGCTTGCTGATGAAGATCAGAGAAAATGTAGATAAGGACAGAAAACAAACACTGGCAGTGTTCTGAATTAAACTGAATAGCATTGGGCGTTTTTGTTGTGTTTTTAAAAACAAACCAGTTAATAAAAAATAAACGCGATGGCAACATTAAACCATATTTTTTGCATGGTATTGGATGAAAAAAATCTATAAGGTAGAATGTACGTATCAGAAAACATATCCATTGAATAAATTATTCCTTTCTACTTGCAGTGTGTAAAGTGAGAAAGCAAAGGAGTGACTCTTGGATTCAATTTCCTCAGCTCAAGGCTGTGTTTACGAGTGGGGCATTACAGCGTAACTGCAGAAACCCACACATCTGTGAGGATTCTCAGCTGTTGCGACTATTCAGCAACCATGTGGAAGAAAGGTAAGAGTCTAAGGGTTGTCTTCCAGCCTGGTTCATCACTGAGTTATTCCTGAACATGGGTACGTGGTCGACATCCGCAAATCCTTAAAGCGTTCCAGAACTGGAAATATGAACGCTCGACCTTGTTATTAGCCTTGTCATCACATGTAACCACAGTTATTGCATTTAATTGGGACAGCTATTGCTCAGCGCTAGAGCATTGGACTGAATATCATGAGGTCACAAGTTTGAATTTTTGTGATTTTTGCTACTACTTTTTTCCAAGTTAACAGGGTAGTTCACAATTTAAACAGCTATGAATAAGTGTGTGCACTTGAGTTTTTACAGTTTTTGTCATTGCATTTGTAATATTTGTTGGGAATAAATGGGAGAGTAAAAAATATTTTTTGGCATTCTTCTTGTACATTTGACTCACATTATACAAGCCATGTTTAGTTATATATATTTGTAAATTATATAAATTATACAATTGTTGAATATCTGTTTTTTAAAGTAAAGAATTTCCTGAAATGTCAAGTATTTTCCACTGCCCAAAATTAATCGATTTGTCAGGGCTAAAAACACTTTTCATGAGACAGGAGTCTTCCTCTGGAACAAAATAACCCCCTAGTTTTACAAGGATAACATGGTCATCCTTGCGCTTTAGTCAGATGTTTCCAGTGTTTCCAAACATGATATACAAACCTTGCCTGATATGACTGAACTCCAAGGCAGAACTGCTTTCACTTGGTTTCTTTTACTGCACACTCTCCGCCGATATTTTTGGCACACGTGTCACTCCCTGCAACTGCTGTCGAGATGAGGACACATTCAGCTCAATATTTTTTTTTAAGATTTCAAATGATGACACATAGCAGAGTGGTGGAGTCGTTTTCATAAAGGATGTGGTTCCTTTGACTTGGGTTACCTTGAGAGCAACTCCCTGTTGTGGCCTACTGTACTGTATATAACACCTGTTCCTTTCCTGCAATGACAAAACCTCACTGTATGAACACACACACAATGCAGTGCATTCATTTCCAGCACGACTCTTTACAAGACTACGGGTAAGGTCAACTGGTAAATATGGATGCATATACAATATGGGTAGGTGCCTTAGTGATTGTGACATTGTGTGAAATATTTTTTTTAAATTACGTTATCAAACAAAACTAATTGATCTGTAATCAGTGCTATTCACCTTTTGCAATGCGTGTTTTTAACATACCATTTTAGCCACATCCAAACTTTTTTACCACATTCATTGGATGATGATATGTACTTCAGCGACGTATCCAATGCAACGTATTTAAACATGCAACACTTTCTCCTTTCTCTTCCGCCTGAGCACAGTTTGGGTTCAGTTCAGGGCAGAAGGTTGAGGCTACCATCAGACATGCACTTCTGGGAAGTTAGGAGTTAGACAGAGTTTTAAAAATAATACTCGGAAGTGTCACCTCTGGGAGTTGTCGATCTCTACCTCATGACACATGGGGTTTCACCTCACGCCTCATCCTTACCAGATACTGTGCTCCATATCCGTGGGCTTCAACAGCAGGAACTACAATTCCAATATATGTCTGCATTCCCAGGCCCATTGCAAGTCTCTTCTCGCTACGCAATCACACCTACCTCTTGCTGTTTTTTATAGAAAGGCATATATTTATGTTATTTGTGCAGTTTTACTTTAGTATGTGTTACATAATTAAATGAGCCCTCTTAATATGCTGACCGGATAGGGATGACAGTAAAAAAATCTAAACAAAATGACATCAAAAACATACCTATGTAATAGTATATAATATATAATACTGTGTATACTAGAAGAGCCATCCTGGCTTTCAAGAAGCCAGAAGGAAACAGGAGCGTTGGTAAGTAGTAGTAAGAGTCTCCTTCAGCTTGTCTGGCGACCGACCTAACAGTGTTGTCAGCATTCCCCCTGGCTCCCCTCTCCCCCCTCCCCCCCTGGCTCCCCTCTCTCCCCCCCACTCCCCTGTTCAGCTGCCCAGTTGCTCAGCTCTGCCTCCTTTGGGGTGATCATGAATCACTGAAATTGATTATCCTGTCACATCTCAAATCCCCCTACCCAGGGCTTGACCGCAGTGTGTGTGACAACGGGTCGGTCAAGCCTGCTTAGGGATGCACCACGGGCTACCCTGGAGAAGGGCCAGCGGGCCGGACGGCCCCGCAGGTCATGGAACCTCAAAGTGTGGCGAATGGAAGGAGATTGCATACGTCAGCAGGTGGGAATGAAGACGTCCTGCTTTAAATACCAGAGACTTGGGCCCCCAGACTCCCATCTCTCTGGCTCCTCTTCCCCGTCGCCACCTCCCGTGAGCGCTCGTCCTATGTCATCTGTCTTAATCCGTGAGTTAGTGACACAGAATGTTGACCAGACCATCCCCACTAAGTTGAGAGCAGCAATATGTGCAGACTGGAGGACTCCTTAATGAGAAATGCTTTATTATATGTATGTAGAAGTGCTTTATTATACCTATGTTGTATTTTTCAAAAGGATTGACAGCATTGGCCATATAACTCACAGGGGGCACCAGGATTTGGACCTGGGACCTCTTGATCTGCAGTCAAATGCTCTACCACTGAGCTATACCCCCTCTGTGTAGAGTAGTACCGAAACAAACACAAAGTGCCAATGCAATTTGAGCTCGAATTCATAATCAAACTTTAATTCTTCTAAATAATTGGGTTAGAAAGGTTATTTTAGTTAGCTAAAAGAGTCCCATCATTGGAGAGAGATTCTAATGTACCCATATTATACTGTGTTTTTGAAACCTTTTCTGTTTGTTTTTACATGCAATTGTTTTGCTCTTTCCCGTGTTGAAGTCTTGTTTCTGACGATTAGTAGGACAAACAAAGACGAGCATTTTTTGGAGTAATGCTTTACATTTTACAAGGATATTCTTGACTTGGGATTTTGAATTTGCCTGTCATCGATCAATGGAAAAAGACGATATGATCTCACACAAAGCTATGTTTACTGTGAAACCAAAATACAGTATGTACTGCATTCAAATGTACATTTTTAAGAGTCAGAAATATGTTAGTCAGGAATGCAAAATGTGCACTTGGAACTTATTAAAGCTCTATTAACATATACAATAACAACAGTTAACTTTTTATGCTCATTTTTTGTTTTGTTGTTAACGTTCATGTGAACTAGCATGAATGTTGGCCTCGGCAGGAATTTACTAACAAAGCAAAAAGCTTCTGTTCAAAACCTTGAACTTGAACCACATGGTGAATTTAAAAAACGGTTGAATGAATTTGCAGAGGTCAGAATGCCAACCACATTTTGAACTTCCCCCTTTACATGTATGAGCTCTTGTTAAACCCACTTCGGCCAGAGCTTTTCTTTAGACTTCCCTAATGGCTTCTGCAGATTGTTGTTCTTTTTTATTGTGAGGATAAATCTGCTGTAACAAGCTGAAAACACCCATAAATCTAGCACAGGTCTCAGGTTGCTAAGAGACTTCAAGGGTCAATGTTGCTATGGTGATGCATCAATCCTTCCAGAGGGCAAGGTTAGAGTTGTAAAAAAGTGCAGTGTCTATGACAGTGTTACAATTGTTATTGTGGAGTGGCCATTAAAACATTCTTTAAGGACACAGATTGAGTAGGCCCACTTAACCTCATCCTAGCGTGTCTACAATAAAACGATGGCAGTGTCCTACATTCCTATGTGTGCACAACTGATGGTAATGTTATGGATGTATATTTTGGAAAATATGAATTTTTGACAAATGTCTTTCAGATTGTAAATAAATCATGATACGTGTAAAACTTATAAAATTCAACACTGTTCATGACACTTCAAGTCTACATGATTGAGAAAGTTTGATTTGACGAAAAGGAATTGGGTACTTTACAGCAGAGGGTGCATATAGATTTGAACCTGGGACCTCTTGATCTGCAAAAAAATGCTCTATCACTGAGCTATACCCCCTCTGTAGAGCCTACTGAACATTAAAATCGATAGAATCTGTGGAGACCATATGAGCTCAAATTCATAATCACACTTCAATTCTTCTAAAGAAGTGACAACTTTCATCAGTCAATTTACAGCGCAGGGGTCACTACGATTTGAACCTGGGACCTCTTGATCTGCAGTCAAATACTCTACCACTGAGCTATACCCCCTCTGTAGACCCTGTTGAACATTGAAATCAATGGAATCTGTGGAGACCATATGAGCTTAAATTCATAATCACACTTCAATTCTTCTAAAGGTTTGACTATCTTAGTTCAGTCAATTTACAGCACAGGGGGCACTAGGATTTGAACCTGGGACCTCTTGATCTGCAGTCAAATGCTCTACCACTGAGCTATACCCCCCCTGTAGAGCCTAATGAACATTGAAATCGGTAGAATCTGTGGAGACCATATGAGCTCAAATTCATAATCACACTTCAATTCTTCTAAAGGATTGACTACTTTCATCAGTCAATTTACAGCACAGGGGGCACTAGGATTTGAACCTGGGACCTCTTGATCTGCAGTCAAATGCTCTACCACTGAGCTATACCCCCTCTGTAGAGCCTAATGAACATTGAAATCGATAGAATCTGTGGAGATCAAATGAGCTCAAATTCATAATAACATTTCAATTCTTCTAAAGGTTTGACCATCTTAGTTCAGTCAATTTACAGCACAGGGGGCACTAGGATTTGAACCTGGGACCTCTTGATTTGCAGTCAAATGCTGTACCACTGAGCTATACCCCCCCTGTAGAGCCTGTTGAACATTGAAATCGGTAGAATCTGTGGAGACCATATGAGCTCAAATTCATAATCACACTTCAATTCTTCTAAAGGATTGACTACTTTCATCAGTCTATTTACAGCACAGGGGGCACTAGGATTTGAACCAGGGACCTCTTGATCTACGTTCAAATGCTCTACCACTGAGCTATACTCCCTCTGTAGAGCCTACAGAACATTGAAATCGATAGAATCTGTGGAGATCAAATGAGCTCAAATTCATAATCACACTTCAATTCTTCTAAAGGTTTGACTATGTTAGTTCATTCAATTTACAGCACAGGGGGCACTAGGATTTGAACCTGGGACCTCTTGATCTGCAGTCAAATGCTCTACCACTGAGCTATACCCCCTCTGTAGAGGTCTGTTGACATTGAAATAGTAGAATCTGTGGAGGACCATATGCAGCTTTCAAATTCATAGAATCACACTTCAAATCTCTTGTAAGAAAGTGACTACTTGAATCAGTCAATTTACAGGTAGGGGGCACTATGGATTTGAACTGCGGACTCTTGATCTGCCCAGTCAAATGCCCTCTACCACTGAGCTATACCCCCTCTGTAGAGTCTGTTGAACATTGAAATCAATGGAATCTGTGGAGACCATATGAGCTCAAATTCATAATCACACTTCAATTCTTCTAAAGGATTGACTACTTTCATCAGTTAATTTACAGCACAGGGGGCACTATAGGATTTGAACCGGGGACCTCTTGATCTGCAGTAAAATGCTCTAACCGCTGAGCTATACCCTCTGTAGAGCCTACAGAACATTGAAATCGATAGAATCTGTGGAGATCAAATGAGCTCAAATTCATAATCAAATTTCAATTCTTCTAAAGGCTTGACCATCTTAGTTCAGTCAATTTACAGCACAGGGGGCACTAGGATTTGAACCTGTTGGACCGTTTGATCTGCAGTCAAATGCTCTACCACTGAGCTATACCCCCTCTGTAGAGCCTGTTGAACATTGAAATCAATGGAATCTGTGGAGACCATATGAGCTCAAATTCATAATCACACTTCAATTCTTCTAAAGGTTTGACTATCTTAATTCAGGCAATTTACAGCACAGGGGGCACTAGGATTTGGACCTGGGACTTCTTGATCTGCAATCAAATGCTCTACCACTGAGATATACCCCCCCCCCTGCGAGCCTAATGAACATTGAAATCGGTAGAATCTGTGGAGACCATATGAGCTCAAATTCATAATCACACTTCAATTCTTCTAAAGGATTGACTACTTTCATCAGTCAATTTACAGCACAGGGGGCACTAGGATTTGAACTTGGGACCTCTTGATCTGCAGTCAAATGCTCTACCACTGAGCTATACCCACTCTGTAGAGCCTACAGAACATTGAAATTGATAGAATCTGTGGAGATCAAATGAGCTCAAATTCATAATCACACTTCAATTCTTCTAAAGGATTGACCATCTTAATTCAGTCAATTTACAGCACAGGGGGCACTAGGATTTGAACCTGGGACCTCTTGATCTGCAGTCAAATGCTCTACCACTGAGCTATACCCCCTCTGTAGAGCCTGTTGAACATTGAAATCAATGGAATCTGTGGAGACCATATGAGCTCAAATTCATAATCACACTTCAATTCTTCTAAAGGTTTGACTATCTTAATTCAGCCAATTTACAGCACAGGGGGCACTAGGATTTGGACCTGTGACCTCTAGATCTGCAATCAAATGCTCTACCACTGAGATATACCCCCCCCCCTGCGAGCCTAATGAACATTGAAATCGGTAGAATCTGTGGAGACCATATGAGCTCAAATTCATAATCACACTTCAATTCTTCTAAAGGATTGACTACTTTCATCAGTCAATTTACAGCACAGGGGGCACTAGGATTTGAACCTGGGACCTCTTGATCTGCAGTCAAATGCTCTACCACTGAGCTATACCCCCTCTGTAGAGCCTACAGAACATTGAAATCGATAGAATCTGTGGAGATCAAATGAGCTCAAATTCATAATCACACTTCAATTCTTCTAAAGGATTGACTACTTTCATCAGTTAATTTACAGCACAGGGGGCACTAGGATTTGAACCTGGGACCTCTTGATCTGCAGTCAAATGCTCTACCCCCTCTGTACAGCCTGTTGAACATTGAAATCAACGGAATCTGAGGAGACCATATGAGCTCAAATTCATAATCACACTTCCATCCATTTTCTTCCGCTTATCCGGGGCCGGGTCGCGGGGGCAGCAGTCTGAGCAGGGAGGCCCAGACTTCCTTCTCCACACACACCACCTCCAGCTCCTCCGGGGGGATCCCGAGGCGTTCCCAGGCCAGCCGAAATTCATAGTCCCTCCAGCGTGTCCTGGTCCTTCCCTGGGGCCGCCTCCCAGTAGGACATGCACGGAACACCTCCCAAAGGAGGCTCCAGGAGGCATCCGAAGCAGATGCCCAAGCCACCTCAGTTGGCACCTCTCGACGTGGAGGAGCAGCGGCTCTTCTCCAAGCTCCTCCCATGTGACCAAGCTCCTCACCCTATCTCTAAGGGAGCGCCCAGCCACCCCGCGGAGAAAACTCCATTTTCTCGACCGCTTGTATCCGCGATCTCTTCCTTTCGGTCATTACCCAAAGTTCATAACCATAGGTGAGAGTAGGAACGGAGATAGACCGGTAAATTGAGAGCTTTTTGCCTCCGGCTCAGCTCCTTCTTCACCACGACGGACCGGTACAGAGAGGGCATCACTGCGGCCGCCGCACCAATCCGCCTGTCTATCTCACATTCCGTCCTTCCCTCACTCGTGAACAAGACGCCGAGATACTTGAACTCCTCCACTTGAAGCAAGGGCTCCCCACCCACCCGGAGGCAGCAAGCCACCTTCTTCCGGTCAAGAACCATGGCCTCTGATTTTGAGGTGCTGATTCCCATCCCCGCAGCTTCACACTCGGCTGCAAAACGCTCTAGTGAATGCTGTAGGTCCCGGTCCGATGGACCCATCAGGACAACATCATCTGCGAATAGCAGAGATGAAATCCTGTTCCCCCCGAACCAGACACCCTCCGGCCCCTGGCTGTGCCTAGAAAATCTGTCCATGAAGACAATGAACAAAACCGGTGACAAAGGGCAGCCCTGGCGAGTCCAACATGCACCGAGAACAGGTCCGACTTACTACCGCAATGCGAACACAGCTCCTGCTCCGGTCATACAGCGACCGGACGGCCCTGAGCAAAGGGCCCGGACCCCGTACTCCCGGCAAACCCCCCACAGCGCACCACGAGGGACACGCGATCGAACGCCTTCTCCAGGTCCACAAAAACATGTAGACACGGTTGGGCAAACTCCCAGGAACCCTCAAGCACCCGATGAAATGTGTAGAGCTGGTCCAGTGTTCCACGGCCCGGACGAAACCCACACTGCTCTTCCTGAATCGAGGTTCGACTATCAGGAACGGATTCTCCTCTCCAGTACCCTGGCAGTAGACCTTACCAGGGAGGCTGAGGAGTGTGATCCCCCTATAGTTGGAACACACCCTCCAGTCCCCCTTCTTATAAAGGGCTACCACCACCCCGGTCTGCCATTCCAGCGGCACCGTCCCAAGGCGACACGCAATGTTGAAGAGACGTGCCAGCCACGACAGCCACACAACATCCAGAGACTTAAGGTACTCGGGGCGGATCTCATCTACCCCCGGGGCTTTGCCACCGAGTAGCCCACGGACCACCTCGGTGACCTCTGTCAGGGTGATCGACGAGTCCAACTCCGGGTCCCCAGCCTCTGATTCCTCCTCAGAAGACGTGACAGCAGGCAGGATTTGAGGAGATCCTCTAAGTATTCCTTCCACTGTCCAACCACATCCCAAGTTGAGGTTAGCAGCTCCCCGCCCGCACCTTACACGGTGTTGGTGAAGAACCGCTTCTCCCCCTTGAGTCGGCGAACGCGTTAGCCAGAATTTCCTTGCGGCCGTCCGGTAGTCCTTCTCCATAGCCGCCCCGAATTCCTCCCAGACCCAGGTTTTCGCCTCCGCGACCATCCGAGCCGCGGCACGCTTGGCCTGCCGATAACCGTCAACTGTCTCAGGAGTACCACAAGCCAACCAGGATTGATAGGACTCCTTCTTCATTTTGACAGCATCCCTTACTTCCGTTGTCCACCACCGGGTTCGGGATTTGCCGCCGCGACTGGCACCAGAGACCTAACGACCGCAGCTCCGGGCCGCCACGCATCGACAATGGAGGCCGAGACCATAGTCCACTCAGACTCAATATCCCCAGCCCCCCCGGAATCTGTGAGAAACTCTCCAGGAGGTGCGAGTCGAAGACCTCGCTGACAGAAGGCCCCGCCAGACGTTCCCAACAGACCCCTCACAATACGCTTGGGCCTGCAAGGTCTGTCCGACTTCCTCCTCCACCAGCGCATCCAGCTCACGACCAGGTGGTGATCGGTTGACAGCTCCGGCCCTCTCTTTACCCGAGTGTCCGAGACACGTGGCCGGAGTTCAGAGGACACGACAACAAAGTTGATCATCGACCTTCGGCTTAGGGTGCCCTGGTGCCACGTGCCCTGATGGACACCCTTTGTGCTCGAACATGGTGTTCGTTATGACAAACTGTAACTAGCACAGAAGTCCAACAACAAAACACCGCTCGGGTTCAGATCGGGGGACCGTTCCTCCCAATCACACCTCTCCAGCTGTCACTGTCGTTACCCACATGGGCGTTGAAGTCCCTCAGCAGAACAATGGAATCCCCGGTCGGTGCACTATCCAGTACCCCTCCCAGGGACTCCAAGAAGTCCGGGTACTCTGCACGGCTGTTCGGCCCATAGGCCGAAACAACAGTGAGAGACCTGTCCCCGGCTTGAAGGCGCAGGGACATGACCCTCTCGTCTACCCGGTAAACGCCAACACGAGGCGGCTGAGCCACGGGGCTATGAGCAAGCCCACGTCAGCCCGCCGCCTCTCCCCAAAAGCAACGCCAGAGAAATGTAGAGGCCAGCCTCTCTCAGGATAAGGGAACCCAGAACCCAGGCTGTGCGTGGTGGTGAGGCCGACTATATCTATCCGGTAACGCTCTACCTCCCTCACAAGCTCGGGCTCCTTCCTGCCAGCGAGGTGACAATCCATGTCCCCAGCGCTAGAGACCCTGTGCATGGCCTCGGTTGTCCAGGCACCTGCCCCTCACCGCCGCCCAAAACACACTGCACCGGCCCCCTACGGTCCTTCCTGTGGGTAGTGGGCCTGCAGGAAGGTGATCCCACGTCGCCTTTTCGGGCTATACCCGCCCGGGTCCATGGGCAAGGACCCGGCCACCAGGCGCTTGCCTACGAACACCCACGCCAGGCCTGGCTCCAGGGTGTGGCCCCGGTAACGCCACTCCTGGCGACGTAGCGATTCATCCGTGGTTTTGTCATCATAGGGGTTTTTTGTTGAACCGCACTTAGTCTGCCTAGTCACCTAGGACCAGTTTCCCACGGCAAACTGGTCCCCACCAGGGGCTTATTGCCCCCGACAACATAGCTCCTGGGATCATTCAAGCACTCAAACCCCTCCACCACGTTAAGGTGGCGGTTCAAGGAGGGGCATAATCACACTTCAATTCTTCTAAAGGGTGGCTACTTTCATCAGTCAATTTACAGCACAGGGGGCACTAGGATTTGAACCTGGGACCTCTTGATCTGCAGTCAAATGCTCTACCACTGAGCTACACCCCCTCTGTACAGCCTGTTGAACATTGAAATCAACGGAATCTGAGGAGACCATATGAGCTCAAATTCATAATCACACTTCAATTCTTCTAAAGGATTGACTACTTTCATCAGTCAATTTACAGCACAGGGGGCACTAGGATTTGAACCTGGGACCTCTTGATCTGCAGTCAAATGCTCTACCACTGAGCTATACCCCCTCTGTACAGCCTGTTGAACATTGAAATCATCGGAATCTGAGGAGACCATATGAGCTCAAATTCATAATCACACTTCAATTCTTCTAAAGGATTGACTACTTTCATCAGTCAATTTACAGCACAGGGGGCACTAGGATTTGAACCTGGGACCTCTTGATCTGCAGTCAAATGCTCTACCACTGAGCTATACCCCCTCTGTACAGCCTTTTGAACATTGAAATCAATGGAATCTGTGGAGACCATATGAGCTCAAATTCATAATCACACTTCAATTCTTCTAAAGGATTGATTACTTTCATCAGTCAATTTACAGCACAGGGGGCACTAGGATTTGAACCTGGGACCTCTTGATCTGCAGTCAAATGCTCTACCACTGAGCTACACCCCCTCTGTAGAGCCTGTTGAACATTGAAATCAATGGAATCTGTGGAGACCATATGAGCTCAAATTCATAATCACACTTCAATTCTTCTAAAGGATTGACTACTTTACATTTCAATTCTTCTAAAGGTTTGACCATCTTAGTTCAGTCAATTTACAGCACAGGGGGCACTAGGATTTGAACCTGGGACCTCTTGATCTGCAGTCAAATGCTCTACCACTGAGCTATAATCCCTCTGTAGAGCCTACTGAATATTGAAACAGACAGATACTTTGCCGATAATATATGGAAACTCAATATATATAAAAAATATAGTGCCATATCCCCTACCTGAGGTTCAGTTTGTAGTCACATTAGAAGGTCTATAAATTCATAAATTAATCCCAACCCCCGTTTCCAACTGCTAGCTCCATCAACCTGTAGAAGATTTGTTTGATTCATATTTGAAAGTTTTGAAATGCATTCTGAGAGGTTTCAAAAGAATGATCTGCGATGAGAAGGTGTCGAGATAAAGCATGACCTCCAAATTACTCAAAAGACATAATTCAAGGTCATTTGTAGATCCCATTTGTGGACTATATGTATAGCAGCTGGAGTTGAATTTGGCATTTAATTCATTCCCAAGATGTACGTTGACATACATATAAAAAGAAATCAGCTCTAAGTAGCATACAGTCTATCAAAAGTAGTGGTCTGATCTGAAGTCTTTTATCTTTCTGCATGCTTTTTTTTTTACTGATTAAATAAAGCGTCTTCTGATTAGAGACTTTAAAATAGTCTTCCCTCTTCCCAAAAGCAACACATCAATAAAACCACACTTTAAACCCTTACATTTTGGATATCAAGCCTTTCAGAACCTTAGCAATCCGCCACATAAAGCTGTAATTGCTTCTGAAACACTTTGACCTGGTGAAATCGTTGCTAGGAGATAGACTACTCATGCCAGAATCCAAGTAAATATTGAACCTAACTGCACGGCAAATCTACTTGTCAGCGGCTTTCTGCCTGTTGACAGCTAATTGAAATGCAGATATCCGGTCTAAAAAAGAGAGAGAGAGAGAGAGGTTTTGCTGTTTAATCCATCTGAACATCTGTTTAGGATCTGTTCTTATTTAGCTCATTTCATTATTTTATCTTCCTAGATCTAAGTTTCAGTAATGGTAACTACTGCTTTAAAATAATAAGCTTGCCAACATGCGTTGTCAACCTTATACAGCATTCATAAATCACTCACCATGGGGAAATCAAACTTTGCTGTTATCCTTTACTGTATCGTACAAAGTTTTCTTTAAACACAATAAGTGAGGAAAATAATAGTGGAAGGAAATGTTAGCACAGCAGTATAAACCACTTGCCACAATGGGCTTTCATATTCAGAGTCTTTACACATCTGTCATAGCTTGTCAAACCTTCTATTAGTAGCGGGTCCTTTGGGCGCAAAGTGTCATAATGCTCTGTAATTTCTCCTCTCCGTTTCTAATCTTGTCTAATGAAATTGTCATTTGACACTGCTTGGTGGAAGAGACAGGCTATAATTGCATGGATATATTTGCAAACCCCAGAGACACATCCATCTGATAATCCTATTGTTCATAGATAGAGATGTGCAGTTAGTTGTGTTGTAATTTTCTCTACATGTGAAGTCTTCTGTTATTTGTTTTTGTTTTTGCATTGCAATAAGGCTATAGAGAAAAACATCTTAATTGCAAACCCAAGGTGAAAAGCCCTCACGAATAATTCCGTTTCTGAGTTCAAAAGGTAAATCAGTCCACTGTTACTGCTCTAACCATTAGCAAGGACTGAAAAACTGTTCTTTATCAATACAGTATGGGCCCACTATAGTCATGTCCTGCTCTGGAACTTCAGAATTTATGTTCCACGGGGGGGAACCTTGGCTAACAGACGCTTCACATGTGTCTCCACTCCACAACACTGTTTTTGTGTTTAAAGGCATTCTGAACTGATTTTGGGGATATCGTAAAGCAAATGATGAATTTGTACCCTTGTCAAGTTGGGTTGCGTGCTGAGGATTTCCTCCAGGAATCATGCAAGAATGTCATATTTCAACTGATTGCTACTCCCCCTAAGTTGATGGCAAAATACATGACATCATTAAGGTATTACAGGAAATAGCTTAGCCTTTGTTGCTGCTATTGTCTTGACGTCTAACAGCCCGTTTGATGTAATAAAGATCTATGTGGAGAGACAGACATTGAACATGTGTCTCCTATGTAGGGTTTTAGCTCCACTCACAAGTACTCATATTCACTTTCTGCTCACTGTTAGCCAATCTCTGTTGTTTACATCCAGTGAGGCAGTTGGAACTTCTTTCCAACATCTTGGAAATCTACAAGCTGGGGAAGCTCCTGAATAAAGTATGATAATTACATTCATACGTTTTTTTCTTATGTTTCTTTTCTTTTTTTTCAGATCTCCTTCCGTAAACAAATATATTGTTTTTAATATTTATTTTAGATTATAAATTTTTTCAGGCATAGGTGCATTTTAAAAAGCATTCATCATAATTATTAGTTCCTCCCATTCACCTGATGTAAAGCATCACCTGATATAAACCTCCTGGTTGAAAACGTTCATGAGCACATTTCCAAATCTAATGCTGTAAATTAATGAGCGGTCCATTTTAATACCCTTATATGAGCCAATAGCACCACACCCTAAACGCTTGGGATACATAGCTGTTATAAGCAGCTTTGTTGCCGGACTGCATGGCGTGAGAAATGTGGATTGGAGGTTCAAAAGAAGGACGGAGAGAGGGAGGGCTCCTGCCACCCCTCTTCCCCACAGGCAGGGAGGGTAATCCCCCCAGCCAGGGGCAATAAAACTCAGATTTCTACTGTACCTGCCAGCCGACGTTCTTACTATATCTGAAACATTGAGAGCATGAAATTGTCGAGGAGCCATATCAAAGCCTTTGGTCCTTCATTATGACATCAGAGCCCTCTGAAGTCAACAGGCATGAAGACACACTGGAGCGGCGTGTGGGTTCACAGCCTTGAAGGGGATCCTTCACCATTATGGGGAGAAGAAGGGGGGGGCAAGGGTAGGGTGTGGAGGGGTGCTGGAGGGGGCAGGGGTAGGAGGGAAGGGGGCAGGGATAGGGTGTGGGGGTGGAGGGGGCAGTGGTAGGAGAGGGAGTATGGTGGGAGAGAGGAAAGCAGGGTTAGGGTGTGGAGGGTGAGAGGTGGGCAGGAGTAGGGTAGGGTGTAGAGAGGGAGGAAGGTATGGGGGGGTAGAGTGGGGTGGGGAGATGGAGTAGGGGGGCAGGGAGAGGAAAGGAGCATATATCACCATAGGCACAACCTCCCTTAAAACGACCATCAGCTCATTTCAACTTGCCAACCACTATTATGACACATTAAAAATAAAAAGTTTGCAACGTGGATATAAACACAGCATGACACTGGACATTGAATGATGTTGCTATGCGGAAAACATAACATTAATATATGCGAGCATTCTAGTCAAAAGGTCAGTACTTACTTCAATGTACTTCACTAAATGGCAGTGCCAATAAGACTGCTTCAGACAGATCAAACACACTGTGTTGTGGTCTGGGATCTGTTGACAGGAAAAAGCTTCATGAGTAAGGCCCTGATGTAAGTCTTAACCAATGAGATGGCTCATTAGAAATGAACAGAACTCCTTTCATGAGCTACTGGCATTAATCACATGTTGTCAATAATGACTTAGAATTGAAAAATTGAAATGGAAGCGAATGACAGTTTAAGACTGTTCTATGTCAAAGTCTAGCTCCTCCATAGTAGTATTAGTATTACTAACTGTAGGTTAAATGTTGGGTATTAATCAAACGTATACTACCAATGCCAAACAAGAAATCAACCAACTAATTAAACATGTTTGGCTATTATCACTTTTCATAAGGAATCTGTATAAATATGGTTTTGAGTTTAATACAGTTATTTGGTTGGGTATGCAGCATATGATGGCATATGTTTCATGACAAATACAGAAATGTATTAGTGCACTGCATCAAAGCGGAACAAACTGTTTCTGCAGTTGGTTAAATCGAGTGGACACACATGTTAGTAATCTACATTGCTTCCACAACTGTTTAAAAGGAAATATTGAGACGTTTAAAACCAGGATCAAATCCAGAGTGGAATTCACTTTAATTGCTCTCCTTGGTAGGAGATACACATCTGAACATTTGACCTTACTCAACGCCAGTCCTGCTCTCACTACACACTCACACCCCTTGTCAAGATGCTATTGATCAGTGAGACTAATGAAACACAATAATTATGAATGATAACGATGACTGAGCACGTTTTCCCGAGAGTGGGACCGAGCCAAATTCCGGTTGTTTCTGTGGTCTGTGAACAAAACATATACCACATCAGAAAAACCTAAAATGAGATTCTCGATAATGGATGGTTGTTGCAATGGACGGGAATGTTGACCCAACGCTGCTCTGCTTTCCCAAATCTCCATGTAACTACAACAGCTGCCCTATCAGTCACCTGAGAAACGTTCGCTTTTTAATCAAACAAACCAAAAACGAGGCTCCTCTGTCCTAACCTGACAAATTGATTTGGATTCCCTTCTGACAAGTTTCTCCTCCAACATTCCCTCAGTGCTCCCAGGCCCAAATCACGTAGTCGCAGAAAGCAGCCAGGAAAGGCATTAACCAGAGGTTTAATAAAGCCCTGTGTAAAAGAAAAGGAATCTACTAGAATAAGACTAGACTTTTTATAGTAAACAACATGTAAATGTAGATTTAAATAATTTAATAGTCAATCTAAAGTCAACTTATTGTTCCTTGGAGGTATTAGCTACACCTGCATTAGATGTTTCTCATGAATTATCTGAACAGTTAGTGTAGATGAAATGTCCACAATCGATTATGATGAATAATGTAGGTCAGACTGCCCAAAATTGTGACCTACAGTCAGATACTTTTAGATTTTGATAAGAACTTAAGAAGTAAAGCAGGGCATAGAACCTAAGACTGAAAGAAGAGATATAGAAGCAAGGTAGCACATCAGCTTTCTAAACTGTAATCTACACAGTCAGGCAGCCAGCACGCACTACAAGAGAGTCATTCGGGAGACATTTTGCTGTCACTAAGATATGGACTCTTTATCAAATTGTGTCGGACAAACACATCTCACATTCCATTTTCCGTGCTTCCCAGACTCCCTTGGGGACAAGTCTTGATGTCCTATCTGCCTGCCTGAATGATGATATCTAAATCTCAGCACAGCTGCTCTGCCAAAAACAATGAGCGAGTCACTGAGAGGGGATCAGGAGGGGTACAGACATGCTCGGACACTCTCGGGACTTCCTCCAAGCCCGCTCAGGAAGACCATGTGGCATGCGGATCGTTGTGATCTCCAGGAAGTCTCGTGTGCGTGTTCTTCTGGGGTCTAGGATGCTTGATGATCATGCTTGGTTTTCTGTTGTTGCGTTTGTGAGCTTGTGATTTTTTTAAAAACCGCCACAATAATAATGAAAAAAAGAATTTAAAAAGTCATGTCATCACAGCAATCATTATTTTAATTCATTTCAGGGAATGTGTCTGGGCCAATGAGTAAGCTTTAAATAATGATCAATAAATTCATGAATATGTTCTGAAAGGATTACAAGTACATTTACATTTAATCCAATCTAACATACAAATGGGAGTATTGCTAAATGAATAGGAGTAGTAGCAGAAGTATTAGTCCAATGAATCTCTGATCTTTAAAAAAATATAATGTCCAAATAATGGTGTTAAAAGGGAAAGCTGGGGATGACTGGCTTGTAGAGATGAGAAGCCAAACTCCCCTGGAAGGCTAATTAACACGAGTGAGGAGAGAGCAGAGCTTATCTCTACCCCCTGCAGAGCGACACTCGTTCATTTGTCAGTTGCTTGTAGTCAAAGCCAGGAAGTTCCTCCTTTTTTTTTTTTTGGTTGACCCCCCGCCCACCTCTTCACACACACACACACACAAATACACACACACACACACACAGTCCACTTGGTCTTTACTTGTTTGATTATTTTATTTTACTTCATCACTGCAACTCACTGTCAAGAGTTACCCATTTTTTCCATAATATTCAAAAGTAATTTCTGTTGTTTGTAAAAGAAACCCCTGTCAGGCGGAGATACTGGTTTGTGTAATAATGATCACTGTTTCCTAACTTCCAAACTAATAAATCAATACCTTTCATTTCAAGGAAAACAAAAAACAAGTTATTTTTTTCTTCCAAAATAAGTAATTCTAACACACTAAGAAACCCACCTATTTACATGAAGGTTTGTGATGCCTCACCTAACAGTGCAGAACCCTGACCTTAAAGATTTGAATGTGCATATTCTTCAAACTTAAAACAGACGATAATAAATCACTATACTTACTAAATCATCCAGGCTTGGTTGCCAGTCTCAAAATGCCTCCCTTTCACACAACACCCATGCACACTCTCTGTTCATTTTTAATGGGAAATATGAGATACTTTTGAGTCCAGAGCTTAGACTGTCACATCACATGACGCGCTGCAACTAATGCAGCCGACAAATGGGCATATCACGGATCCCAGTTTCATGGACAATCCTTCCATGGAAACAGGTGGCAGCCGCTGCACGGCCAGATGTCCTGATACAGCCGTGCTAAAATGTGTCTGTCGCAGTACAACAGAGAACAATGCGTGACGAAGACCGAAGGTGGTCCGCCTTGTGTTTAATCCCCAGGGGGGCCAAGGTTCGGGGGGTGCTCTGGTTGTGGGTATTGGCAGCGAGGGCGGAGAAAATACATCAGTACCCCTCCTGCGAAAATCATTCCCGCGTCCACTTTGAGGAAATGGACGCTTTTCAACACGAGGGCAGCCATCCGAAATATTCCACAGCAACATGCGCGAGGTGCCAGGAAATTCTCAAAGTCCCGCATTTGCTTTGTTCGAAATTCTCAGCTTGTTAATGCCACTGTCCGAAACCTGCTACGGACATGTGCTGGTGCTGTATAAATAGACTGAGGCATTACCGGGCCCACGGTAGTAAGGTTATGGACCCAAGCCAACCTCCGGTAAAAGCTGTCACCAGATGGCACGAGATCAAGCCACAGACAACCACACAGTTGAGCTAAATTAGCACTAACACTTTTGTCTCATGTAATATAGCTAACTTTAGAGTCATCTTTGTAGCCCTGAGCAGAACAGTTGTCACGTTGTTGGATATTTTCTCGCAAGCTGTACTGGACTTAAAATCTAAACGTGAGCAAAGATGTCTTGACGCCATCGATGTTGAAGGGAGATTATTCCAGAAACCATAACGGACCACCAAAAGGGGTTGTTGTGTGATGACAGTCAAATTGATTACCGACGACCACGTTAGCAGAGTTCAGTGTGAAGTGCTCCTGATGTTTTGGTAAGCTCATAGAAGGAGTTCCTGAAATTCACATCATTGTTTATGATAGATCAAAAGCGCGTGTGTTTAATAGCTCACACACTGGCATGCGTCACTAGAACAAATCATTCTCTTTCTACTGGCCACGTCTATTTGTAAAGACACGCTTGTATTCTTTCAGGTGCACAGGTGCAATACAGAAATATTGTCCTTGTGATGAAACAGATGCTAACATGATGCATAGACAATGTATCATGAATGCATTGGCAGGACATAGGAACAAACCACTGTCAGTTCCCATCCGTGTCAGTCCCCAAAGTTTCGTCTGTCTCTGATTTTGGGAACATCTAATAAGAACATAAGCATTGTATTTATTCATCATCTTTCATTAAACGCCCCGTTTTGTATTTTACTTTGAATAAAAACATTTGCAAAGTGAAAACGTGACATTGTTATTAACCTCACTGAATGGCTTTAGCGGGACCTTTCTGGAGGGTGTTTTGTTGTCTTCTTCTACAGTTTAGGTTGGTTAACGGCATAGGCGCTTACCCCATCTACTTTATGACAGCCCCTTATGACAGTGCTTGGAAAAAGGGCTTTACGAATAAAAAAAGATTTAATTTTGTATTTAAGCTCAAAGGCCTACTATTTAAAATAGTAAATATCAGTATGAGATATCATGCAGTAAGAGATATCGGTACGTGACCCAACTCCATAGGAGAGATATCAGCATGCGATACCATGCTGTATGAGAGACATGACGGTGCCATTCTTTAGGAAAAATATCAGTATGTGATACCATGCTATAGGAGAGATATGATCGCTAGCTCCCGGATGGATCCTGTTTCTCAGGAACGTTCCAGCACTCTCTCTGTGGGGTTCGGACTGCCACAGTTGCCCAATCAGTCAGCGAGGATTGTTTTTACCGTTTGATACCATGGCAACCGATGTCGGAAACAAACACACGGACAACATTAAGTGAAATGCACCCTGTTAGCACAATTACAAATGTGGCTGCAGTAACTGTGCAAAGCAAGATAACTGGTTGATAATACATTTAATTCATTCTTCTGTACTATGATCAGAATCGTGGGATTCCAGAGTATTTAAAGAAAGTTATTTTCATTATGCAGTACTATATAATGCAATGCAATACATAATATGAGAAAACATCAGTAGAATTATGCAACATTTTAACATGATGGTGTATAATTACATAATCGCTGGCAAAGCCTAACAAACAAAACATGCACGTCTCTGAAGAGAAAAGAAAAGCTAAACATGAATTTAAAATGGCTTTAATGCGACTGGGGTAGCATTGCACTGAAACCCTTGACCAGCCGAATATCAAAACCCATAATGCACTAGGATCTGAATTGACCAGGAGCATCCAAGTCTTCGTGAAACCTCTTTCTGTCAGAAGGGGAGTTGGCCTCAGTGTGGTGTTTCCTCATGATGAACCCCTGGTCTCTCCAACCATTAGGGAGAAGAGAGCTGCTCCCTTTATCGTTACACAGCATTGAATTCATCTAGCAGATGCTTTGAATTGAAAGTGACATCGAAATATTGCTGGTGTAATAGCAAATCAAGCATGCGAAGTGTGTTGTCATGGTGTTTAAGGGACTGGTAGGAGCTCGTTGAAGCCAGAATAGAGAGAGGCGTGACTTCTCAGAGTCTGGAACGAGGGAGGAGGAAGCTGAAGGAAAGGTACTATGTTTATAACTGCTTGGTGACAGGAACCTAATCTATCAGAGGTGATAATTTCCACCCTCCTTCACCCTCCCACGGGCTGAGGAGAGACGACCCCGTGCCTGAAGCGACCCCAGGCGAGAGCCTTGATCTCAGGCGCACAGACGACCTCGTCAGGGAAGGGAAGTCAAAACACGAGGAATTCCAAACAATCGGCACAACTGTCAAAACATTCCGTCATGGTTTTACAAGGTGTAACAATGACGAAACAGAATGCCCCCTCCCCCCCCCCTCACAGGCTCGGGTATTTAGTTAAAACAAGGACCATTACCATATGCATTAGCTGTGAGAAACACTTCGGGCCCGATCTCAGAAAGTGGCCTTGTAAACATTAACTACATGGTTGAGATACATTCTTTAAGCACGATGGCGTGCGCGGAAACTGATACGGCTGAGACGTCTTTGAATAAATGTATTTATATACTGGTTATATATATATTGGTTAGAACGATTAACACTTGACAGCCACTGGTCTGCTTATGTGACTGTCGGGAAGGGCTTGCACAATGTCTGAGTTTCCACAACGGAAGATCGTAAACAAACTGATGTGGTCGAAAAGGAAAACGCCGACACGGCTTAGGAAGACCCTTCACAGATGCTATGCATTTTCCGACCTCAAGGTGTCAACCATAAACAAATGGGTTGTCCCTTTCCCACTCAAGTCTCTCTGAGTACAGCTGTTTCTGCCTCTTCTGTAAGTGAGATACACTCACAGGACAGCCAGTGTGCTGTCTTAAACCCGTGAAAATGTTCTGCAGGGAGTGAATTCCTCACCGTCAAAGGAGCTGTCAGAGAGAGAGAATACCCCAGTCATTCCCACCTTCAGATGTTGCTCACCCAGAACGTCCCTGTTTTGAGGAGGCGGACTTTCCCACAGGAAGAGGGCTCCAGCTTCTAACATGCTCACAACGCTGTGGTCAAACAGACCACAGCTATCGAGGCTGATAAGATTAGCGTTATCAAAAAGCTTATTGTAGAAGGAAATAGATCTAGTAAAATTGCAAACTATCAAGTATCAGTATTTTACAGACTATAATGTACAATATGCAATGTTTACTATAGAATAAGACTATAACGTAAGCCTGTTGTGTAATGTAGTTTTATTTAACTCATAATAAATGCATATATGTATATGATAAAGCATTGCATTTGTGGTTATATCATATTCATATTTGTTGCGCATAGTGCTTGTAATTTTTTACACACGCTTTTTTCAGGGTAAAGATCCATTAGCCTCCTTTCCAATAATTATGAGTAACTGACGATCAGATTTTCTTTCAGACTTGCCACCGCAACCACAAATAAAATTCCAAAATATAGTTTCTGGTTTAGAAACAGTGTGACTCACAAAACAAATCTGTCACCAACGTAACCAAAGCAGTGTTTTTCTCCCCTGTGAGAATAAGTGCCTTCAGATCTGAAGCATTATCAAAACTGTCTAATAAGGCCACGTACGAAGATGCTTCTACGAAGTAACAGATATCCAACAGCTCCTTCCCCCCCTCCACCCCCCATACAATAAGGCAACAAGCCTGGAGTGGATTTCATATTCGTGGCAGGACATACTGCCAGCCTATTTTTACTGTCCTGATCTCAGGGAGGGCTGGACAGCATCCAGAAGGGTTAAAGTAATATCCAGTGCTAAGGCTGTCTATTGCTTTCCCTTCTGCTGGGAATACACATTTAGAATTCCCCAAACCTTCCCAACCTGGTCTGCAGACAGCACAGCCGTGAAGTCAGCCCGGTGACCCATTATTACTGTTACTGCTTACCCCTCCCCCCTCCTATTACACCCCACAGGTACCCTAACCCATCCATCCCCAGGCCTCCTCCCATTTGAGCCCCTCCACCGCCTCCCCCCCCTCGTCACCTCTTTAGCTACCCTGGATACCTGCATGGGAGGGTTTAGAGACGCCACTCTGGACTGAAACAGGAGAAGGAGGAGGAGAAGAAGAGGAGCATCGCGAATGAAAACGCCAGAAAAGAAAGTGGAGCGCTTCGACACGTCTCCAGAAGTATCCTGTGGATTTACGACAGCGGGTTCCCTATTTTATCCCTCTCCCATGGAGATAAGGGCGGTTTTCTGCAAAGCTGCAGGGGGTTGGGGGGTAGTTAAAGGACACACTCAGCTGCTAGATTAACTCATCAACGCTGCATTGCCGGGTGTCAACAGAAATGTTTCACACACAAGACCGACAAGGAATGAATACCATTTGGAGGTCACAAGTGGCAGCCCCTCAGTCCTCCAGGCCTTTTAAATGTTAGTGTCTGCCTTTCAAGAGCAAGGATGTAACCTCTAAACCTTTGAGAGGAAAAGAGATACGTGTTGGACACCAGCATTTCATGTCTCCATTTCAACTGCTCATTATGGCCAGGAGTTATCAAGTTCATGTTAGATTTAGTGCGATTCAGGTTTCATTTTATCGCGTATTTCGGAGTCGTATCGCCTGTATCTATTCTTAATTGATGCATTCCGTGCACATTTTCGATTTACGATTACATTTCGTCATTTTTTTCTGGGTTGACATAAAGGCTCTAAATGTTCTGTCAAAGTGAGACAATCCGCAAACCATACTCCGTAAGGAACCCATCTGATCCATGCTCTAATTATGCAACGAAGAAACACCTGGCGTCTTCAAAACGCAGCTGCAGCAATCTCGGCTTTCTGTTCCAGCATGACGAGGCCTGGTTTCCATCCCTTCTTTAGGTTACACTTAAGGAACACCTTTAAAAACAACTGACATCTAGAGAGGAGGAGTTAAACACGTAGCCTCGCTGCTAATGCGGGCACACACCAACGTACCGTGTCAGCATAAAACAAATCTAAGATGATTTGTTTAGCCTTTTTCACAGAGGGCTTCACATATGCTGATAGAAGTGAATCTAAACCAACTTGAACCCTTAAGGAAAACAAGGAAAAACTCCCAGAAAAACTCCTGGAAAAACAATGGAAGAAGTGTTGTGGGGAGCGATGCAGTGAGGGGTCAACTTCCTCCAGGGATGACCAGCGACCCCTCCTCCTTAAAACAGTCTCCCACACTGCAGCCTCTTCGTGGGAACAGAGAACAGAGTAGGGCAGCATCTGAATCAGTCTCAGCATTAAGCTACGTGCAAAATCTTCTCTACACCGTTGCTCATTGACCTTCCGGAGAAAATGAACATCTTCGAGCTCTGCGGCGTTGACCCTGAGAAACCCTGACATTGGCTTGTTACATTTCAGCCAATTAACGGACGCTTTTATCCAAAGCAACGTACAAATGGGGAAGAAAGACAATACATGAATTTGAAGTGCACACTAAAGTCTGTGACAACGCTTTCGCAGAGATACACTAACAGTCGAATGTTTGGTCACACCCTCCCATTGAAATAAATGGGAAAATGTATCCAAACCTTTGACTGGTAGTGTATGTGTTCACATCCTGGGCTTGGTGGATCAGGTTGAAGAGTCACTCTGCCTCTGTTGAAGACTGGACCCCCGCCAGCCCTCTCTGCCCTCCTCAAGTACCACGGATCGCGGGGGCCTTTGCACTTGGCTGGCAGTAAAGCTTTCATAACTGCTGTGGGAAGGTCAATGTTTTCTCACTAAAGCTGCATTATGTTGGGCCACTGATTCCTCCTTGTTGACTGTGTTTGCTTTAGATTTGAAGCAGATCAAACGCGTTGCTCCGCTAAGCTGCGACTCGGTGTGCGGTGCTGCCAGCCAGACAGCTTGAGTACATGTTAGTGGCCATTCAGCAAATCACGTTCGTCATCCACATCTCTCCCCCGGGGGGGGGAGAGAGATCGCCACGTGATCGAACCTCTCTTCTCCCTTACCGATGTGCAGAGATTCTCTCGCTACCACACGGTCAACGTGGGTCGGACGCTAAAAGCGTTTTTGGAGCACATGGGGCTGGGGCGGAGGTAACGGGGGGGATGGGGGTAGGGGGGGGAACACATGCCAGGGCATTTCTACCATTCCAGTCCGCCGACACGGACCGTGCAAGCGGGCCCTGACAGTGTTTTTAGTGTTGGGTTCCGGGTGGCGTTTGGTGTTGGGGCGTGGGGGGGTTAAGGGGCGAATGGCAGCGCTGGGCCTGTCAGCCACCCCTCCTGTCCTCTCCACCCCTCCTCACCCCCACACCCTCCCCCATCCCGATAGGTCCCAGGGGCTGGCGCCAGGCTAGCCCTGAGCAGCCGCGGCAGAAAATAGCCCCTTCCACAGTTGCTGTGCAGGGGAGAGTGACAGGGAGAGCATCTTACACAGGGAGATCTAGTTTCAGCGGCTGTCATCAGAGACCAGTCATTACTTCTGGGCTAATTATCTGGGGCCGTGTATAAACAAACAGCCTGCCACGGCAAGGACTACTTTGTGTTCGCAGCTCCAGGTCCCAGTATTAGTCCTCCTTAGCCTTTAGCATTAGCATGAGTCAGAGATACCAGGGCACTCACAGGCTGGTGTTTGACAGTGGAGGGTTGCTAAAGCTATGTTGCCAATTCAGGAACATCACCCAGAACTAGGAACTACCTGTGTTTCCGCTGTTGGAACCAGGGTCTATTTAAAACAAAAAGTAGAAATCAATTTGCCCCTACTAAAGGGATAGCTAGAGAAAAATACAGGAACTTTGGAGGCGGGGCAAGGAGTTTTATATATAGCTTGACAGCACTTAAGATCTGTCAAGAGTGATCATGTTCAAGTTGTCAGTAGTGGTGATGTACACCATGCGGTATAATTTAACGATTTAGCTTCACTATCATAGAGGATGGCTTAATTTCACCGAGGGCAGATTTATAAGGATCCATAAAAAATCTACATCGGACCATGTCGCTAATAACCCTCTCTCTTTCCCTCGCCCAAGCAACATACTCCTGTCTTCAGACCTGTTGAGTTTCACGCTCAAGACTCGTTCACACAATTTGCCATATCATACCTGCCATACGATACTAAACTGTATTATATACACTACCAGTCAAAAGTTTGGACACATTTTACCATTTATTTCAATGGTTGGGTGTGTTCAAACTTTGACTGTTTGTGTACAGTATATTCACACTAAAACCATTGTTGGGGCAGTGAGCGTTTTTGTATGTGCTAAGGACCTCCTTCAACAGTTCTGAATGCAATGAGAAAACGCAAACCATGGAGTTTCAGAACTTTTATTTTGAAAGTGTTGATTTTCAGCGCTGCATGTTGTCAGGTTGGTTTCTGAGGTGTTATTAAATAAAGAATGCCGTAATAGAGATGCAGGGAGACACTAACCACTGCATGGATACTGTCAATTACCCTGTCTGGGGTAGATGGGCTGTCACCACTAACTGTACGTTATTAATTGCCCTTGTGCCCACTGCACTGTACTCTGAGATGTTAAGAGTGACCAAGTCCTGGTGCTGAAATATTTATGTATGCCTTGTAAACCAAATTAACCCATCCCCAGGACGAAGCTAAGCAGCTCATCTGTAAGGCTGGGCCTTGATGCAAGGGCAAGAGTCACCATCAGATCTGACTGGATTACACCGCCAAGCAGGAGACTGACGTTTCTAATAGAAGAGGAGCGCTCAGCTGAATACTGATTTAGTCATGCCATAAGCCAAGTCACTTTGATGACGGCCAGAAATGCGATAGGTAATTAATGTCTGAGAAGAACCATGCTCATCCCGTACGATCCCTATTAAGGGTTTGCACATTCCCCCATTAGCTAATCGAGTTATCCACGGTGCTTTGGTTACAAACTTGAGAAGTGTCGCAGATCAGTCTGTTTGTTTAACTTTATCTTAGAGCGAGAAGCTTAGTCTCATGTAATTATACCTCACGGGACAACGACCTCACTCAACCCTGCTTCTCTAACGCATAGCGGCTTGAGTCCTCGCTGCAACCGTACAATCTCCGATCCAACTCCTGCGTACAATGTCTCTGTCCGACCCAAAACGTTAGTTCAACAGTTAATTGAATCCTACAATCTATGGCTTTCTAATATTGAGTGAGTGTTTCCTGAAGCCCATTTGAAAGAAGGTCAATTAAAATTCCTGGGTTTTGCCACATGTCATCTGTAATGTGGAGGCAGTGACTATTGATGGGTGTCTTGTGGTTGCAATCAAACCGGTATCGTGTTTCACCCGTTTGGCAGACCTGCTGATGGACAGAGTCAGGAGATGCATGCTATCAGACTTAATACACCTCATGACCTCCGTACATTTTGTTCAGGTCAACAGAGTAGCAAAAAAACCCACAGCGACAACACATAAAGAGAAAAACAACGTTTGTCATCGTCAAAACTGCATAGGCTGAAAGAAGAAAAAAGTCGGAATGAAAACAGTTGATGAGAATGCTGTACGATTTGTCTTAAGTCTGAACATGATTTGATAAACCTCTCTCGGTGCAGACCCCTCTCTCCTCCTTCATCCAAGACATTCTCAACTGGTGTCAAGGCCTTATAAATCATCTGGTATCAAAGAGCACATGTAACGCTTTCTACATTTCAACATATGTGGAATCAGACCGCGTCTGTCATCGGTGTGTGCCACTCTCTGGGATAACGCTTCTAAGAGCGCGTTCCCAGTCTAATGCAGAACATATGCCATTGATTTGGGAGGTTTATACCTGCGGTCCAGCGATACCCCCCAAACGAGGTGAGACAGACATTGCCCTAACTGTGAAAGATTAGCAAAAACTAAAATCAACAACATGGATAACTACCGGGCCGAGCTGAAACGCCATCCCCAAAATGCCAGACATCCCTAAGAGGTAATTTAAGACTGGTTAATGTGCTTGCAAGTTGAAGCTTAGCATGTAATCATATCGGTAGTGTTCGGTAATAAATTAAGGGTGGTCATAGTGACCACTGAGTTTTTTGAAGGTTGAGTTTAAATATCTTACAGTTGCGTTTAGACTTTCACAACATCAAATACCCTGACCTGAAATCGAGATCCCTTCTATGCATGTCAAGGAACATTAGCATACAGTTTATGAAAACTTTCCCCACATGTTGTTGCTCCTCGGACCCCATTGCGAGAGGATATAATTGAATCGCAGCAGGCACACAACTACCCTTAAACATCCACTTCTCCTTTGTACTGTTTACATTAAACAAGTAGAGATTTGGATCGTTTGAATCAAACGAGACTTTTAACCGTGTCGACCAGTGTCAAGAGGATCTGATCCATCTTGCCATTTAAAAGTGTCTCTCACTGTCATCCAAGGTTTTAGGTTCCATAAGCAACTGATCCTTTCTCTGCCTGGCCCATATATCTCCCTTTGAAAGCACACTGTTACAACCCCTGCTGTTTTGTGTTTAAGGTTGACCCTTCATCTTAGTTTTAACCTACATTTTAAATGACCGTCATAACTTCCCAAAATGGCTTGTAAGTCCACTGCTCTTTAGCAATTCATGAATCTCCATTTGCAGTGCAAGACCTGGTGGAGGAGGGGGAGGGTGGGGGTCAAGATCCCGCAAACACCGCCATCAACGTTTTGCTCTCTGTCATTGTCCCATCTTAGCTTCTAAATTCAGAATAGTTTCCATGCAGTTTCCAAGCACAATCCCAGTCCAGATCTAAATATAAACACTAGAGGATCTACTCTGAAGAGAAACTCGCTGTATCCCCATGGTCACACTTGCAGGTTAAGTGTTAACTTTTATGGAGGGTTGGTGAATTTGAAGAATGATTATGGGACCATTTGTCATCACCCATTACCGCTTCTTTTCCATACAAGATCATCTGACCTTTGACCCTTTTGAAAATGAACCATCCTGGTATGCAAAATCATCATGTTTCCATGTACATTAGACGTAGTCTACGATCGCACAATCGCGAAGGCACTTTTACATTAATTGCCACGCAGATGATTGATGATTTACGACACGGTTGTCTGTGCAATGTTGTGAATGCAGGCAATACCTGCTGAGACAGGGAGATCGTCTCCACCATTAGCAAATACTCACCGCATTCCCTGGCCATCACATGCTAGTTACAAAGCACTGCTATTCTGGGAAAGCTAGGCTCCATAGCTTCAAATGAAAGCTGTCTTAACATTCCCTGCTGTGAATGTTGCATTCAAGCTGGCCGTTCATCAAGTTATAACCCGGGCAGTTTAATGGTATCACAGTTCTCCTGTCTATTTTTTGGTGAAAACTCAATCATCGCAGTTCACTTGACATTTCAGTCACTTATCGCATACTTTTATGTCAAAACAGCAGTTGGATCAACGAAACGTATAGTTTAAAAAGCAAAACACTGTGTCGATGTTCTGTGTCTCAGTTCATGTTGAGGTTTTGTATGTCAGGACAGATGTTCTATAACCCCTTCTGCAGTTTCCAGGAGCACCTTCAAGTGTAACGTTAGGAGCACCATATCAAATAGGCTTGAACAAACCAACACGCACATCTCTGTGAGCGGGACTCTAGCCCGTGTGCGTTGGGGTTCAGGCTGGAGAATGTCCACGCGTCTCATATCAGGAGGGGAAAAATCGGTGTTTGGAAGCGATCGGCTAGGTCTCACAGCTGTCTTGAAGGCTTGAATTACCTTGAAGCTGCGTTTCCTAACGCCAGGTTAGATTTCGCTCACCATCATTTGCAGTCATATTTTATCCACAAATGCTCGCAAAAGATTTATCTTCAATCAACTTTCACGACTTTCTCAATGAGATTTGCTTGTATATCAGCTAAGCTTGTAGTTTGGAGTTTAAGTAGTTGATGTGGTGTTTTTTGAGAAGGGGGAGGTATTGATTTCACATTAGAAGCATTAGTAATGGGCCTGGCGTGGTTTATGAGCCAGTGTTACAGCTTTATGCTTGAACAGGTCACTTAAAAGGACTTGTGTGTGTGTGTGTGTTGTGTGTGTGTGTGCTGGGGGAGGGTGTGTGTGGAGGGTGGGAGGGGGGGCTGGACCATAAAGGTGAGAGTCAGAGGTCTCTCCAGGGTGCAAAATAACAGAGAATCATGCTGCTACTGCCAGTTTGAAAATAATTAAATAGGTTACATTTAATCTAATATTAAAGCGTAAAACAACCTTTTTCCTATTGATGTGTAAACCAACAATGTATATTTTAGGTCAAAACATTTAAGATTGTTTGCGTTTTGAAAAGTATAATTCCACCACTAAAACCAGAAATATTTCAGTTTTAAAATATCAAAGGTATAACATTAAATTAGGACACAACTTTTCAAAGCCCATGACGAGAAGGAAGCTAGTCAAGTGAACTTGTAACAAAAGATTCTCACTCAGATGCTTGAGGAATTGTAATTAGGACATAATTGTATTATTTACAACCAGTCTATGGTATTGTTGTGCCATGGAAGCCAGTGAGTAACGTGCTATGTTGTTGCTCTCTGTTCTGAAGCAGGACAGTAAGCATGCCTGTATTTCGGAAACATGGTGGAAATTCCATAGATTAATGTAAACGATAAGTAATCTGTTACGTTCGGGATTTTAAATGACAGAGGATTAATGGTCCGAGCTCCGAGACGACACTGAAGTAGAGGTCGCTCTCCAGTTTACGGTATTAAATGTCTCCATTTACAACTTTCCTTAACACCTAATGATCCATTATAAAAGGAAACCGTCAGCGGGAAAATATGTGGTCGTAGGATGGAAAAGAGTAAAGGGAAGGAGAAGGAGCAAAATAAATAAGCAAGATGAAACAAAAGGACGAAGATAAACATCAAAACGGCCAGTCTATTGTAACAAAAGAGGCAGAGAGAGCTTGTATCTAAGCAGATTCTCTCCCTGGCTGATACCCTCCACCTCTATGAAGGTTACGTGTCATTTCATTACAGCCTCTGTTCATTGATCCCTGTCCTTCCTCATAGGCTGTCCTCCCTCTTCTGTGTCTGGTAACTGAATTAAGC
The DNA here is from genome assembly GCA_036571765.1 of Plecoglossus altivelis. Lineage (NCBI taxonomy): Eukaryota > Metazoa > Chordata > Actinopteri > Osmeriformes > Plecoglossidae > Plecoglossus > Plecoglossus altivelis. The sequence continues at coordinate 4,005,586 of BROE01000006.1, read as the reverse complement.
GTGTGGACACAGTGACCTGTGGGGCTCCCTCTGCCCCAGAGAGACAGCCATGCTTACCTGGGCAGAAAGTGCTGCGATGGGCCATCATTATCAAAGAAATCACATCCATCACAACACTGCGGAAGATGGACAGTGTGATCGCTTTCACTCCGGACTAAAGACACGTCATTTTCAAACACGATTGCAGACTCTGACAGCAACACGCACGCACACCAAAACACACATACACACAAACAGATACACACTCGAACACAAACAATCTAGTATATAAACATGAACAGGGACATATTTAGCACAGTGACCTTTGGCTTTGAAATAACTTTGTGAAATCAATCAATATCTGCTTTAATATAATCATTTTGGGTTTGTGATGTCTGTGATGGTCGTCTGGACCACTTCTGACACGTGTCTCTGTGTCCTCCTGCCTCGGTGCTGACAGAAAGGACGAGAGGGAGGAAGGAGGGACCCTACAGGCTAAGACCTCACCAGCACCAAATTGCCAGATTGATTAACTTCCCTGTCAGCTTGCGACCAGTGACAATAAACTCCAGCCCCTCGGGGCACTGGCTGAGGGATGACACGTTCGTGATACCAGGGAAATACACACACATACACACACAAGACTGACAATATACACTAACACAAACACACAAACACACAGACAAACACACACAAACACACACAAGACTGAGAATATACACAGACACAAACACACACACACACAAACACACACACAAGACTGAGAATATATACAGACACAAACACACACACACACAAACACACACACACAAGACTGAGAATATACACAGACACAAACACACACACACAAGGCTGACAATATACACAAACACATACACACAAGACTGACGATATACACAAACACAAACCTGAGTTTACTTACACACACACATGTACTCTCATGTACACAAATAGATGCATTCACACACACAAAGGTGTACTCTTTCTCACACACTCACTCACATACATGCACACACAAATGTGTACACGCATACTTGCATACTTACAGTACTAATGTACAGGAAAATATCCTCTTGAAATATCTTGTGGTTCCCAAGGCATCTGCACAGTAATGTACATGCAAGCACAGAAATGTGCAGTCTCTCTCTCTCTCTCTCTCTCTCTCTCTCTCTCTCTCTCTCTCTCTCACACACACACACACACACACACAGACACACACAGACACACGTGTGCACACTCAGTCACTCAATAAAGCACCCTTCTCAGGGACATCCCGAGGTGAGGGGGCGAATGACCGCACCCCTCTCCACCCCCTCACTGTATTCCCAGAGGCCGTCTGGTACCTCCGCTCACGGCTCGGCCACATTTAAATGATCCCCTCCCGTAATTGAAAGGAGAAATGCGCGGCGCGTTCCTCAGGGTGATCCATTAAAGATCATTATGTACGTTCCCTGTTCTCCGCACCGCAGCTGCGGAGGGAGGAGAACAATGCCTGGGAGTCTCAGGAGAGAGTCAATCTCTTCCAGGTTAAAGGTTAATGAACGATTATGTCTCACTCTGGAACACAATGGGAGACTGGTCTGGAGGTCTCTTCCCAAGTGGCCTGATGTTACAAACCATTTAATGGGGACATACTTGTTTCACATAGACACATACGTAATTGTATTTATGATCTGACAAATTCTTGACGTGACTTTGCCCTTGAAATACCAGGGACAGCGCATAAAAAATATATATTGTATTGCTGCAAATGTTTCATTATTGAGCCTGAACACGGATTTCATAATCCACATGGTTGTAAAAACAAATTGGTCCCAGATTTCTTGGTATTGCTCAACTTTTTATTGCAGATTTGGGCGTTTGAGATTTGGTAGGTACATATTATGACCAGGGATTATTCACAGTTCTGTAAATCCGAGGTATTTTCTCTTTCAGATTCCTGGTGCCAGACCGTTCTGTCAGCTGTGTAACGTTTCACCTGAGCGGAGAGTGTTTTTAATATAAGTGGAGTAACTTGGCACAGGAGCTGTGGACTGCAGGATCGTCACAGGAAGGGGCCTCACTGTTGCATCAACTCCTGTTTAAATCACAACTCTGCTGAACAGAGCGGTTGTTTAAATCACAGCTCCACTGTACAGAGCGGTTGTTTAAATCACCGCTCTGCTGTACAGAGCGGTTGTTTAAATCACCGCTCTGCTGTACAGAGCGGTTGTTTAAATCACCACTCTCATGAACAGAGCGGTTGTTTAAATCACAGCTCCACTGAACAGAGCGGTTGTTTAACTCGCAGCTCTGCTAAACAGAGCGGTTTTTCTCTGTGCAACTGTACGTTTCCTCCTCTTGAGACTGCAATCCTCACAGACAGGTCTGATTCATAACTCAAACATGCACACCCGTACACTTCCACACACACAGCCACACAAATGTGTACTCCTAACACACACACGTCCATCCAAATATAAACACTGACTTGCATGTGTGTACATGAAGACTGTATACATACACACACACACACTCACAACAGAGAGTGTATTTTCATGACAGGATGTGTTGGTCAGACTTTAAAAGACATTTTAAGGTATAAGCTAATAAACCAAAAACCTTTTTCCAGTGTACCAAGTTCAATGACAACATGACTCATACCTTCCTTTGCACAGGATCGCCACTCTTCACTGGCAAGGTTTGACCGCAGCGAGAAATAATAATGTGACTGAAGACAATTGCTCGGAGCCCTGGTGTTTTTCACTGTTCTCGTTTGAAGTCTGAGGGTGCTTCCTGTTCATGTCCTGTACGATCCATTTCTTTGTGTCCTCTCGCCCTCTAAATCACTTATCGCATCAAAGAGCTTCGTTCGGTCCCATGCAACAATAGGGGTTGTGCCAGCACAAGAACATGACAAGGATACAGCCAAAGAAAATGGCTTCCTCTGCTGAGGTGATGACAGTTGGCACTTCGAGATTTAAAGGATATTGTCAAGTACAAATACAGACTTCAGACGTCTACCATATATTCTTATGGATAGTTTAAATACGGAAAATTCGACATTTTATTTGATTTGTTTATTAGTCTTATTAGTATTGTGTATTGTGTTAGAGCCAGATCAAATCCAAGAGTGAAGAACAAAAGTCGGTCAAGAACTGAATTGTGATGGCTGCCTGTCACACAATAGGATCCGTACCAGAGCAAATGGAGGAACTGCATGTTGAGAGCTGGTGCTAGCATGTCACGCTAGGATTGTTCCCGCCATCTTGTGAGAAAGACACCTAATTCAGGCTTCCACTCAGCTTAGTGCCATAGGGTGATGAATGAGAGCAGAGAAATCAGTGACTTGATAAATGTGTGTTGGTTGGGGGGTGGATTTGCCAGTCAGGTTTTGGCCAATGAAACCCTGCACCATCTGAGACTCTCAAGAAGCCTCCGGAACAGAACCATGGCAACAACTACTGATATACCTGCACATAGATACCAGCACCTCAGCGACGACGTTGCACCTAGTATCTTAGCAACAACAAAGCTTCGAGCAACTTAGCTACCACATAGCTAGTAGCACCTTATCTACAACATAGCTACTAGCACCTTATCTACAACATAGCTAATAGCACCTCAGCTACATCACAGCTACTAGCATCTTAGACACTACATAGCAACTAAGACCTTGGAGTTGGGGTTGGCTACCATAGAGCTACCAGCTACTAACACCGTAGCTGCAACACACAGCTCTAGACTAGGGAGGAAGAGTGGGGGGAATGGGCAGATAACTCCTGTCCATCTCCTCCATCAACACTTGGTAGGAAACCGATGCATTGCTGACGTCAGCAGGGGAGGCTAGCAGTCCCCTGGATCGACAGTTTTTTTTTTTCACAAACACTGGTTCCCTGGAGCCTGATAAAACGAATGCTCAGGGAAAAGGAAGCAGACAAGCTGCACTGACACCCTCCTGGACCTAAAAACCCTGGTCTTGGTTGGAGAACCTCAAGGCCAACAATGTGCCCACTTCCTTTCTGGAAATGGCATCTTTCCCAATCCCTTCCTTTTCCCATAAAAGGCCTGAATTTTGGGTGGAAAAGGGTCCATTTCATGAGAGCCTACAAACAATTGTACGCAAGGAATCCGTGTGAACTAGACATTAACAGTTAAGAGTTAAAAGACTTAAGGGGCCTGTGATTGGTTCCCATGGAGTCCACCTCAAAGGAGAGAAGCTGATAGCCGGCTTGTTGTTTGTGCTTTGATCAGGAATGTGTTCCAGAGGCCTTCTCTCATAAGAGCTTCAAAGTACAGTTTGCGTTGGGAGACTTTCGTCAGTTAAAGTATAAAACGAGAAAGCCGTCTGACAACATACAGTAACGGTCCTTTTAGTTGCTCCCTCTGTGTGCATCATCAACGCACGAGAGGAGCCGCTCGTTTCCCTCATATTTATAGGGACGGTCTCCCTGTTGTGGCACTTGCATTAATTTACACGTGTGATGACATTAGTGTGATCGCACACATTTCAAGCAAATTTGCCGGAGCAGCCAACCTGAAAAGCGACTCTCCTTCTGGCGCTGAATGAAAGAGACGCAAGCGGGCGTGGAAAAAGGTTGCCCGCTTCCTCGCCCAGCCTCCCGCACGTCTCCCGCGCTCCTCTGACAGCTCTTGACGCGTCAGGGGTCGTCGGTTTCATCACGAGGGTGAGGGGGGTGAGGAGGTTTGAGGGGAGGCGAGAAGGGTGAGGGAGGGGCAGCGTTCAGAGACAGAGACGGCTTGGCAGCCTCCCGTCTCTCTTAGCTTGGGGCTACCTCCCTCCCTCCCACCTCCCTCCCTTCTTACCCCCCCTCCCTCCCTCCCCCCCTACCTCTCCACCTTGCCATCTTTGTCACATCTAGTGGTGCCGGCCGTCACCTTCCCCTGTCTGCTCCATCCCCAGGCTCCCTCCAGGTGTTCCTGCCGCCCCACGACGAGGCGGAGAGGGCAGGGGGACGAGGAGCCAAACCCAATCAGGCCTCTGTCTTTTGTGGCGTGTCAACAGCTCAATTTAACGGCAGCAAGCATCTGTCACTGCAGCCCTCACTCCTTCTCCTGTGTGTGTGTGTGTGTGTGTGTTTGTGTGTGTGAGTGTGTGTGTGTGTGTGTTTGTGTGTGTGTGTGTGTCGAGGGGGAGTGGGGTGAACCTTGAAAGTAAGAGTGTGTGTTTTGAGATTTTGGATGCATTACAGCGCATTATTAGTGTTGATAAGTGAAACTTAGTTTGGGTAGAGAAGGTACAGTATGTGATGAAATATGAGAAAGGGGAGAAAGGGAGAAAGAGGGGGAGGCTGATATAGGCAGAGGGGAGGGGAGAGAGAGAGTGAGAGAGAGAGAGAGACTGTTCGTCCCAGACTGGGACTTCATCCATCATTGGAATCAGCATGTGCTGTAATTACTGTGTCAGATAGATAGGACGATGCCTTGGAGAAACGTGGGTAAACGCACAAGCGTGTGTGACTGGAGTGTGTGCAAGTATGAACATGTGTGTCAGTTTGTGTGTGTGCTCAAGTATGAGCATGTGTGTGTGTGTGTGTGTGTGTTCAATTTGAGCATGTGTGTGTGGGTGTGTGCATGGCAGGGTGGAATATATCCTGTGGACACCTTATCTTCATAATCATCTCCACTCCCCGATCGCTGCTCCTCCGCTGTCATCTGTCATACATAGCTGTGCTGTCAACTGCTGCTGTCCTGCATGCCAGCATCCGCCCAGCAGAGGAGGAATCCAGCCAATCAGATGAAGGAATCCAGCCCAGCAGAGGAGGAATCCAGCCAATCAGAGGAGGAATCCAGCCACAAAACCCACAGAGGAACTCCGAGACGGCATCTCAGCAGAGGATCTTTGAACGATTCTCACATGAGCGCAGGCCAGCCAGACTGGTGTTGATTTAATTATAAGTTAAAGTACTACCCTTTTTGTGTAGAGCAGATTTGATGTTCTGCAGAGTTCTGTCGCTAGGTAGACTGCCAGAACTTTACAGTAGCTTATATTATATACCTACAGTAAAGACCAGGTAGCTGACTAATGTGAAGCTGCAGGGATGGGTGTATCTTAGTGGTAAATGAAAAGTATTACACTGCAGATCCAGAGGTTGCAGGTTCAAATTCCTCATGTTTGATTTAGGAAGGAAGCGTGGTATCATTGGTCACATCAACACATAATCGTTATCATCGCATTATTATTAGAACCAACCTGCACTGGTGCTGATTGTGAGTGTCTCATTTATAAATCAGAGATCTCTGAGCAGACATGAGAGAGTGTTTCCACCTCTAGAGTGTGCCCAAGAGGGGGGAGAGGGGGGAGGTAGGGAGGAGGGGGGGGGGTGCGCGTCTCTCTTCAGTGCCCCTGCCCTGTCCTCTCGCTTGAGAAGTTATCTGAAAAATGAGGAGTGTGTCCTGGAGCCATATGGTTGCTGCGGAGTGGCGAGGAGCAGCCAGGAGTTGAGGACTGGAGGAAGAGGAAACGGTGTTACCCGCTTGGCTGCCCATGGTTGGCAATCAGAGCGCTGGTGAACCGGTGGAGGATTCGGGCAATGGCGTCCATCCCCTGCGTTGATCACTCTCCCTGTAAGATGACAACATGACCGGACAAGCTTGTGGATCATTTTGGCCTTCCTGTTCTGGAAATTCCTTGTCGTATAGATATAAGCTCGGATTTCTTTATGAAGCACGTTTAAAAATAACTCTCAGGTCCTTCCTGGTGAAGATCGCGCTGCAATTAAATCGAGGTTTTACCTCAGGGAGCGGCTCTGGAGATAGTCCTGTCTGTGTAATTGTCTCAGACCAGGATGGAGGTAATTGGAGTCTAGATTAATCACACCAATGTTCACAAGGAGCAACACAGGGCATTTCTTGACTGGTAGGGGTCCACAATTAGCTACTTCATTAACCACTTTATTAATACTTAGGCGTGAATTAGTCTAAAACCTAATGTTTTGACTCTGTGGATATTTGACTTTTGTAAAGGTTGAAATTATCTTTGATAAAATTATAATTCCTGATCTTTTATTTTTTCACCGGGTCGCCTGTGTCGTGGAATTCCAGGGAAAGAGTTTATTTTCAGACCAGCTTTCCATATCATTCTACTGCCAGCATGGCCGCTCTCTTGGGCTGTTAGAGGGAAGTTACATTCAGAGCCATATGCTAGCTAGTTGTTTGGGAATAGCCACACCGTGCGTCATTGTTGTCTAACATTTTTGCCAGTTAATTACCGCCGTGACGTCAATATTAGGGGAACAAAGCGCTCCTGCTAGGGTGGTTGATGCTGGCAGTATGGTCCTGGGAGAGAACACACAATATGGGCCAGATCATTAAACACTACAGCCTTAAGACCCTGGGAACGCAGGGAGTCTGAGGACGCTTGCGTCGGCCGTACACCTTCTCTGCTGGCTCCTGGAAGAGTCCTCACAAGGACGCGCATGATTGCCGGGTGTGTTCTCTGCATAATGAGAGGAGCCATCAGCTCAAAGCCCAGGGGCTATTTATAGGAGCTAGCCGCCTGACTGGCAGACTTCTCTTAATCAGCATGCTACTACGAGGGGTAATTTAAAGACGCTACGCCGCTGACAAGAATTAAATTGTGTTTTGATTTTTCTCATTAGCCTAATCTCAAGTGGGCCTCGTTATGGTGTAATTTTCCCGCTTTGACACGACATCTTGTTTTGGGAGCTGACAGCCGTATGCCAGTGTTTTGGGGACAGGGGCGTTGGTGGCAGGGGCGCGGTGCGCTGGAGGGAGGGGGGGTGGCGTGGGCATGGGGGGAGGATGGGCAGGGGGGAAGGGGCGGGCGTCCAAAATGACAGATTAACGTTGCTGGTTGGCTGTTCTATCACCTCCCTCCCCTGCTGTTTGGGTGATGATTGGCTGTTCTAGCACTTCCCCCCCTACTGTTTGTCTGATGAGAGAATGTTCGACATGTGACATCACCTGGGGAAGGTTTGAGATCAGGGTGGGGCCTGCTGGGGATGGGGGGGCGGGGTGGAGGGGGGTAAATACTATGCAAATGAATCGTTCAATGTCACTTTGTTTTTGAGGGTTCACGCTTAGCCAAAATAATTAACTTCACAGCCATCAGCTGTGGGTGCATGTCCATATGTAAGTGTATCACAACAGATATCATATCATAACATATCTAACCCTCAAATTATATCTGACAAAGCGTTGTGTGTCTGACATTGTGGAAAGATAATGTGAAAGTTTTAACAGAGTACATTCTGACGTATGAATGAGCTCCGAGTTTGAGATTTAAAGGCCTTCCAAGGCCACTGTAAATTTCCCCTCTCCTTGACAGAGGAGCAGATGAATCACATTCTCCAGTCTCTGGGACTCTCCTTGTCCACGCTTTCTTGTCGCCAGTCTTTTAACAAACCAAATGTGAAAGCTTTGACCTACACGGTGCCCCCTACACCTGCTGTGCTGCGTCTAGACTGCTAGTCAAGGTACTAGCCAAGCTGGGACAGCAGCGAGACACAGACACACCGGAGAACACTCTCTACAAAGAAAGCAACTGACGATTAGGTTCTATCTGCCTACCTGAGAGAACTAAGAACAAAATAACCATTCATGAAACAGTATAGTTAAGCCATGCAAACTCATAACTGACACAACATTTTTATCCATTTGTTTAGCAGGCAAGTTTGTCCAGAGCGACGTACAAATTCACAAACAATGCGTAGAGGAAGTATAACAACATATTTCTAGCAAAATAGCCAACATAACTTTCATGCTGTGACTTTACACTTTTACAAATGGAGGACAAATGACCAGGCATTGCGGACCACACATCCCAGAAAACTTTTACAAGTCAAAAGTTTCCTGGAAAAAAAAGCCCAAGTCAGGAGAGGTCAAAACTAACAATTGCTCGGCAGCAACACGGTCTGGCTATGTAAACAATGGTGCGACTGCATCACACGACTGACCTTGGTTCCCACAAGAGGGAAGAACTGGTCATTTAACAGAGAAAAGGAACCACATTTTTACCACCGCTGCCACGTCCTGTGTGTGTCTGTGTGTGGGGGGGGGGTGGAGTAAGGCTCTCTCAAGGCTGACCTCTGGTAAGGAGGATGAGGGTAAACACTGGGACGCTCCCTGGGTCTTTGACCAAACGCCTGTCATCACTGCTGATGGCCGCCGAGGGTGGAGGCATCTGGCTGTTAGTCGTCGACCCCTGGTCCTCCCCTGGTCCTCCCCTGGTTTTCCCCCGGTCCTCCTCTGGTCCTCCTCTGGTCCTCCCTTGATCCTCCCCTGGTCCTCCCCTGGTCCTCCCCTGGTCCTACCCTGGTCCTCCCCTGGTCCTCCCTTGATCCTCCTCTGGTCCTCCCCTGATCCTCCCCTGGTCCTCCTCTGGTCCTCCCCTGGTCCTCCCCTGACCCTCCTCTGGTCCTCCCCTGGTCCTCCCCTGATCCTCCCCTGGTCCTCCCCTGGTCCTCCTCTGGTCCTCCCCTGGTCCTCCCCTGGTCCTCCCCTGGCTTGATCAGGGCAGGTGTTTACGGTCTCTCAGGTGTCAGGTAAACACGATAGCAGGGGCAGGTCGCTAGCATAGGAGTGCCACTGGTGTATTGACAGTATGGTTTTGTGCACTTTTTCTGCAGTGCTGCTTATTTTTGTGCATCCTTCCCTGTCTCCTACCTGTCTTACTGCTCCCTGTCTCACTGCTAATGTCTCTATGCCCCCTGTCTCCCAGCGACCTGTCTCCGGTCTCTCTGCTCCCTGTCTCACTGCTAATGTCTCTATACCCCCTGTCTCCCAGCTACCTGTCTCACTGCTCCCTTTCTCCATCTCCCAGCTTGCATTCACTGAGAAGGAGACAGATGCAACATCTGTGTTGATCAGAACTAATTGAAATGTGCGATGCTGTGCGGCCACGCTAATTTGCAGAGTTACCAACAGAATATAAAGAAGCCCTGAGCTATTTAGGGATGTTGTGCCATTGCCTCTGAAGAACAAAAAAAAAACACAAACGAGGAAGATTAGTATTAAAATTACTTCTCAATTGTCAGTGATCAACCCCTTACTACTTATCTCATTTTTCCCAATGTCTGTATGACAGTACAGTATGTGGACTTGTTAGTTTGTAGTTGCCTAAAAGTGGATCGTGTACAGTCATGTACAGTGTGCCAGTTTAAAGGCGCCAATAGGCAATACCTTACCTCCCACCTGCCAATGATAAGTGTATCGCCAGCCAATTATTTTCAATCTACCAATCTATTTATCTATATAGCTAACAACCCACGAACCTATCTATCTACACTTACCTATCAACCACACACAGCAGAGTTGGTGGAGAGACACCAGACCGTACCTGCACCTCACAAGCAAGCTGGGTCACTGAGACAATAACATTTATTCAGGCTTAATCGGGGTGGAAAAACAAAGCTAAGGGGTTTTGACTCTTACCCACATGTGCATTAGGCAGTCGCTGATCTGTAAAGCCAGTCTGGTGGGGAACGCTAGCGAGTCTCTTTTACGGCTTGATCTATAGCCCCGCTTTAACTCCGACGATCTATCATACGGAACTGGCAGTAACGGATGAGAATGATCCGCTGGAAAAACTCTCTCATTTGTCTCTGTCGCAGCCAGTGACCTGGAGGAGACGCTAATGTAGGAAGACGGCACAGGGAGGGGAGATAATTATGTCTCAATGCTCCCCTGCTCACTCGCTCTGTATGGAAGGCATATTAGGGCGTAATAAAGCCAGGGCCTCGCTTCTTCTCTTTTCACCCTCCTCCTCCTCAACTCTTCCTCTGCTTTTCCTCTGTCTCCTGTTTTCATATCTCCCTCCGCTACGCACCCTTGGGATCACCGGATATGCTTGTGCACATATTCCTCCCAGCTGAATATAAAGATATATATTCATATACTGCTGAAATGTAGCAGGGTAGACGGTAAAAACAGCAGTTGTCTGGTGTGTTTTTGCAGCAGAGTGGACCGATATAGTAATTGCTGGCGTAATAGGAGGGTAGCGCTTCACCAGGACACGTGCACGAGGTGGTCCGGGATGACAAAGATCTATTACCATATTTAGAACCCTGCCAACCAGGGGAGGAAGGCAGGACATGCTTCTGGGTGGCACATCCGGAGAGAGAGAGAGAGAGAGAGAGAGAGAGAGAGAGAGAGAGAGGGAGAGAGAGAGAGAGAGAGAGAGAGAGGGAAAGAGGGAAAGAGGGAGAGAGGGTGGGAGAGAGGGAGAGAGAGAGCCAGAACAAGCAAGTGTGGCATCAGAAAAGAAAGGGTGAGAGGCAGATAGAGAGAGATAAAGAGGAAGAGAGAGAGAGAGAGAGAGAGACTCCACCAGGGAACTGGTGGTAAATATAGCCAGTCTCCACCCACAGCGCAGATCAATCACTCAGAACTACAATCACTGTCAGCACTCCTTGCTGGTGTCTCTGGGCATGGGAAGCTGGGTCTCCAGCCCTGACCTTCCCCACAGAGATACCATGGACACTCAGCCACCACTTTAAACTATCACATAATAGCCGGAGTAACAATGCTCTGAAGTCACGCCGAATCAGAAACCGCAACTGGCAAACCCATCACAGGCAAAACACGTGGGCGTGAATGATGACAGACCGAGAGGCTGAGTTGAACGCCAACACAGGCTGGCAGTAGAGCGCCGCGCCGCTCGCCAGCTCTCCCCTCGCTACAACCATCCGGTCTCAATCACATTTAGACGAGTCCTCCCTGGGTCCCCGTTTGGAGTAGAGGATAAACACTGGAGCCCAGCGGCTGCTGGACGTTGGGAGTGGCAGAGGGCCGAGAGGGATGACTTTCCCAGCTGCATGTCCGGGTGAGGGAAGAGGAACTGGCCCTGAGAACAGGCACACACCTCCTGGACAACACAGGGACGCACGCTCACATTCTGTAGATGGGCACCTGGGAGAGATTGACGAACCACTGGCGAAGTCTATTGATCGCTTAGGGAAAGTGCAGTTTCAGTTAGATCGATGGGCTAAATACAAAACATGAATAATAACATGATAAAATACCCCAAGAATGATGTACTGAAGATCTGATGGGTAACCAGTACCTCTTTTCTAATTTCTCTATTTCTCTAAGTTTTTTTATCCTTTCCCAAGATACACTCATAATGAGTTCTGCACTGGAGCCAGCAAGTACCTTCAACAGCAGGAAGATGATTATTATCATTTATTATTTGTTGGTTTATTTATTCAGAGCGATATGCCTGAAACAGGATGCTGATCCTGTTGCAGGCAGGACACACATAGCAGAGTAACAGGAAGAGTGTGTGTGTGACACACAGTGCGTATGCGCACACACGTGTGTGTAGTGTCTGAGTGAGTGTATGTCTGCGATGAGACCAACAGGAAGGCGTGTGTACAGTTTTGTGTGTGTCTGTCTGCTTGTCCAGACAGTGTTTCCTATGAATCAAAGAGAACCACGTCATGGTTCCTCCACTGTCATTTAAGTAACAAGGACAGATCGTTTCGAACTCCATTGTTGCCTCATGCGGTCAGTTGTTAATTTGAGTGAGCAGCTCTCCTTCAGGCCTTGGGCTGTGAGAGATTCCAAAAACATTGTCTGCGCGCCCCTCTCACGCCGGGTGTGGGGTGGACGCATTAAACCAGAGATGGATTTCTGTTCTTGGCAAGATCACAATTTTTTTTTTTTTCGGTGGGTCGTGTCGTTTCTAAAGGAGGTGCGGGAGTCGTGTTGGGTTTGGCGAGATCTTGGTCGTCCCTCCCCTGCTCCAGGGACACCTCACCACACCACCCCCTCCCCTCAACCTCTTCACCCCCTCCACCACCTGCCCCTCAAGCCTTCACCTCAATCCCCCTCTCCACCTCTTATGCGCCTTCACGTCCTGCAAGACCTGATGTTGCCGGTACCCTTTCCACGATCCTCTTCACTGAGGTCTTCGATGCTGATCTTTTCAGAAAGAGCTTGGAGAGGCCTGTTACAATGCAAGTAGATGAGGACATCGTCGTTTAATTATTATTAACAACAAAATGCCCAAACCTTTCAAATGATTTTATGAACACATCTCTGGTGTGATTTCAGATTTCTCGATGTTTAGTCAACACCAGCTGTGAAATTCTCCTGCGTGCAGTTTCGTCCAATCAGGTATGGGTGTTACTCTGCGCCCTTCCAACTGAAACAGGTATCATGGATACTTTGTTAATAGTTCCATAGGGGGGCTAATGTACGACGGATCATCTTTTAAAGGTGCACAAGCTTCATTACATAGTTGAAGAGGCAGCATATCTCAGCTAATGCTGAGCTACAAACTGGGACCAGCCTCCTCTCCTGACCTGTGTCCGTCCTCAAGAGATCAACAGTTCATTAAGCACCCTTCAGTCTTTCTCCCTTCTTTTTACCTTGAGACTCGAGTAAAGGCAGGGCCAGACCCTCTGTGCCACTGCCCCGCTAATTGGAACCAGGGTCTGTAAAAATGGGAACTTAAGTAAAACATGCCGTAAAATTCTGAAGGCTAACCATAAACTAAGCGATTTCTTTCGTTCTTTTAAAGGGAACTCTAACTGAAACCTCGGTGTAAACCTTTACGAGGACCCCTGGGGTCACCCGTAAACCCGTTAATAGAGATGAGATATGAGTGGCCTGCTTGGGCCTCCCATTTCGTTTTGCATTTTTCTTTTTTTCTTTTTTTCTCGATTTGCGCATTCTTAAGAGGGGTCAAGTGCTGTTCTGAGAGAAAACTTGCTAAGTCTCAGCTGTCGTTTATATCAAAGAACGAGAAGAAATACAAACCACTTAGGCAGGTTTTAACAGATGAGTGTCAACACGCTCAAGCACTCCCTCCATTTTGTATGTTGTCGCCATCGCCATGGCGACAGCGAACAGGTAGCGGAGCTACTTCAGTACCGTCGTTAAGAGGCGAATCTCACACTGTTTTAGAGCTAGCTCCTGTGGAGAAGGCGTTAAGATCTTTCTGGAAAACTCTTCCATGTTCCATCAATAACGTCTTCATTTGCTTGTTGTTAATTTGTCAGAAAGCCCCGTAAATTGTTATATTCGAATTTCAACAAGGGATTATTAAACATGGTTAAGTTCAGATTTATCATGGGATCGATTTCATGGTAGTTGCAGACTAAGGTTACTATTAAAACAGCCCGAGCGTCATAAGCATACCGTACGGTGTAGCTAAAGGCCTTCAACTGCACGTAGCTAGCCTGCACATACACACACACACACACACACGTACATACGCACTCACACACACACACACGTACATACGCACTCACACACACACACACACGTACACAGTTCTCTCGGAAAATAAGCATGACACCATACTTCAAATGCATGGAACGAAATTGATCCAGGTCTAAAATAAAACAAAGCTTCTCTGTGTGTGATGGAGCAACACTAGTCCACTTATCATGGGCATGTTAGCAGGTATTATAGCTTCAAATATCCCCTTCCTGTCTCACTCACCCGCTCATTAGGAGCACATTAAAATACCTTGACCCAAATATGTATTTGTATTTCGATCTGAGGAACAGTGTGCTATCCAACACTCTGCCAAACCCTGATGGCCTATAGCTTGGCATTAGCGTTAGCATGTGTGAGGGGATCCTGGTTAGGAACTAGCTGACTGTGTAGCCGTAGCAAATGTTTTATTTATTTTTGTTCCTCCGCTTCATTTATTAATATTTCTTTATAATTACGTGAGTGACTGGATGTTTTTGGTGGATGAAGGAATTTGCTAGCATAGAATACAAGGTGTTGTAACAGAAATTAGCACGTTTGTTGTAACGCACAATAGGAATACATAGCGTTGGAACACCGAATCCCTTTTGTTGCAAGTCACAAAGGGAATGGATGTAGTGCTGTAACACAGAACACACCGTATCGCAACAGAGAACATAGTGAGGGAATTAAGTAGCCTCTGAGTCATAGCAAATCTATTAGCAGAGAAATGATGATGGCGCTGAAAATCCTGACAAAACAATTTGTTAATTTTACAAATGATAATGATTTTTTGGCCCGATGACCCCCTGGGGCAATGAAAAACACATAAGCCTCAGAAGAACGTCATGTTGCTCAGTTCACATGTTTGCTTCTCCGTGGTCGAGGGGGCAGACGTCTACATTTTTTAGTGCTACGTTAACCGTGTCAGGTTACGCCTGGTCCTGAACTAGCCCAGCCCAGAGACCACCCTTCGATTAATCTTTCCCTTGTAGCGCCTTTATAATTCGCCATTACAAAAGCCATTAAACCTGGGGCCTGATTCTGGGCCTGGGGGAGTGCTCTGGAGGAGGGTCCATGTCCGCGATGGGCCTCCAGTTGGCCCCTTAGACCTCGGACGAGCCCCCAGAAAACAGACAGGTACTTAAAACAGGGTGAAAAGATCACTTTAAGGAAAACAAGGATGATTAATGGGGAGAAATGAGGACCTTCTAGGCTTTCTTTCGATTTCTGTGCTGATTCGAGGTCTTGGAGCCATTAACCCACAGGACAACTGTCCGGGGCTGGAGAGAAATGAAACCCCAGAGTGGGGTTCAGACTAATGTTTACGCCTCGCAGTGAGAGGAGAGCTGGCAGAGGGCGGCGGAGTGGAGGGGCTGGGTGCTGGGATGAGGGGGCGTGCTGCGGGGAGGGGTGGGTTGGGGCGGGGCGGGCGCTGGGGATTGTGGGTGAGAGGGGGGGGTGGTGTAGAAGCAGATGGTGGTTGGGGAGGCGGGAGTGGTGGCGTTCTCCATAGTAACAGCTCCAACGTTGATTGGCTGGGGCCCAGAGATATTCTTAGTCATGTTTCAGATGACTCTTGCTGGTGATCATGAAGAAAAGGCTGAAGGCTTATAATGTACTAGTCACACAAAATGACATGGTCCCTTTTACAATCAACATCATAGACAGCTTCCCCGTAAGTTGATTAGACTGCACCTAAACCAACCTCATAATGCTCAAACAAGACACAGAAGTCAAGCTATGCATATTTGATTTGATCTCTTTGTGTGACCTGCATAATGTGAGGCTTCAACATTTTCTTCATGATCATCAACTTGATTCATCTGAAACATGACGAAGATTATCTCTAGGTCTCAACCAATCACCATCTCAATCTGTCAGTTTCTCAGCAAGTGAGAGCTCATTAGCTACAAAATCAAAGAAACGAAGAGAAAAATAAATGCTCAGGTTTTCCACACACACAGACACGTACACCCACGTACACACACCCCTCACACACTGCTGAGGTCTTGGAGCTAACCATTACGTCCAGTCTGTGCTGAGATGGGAAAGGCTGAGTTCGGCATGGTTCGTGGCGAGTCCAAACCCACACCTGGACAGAAGTGAAATCAAATCTACGGTGAACTCTGCCTCTCCTCGCCGTCTGCTCTGGCGGGGTTCTGAGAGCCACGTTCTGGGTCACGAGGCCGCTGAGTGATTTGAGTCCGGGTCACTCTGAAAGACAGTTTCACACAGTAATGCGTTTCAAAGCTGTTGTATTTCCTTAACCGAAAACATGTACGTGCGTCGCTATGACCTGGAATCGTTTTTTCTCATAGCTAACGTTTCACTCTTGGCGAATCGATGATGAGTGAAAGTCAACAGTCGGGCCAAGATAACGTTTTAAGTGTTTACATTTAAAAAGGTTAGACTCGCTCATTACACCAAGACTTTAATGACGATTCAAACCGCACTAATAACAGACAACAGCCGATGCTTTGGTTAAATAAAGCGTAGTATTTCTAGAAAGATCAATAAACCAATTTCTCTCGTTTCCTTGTCTACAATGATCACTCCCATACTGATTAAATCAGAGCAAATTATCCAGCTGTGATTTATGTCCCCTAAATTGAGTTTCCTTCCCACTTCTGGCCACGGGAGAGTCTCCCAGGCATGCTGTGATGGAGGAATAATCATTCATTAACCTTTGAACTGGAAGGAGTGTCAATTGAGTCACCCAAGTGTGTTTTTTCTCTCTCTCTCTCCATCGCCGCGCCCCTCCAGCGTACTGGAGCAAATTGACAATTTACACACCGAAGCCAAACTTTATTAACCTGTTCCACTGCCCGATGCAGTCACTTGATCAGCCAGCTAAACCCAGCTCAGCCTCAGATATGGGTTACACATTGTGGAGGAAAACGCTGCTCTCTCTCTCTCTCTCTCTCTCTCTCTCTACTCTCATATAAAGAGTAATGTGGAAAAAGACCAAAGGAAAGAGGAGTGTAGAAATTGTAGAACTCCTTGGGAAAACATAAATTGTGTTGAACTTGTGATGTGTGACCGGTTCAAAGACACAGACAGTCTCCCTCTGCTCATTTAGAATGTCTGGAGGTTCATGTCACCAGGGAGCATAGTTCTTCGCTTGCGAACAAGTCTGATCGAGGTCGTGCATCGTGCAATCAGGGTTACCCACAACGCAGCTCCCAGAATAACCGTGACACCTATTTGTCGCATGTTGATTAGATTGCTCTTTCGGACTGTCAATCTGACTACATCACAAATCTACACCGTGATGGTAAAGTAACATTTTACACTAAGCTCAAATCGATTTTTGACAACTCTCTGAGCAATTATTGTATATTCAGACTCTGCTCTGTTCCAATCCGCATCGTAGTTTGCTGTAACATGGAAGATGACCTGCAACTTTCCCGTAAGCGACTAAATAGACTTCGGCCAGTTTGGTATTGCGTACAATGAGTCTTCTAACACATCCAGGGTGCCCTCAGTCTACAGAATGTGAGGCTGTATGGGCGGCTCCTTGTATTGTTGGAGATGTTCCATGTGAGGTGGGGTGTTGCTTGTTATTCTACCAGGGTCGCCAGATTTTGGCCTCTCCCGTCACAGTCGATCAAGGACGAGACTTGTCAGCTGAGGCGAAAGAGTCACTTGATCTCCAGCTATGCCCGCCGCCCTTCCGGCCTTGCCCGCCATCGGTAAACACACACCCCCCTCCCTCACTTCTTTCCACACATCTCTGTTGCGTTCGGTATCCATCACAGTGTGTGGATGATGCAAGAGACAGAATATCAGGCGAAAAGTGACCAGGGTGAGAGCAGTATTGATCTGGAGGTTAGCATCAGCTGACTTTAGCCAGTTAGACCAGAGGTCCTTGTCGGTAGTACGCAAGCATATGGTAGTGGCAGAAGTTGGCGGCTTAATGTGGCTCGTCACTCGGGACCGGACAAGGGCATACAGAGAAAGTGTACAATCGAAAAAAGTAACCCGATCCTTGTGCTTGGTTGTGGCTCGCGCTGTTTGTAAGGGTGGTGCTATTAGGCTGCAAGCCCCGCATCGTGTTTGTTCCTCGTGTTGTTAAACACCTTGTTTAACTCTTATTACCCTGTTAGGTCCCCCCCCCCTCTGCCACACCCACCCGGGGACATTTATTTTATTATCGACGTCGGACTGTAACACGGTCACCGCACAGTAGCAATAAGCAAAAGCAAAGCGTCCCCGGGATCATTTTCTCTGACATTATTAAGAGCTACAGAGGTGTAAGGCTGGACACGGTGTGAAAACAAACCAAATGTCATCACCGTGGCCTGGCTTTCTACAGCGCGGCGTAATGAAAGGCCGCACTTCACCGACCTTCCACACGTTTACTGCTCTCCTGACATTTCTCCAGATGTAGAGGAAAAAACAAGCGCAAGAAAGGAAGAAAAAAAACACACACAAAAACAGGATTGTTTATTTATTAACTTACTTTATTTGGCCCGTTAGAGAAAGGCTTTTATTGATCCAAACCCTTGGGTTTGTGAGAGGTCAGTGTTTCGTGTTCCTAAACATTAACTAAGCTGCAGCGGTTTCATTACTGAACGCGGTAAAGCTCTGATTGGTTTTCATGACTGGTGGCTTAAGGCAGGTTTAGGCCTGGGTGGTTGAGGGGGTCAATACTGTGTAGAAAGAACAGAACAAACCTTTAGAAAGCCTTTACAGCACTTCCATTAGCTTTTTCGTTTAGGCCAAGCACCTCTACATATATATAGAACATTTGGAGAATATATAGAACATATATAGAATAAAGTATTGTACAATGCACATAACCACCGTGAAACATCTTAATATATCTGGTATGAATAAAAAAGATGTGGTCTGGTCAGTTTTTTACAAAACAAAATAAAGCAACATTATTAAAAGTGCTGTACGTCACATTAAGTAAAGCACTTTTTTTGTGTACGCCTACAATATTGTACGACTGGCAAGATTTTGCCTTAGTCTTTTAAAACGTCCGCTTCCTTCAAGGCCTCAGTGTCTGGGATCCAACGGCAGAGCAGAACAGATGCTTAATAATTCAGTAGAGCGAGATTAAAAAGTGAATTTGCTGGGAGCTTTATTAAAAGGCAGGGTAATCACTTCAGAACTGTATGTCATTGCTACAATAAGAGAGGCCTAATTCAGTTACTGGTGCCTTGCATGTAATTGCTGAAAATGAACAAAGCCTTTGAAACGAATAGCTTGTCTATGTGAAATCCCCAACCATCACCTGATTTAATAAAAAGGCTTAGAAATGATGACTGTGATCTAGCTGCTTGTTTGGCAGAGAGCGTTAAGAAGTGAAAAGCATTCGAATATTGCATTGCTTGCTTGGGAAGATTCATGGTTTTATTATTTTGCTAATATCTGTTGTTTTCTGTATGAAATAAGATGTTTTTCATCGTTAAGGCGTCTGTGTCATCATTAAGAGTCAAGGGAATCATAAAATAAGATGTGTGTGTGTGTGTGTGTGTGTGTGTGTGTGTGTGTGTGTGTGTGTGTGTCAGGGTTTCCAACAAGTGTTTTTCACTTTTTGCAATTATGTGTTGCATTAGGCCAAAGACAACGTTGAGTACATTTCTATATTTTTCAACACATTTTTATTAATAAAATTGACTAAAATATGAGGCCAAAAAAATGTTCACATAAAATTGTCATACTATCTGTTTTTTCTTCGTTTGAATTGGCTTTCATACTTATAATGATCATCCAATAATGTTTGATGACTGGGAGTTTTGTTTGTATTTAAAATGACGTGTTGGTGCCCAACTCTTTAAACGAGACATGGTCAGCATTGCAGGGGTTGGGTTGGGTAAACTGTGGTTAATGCAAGGCATAACGTTGGGCTCTAAAAAGAAGCCCCATAAGTAGTTGACTCTTTTTGTGTATACTATATTTTTCTGGCCTGGGTTTTAGGACTCTTGGTTTACAAGATTCATGAGATTGAGTCCAGCCTCCAAGCCACTTATTCCTTATTAAGATCTGTTTACACGCACGGATTTCCTGCTCTGAAGCCATTCTCTGTTATAGGGATAATTTGTTATTTTTCAAGACAAATAGATGAAAGTGTTTGTTCATTTTAAATACAAGACAGAGACAGTTCACGTGGAGTTGGGGCATTCTCCATTCAAGTATTAAAAGTGTTATCAAACTATTTTCTCCATTCTATGTTTTCCACTCCACTGCCCTTCCTTCCATTAAACACCAGTGAAAATTTCATTTCAGATTTACAACAACTTCCCTCACTGCCTTTTTTTTGGTATGTTTTCTTCAACTGATTTTAAACACAAATCAATGTATCCAGCAGTTTGTATGGCTTGACCTCGTCATGTCAGCGACCTGGAGTGTACGTGTGCGTTAGCGCTGGCCTCCTTCCGTCCTCAGGCTCTACATCACCAAACTCAGGGAGTCGCTACCAGATGGTTAAACAAACACATCACCCAACTGCCCATAACTCAAATCCACTTAGCACTTCTTGTCAACGTATCTCTCACTCGTCTACCTCCTCCTCCATCTGATGCGAGCAGAGGGAGGAAGGGAGCGGAAAATGAGAGAAGGATGAGAATCTGGGGGAAATTCCTGCCTTGTGTGTTTTATTTTAATCAGTAAGGTCATTCATCCTCAAACGATCTCTCTCTCTTCTCTGTCTCTCTCTTTTCTCTATTCTCTGTCTCTCTTCTCTGACTCTCTTTTCTCTCCTCTCTGTCTCTCTCTTTTCTCTATTCTCTGTCTCTCTTCTCTGTCTCTCTCTTTTCTCTCTTCTCTGTCTCTCTCTTTTCTCTATTCTCTGTCTCTTTTCTATCACTCCTCTCTGTCTCTCCTCTCTGTCTCTCTCTTTTCTCTCTTTGTGACTTTCTTTTCTCGCTTTGTCTCTCTCTTCTCCATCTCTCTCTTCTTTGTCTCTCTCTTTTTTCTCTGTTCTCTGTCTCTCTTTTTTCATCTTTGTTTTCTCTTCTCTGTCTCTCTTTTTCATCTTTGTTTCTCTTTTCTCTCTCTCCATTTCACTTTCATCTTCCCTTTATCACTCCCCCCCTCTTTCCCCCTCCCTCTCTGTTTCACCTCCTCCTCCCTGCTCCTGTTTGAGCTTCCTAATGAGAGCAGCAAGACACCTGGAGTGACAGCGTGTGCGAGCGGCACAGAGATGCAGTCCAAATGTGACGTTCGACTCTGACGGTTTTGTGGGAGCTCTCAGGGAGTCACCCAGGACTCAGGGGCAGGGGTTAAGAGTTGGGAGGTCGCGGGGTCACCCCATTCTCCCTTTCCCCAGGCCTCGTCCACATGCTGGAGCCCTCCACGGCATACTAGAGAGGGTAATTTATTATCCTGCGAGTGGTCGTGCTTAGAGAGGAGCAGAGAGAGGAGGGAATTGGCCTTTCGCTCTTAATGTGGGTCTCATTCCAGAGGACATTAGTATTTCATAATGATACTCACTTGCAGCTGTTCTTTAGTTACGACTTGGCTAAGGTGGCAGGAAAAACAAAAGAATTACACAGTAACAAATCTAAATGACCAAAGACGAAGGTGCTCTCATGACACAGTCTTTATATGAATCCATAAGATGGATTCATTGGAAAGATGCAACTTGTGTTATATTTTGCCTCTGTCCTCGTTGAACGCCACTCCTGTAGTGATTTCTGGAGCTGACATCAGTCTTGTGCGTGCAGGGGTTGAATGACAGACAGAAGAGCAAAGCGTTTCACCTTGAAGCTTTGACATGCTGATCTCTGCTAACAACACAGCGCTGCGAAGGTGAAAAAGTTTGAAGCTATACTCTTATCTGCAACGTGTAAATGATCAAAAGCTCAGACAATTGACACCAGTGCAATCTGTGTCTAAATGTTAAGTCGACGATGACAGGCAAAGCGGTCTTTGGCCTTTGGAATGTGCTACAGATGACTTTCAGGCATCGAAACACATCAAATGCCGTTAGCCTCCGTCACTCAGTGGACGCGTATGAGAGACGGGCAGAAACCGAAAACAGCTGGCTTTTTCGCAACGCCGCTGCCGCCGGTTCTCCGTTGTCATCGTCGGCTCACGCTGCACGAGAGCGAGAGACACAGCGACGTCCGTACGTGAGCGCACAAAGGTATCACGTTCGTTTCAACCCAACAAGACGTTGCCTTATTTTTAGCCTGCTGATCCAACAATGCGAAGAGAGAAGAGAAGAGGGGGGGTTGAGGTGAGCAGGGGGTGACTGAAGAACGATGCGCAAGGCCGGCTGTCATCTTTGTCTGGTTTTTTGTTTTATATCCTGTATAAAGGCAGCGAGCGTTCTCACGAGGAGAATAACGATGAATTATCTTAGAAAAGAGCACCCTTATGTTATTCATCCTCGGTTCTCAAAAAACCGACATTTTGCCCTGCTTTAGTAGCTCTGCCAGATGGCTGTATGAGTGTGGTGTCATCTCCCCTAGCGTGCTCGATCTTTGATTGATGTACATCCCGGGCGAGATGATCTTTCAAGACGGGGGGGGTAGCGAGGGGTTCTGTCGTGAGCTGAGGAGGCAGGTTGTGATGCGAGGCGGAGTCGCAGAAGAGAAAGTTTTAGCACAGAATAAGAGACATACCCGATGTGAGTGATGAAATTCCCAGCTATGGGCTCCTGCTATGGCCCTAGGACGATTGCATATCTTCTTATCCTCTAGGTCACACGATTCACAACCACACACGCCTAGTGAACCCGCCGTCGGGTTCGGCACAGAAGACAGCATGCACGCCATTTTACTAAATCCCCCCCCTTACACTATGCACCGAAGGCACACGCGCCTAGTTATACCCCCCTCTCGTCAGAAACACATGCACGCCATCTCTGACCCCGTACACACACACACACACCCTAGCATACCCCCCTCTCGCACACAAACACATGCACGCCATCTCTGACCCCGTACACACACACACACACACACCCTAGCATACCCCCCTCTAGCACACAAACACATGCACGCCGTCTCTGACCCCGTACACACACACACACACCCTAGTATACCCCCCTCTCGCACACAAACACATGCACGCCATCTCTGACCCCCCTACACACACACACATTCTTAGCTCCAGACCCACTCCAAGCACTCACTTCAGCTTTGACGGAGACCCGGCACATAGAAACATCAGCTCAGAGAGTGAGGGAGGAGTCGTGCGTGCGTGCGTGCGTATGTGTGTGTGTACAAGAAGTCTTTTTAGTTGCCTAACTCATACTTCATGGCATATATCCCATATGGTACTATTTGAAACCATACTAAGATACTGCATACTTCACTTGTCTACACGATATTATAAATTGTGTTCTTTAAGGTCCAGTTGTGTGTTCCTTTTAACGCCTCAGTGCTTCTCTGTGCTGTCATAGGAGTCTGTCTCTACATTCCGCATGGTACTTATTTATCTATGACATTCTATTCTATATACTTCACATGTGGAGTGGAGGTCTGATCTAGTTCCCTGCTTTTCTATGAGTGACCCTCATCATCCCTCATGCATGTCCTCACAGTCCGACTGTGACAGAGGTCTTCAGCTGCCAGTGTCCTGACGGCTCTCTGGGCTGTGCAGCAATGGGTCAATACCTCTTAAAACAACATCCACACTGACAGCAACTCAATGTTTCCTTCACTGACTAGGGTGAACCACAAACGCCTCTTTCTTCGTTTTTTTTTCTTTGACATGAATATTGATCAGGGTCAGGATTACTGTAATTAGCTGTTGTTTTTTTGTGAGTTCATTATGGGATTACAAGGTTTGGAAATCCTTTTTTTTTGTTTTGTTTTTTTGTAGTTGCCAGTTAGAACCTAGAGGTCTTCATATCTTTGGGGTTGTTACCTTGGCAATACTTTTATTCTCAGTTAGAAGGTTATAATAAAGCACACTAAGTATGTGTGCATGTGTGCGTGTGCTAGTATGTGTGTTTATGTGTGTGTGTGCTTATTTGTGCTCATGCGCGTTTGTTCATGTGCGTATCTGCATGTGTGTGTGTGTGTGTGTGTGTGTGTGTGTGTGTGTGTGTGTGTGTGTGTGTGTGTGTAAATGCATGCATGTGTCTTCACAGTGTAAGGGGGTGTCTAGCAGAGAGAAGCAGCATAGAGTCCTGGTTGTTCCTCCGCAGCTCTGCCAGGGAGACAGAACACGAGGCCAGGAAATTGAGGTGCATTGATCTGTCCTCCCCCGAGTCTCTCTGGGCGCATGAAATCATTAACCCTCCTGACACAGACACAAGAAACAACAACAGAGTATCTTTGAGAGGTTAATTAAAAATAAAAAGCGCAAGGGGGTAAGGGTGGGGGTGGGAAGGGGGTAGGGGTGGGGCGAAGGGGCTTTAGACACCAGGGGAAAGTGTGCTGACTTCCAAATGAGCTCCAGTTTTTGGACAGCTAAATGGGTGGAGTACTGTTGGTTGGTGCTCTTACTGTAGCACACGAGAGGTGCATGTGCGCATGAGTGTGTGTGTATGTGTGTGTGTGTGTGTGTGTGCGTGCGTGCGTGTGTGTGTGTGTGTGTGTAAGGTGTGTGTGGAATGTGCAGGAATATGCCATCTTAAATCGTACCAAGAACCCAAACTGTAGCACACAGACCACATGTGTCACATGTGCATGCATTGGTGTTGTTCAGACCATTTGGAGTAACTCTGACGTTGATATTTTCAATGTGGGAAGCGATGCTGAGAATACGTGTAGAGACATCATGGAGACACCATGGAGACACCATGGAGACACCACGGAGACACCATAGAGACACCATGGAGACCTTAGAGGGAACGAAAGCTACCCAAGAACTAGAGAGCCATCTCTGTAGTTTTATATCAAACATTTTCAATTTTCTTACTTCATAAAGAATCTCGATGAAGTGACACGTTTATGATGAGAAGAGCGATGCAATTGCTAAACAGAAAGGACGGAATACACACAACTTCATCCAAGGACCAATGTAACTCTGTCTTGCATTCATACATTTTTGATAAATCAGTTATTGGAAGCGCAGTTTACGTCAAATGAGAAACACATTAAACAGAGAAAATGTTTCTTCGCGCAATAACGTGTACCTCGGATATGTAATTTAAAAGGGCGATGATGAGATTAGTTCAACGCATTACTCTAAGCGTTCCATATTGCTTTGCAGCTGTATCGAGAGGGTAAACCGGTTTGGTGATGGCGGTGAAGAGAGGACGTGACATGGATCATGTTAATGGTCTTGTATTGACTGGCGTTACTGTTGTCTTTGGTTCCGGGTTGCAAGAGGGAAAAGAAAACTCCCTTTGTCTGCTTCCGACAGTGTTGCACTTCTCTTCTCCTCTTTGTGTCATTTACACACCCTGCTGATTCAGCACCCACACACCTCTCACACACACACATTCACCCCCCCCCCACACACACACACACACATGCACACACCTCCCACACACACTCACACCACCCACACACACATACACACGCTCTTGTCCTTCATACACACAGGCACCTCCCATACGCACGCAAATTAGAATGACTGCTCGCACACACACACACTCACAACACAGTGATCACAGTCGCTACCACCATAGCAACACAATTAGCTCATCTCAAAACATCACCAGGCAAAACATTCTGTATCCAATAACAGAAAACTAGTAGCATCAGTGTCAAAGCTCAGAAACATGGCTGTTGTTTAGCTGTCAAGGCTTTAAAGTTGATAATACAGGCATATTTATGCGTTGAATTAGGTTTATCATGTGACAAGCTCCTCAGCATGTCTCTCTTAGACAACAGGGTAAAAGACAAAAAGAAGCACATCCTCTGGGCTATTTCACTCTGGCTAGAAGCCCTCAGGAAATTACCTTGCGGGGGTAAGAGAAAAACAAATCATTTGAATACATACTCGACTGCTCTAATGCTCATCTCAGCGTTGTCACTTAGAGCAGGGATGGATGGACCACATTGTGGTCCTGACAGCGCTGGCTTTGTGTGTGATGAATGGGGCCGTCACAGACAGTGACAGGTCTGTGTTCAATACATGCGGATACAATACGCTCTGCATCCAGCGACAAGATGACAGGCTTTTGTCCTGATAATCTCCAGATCGTTTAATCTCGGATTCTCTCTGGAGTGTGTGGTCAGTGAAAGGAAGAGTGAGCACCGCGGAGCGAAACGCAAAAGTCTGAAGAATCAAACTCACAGCTCTTGAACCAGTGGTGGATGTTTGATTTGAAATGGGGGCGGGACGGAATCCCTTTGATAAACTGAGGAGGCAGATATTCTTTAGAAAAAGTCGAGGGGACAGATGTGTCATTGGGACATGTCCAGGTTGTGTAAAACTAAACCTATGTCCCTGCTCTAAAACCAAAAGTTTAAACTTTTCAGACTTTTTTTAGGGATGCTAAGGTATTGTCTAGGACGATCTGACTTCCAACCAAGAGCCCTCACGGTCAGAAGTCTTGCGCTCAACCTTTCTGTGGGTCACCACACCCAGCCAGAATCCTACTGTCCTGCTAATGGGTGGAAAAAGAAAACTTGTTCTTGTTGAACGCTTAACTGCTTCTAAATTTACCGTCCCCTCATGTGCTGTCTCACGACGGATTTACCTCTTCTGTTCCCCAACTAGACCAACAGGAGTGAGGGATATTTCAGCTTTCCAGCACAAACATGTTTGATGGCGCACAGCTCCAACTAAAAGCTCATTTAGGCTGGAGGAAATCTCAGCTCCAACGAGAGAAGCCAAGCAATCTCCAGGGATTCATTTCTTATCATTCAGACAGAATGTGAGCCTATTTTTAATATTGCTTTATACAAAGACATGGTAAGTTATGGTGAGCTTAGCCGAGACCTTCCTTAGTATTTCCACTCCCTTAAAATTTATGTTTCCTAACTTCTTTTTTTCTAGATCCGTTTTTTTTCCTGTTTTCCTGTCCATTTAAACATGTATGGCATCAGCAGAACGAGGAGATGTAAGAGACTTCAAGTCGGCATATCATTTGAAATGTGTTTTTTTGTAAAATAGGAAAACCCTTTTCTATAACTTTATTGTTGTGACCTGTGTGGGTCTGCTTGCACAGGCTTGGCTACTTAATCTTGCTTGGCTGCTGTCTTCTAATGATCCCACTTCTATCCTTCTCCTTCCTCACACCTGCACTCCTCCTCCGTAACCCTGACAACTGTCATTGAGGCTTGGCTTTGATGAAGTTGTCCTTGTTTGCAATGATAAAGTTCACACCAACCACAGGTTTTCCACTGGGTCACTGTGAGTCTCTGAGCTTTGTGGAAGCATGCTGTTAAGTCCAACAGCTTGCATTTCGCTTACGCTGGTGCTCTGCTCTGCGCAGTCCGTTAACCCTCTTGTGTTTGCTGTCGTCTTGTTCAGGCCAGGTGTGTGTGTGTAGGTCTTAGACAGTGCTGCTGGAGAGGGATGTCACACTGGGGACTCAGCCCCACGGCAGATGACTCGATGAAGCGGTTTGCAATGCGCTGTACGACAAGAACAAAGTATTTCTTTGGTCCCATTTCTACGTGTTCACGTAAGAATAATAATTATTAAAAGGCTGAGGAAAAGTGCATGTATGTTACAGTTTCAAGAGAGGGTTTGTGTGAGTGCATGTACCTGCGTATGTGTGTGTGTGAGTTATCAAGGTGGAAAGGTTGTCGACACACACATGAGACACGTCTTGGGAAAGTTTAACTCTCAACTCTGGATATGTACTTATCCTAAATATTGTTTGACCTTCCCTGCGCCCGGCCATTACTCTCCCTGGAGTCTCCTCCAAGAAGGATTTTTTGTTGCATTAATCCCGCAGATCAGGTGGGTTTTGTCAAAGTGTTAAACTTTAATACTTTGGGTCATTTATCTTTACAGCCAAACCCAGGGTCTGTCAGCGGCCAGACGAGCTATTTCCTCATTTGGTTTGGGAGCAAAGTGGAGGGGGAGAGAGAGTAGGAGAGGGCAGGGGCTGCTCACGGCCTTTAATGAAATCCTGATGTGAGAAGGAGGAGAGGAAAGGGAGGGATGGGGGAGATGGGGTAGGGGAGTAGGGGGGAGTGGGGAGGAGGAGAGGAGGGGAAGGGGGGGTCCTTCAGGTCACAGCTACACACACTACTGCACCTCTCCTGAGTGGTGGCTTCACTCCTCTCACTTGTGTGTGTGTGTGTGTGTGTGCGTGTGTGTGTGCGTGTGTGTGTGCGTGCATGTGTTTGTGTGTGCTTGCGTGTGTGTGCGTGTGCGTGTGTGTGTGTGCGTGTGGAGAGAGGAACAGCACTCTGCTCGTAAAAATGTTTCACTGACGCATCCACATTACCTGAGGATGTGTGTTAGGGACCGGCAAGGCGCCCAAGTGGCCGCGGATAGAATTACAGGTGATTAATTTGTCGACGGTTTCCCCAGGAACACACAGGCATTTATCTTCATTCTCAGTGAAATGTACAGTGACACTAGTGATAGGGATCTCAAGAGCAGTCCCAGATCGTTCCCAAGCATAACCCCCAGTTGAATAGCATCATAGAAAACACCCCTGCAAGTGAACGGGTCATGGGTGTTGCGTTGTGTTGTGTGTTCATAATGTTGTCGTGTACAGTATATATCCAGTTCAAAGATTTAATCAAAAATATATCCAAAATGTTAAGAATACTTTTTTTCAAACATTTTCATGACAATGATGTACTGTAATTCCCACATAAACTTAGTGTATTAAAAGGTTGTCTGCATCCACAACCTATCATATTAAGAAGGAGTAGGGCTGTCTCCTTTTTAACCATTTTACATTTTCCTAATAAAAACAACATGGCCCAAAAAAAAACTGCGACTAGAACTCTGCAAGAAAATCACGGCAGAGTGATGATTATTCGGCGTTGAAAGGAGAATGAACAATGAATGCTTAATAATCCCTACTGCCTTTGAGTACATTGAGGTCAAATCCACTAGATCATCCTGCTCTCTGACTCTGCATGGGATCCTCGCGCTCATTGCCTTTGATCAGTTCAGTTCGCTCTGCCTTTGAACACGTGCCATGTTTCTCCCACTAAGCTTCCCCTATCAAGCTCTACGGCGCATGGCAGAGAGACAGAGACAGAGAGACATAGAGACTGAGAGACTGAGAGACAGAGAGAGAAACAGAGAGAGAGAGATGCAGAGAGGTAGAAACAGAGAGAGAGAGAGAGAGAGAGAGAGAGAGAGAGAGAGAGAGAGAGAAAGAGGTGTGCATATATGCATGTGAGGAATTGATAAAGGCTAATTAGCCAAATAATAATAGGCTGTTATTATTCACATACTCAAACGTTATTATTTTGGTTAAATAATGGGCTAGCGTTAGAAATATTGTCGTATGTGATGAATAGTTTTAGTTTAGCACTTCTTTCACGTATTATTAATATTATGAACATGACTGTAAACATTTATTTGTATTATATTAGTATTATCATCATTATTATTATCATTATTACTATTATCATTATTATGTCTTGTTTTTTCCATCCTACTGTAATGCCGCTTTCTAAGTAGCCTAACATCCTTCGAAATGCCACCCAGTGCGATCATACTCAGCCGTAATACAAAAGAAAATGACTCCAGTGATTTAGGTGTCTGGTTCTCCTCTCGCCGCTCCATTCCTCTCTCCCGCCTCTCTGGCTTTTCATTGTACGCGTTTACGTACAACAGTGTTTTTGATCGTTATCTCTTTTTTTGAGTCTAGTAATTATCCGCTAATGAAGTCAACATAGACTCATGGCCACGAACGCGTGGACCTACTAATGCGCTGTAATCCCGTTTTAGCTCCTCTGGCTTGGCCCGGCCTCCCACGTCCTTCTTTATGGTCTTAAATGGACCCCAGTGGGATATTAGCGTCCAAAAACACCGCTCCCTGGGGGGTTCGGTCCCTGACCCGCGAGACAAAAACGCACTTCACAGAGGTGAGTGGCTGGAGAGCCGTTTGGGCATTCGCCTTTGGGCCACCGGCGGTCCTGCTGAGGAAACAAACATTTGTCTTCCAGGGAAAAGGAGTAAAAACAACAGGTACGGGGTACCAAAGAACAAGCACTGTCACTAACAATATGGCACGTAACAGCATGAGCCAACGACTGCTCTAGTGAATACGGCAGACCGTAAAGCGTGCAGTAGTGTATAGGCATAACAATCACCCATGACAACTTCTAAATATAAACATTATTTTATGTGTTTACTGTTCCAGCGAGTTGTCAATATTCATTTCGTCATTGCGTCACCAAACTAATTTAGCTGAGAGGAAAACAAAAAGGTTATTCCAGACTGGCTTTACAAGTCCTGTTCTGGGCCGTAGACGGTCAGCTATCCTCGGGTTTCAATGCCCATGTCAGGCATTCGAGGCTGAACGCCACGGGACAAATGAGGATACAATACAGGCCAACATATTCAAACCTGGCCTCCCCTCTCTGTTTCACTTTAGGCATTCATCACTCTCACGTGTCACCTTATTGTTCCCCACGTTAGTGTAAGTGTTCGTGTATCGTGTTATATTGTGGTTATTACAGCTGTTTTACGTCGTAACATGGACCGGCAACCAGTGTGGGAAACGATGATAAGAATGGTTTTCTGTTCGGGGACAATGAGGTCGTGGCGGATACAAATGATGATAAGCTACTAATGGTGATGATATAGCCTATTTGAGCACCGTTAATATTAAGAGATAATAAATAACATGGGCCTAGCCTATGTTGACATTATAGTGGCCTGGCCTATTACAAAATATTATCAATATGCCTATAGGCCTATATGAACTGTATTCTTTTATATGATATTGCAAATATAATTGAAATTGGCAAGGCTGAAGAAATTCAACACACAAAATTCGTAATTTTAGCCTTTCAGCTAAAAAAAATACCAAATAATTGGCAAAGCATTTGACACCGATAACAATTGGGATAGTTATCCTCTAATGCCTTGAATCATTTTCTATAAGGAGTAACTGTTTATGACTACAGTAGGTAGGCCTACAGTAGGACCAGGCTCCTTGGTGATAATATCTGGAATTGGCAAGGCGTTCCAATAGACTTCAGCGCGAGGATATCTGAGAGGCCGCGAGCCCGATGCACATGACAAGCTCGAGGGAAGGAGAGAGCCCACAGCATAAAAGCAGCTCCCTTAAGACTAGGTGATTGATGATGTCAGGTGTTCCATTTCTAATTAACAGCTAAATTAAGCCAAAGAAAACGTTTCGAATTATCACTGCTCCGCTTGAGACCATAAAGATCATTGGAAACATGTTTGAGGAGATATCAGTGGACTTTATAAGTAGCTTGCCGCGTTTGAGGGATAAAAGTGCACCACTCATTCCGTCATCGCATTGATCGTTCATCACATTCCCCATAAACTGTAACCAATCCTTCCCTCTCTCCCCTCCATATTTTGAGAAAACATACCAGGTGAATTTTTACCTAATAGGCTAGGCCCTATTTGCCATCCCGAATAAGATTAACTAATTTAAAATGTTGTTTGAAAACATGCTATCCAGTAGGCATCTAGATGCAGACGTGGCCTACATGATGAATGTAACGGGGCAATATTCTGAGTTATTTTATTTCAAACGTCATTGGAAATAACTCTAATCATTAGGTTGGCCTACTCATTAAACTATTTTTCTGCAAAAGGGAAAATGGCTCAACATATGCGTTGCATTTCAGTTGTGATAATTAAATCGTTCTAAATTGATCAAAGTAAATTCTAGCAATATCCCCTATCTGATGTCGTCCGCGCAGTGAGCAATCTGTTCATTCAAAGGTGAAACCTGCAAGCAAATGAACGTACCCGTTGAGTTTTTTAACCGTTGCTCTCTGTTACTGACAAAACGGAAAATGTGTTCGATTAAGATATATTTAGTAAACAATGTGACTCAAATCATTTTTGCGATACGTAAAAAAACGCTGTTCACATATCATTAACAGAGCCATGAAAAAGTGTCACCGGTTATAATAACATATTTTAAAAATCTACAAAACAAAAGCAAAACAATTATAATGCCTTCCAACAATGGCTAAAGGGTTTAAATCTAATCTCGTGAATTCACAACCCATATTGGCTTCGAACCCAACCAACACGCGCAATGTCTCCACATGTTTCTTTTGCCACAAACGTCATCATTCTGTAAGGATTCGATTGAGCTGTAAAAAAATGCTTTAATTATATATTAAATCAACTGTTAGTCTACATTTAAAAAATATGAATCTGTGTTTACGAGATCAGCAATGAACGTCCTAATTTGGGATTAAATCGCGAGTGGAGATCAACGTGTGTGGTAGTGTACTTTAATAGGCTCAGACCAAATAAAAACATAGAAATAGGGCTTTACTCATTTTGGGCAGCGTGCCAAAATCAATTTTATTATCAACCTTGTAGCAGACGTTATGGTGAATATTTTTAGTCGCTTAATATTGGCCTACCTGAATTAATATTCCTCAATGTGTGTAATATAGGCTGTATTGTGCGAGGTTTTAATTCAGACTGCTGCCAGCGAAATTTTCACAGTAGGTTAATGCTTATAATAGTAACTATAATGTGTAGCCTACATGCCTTATGGCTTCAATACAATATGAAATAATAAGAACCCATGTAACATCAATGTAACATGTCACATTTCGTTACATGAAGAAAAGATAAACATGAAAAAAATACTTCTTGCCAGTAGCCTATGCAACATTAGTCTGTTCCGAGGTCAATAGTTGATAA
Source organism: Plecoglossus altivelis (assembly GCA_036571765.1). Lineage (NCBI taxonomy): Eukaryota > Metazoa > Chordata > Actinopteri > Osmeriformes > Plecoglossidae > Plecoglossus > Plecoglossus altivelis. The sequence goes on along the minus strand of BROE01000006.1, from coordinate 3,972,781 downwards.
TATATAGATGTAACTCTTATTTAATCGATGCAAGATATTACACAAATGTCCTATTAGTCACATTAGTTCGTTAGCAAATTTCACTTTTATCAGAATAAAAAAAACAAACGAATAAAAAAGTGTATCATATTAGCCTAGGTTCTGTCATACATAGTCAAAAAAATAATCCTTATCACACATCGTTCTAGAACCTACCTGCTCCTGGGTCGATGTCCTATTTGCGCCTATCCCATTCTGCCATCCATCCTACTAGTTACATGGTATAGCCCGGGTACCGAATGAATTTTAATTGTCTTCATTAACAACGTGGTAAAGTATTGTGACAATCCTTATGTGTCCAGTCTCTTCACCTGCGAAAGGCTACACATCGCCTTTGGTTTAATTCGTATAGGATGGTCACATTGGCCATTCATTTACATTATTTTCACGACAGTATCCTATGAGATTCGATCTGTAACTTTGACTTAAACTCAAGACTGGATAGACATGTTGTATTTATCGTAATAACTTCAACCTATTTTATACAATGCAAATCTAATGCTAAACTGCACAAATGCATGAACAAAATCAATACCGTTTCTATTTTCATCCGATTATCTGGCATCTAAAATAAATACAAATGAAATTCTCAACTGTGGCCAGGGTTACTTCCTACATATGGTACACGTTTCTATATAAATAGGCAACTTTTAAATTGTTATTGATAATAATTGTGTGATCGTTTTGTTTTTAAATTATTTCAAATTTGTTTTCACCTTTGCATGTAACAACAAAAAAATAGGTAGCCTATGAATTTCTGACAATTTAATGCGTATCTGAAGCCTATTACTGTTCATGTTTAACAGATAAATTTACTCCTTTAGTCGGTTTGTTTTCATGCATTTACCGTAAAGGTGTGATCCACATTCATGTATTAGTGAACATCAACTCTCCCTTTCCAATAAACAGGGACAGCAAGTGGCCAATAGAAAGAGGAGCGACAGATGCATAAACATCTCGAGCCATCTCCCTCTCCTCAAACGTCGTCAACATTGGAAACTCCTCCTATTCTCGCGTCCAATTAATTATTATGGTCTGGCCCTTTAAGACGCAGCAGCGGGTCAGCAAGTAGTGTAGTGTTTCTCTAATTGAACTTCGCCCAATCAACAATAACTCGTTAGCAGTAACTGCTTTCCTTTTCTTGTTCCCTGAGACAGCTTTTCCTTGCAGGGAATCGCCCCCGGGTAGTCCTGGTAGACTTTCTAAAGATCTTCATGGAACTTCACAGAGGAGCAGTCGCTCTCTTCAAGGGAATACATTTCGACTGCCTGTGAACAAGCAGACTACGCCCGAAGCATGGTTATTCTGGAGAAAACATTTCAGACAAGCTAAGTTGCAACATTCGGTAAAAGGCTTATAGTGCGAGACTCAAAGGAGAGACGAGCAGAGAACACACTCGTGGACGTTTATCCGACCATTTGAATGAAATAATCAACTTTTCCTGCAGTAATTCTCTCGGACTGCGATGACCTCCAGTAAAGACATGAAGGCAGGCTCCGTGTTGCAGTCCAGTGGCGACGAGCGGAGACGGGCTCCCTTAGACCAGCTCCCGCCCCCGGCCAACTCTAACAAGCCCCTGACACCGTTCAGTATCGAGGATATCCTAAATAAACCCTCGGTTAAGAAATCTGTTGCCAGTATCTGTCCTCCGAGGGCTGTGGAAAAAGTGTCCGGCTCTAACACTGTAAGGAACGGCATTACCACCCCCTCCTCACCGTTATGTGCACTGGAAGAACTGGCCAGCAAGACATTTAAAGGTCTGGAAGTCAGCGTTATCCAAGCGGCTGAAGGTAAGATAGTTTTCCCTTTCACACGTCCGTAACATCGATTTATTTTACGCCATAATAATTTCACACTCAAAGTCCATTCATAACAGCCTCAACTGAATGTAAAAATACTAATTCCGTGGCGACATTGCAGTGTTGGCTTTCTGTAAACTTAAGTCAAACTTTGAAGCGACAAATCATTGGCAAACCAGATTTGTTCTAAAAGGTGTGAGAAAGGATGTTGACGTGTGTAACCTACTTTACGGCATAAGACCTGAGGTATGCTAATTCCGAGTGTGTCCTGTGAAATGTGATTAGGAAGAGTGTCAGTAGCCTATTGTTTATTTTTGCAGTTGAATCAAAGCAAAACATGTAGGCCTCTGTATGGCTATGCCAAAATAAACAGTTTCTTACCTACAATTTATCCACATTAGTTTAGAGGATAGCGCAATAAACATTATGGATCGTTATAGGCCTGTGGGTTTAGGAAAACCAACAGCATTTTACATTTGCTTTTTTTGGTGGTTGCCCAAGTCTACTCTGGGTTTATTCGATAGGCCTGTTTCAGACACTCAAATGTCCAGTGCTCACTTGTGGATGCGTTCACATATATTTTATTTGACAGCACGCTAACTATATTCGTGTTTCTTTAAAGGTCGTGAGCATGTAAACGCTTTCGGACAGAGGCAGACTTCCAAAAAAAGAAGAAAGTCCCGGACAGCGTTTACAAACCACCAGATATATGAACTTGAGAAAAGATTTTTGTACCAGAAATATCTGTCACCGGCCGACCGAGACCAGATAGCGCAGCAACTAGGTTTAACCAATGCACAGGTTATTACCTGGTTTCAAAACAGACGGGCCAAGCTCAAGAGAGACTTGGAGGAGATGAAAGCGGACGTGGAGTCACTTAAGAAAATACCTCCGCAAGCTCTTCAGAAGCTCGTGACCATGGATGACATTGACGACCCGCAAGGAAGTTCTGGGGCTATATCACCGAGTATCTCGCCATCATCGCAAGGGCATCGGGCTTTCCCCCAGTCCCCATCTTCATCCAGAGACCCAACGACAGATGAATTCTCAGAAGAGGACGAAGAAATTGAAGTGGATGATTGACTCTATAGGCCCGTGTTTTGAGAAAGGGCATTTTTTTCAAACTTTTGCACGGATATTGACAAAGGGAGAATTTTAACTCAATGGAAGGTTGGCTCTTTCCGCTTCTCCATTTTAATTTATTCATAAACTGTAAAGCCTTCAAGAGGTCCGTTTTCAGTTTCACCAAATTATTTGAGGAATGGGCTACGTTTTTCTTTCAGTAGTTTAAGAAAAAAGGTTTTGTGGTATATGGTACAGGATCAGGACCACAAACTTTAAACCTAAAGCCTAATGTAAAAATAATCACTTGGGAGAAAGTTGTGCAATTATTTTGTGTATAGTTGTTCGTCATAATTCTAGCTGCTAAAGCACAATATCTGCCAAATATTCACCTATCCCAGGGTAGCCAGAAGTCCGAAACTAGTCTACATGACGTACCCATGTAACGATTGAGAAATGTAAAAATTGAAAACATAAAAATTTGGATATGAAGTTTTCGATTTAGATGTTAAAGCCAAGCCGTGGCTGCATTTATAAAAGAGGTTGTTTTACATATTTCATTACCATGAATGTCAAACAATTGCGATAAAAGAGTATGAGAACACATTTACATGCTATAAGTTATGTATATAAAGTAAACAAGGAAACATCACATGCGCTAATTTGATCGCATTCTATTTAATCAACATGTAAATAAAGGGTATATGATATTTCATTTTTTTTGTTTCCTGCAATTACATTAATGTGTCAAACGTTCATGAGAAGTGCACATGTATATATATTTTTTCTATTAGTGGAGAGCGGTTTTGTGTTTAACAGGAAAAAAAAATATTGGCTTGGTCAACGTCTTTCAGGCTGAACCTTTTTAACATTGTCCTATTAGGCCGCTGTTCCAAGTGCCTTGTGGTCAATTAGCAGCAGTTAAACAAGTTTTTACTCTCTCCCTCTCTCTCTGTAGAATAACAGTTGTCACTAGAAGGTTAAGACTGGGCTGTGCTATGTCAAAAAAGCCTGCTACCCCTCCAGCGCCATATGGTTTATACATTGTCTTTAACACAAGCTAGTCAACATGATTGATTATGTTAACCCGCCTTTGCCGTATATAAACAGTTTTCACAGAGACGACAGCAATAATGGTAGGCTACGCATCTGCCACCCTTTAGATGCGTGTGTTAGAAGAAATCATGAATAGCAATTCGTTAGCATTAGGGTCCTAATGAATAAACCTGAAAAGGAGACCCTGGAAATAGGAGGGTTGTCGTCTTTCTCTGCCGCTTTCTTGTTGCTTCACTGCGGCCTGCTTGAATATCTTTAGGTTCCTTTCTAGGCAAACACTTGTTACAAGATCAAGAAGGGTATACTCGTGGGCACTGGACAGAGGGAGGACAAGACGCCAGGGGCACAATTGATGTAATCGCGTGGAATCGTTGAGGTAGAAAAGCCAGTATAGGACAAAGTGTTAAGTGGTGCTATTGTGAAATGGCATCCGCGAACTTTCTATAGGCATCCTGTGCTTAAAAAAAAAAAGTTAGGACATGATTATAACTAGGCCTAAAGGCACAAAAGCTTAATTAAGGTCAAATGGGAATAACGTAATTGCTTTATTTGGTGGGACCACTTCAAGTAATCTGTCATAGGGCTGTTTTCTAAAAAGCACTTGGAAACAATGTTTAGGAATAAACAATAGTGGGCTATTGTTGATGTATTTTTAAATGTAGCCCACATTTTATACGCAAATGTGGTACCTTGAATTAAAAAAACATCGTTGCTTTAAAATCAGAGCCGAAACACAATAAGGTACACATACACTGAGGTGTATTGCAAAACCACACGCTACAACAAATGTATTGGGGTTGAATTTTGATTACCAAAGAAAATATATCACAATATCAAATGCAACTTTCTTCATATTTAAACAAGGTTTTGTTAATATTGTCCAAAACGCAGGTGTTTGTATAAAACGATTCTGCCTGTATATTTGATTTTGTATTGATAAGTAAACTACTTATCTGTTGGTGACATGCACCGTGCAATTTTGTTGTTACATGTAACAATATCTTCGCGTTTATTAAAATAGCCTGTACCAAGTATAAACGACAGAACTCCAAGATAAAACATTTGAAGCACATTACCGTGACTGCAAAAACAAACACTTCATTTGGCTCATGGAAATATGTTGAGGATTGTTTAATATTTAAGTAAATTGATATTTTACCCGTTGGTGATGTTGGCCTACCTCAAAGTGCCAAGCCAAAGCGTCCAATGGAAAAACAAAAATTGTTTATTTTTCATTTCTTACATGGCGCACATGCACTTCCACTGATTAATCTGGTAGCGAAAAAAACGGATTTCCTGAAACTGCTGGGTCTTGATTTTAGAGCAGATTCTGGGATTTAAGCAGTTCAGGACAACACCAAGTCTGCCACCTAGTGTTGTGTAGCAGTTCGCTCGCCAATGTGTAAATACAATCTATGTAGGCTATTCACCAATCAATAAAATACAGTTTAGATAAGCGTCCCAATATGTTGAATTAACAATGTCATGATGGTAACCATGTGTCAGCCAGTATGTTCAATAGTTATTGCACACTTTGAAGATGGTCATTCTTGATTTCGCTTCCAGTCCAGTTTTTAAGCTTCAACCAGGTTCCCTCCTTCCTACAAACCCACGTTTACATTATCTTGACACCCAGCTTATCATTTCATTAAAAGAACTCGGAAGTGCATTTTCCACAGATTTATTTTCAAAAATACAAAACAGCAAAATAAGTATGTGTACACAAACACTATTAAAATAGAATATGTATTATTACAAAATATATACAGCTGCTGTTGGAGAGGCGAGCATTTTATCTGGTTCTTTTCTCCTTGATATTGTAGTGAAGCACCAGTGGTTGAGCCTAAGGAGAGAGAGACTTTGTTTACGAATGACCGACACAAATGGACACAATTACATTCGTACGCAAAATGACGAAAGAGGCCTTAAAACTATTAAAACAGCCAAGACATTTAATTGGCACTATTTTTCAAACATTTTAATGTCTTGAATTATATATTTAGTTTATTTGTTTTTTCTTTTAAAAGAGAAAGATGTACTAACATCATTTATAAAACTACACACATTTTTATCCAAGCTAAAACTCAATGTTCTGTATCTGCCTAGCAGATTTGTCTAAATTAACCTTCAAGTGGAAAAAGCTGCTTCAAGTGTTCAGGAATTCAGTATGAAATGTTTTGGCTGCACATGAGAGCAGCCTACCTTGCCAAACCAGTGAGACAGCCACAAACGCTTCATGGTCATGTGATCTGGGAGGGACTCGTTGTTGAACAACATCTGGACCTGGAGAAGAGAAAAAAAAGACAATGTGTCAGTCTGGTACCGGAGATGTGGTCATTTTTGCACTGTATTTCAGATATTATTCCAGCACTGCGCCTAAAAGCTGAGGTTATTATTGCACTGCTTTGTAACCACAGACTGTTCCTCAACTCTTCCCACCAGAATACTGTTAGAACTTTACTCATCTGATCAATTTTCTGCTGTGCTGCACTTTCTATGGCAGTTTTTTTCCCCCTCTGTGTTACTCTGGATAAATGTGACAGAGTGATGAATGGACACAACCCCTGGTCCATTCAGACACAGTGAATTATGGTCCATATGACACATCGACACACTAAAGTTCACGCAGAGCTACAAAGTGGATATGTAATGTATTTGTAAATGACTGGATGGGGAAGGTAAAACTTGTCTGTGTGGGTTGAAAAATAAGGACTACAGTAATCATGTTAGAGCTTTGAGCTATTTGATCCCATTACAACCATACACTGCACTTTAGTTACACCAGTGTGTGTGTGTATTTGTGACGTTGGACAGGCGACAATTCACAGTACAGCCAGAAACTAACCTGATGCTTTTCTACATTCAGTCGATGACACAGCACTTTCCGAAGGTGTCTCACCTCCGCACGGACCGAACAGCGAACGAACTTCTGCTGCAGAGATCAAGACAGCCACGTCAACACATATCGAATGATGCACTCAAACTCAGAACAACATCCAATACGCAAAACACACAAATTCTAAAATGGACAATAAGAGTTATAACTTGTCATATACTACAAATGTGTTTGTTTGCAAAATAACTGAGTAACGTTTTGAGAACTGAGAAGTGAATCCTTGTCCAAGATCCATGTTAACCAACCAGACATTTTAGAAAGCAAAAAAAAGAAGAAAGAAATGCTTATATGATTAGTCTGCAAGCACAAAACAACTGGGGGTGGGGTGGGGGTGGCACAGTCTGAAGGGGCTATGGCCGTCCCAGCCCCCTCCTTCCCAGAACCAGCCCTGTGTTAGAAGCCCTGCATCCTTCACTTCCTGCTCCCTGACTGACCACGACTGGCTGACTAACCCTTAGTGTAGAGCTCCCCCTGCTGGCCCAGCAAAGCCACTGCTGTTGGGGATGCCAGCCTTCACAAACAGAATAACTGAACAGGTAAACTTGCCTGTACGAGACAAAAAGTATTTTTAGAACATATGACTTACCTGAAGGGTTAATTTTGTCTTATCTTTCCCGGAGAGCGATGAACTGTATAGAGGACAAAGGAAAGAAGATTCAGAATTTAAAATGGTTATGCATCTATCAGTAATCGAGCATTTAACGGCAGACAAAGAAGTCGCCAATTAAAATCCTTCATGTCGCTTTGCATACAGGCATCTCTTAAATGCATACATGTTCCTAAAAGAACAGTGATGTTTCGACAGCGTTCGGAGAACGAACCTCTGCCTCTCTAAACACAGTGAAACCTGCTCGTCGTATCTGTAGAAGTGGGCTTTGGAGTGGTCGAAGCAAGTGAAGGGGAGCCCTGCTGCATCTGGTATCGAGTCTGGAAAAACAAAACGAGGACGTCATGAGGATTTCACCAAACAAACCTGCTTGATAGTGTCTCAATCACATTCAAATGCAGAGTCAATTTTTTTGAAAGTTTCACAGGGTTGTGTACTGTATGCAAGTGATTTGTTTAATGCAACTTCATGACATTTCAACCCTGGATCCATAAATCTCTACAAATACAGACAGTTTACCTTCTCCTGAAGGATGAACCACTCTCTCAAGCCCTCGTGACTGATAAAACTCCTTTATTCTTTTATCTTCACCTGGTAAATAATCATAAAACATTCTTTGGTACCTTGGTTTGGTTGGATTGTCTTAAAAGATACGCGACCCAACCTTTCCAGCGACACAGATATCATCTGAGTAGTAGCAAGGAGAAAATAGACTCACTCTCTTGCAGACCAGGGACCAGTTTGTAGACAATGTCTTGCATCACTCTGTCCAGTTTGAGGTTGAGTAAAGGCTGGGTTTCATGGATTTTGATATTGCACATCGGACAATACTTGCTGGTTTGGAGGTACTTCACAATGCAGCTTTTACAGACTGAAACAGACACGTATACAGGGATGGGTACAGCTCAGTGGTAGCGCCAAAATATCAAGAGGTTGAAGTTCAAATGACCCCTTTTCGTTGCTTTGGATGTAATCGCTTGGTAAATTAACGCATTTTTAGACTATGCTTTTAAAAATCATTACAGGGTCAATAAAACGTGGACTACGTCATACTAAATCCATCACTGCATGGACATCTATCTAACATCGCACGCTAACTGTTTCCGTATTGTAAAATGACAAACTGACTGACTCATTAACCGATGAATAACGCACCACTTTAGTGCTCATGATGGTTGTCATGGGTGAAATAACATAACAGCACTAAACTTACAAGTATGCAAACACTCGGTGATAGTTGTTGCATCGATGAAGTATCCGGCACAAAGATAGCATACAATATGCTCGTTTAGGTCTTTGATCTTCAACTTGACTTCCTCCTGCAATAAATTCAGATATTCGATTAAAACATATGACCCAATGCCTGAAATACGAGCTCACAATTGATAGTGTAAGGCAAGAAGTAAAGTGGGCGTGTCCTGCGACTATATAAACTTTTGGCGATAGGAAAACTGTGACAATCCTGAGCACCCGTGATAGCTGAGCGTGGTCTTGCGCGTCTGCCCAGCTATCTACGGTTTGAGAAGTCGTGTACATCGTTGTAGGACGTACGAGTACGTCAACGAGAACTTATTTATTGCCATCAGCCAATTTGCCACCTGACTTCGATTACCGGGAAAACGCTTAAAAGCTAGCCTAAGTTGCAGCCCACAACTTGTTAAAACCGTAGAGAAGCGCCGCACGGGGAGACACTCGTCTACAACTGGAGAATCCACCTGCGCAATTAGCCAACATTAGCTAGCTGGCAAGCTACACAGCTGTAGAGCTAACGCCGCTTTTCACAGTCAAACATCTCATCTAAGCGCAAGAAACGTATATTTGCTCAGTGTAAACAGCCGTACACGTGGAGTTACACAGCAAAATAAAAAAAATACACAGGTAGAGTAACGTATTAGATAATTAGACGGTACATTGTTCGCACGCGGGACCTTACGATGTCGTGAACAACAACACGGGTGGACTCTTCCCACTCACGCCTGCGCACACATTGGCTATTACTGCGCTCTCCATCATTTCTCCGATAAGGAGATGAACGGACTGTCGCTGCTGCTTTCCTTTAACAGCCAAATCCAAGCAGCCCTAGAACCCTCAAACCATTCCTGTAGGCCGCGTCGTATAAAGGAGGTCCCAAATAAAATCAACACTTGCCTCATTTCTTAACGGGTCGAGCTTATATACGGACTGAAGTTGATTTCTTAGCCGCATAGCTATCGCCATTGGACCTTGTTCCGCCATCTTTGGAAAATCTGCTTTCTTCCGGGTATCAGAGAGCATGTTCAGCGCGACCATAGAGGGCGTGCTCAAAATACAGCGCGCTCATAATTTCAAGACGATATCACTCCCAATAACAGACTGCTCTCCCGGCTGTGTAAACTTGTTAAAGAAAATGCTCACGTACATGCTTTATAGTTCAAATTGGCTCGTTCTAACGTCAAATTGTCATTCAGTGTATTTAAATAACGTGTTATATGATATTTGTTTCAGGCAACGGGTTGATTATCCGAGCTTGTGTTGGAAGTCAAGTTGATCATAAGTCTCAAAACGCGTAGTAATTTTCCTCTTCAAATTAAATGATCAATTATTTCATTTAAGTGAAACGATACATCGATCACCGCTTGGCACGTGTAACATGTTAGTCCTGGTTGACAGCGCCAAATAAAATCACACCTAATGTCCCATTTAGTTACATACCGTAGCTGACCTGTAGATGGCACTACAAGCTCGCAATTCAGCACAGCTAGAGCCTGTTCAAGTAGACGAGAGACGGGGCAGTTTTACGTGTATGTGTGTTTATGGGTGAATTGAGCTCAGTAATTTGGAGGATATTTATAAGTACATACAGATGCATATTTCCGATGTATTTTTTACTTTTTTTACTGACAGAATTTAACGATTTTTCGTTCATTGTATATTAATTTCCTATTCAACACTTGTTTAGTAGAATTAAAACTGAAGTATTTTCATGTAACGTATGAATATCTCATGCCTTAAATGAAATAAACGCTTTAATGCTCTGCATATCCTGAATAATGTAATGCAGGTGCGCGTGTTTGCCATGCTATTGGAAGGTTTACAATAATGCGGTCTGCTGTAAAGTGGAAGAACTTTGAAACACTGCTGGAGGGGTTTCTGAGACAGATGCTTAGAGAGAGAGAGAGCGCGAGAGACAGAGAAAGGAAGGAAGAGGGAGGGAGGGAGGGAGGGAGAAAGAAAGAAAGAAAGGCAAGGAGAGGAAGAGAGAGAAAGTCATGCTGTATCCCTCTAGATCCAGATTAAATCCAGTCAATCTGAAGTGGGAGATGGAAACAGGACAAGCGATACTTCACTCTTGGCAGCCTGCAGTTGAAGAGCCGTGGTGATCAGCTTCGCTTCACTGAGCCTTCATAGTCAGGCCTTGTGCCCCTGCTCCTAGTTCCTCTTGCTGTGTGTTGGTCTTATCTTCAGGCCTGCGAGGTCACTGCTTATCTGATTGACAGAGCTTTGACTCCACGCAATATCTAAATATCCCTAGGGCCCTGACGCGCTGGAAGATCAGAGTAGGGCCAAACACCAGCGAGGAGAGAATGAGAGGCAGAGCGAGTGGGAGAGATAGAGAGAGAGAGAGAGGGAGAGAGAGAGAGATAGGGAGAGAAGAAGCCTTTCATTTCTTCTCATTACTTCACAGGACAAGGACAAAGGAGCCCTTTTTACTCGGACAGTCTATAAATCCTCTTGACTTCCCCCACTTTGAAATCAAGAGTTCATCTGATTAAAACACCTGACAAGCTTTAGGGAGGTTGCAAAATGTAATACATGTTCTAATATCAGTACAATGCAACCATCAGTAAAGGCCATACGCAGGCTAGTATTCCACATGCTAACCCTACAGTCCCCAAAAAACGAGGCGTTGGATACAGACCACGCAAACGGCAATACCAATGTATTCAGGCCCGTTCCACCTTTATCTGAAAGGGACCGGATTGGCACCTTTTTTTTTCTTTTTTTTTTGGACCATGAGCTGCGTTATTTTATTTTCAGTTCCATTTGAATAGAGAGCTGATGAAAGCCATGTTTTCCCCTGGGTCCTGGACAGCCTGTGCCAAGAGCAACCAAACAACAAACCCGCGGTGGGAATCTCCGCTCCGCCATGCCAACCAGGAGGCCCACGTCCTGGGCACACAGACTTTTGCCTCGTCCCCCCTCTCGGAGCAATCAGAGCATGCAGGGGTGGGCAGCGGCTTTTGTCTGTGCTGCTTCAGCAATTGGCTGCCAAGTGGCAAGGTAATGGCGAAAGCCCTCTGGGCAGGACTCCAAGGCAGCGCTGCCCGGCCTGTTAGAAAGGCAGGGGCAGACTGGACGGTGTAGTGCAAGCCCTCGGGCCTCTGTCCCTGGCGGGAAACTGTCGGCATGCCAACCGCGCAGGCTTCTCTTGATGGAGCTGGGATGTACAGCAGAGGAGGTTTTTCAGCCCCTGGGGTCTTTGTGCTCTTTGGGAACAGCGTAGTTAGAGGAGATGATGGCCATGGGCTGGTCTTCCCTCCTGTGATTGGAGGATCCATCTGTCAATCTGGTTTGTGGTGATTTATATCAGTCTGTACTTGTGTGATTTTTTTAGGGTGTGCTGCTTACCCGTTCCCTTGGTGCAAGGCGTCCCACTGCATCGTGCAGCACTAGCTGCTGTTGATGGTCAAACAGGTGTCAGATGACAGGAGCGACACGCGATGACAGTGCGCCTAGCAAGACTTCAACACTTCAACTTCATAACTGGAGGTTGCCGTCATCTCCTCCTCTCTCATCTTTGTGTGCGATGCAAGCCATTGAAAACATCATCCACGCTTCGCTTTCTTTCTCCCTCCCTCCCTCCCTCCCTCCCCCCCTTCCTTTCCTTAACTGCATCCCTGCTCTACACAGAGATGCCCTCCTCGGTTATCTCCCAGCCATCTTATCTTCATGGGCTTTTAAGAGCATGGAGGCGAAGGCAAAACAGCGGTGTGCAGGAACCGGAGGGAACGCCGGCTGAGTCCCCACCAGGGTAGCATGCAGGCTAAACGCTGTCGCCCAGACTGTCCCCTCCAGACTGGGAAGGCAGACCTGCCCCAGCATCGCTGCCCCCTGCACCGCCAAGATAAATGCACATCAAAGCGGTGCAGCTCACTAAGATGCCCCAAGAATGTTTTTCAGCTTTCATAAGAGATAATGATAGCCTTTGATGCCACAGAGCAGTTGGCTTACCCTGGCACCTTGTGTTTCTTCTTGCCTCCCGTGAAGAACTTTGATGGGGTTCAAAAAAAGGAACCCTCATTGCCTGCACTTACTGTGTCAATAATGAAATTGTTTTGGAGACTGTTTTCTTCACTGTCTCATCTTCTTCTCTGGCACCAACATGCAGGCAACCCTTTCATCTTTGTCCGGTATCTCTTTCCGTAGCATGCAACTGCTGAGAGATCCCGGAACGTCAGGTTCGTGTCCCCCGCCCCCCGCAAACTTCCCCCCACCCAACCCTTACCCCACGTTCCCCACAAACTCCCATGAATCTTAGTGTTCATGTGGCTCAGACACACTCTGGGGTAAGAAGGTGTCACTTTTGTAATTCTCTTTGAGGAAGTCATCTTAATCAGCGTGATTTACTAGGCGGCGCGAGAACGTCACACACGAGAGAGAGGAGGAAAGGCTGCGTCGTAAAACATAACAGCCGATTGATAGGAGCGTGTTGTCAAATAAATCTTGTCGATGTATTAGCAGGTTATGGGACGGAGTCTGAGCTGACCTGACCAGACCACTCTCGCGCCGCATGCACTAAGCTACAAGCACTTAGTCTGCCTGTGCAAAAATTAAGAAATCGTTATGGCCATTTATCAGAGTTCTGTCCTTTAAAAGAAAACTGCCGCTTTAAATAATTACAGGGAATCAAAGGCTAAGTGGTGGGAGATTAAAGCGGGGCATTCTTGCGTAATCCCGGGGTGTTGCAAATCTCTGGTAATCTGGACGCCTAGTTCCCCAACTGTTTGACATCTGCGTACTGTATGAAAGGGAATGGTGCCATCCATTCTGGGATGGCTGGCGCTATTGTTTACTTTTGCGAACCCTGAGTGCAGGCACTGGCTTTGTAACGTCCAGGCCCACCCCCCTCCCCTCTCTCTCTGTTTGCTCTTCACAGGCAGAGGTGTGCCTCTGCATGCTCGCCTTTGCTGGGTGGTGGGGGTGGGGCGAGGAAGGGTTAGGGGCTCCTGTCTAGTGATGGTAGGTTTGGAGATTGAAGGGGGGGGGGATATAGATTTGGCCGCTCGCAAATCTGTTTGTTCTGTGTGTTGAGATGAGGAAACACACACGGGGGGGGGGGAGGGGCGTAGGTGCAACGCCGACCTTGTTCCTCGAGCATAGACCGTGTCCCTCTCTCCGGATCGACGCCCGGCAACAGCGTTCACGACCAGTCAAAGGTTTGGACACTTTGTCCCATTCATTTGAATGGGAGAGTGTGTCCAAGCTTTGGACTGGTAGCGTAGCCTGTTACAGATCGACCTGCAGCACGGCTGTGCCCATCCAGGTTGTATCAAAGCAGAACAACAAACATGGGGATCATTAAAAAGTGTAACCAGACAGGATGTTTCTTTGTTCAGTGTGTCTTTGCTCGGCCGCTTGGCTCAGCAGTAATGGCGGAGGACATCCAGTGCACCACAGTGGTTTACAAGCTAATGGAGAATCTGTGAGTCAAGAGCCTTTCATTTTTGTGATAGGTGGGTGGATCAAAGTTTTGATGTGATTAAAGGAGCAGCCTAAGAGGAGGCAGTTCCAGGCTAAATAGCTGGACAAGGGGCTCTTTCAGGAGCTTGATGTTTAGTTTTCAGTCAGTGGCAGTTGGGATTTCTACTTGACAAAATGTAACGTTACAAACATATCGTACTGAAGGATTTAGTCGTCTTGTTATCGTGTGTTACACACTCACACGCACACACGCACGCACACACACACACGGAGAGAGGGAACTTCTGACCTTTGCATCCACGATGGGATCAGGCTTGACTTTCTCCTGATAGTTTCACCTCTTCTGATCACCACCCATCTCCTACAGTCTTACACACACACACACACACACACACACAAACACACACACATGCATATTCTCAGACACACGTTCATGCACACATTCATACACACACATTCTAACACACATACACTTACTCACTTACACACATACACACATTCTTAAACATACGCCCCCTATTGTGCACACGTGCATGCACACACATTCTGACACGCACATTCTTGCACTTACACCCCCTATTGTACACACATTCTTACACACACACACACACACTTATAGAATTAGTCCCTCACATCCCCCCCCTGCCCCTACATGTGTCCGGAGCAGGAGCATGACCATAGGGATGAGGTCATTTGATGGAGGGCCATTCCTCTCAGATTAGCCCTCTGATCAGCGCTGTGTTTCCTCTTCATCATTAGAATGACCCTTAGTTCTCATTAGGAAAGATCAGGAGGGGGGAGGAGGGGGAGGGAGAGGAGGAGGAGGCGGGGGGGAACAAGTGGGGATATTTAGTGAAAAGGGAAAGGTTGTTTTTTTTTTCTTCCTGAAGTTATCTCCCATCAAGTAGGGGCTCTCCTATGACGTCACCTGTTTGGAGCTGATTGCTGGATAACTGTGCTCCATGTGGTGAAGATTTTAAATGCTTCCTTCAGCCAGGCTGTCCTTCCTTCAGGTCCAGGGATTTACTCACATGGGTAATTATACCCCCCTCCCCTCCAAAAACAGTTTTACAGTTAACAAATTAGTACAATGGAAGAAAACACATGAAGAATGTGTCTTGTGTGTGGTTTTTAAATTGTAATATTTTATTTGACAGATTCTCAGAACTACTAAGACTTTTTTTGACAGAGATTGTGGACAGGCACCCACTGTTTCCTTGCGTGAACCTTGGGTTTGTGAGAACATATTGATTTTCACATTGAGGCCCATAACTCACACTGTAGATAAGTGAGTGAGGAGAGCAGAGGAAGCAGAGATAGGCGTTATCATATCAAAGGCTTAGGAGAGACAGGTTTCAGGGATGTAAGGAACTAGTCAGTGTTTAAGCAATTAGATCCAGAGACAAGGTGAGCTTTATGGAGATAATGTTCTCCAGACACTTGTCCTGACAGTCCAGAGATCTGGAGGGATTCTGTGGACTGAGACTCCTGTCCTAGGAAAACCTCTCCCATACCTCTCCCATCCTGCACAAACATCACATAAAAGCAGAAGCCATGTTTTCTTTCTCCCCACCAATACATCCTTGTATTTTTGGCCCTAATGTTTTGAAAAGGAGCAAATCTTTTTTTTTCTGGTCTTCAGAATAGGAACACCATTTTTGGGACGCAACCTAAATCCTCAGGCTGCGAATCACACAGCAAAGCTCTCATCATTAGACGTGATTGGTGACCACCAGCGGACAAGCGTGGACACACTCCACATACGAGGACCCGGGGAAGGTTGTGTGATTTACATCCAACATGAAAAGCCCTTCATGAGTGAGCTATATTCTGTCATATTTCATGCATGGCTCTCTAGGCCAAATCTCTCCCACTCACTTTAATATATGACGTGTTCCAGACGCATGCACACTTGTATACAGAGCTAATTGGAGTGGGATGGTTGGGCAGTAAATCATTTTCTCTGCTGCTTAACATCATATCGCTAAAAATTATTAATTTGTGGGGGGAGAAATCATTCCAACAAAGGGTTGGTGTTGTAGATGGGGGGGGGGAGGGCATTCCTACAATTTTTCGGGAGAAAATGACGCAGAACTGGTACTTGAAGGTTTCTGGTACTTGAAGGTCACTGTTTTCTGAGAAAAGAAAAGAAATATTTGATTCTTTCTGATTCGCCTTTTTGCCCTAAAAGTCTAGTAATTTCAAGAGCCATGTGATCCACCAGTAGGTGGCAATGGATGGGTTGATTGGGGATGATTGTATGGACTGACTACCCTGAGGTCAGTCCCAGTTATTGTGCGGTGTATTAGGAGCCAACGAATGAGCTTCGCACACTCACATCTTGTTATCCTTTGGGAAAATAATTCGCTGTGGAGATTTCTCTTCAAACCGTTCGTTCGCTTTTCTTGTTGAACTGACATATCAATTGTCTTGTGATGATCGATTGCTCGGAGCGTGTTCCATCTTGTCCTGTCAGACCTGTGGATACAGAGCTGGCAGGATGAATGTGCCGTAACGCTTCAAGAAAACACACAAACACCTATGTGCTCGTTCAGCTTATCTATATCCTCCGCCTGGAGCGTGATCCGGGGGGCACAAACACACACACACACACACTCACACACACACTCACACACACACACTCACACACACACACTCACACAGGCTTTACACACGTTTAGGATGAACACAAATCTGATATAGCTGACAGTGTCAGTTACAACAGTCCGACACACACAGGCTTCACACACACACTTAGGATGAATACAAATCTGATATAGCTGACAGTGTCAGTTACAACAGTCCGACACACACACACACACACACAGACTTCACACACACACAGACACACACACACACGTCAGAAGTCTAAGCAGCAGGAAACTGAGAACCTGCTAAGAGGCTGTTCGGGGAGGGACCGTTTGACACCGCTGAACTGTGAGGTCAGATTGTGACTGAGGAAGCCCTGTTGCCACTCGGTGTAAAAACAGTGGCTTCACTGGAGGGTCGGCTGTTCCCTGCTGGGCGCCATCGCTCGGCTGATGTCATTGTGTCTCGCTCGAGGTCACTCGGTGTGGGAACAGACGAGAGTTTGGGGAAGCGATACCTCGCGCCACCCACAGGCAGTGTGCGGTGACTCGTGTCTTGCCGGACTCGGACGCAGAGGAGAGAATGTGGCAGCGGACCTTGCGAGGCTCCGGGGCCTCCGTGACGTCACTGTCATCATGACGTCACAATCAACACCAGGCCCCGGGTTCTAATCAACAACAGATCTGCACTCGGGTTACCAGAACTGTGTGGTAAGACACACCCCTCATCTCTGTCTCTGTCCCTGGAAACGCTTTTTGGACAGCATGCACCACTCGTTTGAGGCGCCATTGCATAACCCGTGTTCGGAAACGCTTCAGAGTTAAAAAACAACCGAGCTAAACAGATGAAATCATCTCTTGTTACTGAGACACACTAGCGTGACAATTAGCCAAACCCTAGGGTCAATGAGGAGGGTCTTTGTCAGTTTGGTGGGAATACCTCGCTGGCCGACGTTGGGAGCTGTTGGATTCTAGGCCAGTGTCCACAAGGCTAAAACCTCCATTCATTCTCAATGTGAGAGGCAATCGAGGTATGCGTGGTATAGAGTAAACAATAGAGGTCAGTCAGACATGGAAGACAATGGGAACGTCTATGCTAATGAAGAAGAAACAGGGACTGGGCAGGGACCAATGAGGAGAGGGTCTGTTTCCATCCGGGGCCTGTCGTCCAGTCAGAGTTCCCGCTCTGGACTCTTTCCTGCCCATGTGTCAATCACATGATATGCAGTCATGGCCCGTACGTTTAGAGTAAACTGTGCTGATGATTTGACTGGTCTGGGCAGTGTGAACAAGCCTGTGCCTTGACTGACAGTGATTTGGAGTGTGGGTCAGCCAGCAGGAGACAGGAACAAGCAGCGACTGACTGGTGTGTTTGAGGCCTTTGATGCTTTTTTTTGCTTACATCAGTAGACTTTTCTTGTTTCCAGTCATATTAATAAGGATAATTTATCGACTTAGCAGACATTTTAATCCAAAGCGAGGCGTGCGTGTTTGTGTGTGTGTGTGTGTGTGTGTGTGTGTGTGTGTGCGTGCGTGTGTGTGTGGACTGGAGGTGAGGGAGGGGTTAAAGTCTGGGATCTCCAGATCTCTTGATCTGGAGGCCAATGCTCAATCAGAACTACACCCGCCCAGGTGACTACAACTCACCTCAACACTTACCTTGGTTCTGTCAAGCGACCTAGCGGCCCGTGAAGCTTCTCATCTTTATGAGACGGACGGGCGAGGAGAACGGGCCTAAAAGCTTGTTTATGAAAGACAGTGTTTGCTTTGTAGCCCTCTAAGAGGAGCAGGGAGGCGAACAGGGAAGAGGAAAAAGCAACGCAATTCATTTGTGGAACGCTTTTCTCTAAACAGTGAGCAATAATTCCTCCCTGTGCTTTTAAACATGAATTAATGTAAATTCCAGGCGTTTTTCAAGTCAGTCTCTGACGCTGCGTCTCAGTGGTGTTCTGGTATTTTGTAGGGGTGTGTGAATCTCCCTGTAATGGCATTCCAGCCAGGATACATTACTGCTATTTCCCAACGATCAATCACAGCTTGTGTGTTACAAGGAGCTAAAGAGCCAGGAAAGGCTGTGTGGTTGTGTGTGTGTGTCTGTGTGTGTGTGGTCTTGTGCACGTGTGTATGTGTGTGTGTGTGTGTATGGCACAGGGGCGCATGTGTGTGTTTGTGTGTATGGTTGTGTGTGTGTGTGCGTGTGTGTTTGTGTGTATGGTTGTGTGCGTGTGTGTGTGTGTGCATGTGTGAGTGTGTGTTTGTGTGTATGGTTGTGTGTGTGTGTGTGTACACATGTGAGGGCTAGCAACGTGTGATTTCAGGAGAGTGGATAAAGATGGGTTTTAAGTAGGAGCTGGACGGTGTTATAATCAAGAGGCTGGAGCTTAAAATGTTGCAAGAACGAAAAAGACGGGTGCAGATAGTTCAGGTCAGTGAGGGGAGTCTATATCACCAGACGAGAGGTTACTCACTGATAACACCAACACTCCTCCCCACCGTTCCCCATCATACAATCCCCACTTAGCCACAAGTCACTCCTTTTCCATCGCTATCATAACACATTATTTTACCCCCACCCAAACATATTAACAACCCCTGAACCAACACCCCTCCACTTTCCCGACGCGCTTACCTACCACCCACGATCTATACACGCATGCCTCCCACCTTATTCGTCCCCAACGCTTTACACACGTTGCGGAGTACCAACACCCTCCGCCACCTTCCCCACCTACAACCCCACTACCAACACCCCTCCCACCTTCCCCCACAACACCCACTAACCGGACAACGACCCCTCCACCTTCGCCCCACCAACACTCCACCCTACACACCTCCTCCCACACACCGTCCCCCACCGAAACCCCACTACCACACACCCCTCCTACCCTTCCTCACCCAATCACCCCACTACACACCTCCCATCAACACCTTCGCCACTCCCCTTAAAAGCTCCCTCCCACCTTCCCCCACCAATACCCCACTACCAACACCCTCTACCACCTTTCCCCCAACATACCCCACCCACTCCCTCCTCCCCCACCCCGCTTCCACACAGTTCATCTTCCACTGGACGGTCCACCCGGTCATCATCGCTTAGTATCTGAACATGGGAGAAGCTACGGTGGTCGACCTCCGTCTCCCTGCAGACAGCCTCATCGACGGTTGGAAACGAGGCTCTGGACGGTGGCGTCGTTCTACTTGAGGATGTCGACGTGAAGAGCAGCACGCGGGCCCCACGGTGCGGTGAGGATGGCTGGAAGGCGGGGCGGGGGGCCTCTGGGTGCAGTGAGGTCGGCTGGAAGGCGGGGACCTCCGACCTCCGTCTCCCTGCAGACAGCCTCATCGACGGTTGGAAACGAGGCTCTGGACGGTGGCGTCGTTCTACTTGAGGATGTCGACGTGAAGAGCAGCACGCGGGCCCCACGGTGCGGTGAGGATGGCTGGAAGGCGGGGCGGGGGGCCTCTGGGTGCAGTGAGGACGGCTGGAAGGCGGGGCGGGGGGCCTCTGGGTGCAGTGAGGACGGCTGGAAGGCGGGGCACGCGGGCCCCACGGTGCGGTGAGGATGGCTGGAAGGCGGGGCGGGGGGCCTCTGGGTGCAGTGAGGTCGGCTGGAAGGCGGGGACCTCCGACCTCCGTCTCCCTGCAGACAGCCTCATCGACGGTTGGAAACGAGGCTCTGGACGGTGGCGTCGTTCTACTTGAGGATGTCGACGTGAAGAGCAGCACGCGGGCCCCACGGTGCAGTGAGGACGGCTGGAAGGCGGGGCGGGGGGCCTCTGGGTGCAGATCTTGGGTGGACAGCCGAAGTGGACGGGCACAGCTCCTGCTTTGACAGTGACATTACACATACCTGTTGACATCATCGTCGCAGCACGTGTATTGGAGAGCAGCAGGCATGTTCTCAGACCCTTAAGGGAGACCGATGATGTCATCAAGCAAAACAAATGGGTGTTCACCTTAGTGTCCGAAACATTCGCTTTAAATCACGTTCCGTCCTGGTGGGAGGATCTGACGGACGACATCTACTGGATAACAACGGTCAGTGATGATGGTGTCTCCAAATTAACTAAAGCTGGAATGGGGACTTTGGAGACTTTGACCCCTGAACTAATCCATGACAAACAAGATTAGTCGTTTCCACCCATCAAGCAGGAAGCACTGGGGGAAACCCCCTTCTTAGTTTGAGATATCTAGTTATGTGTTTACAAGTCGCACAATTCCAAACCTGTGAGAAACATAGGCTTTAATGTTTGCAAGATGTGCCTGCCTTGCTGCTATGGCTGTCTGGGTCAGAATGCTGAACCTCCTTTACATGGTGGAAGCACAGTATCCAGTGTGGATCTTCCATTCATTGTTCAATGCTGCTAATAGAAAAGAAAACGTTGGGACCAAGTATTCATTTGTGGTACAGTACGCAGAGTACAAAAGTAAGATGTGCAGTGTTCTCCACAGTATATTTCTGTATATTAGAACTTTATCCAGAAGACACAGGGGCTAGGCAGAGAGG
Source organism: Plecoglossus altivelis (assembly GCA_036571765.1). Classification (NCBI taxonomy): domain Eukaryota; kingdom Metazoa; phylum Chordata; class Actinopteri; order Osmeriformes; family Plecoglossidae; genus Plecoglossus; species Plecoglossus altivelis. The sequence continues at coordinate 3,951,545 of BROE01000006.1, read as the reverse complement.
TTGCGAAGGCTGTTTTTCCACAAAGGAACCACACTTGAGCTGCTGAAAAGGATCCATACATGAGGTAGCGAGGAGAATGCAACACAAGCTAAAAGGAGAACTGGGAAAGAGGAGAAAGAATGAGCTTCTCTTGCTTACTGATCCACTACGATGCACACAAAAGCGTCTGTGTGCTGCAGCCACCTTCTAAAGAATCAGGAGAGAATCCAGGGAGTTGTTAAAAGAAAAAAGCAAAGTGTAAAAAAGGAGAGAAGCCAGACGTTTTATATGAGAGGAGTCTCTCTGTAAATAACATTGTACTTTGACGTAATCAACAACAAAAAAAAGGTGTTGAAGGCTTTTTGATTTAAATTCTGTGGTTGTGACAAGTTTCGAGTGTGGCCCGGGTCAAGGCATGGCACCAAACGCCCCAAAGAAACACTTTTCGAATGTAAGCTGATGATAGCCAGCATCTTGGTCCATCTCTCACTCTCTCTGCATCTGCGTTTCAGAGAGAGCAAGCAGACAGTTCTTCTGTCTATATGAAGACACACTTAGATTTAACACAGTCCCCTTTCAACTCCCCCAAAATCAAGCGAAAGGGCAAAACAACAACAAAATTCCCATAAATTTCCAACAACAAGAAGTTCCCAGCCGGGCATGATTCCAAACCGTCAATAAGACCAAAGTGGTGTGTGTGCGCAACGCGATACTTCGTCTTCCAAGTTTTCCTTTTTCTGTCCATCAAGAGCGAAACGATCCACTTAAATCCTTAATGCTTTATGTTGCTTTTAGAGAGCCATCATTCTTGCTATCTGGTATCTTTATCACCCAGTGTTTATGCCTGAAACACATCCTTGCCCAACAAATAGCTGCTTCCCATTGGGAACGCGCAGGATCCCATTTGTCTTCATTGTTCAAAGGGAAGCCTTTGGACAGCCTTGTTATGTTGCGTACAGTTGGTTATATATGAGGTCTCTCAAACACACCACTGAGAGGAACCCTACCAGAAGGCCATTTCAAAGATATACGGCACATGCTCACCGATCGACTAAAAGGACATGCAAAAAGGATTCCTCCAAGTTAGGACTCATGCTGGCCACACAAGAATACGAGTTGTTGTGATCGCTGGAGCAGTTTAGGAGATTTTTGGCTCCACGGAAACCAGTTTGTTCCGTCTCGTGCTGGTGTATTTGAACAGCACAATCAAGAGATTAAACTACAAATGCGTATGCATATAAAGTTACGCAATATCACCACACAGCCCATTACAAGGCAAATCCCCTGCCTCAGACAAGCATGTCTTTCTGTCAAATGTTTTATGTGGTAACAGTCTGTTTTACCTAATGGCTGATATATGTTGCTAAGGGGGTTGTAATCAAATTTGTGTTTGAGGATCAAGATTGATCTTTAAAAGCCTAAAATTGCCACAGTGCACATCCTTACCTTGTTCTTCATACCATCACGCCCATGAAAGATCGGCTCAACAATGTGTCATTAATATTATCTTCCAGGGTTTTTCCTTATCAAAATATTTTTGTTCCAACTTTCATCAAAATATTTCAGTAACCTTGGAATCTGTCAAAACATTTGGGCGTCTGAGTTTACCTGACAGACAGCTGATTCCATCGAAAATAGTCAAAGATACTCTGACGTCACAGATTAGCGGGTGTTTTGTTAAACAAAGGCGGATTTGATTCTGAGCAGAGGCGAGCACTCCTCTCTGTGTTACATAAAGCATGACTTCGACTTGGCATGAGCCGCCTGCAGCGAGCCTGATGAGAACATGACTGAGCAATGCAACACCTCTGACCCCTTTCGCTCGCTTTCTCTCGCTCGCGAACATGCAGCCATTCAGGGCAGGCCGGGCCCTCGACGCCCTCTCTCTCTCTCTCTCTTCCCCGGGACAAAGCGGTCCCAACCACCGGGGGGGGGCCGGGGCTGTCAGGGTTTCCTCGGACGCGGTGTGGGGAGGCGGGGCCGTCTTCTCATCTGCTCCCACCCTCGCCTGACGGAGGCGGTTCCACGAATGCAGGTTTGTTGAAGGACGTTGGGATATGGTGAGGCGAGGACTTTTGTCAGCCAGGCAAAAGAACACGCGCTGTTAGTGCTCGTTTCCACACACACACACACACACGGTTACACAGTCAGTAGGGTTGGGTGCTTCATCTGTGAACTGACCCTCATAGGCTAGGTTCATCACGGACTCAGAGGGATTCTAGGGATTCTATTCTATGCCCACTCAGTTCAACCCAGTCCACAGACCGACCAATCAGATCTGGGGCTCCTGACGCCTGAGCCTCTGACCAGTCTGACACCTCAGTTCTGATAGGTCAGCAGCCGGAGGGACCCGCCTCCTGTCACAGTGGACCTCCCTCTGTCAGAGGCCACCTCCTTCCAATTGGCTGGCAGCCTGAAGACCTGCTGTCTGTCACAGGCCATCTTTGTCTCCACCTCTGTTCTCAGAAAAAGATTCTTTGGGGATTGGATAAACACAGGTGAGTTGCTGCTTTGACAGGAAGGTGAAATATTGCTATATTGTATAAACATGACATCACCTTCCCCATAAGCTCTACCTGGCAATTGTCCACAAGTTATTAGTTTTCTTCATGTGATGGAGAATAAGCAGGGGGAGAGAAAGCCTGGGTCTCTTTTCAGTCAAGAGAGTTAAGAGACTCCCTCAGAACACTTCGACACAGACCTGTCAAGATCAGATCCTCATCAAAGCTCTCTCCATGATCTTGATCCTCGTTGATCCCTTGCAATGTCACCGTTGGACACGACCCAACAAGATCTGCAGGTCCTCAACATGACTTCCCAGCCTTGGGACCTGGGGTTAGCCAGACCACACACCTGCAGCTGTGGTGTTACCCTAGAAAGGACCCCCTCGCTCCCACAACTCCTTTCTTTTTACATACTAGGTCAAGTGAAGTGAGAAAGAAAACCTTGTTTCCTGATCCCCTGGCTTTCTCCAACGAACAGACATTCCTCCTTCATCTCCCTGCTCCTCAACACAGCATGAAACCACCAAGCGGACAGGCTTTGAAACAGGCTGGATGGTGTGATATGTTATTTCGACATCAACTAAGTTCAAATGAATTGTTTGTTTTTTTGAGTGTACATGAATGCAGACCATACTTTTCTAAGATAATGAACGTGGTGGAGTAACAAGGAAAAATGCCTTCAGGAACAATAAGATTCACATTTCTTTTTTGTCTTGTTTTGTTTTGTCTTTCTTACAAATGACATGGCTTAACTCGCCATGCCAGACAATCGATTTCAGATTTTCCTTGCCTTTGCTGAAGGAGACGTCTGAAAAGCTTGTCTGACATTGTTAAGTGATACTGTTTTAAAAAAATGTTATGGTTAGACTGACGTTTGTGCCAAGAAGTTGTAGAAAATGCATTTGAACTCTTTCGATCTCTTGATATGTATGTATAGCTTTGGAGAAAGAAAAAAAAAAACATCTGAGCTGTTGATGTCAAAAGAATTTTAGCAAGATTAATTTTTGGTTTTGCAATTCAAGAAATAATTAGTATATGTAATTAAGTATTTAATTGCTCCGTGTTAACATAGGTTGATACAGTATGTCAGCTTTACATTACATGTTACAGATGATGTGCACATATTGACTGAGAGCTTTTAAGCAGGCAGAAGCCTGGGACTGTGCGCGTTGTGTAAACAAAACGTCGAAATGGGCCATGATCATTCACAATCTGTAGAAAACGTCATAATACATGACAAGGCAACATCTACAAATTGCCTTTGAATTAGTCAATGGTGAAATCCAAGCTTCGGGGAACAGATTTTTCTCCTGAGAGGAATGAATCATTGAAAAGTGACAGCGGCAGGTAAAACGTTGCTTTAACGGTTGATTAATGAGTTTAGCTTTAGCTGTGGTGGAAAGTCCCGATTTGCCAGTTAGCCCAAGCAGACAAAGGACATACTTAAATCCTGTTTAAACTTATTAAATAAGAGCTTAACACATTTCCATTACATTTTTTTTTTCATTTCTACATAAGTGAAGGCTACTTAAAATGTAGCCTACTGATATCGCACGTTCACAATTGATAATCCGCAATTGACAATTTAATTAGATCTTTATGTAAGTAAGTTTTGCACTCATTCTTTGCAACTATACTTCAAGTATAGCGTTCTTTCATTTGGACGGAGACGGTTGCTAAGAGCTGCGACTGCGCTTTCGTTCCCCATGTGTCCATGAACAGCCTTGTGTTGGTGCCTGGCCAGGGAGAGACTGGCCACCTTGATCGCCTGTCAGGAAATCACAGGAAATCTATTGTCTTCTGACAGTAACCCGCTTCAAAACAACTCAGCTGTAACAGCTGTAACTATGTACTGGAGCTGGAATGCACAGTGTACTATGGTTTTATGTTGCAGCTGGGCGATTTGACTGCCTTGTCATTTGTTAGCTTCAGTTTGCTGTTATTGATACGGCCCTCTGATGCCGTGTTGTTTTAAATCTCAAAATAAAATAAACGGCGGTTTGTGAGTAATGAGCTTCTTAGAAGAATCGCCTGTTACACCACCCAGCTGAAGGCGGATCGTATTAGAGAGCTTTATGCCAGCATCGTCCCACTTCTAATGAAATTCCTTCCGATGTAAAACTTCTCGTGCAGTCGGTCCAGGCAGTCTGACAGACTCCCGGTGTGTTGACTCTGCTGATCAAAGCTTTGCCCAGACGCTGGCTCGTTGTAACCGTCTATACATCACTGTAACCAGAGGGTGAGATTGTTTAGTACCACCCAAGGTTGAACGTTCTATATCATTCAGACATAATTCTTACCAACTTCAAGGTGTCAAAACATCAGTAACAGCAATTACCCCGTGCGGAGCATGTAAAAAGAAACCAGATTATCTCACTACAATCTAGCCCGATTAAGATTCTGAATTTTACAGTCAAATTTGAACTACCGACTGGGTTTTAGATAATCCATTTATTTGTACCATATTTTAGATGCTGAAAACAAACTTGTGATCATTTTGGCAGAGTGGATTTAAAACTCTCTTGATAGTGAGATAAAGATCGGAATGTCATTGTTTATTATTGTAACAGCTGAATCATTTCAGAAATTGACTGTAGCTCATCTCAAGCCAAGCCTTGTCATGCAGGATTGTGGTTTAATAATTTCTGAACATTCAGTATGATCAAATTCACAAACAGCACACCTTGAGGGAAATCCCCTGTGAAATTCCTGTGTGTTCTTGGAGGCTGTTACCACATTAGTATAGCAGTTTATGACGCGGTCAAACATACATCCCTTTTCCATACATTTGGTCCTTCAGCTGCTATCATCAATACCACAGTCCTGAGAAATGCATCATGGGTATCGTAGTCCTTAATGGATATCCAACCAGAGGCTTTGTTGAGGTGTTTAAAATGGCAAACTTCATAGTCAGGGATGGGTATAGCTCTGAGTTAGAGCCTTTGACTGCAGTTCAAATACGTAATTTTGAAGGGAAGTGTCTGTTAAGTAAACACATTGTTGTTATTAATCCCCAAAAGGCCATCCAGGATGGTAATGCAGGGCGTGTTAGTGCTGCAGACGTGTGCACCGGAGCGTGGATGGGTCTCATCCTGCCTGGATGGTGCTGCTGGAGCTGCAGCTGAAGGCTTAATAATGTGTTCGTTTAGCAGACGCTTTTACCCAAAGCAACATACGGGGAGAGGGAGAGGGAGGAGGGAGAGAGGGGGAGGGAGGGAGAGAGAGAGGGGGGACAGAGAGGAGGGAGAGAGAGAGGGAGAGAGGAGGAGAAAGGCAGGAGGGAGGGAGAGAGAGAGAGAGGTAGGAGGGAGAGGGAGGAGGGAGAGAAAGAGAGAGAGGGGGACAGGGAGGAGGGAGAGAGGATGTGAAAGGGGGAGGGAGGGAGAGGGAGAGGGAGAAAAGAGGAGAGAGGGGGAGAGGGAGGGAAGGAGGGAGAGAGAGAGAGGAGGAGGAGAGGGGAGGGAGTGAGAAAGACAGAGGGAGAGAGGAGGAGAGAGGGAGGGAGGGACAGGAGGGTGGAGGGACAGGGGGAGAGAAGGGGTGAAGCCTTGATCTGCAGTCAAAATTCTCTACCGCTGAGCCACACCACATTAAGCCTGTCAGTGGAGGACAGTGCCCCAACATGGCACTCCTGTGTCTGCAGAGGTCCAGCTGCACAGACCCTGTTTAGGCTTACCTAGAGGACTAGCACAGCCAGACCCAGACCCTAGTTAAGCTTACCTAGAGGACTAGCACAGCCAGACCCAGACCCTAGTTAGGCTTACCTAGAGGACTAGCACAGCCAGACCCAGAGACTCTATTTAGGCTTACCTAGAGGACCGACACAGCCAGACCCAGACCCTAGTTAGGCTTACCTAGAGGACCGGTCCAGACTGATGTCTTGGCCCTCATGACCAGTTTGGGCCCAAGCATGAGGCTAAGAGAGGGCAGTTTACTGTAGATAAGTATCTGAACTCTCCACACTCATCCACAGGATGTGTTGCATGGCTACAACCAACCACGGTGATAGACACCATGGTGATAAACACCACAGTGATGGAAACCACGGCGATTAACACCACAGTGATGGATACCATGGTGATAATGGAAATACAGGGGACTTTTTTCTCAGATCAGTTGAAGGATGATTGTTGAAGTACCTTTGAGGAACAACACTTGTTTTGTTTGTTTTGTTTTTCATCCTTGCAAATAAACGTGTTACTCCCTCTGCAGAGTTGGTGTGTAAAACAAAACCCCCAAAATGTCCGCTTTATAGAAGAATACCATTCGAATTGAGACTTGAAGACAGTCAAGCTCTGTTTCCAACACACAGACAAGACATCTGTGAAAACTTTACATGACTGAGCACTGTCTGCTTACCCTATAAGGTGTTGAAGTTATGAATTCACTTGTGGGAATTCCCTTAAGTCAGTTTGTCTGCACCCGTGCCAAACCAGAACAGCACAAGTAGGACCGTGCATTGCTAACACCCAGAGCCACAACAGAAAAGAATCGCGCTTCGACTTGGTTTGACATGGCACATTCCAAGGTGATAACCTAGTCCACGTAGAGGTAGATGAGATCCATTGGTGAGTCAATGATTAAACTTGGAGATGTTTTTTTTTTTTTTTACCGCGTGTAGATAGTACTTTTTGTCACTTTTTGCAGTTGTGCTGTTGCATGTGCCAATGAATCTTCTCACGAAACAAACAACTGAATGGAGCTCAGCACTTGGTCTGAACAGACACTCTTTCCATTCGGTTCTGCGTGAGGACGTGTCACAACGAAGCAAGAGCGTGCCCTTCCGTTCCTCTCACACAGCCTGGGACACCAGAGACCACCCGTCTTCTTGTGATGAGTCTTCGGGTGAGGTCCTGGGGGGGGGGGGGGAGTAGGGTTAGCAGGGGAGGACAGTAGTGAACTATGCTGTTGTGACTGACTCGTGTTTAACCGTTGCAGTTAGGGGTAACCCTAGCCTATTGGTGTCTCTGTGTGTTCCTGTTGTCTTGTGGACCAGGAGTGTGGAGAAAGAGACAGGGGGGCCCTACAGAGACAGGGGGGTCCTACAGACACAGAGGGGCCCTACAGAGAGAGGGGCCCTCAGGAGTTGTGCTGACAACCAGGAGACTGGTCTGGTTTACTGTAAACACACATGGGTAGGGGCACCCTAGAGGGTGTTTGTATGTGTGTGTACGTCTCCGTGTGTGTGTGAGGGAATGTGTAGAAAACACACAGAGACACACTGCTGAATCTGCCATCAAAGGTATATCGGTTTTATCGGTTTTTGTAGAAAAGAAAATCTCACATTACAAACGTTTCCATTCCTTAAAGAAGCTCTGTTGTTGTACGTCTTATCTGTGACAGACGCGGAGCGCTCAGGTTAGCACACCCTAGATCATTAGCCGGAGCTCACCTGAGGAAAGATTTATTTGGTGTGTGTCGTTCCTCACCTTGACCCTAGCCGCTGTGCAAACACTTGGCACGACCTACGAACCATAGATCACCAAGTAGAAATCCGGTGGGGGGAGGGGGTGTGGCGCGGGGGGTGGGGGTGTGTGTGTGTGTGTGTGTGTTGGGGGGGGCGGGGGACTGGGCTAAGAGGGTCAACCAGTCAACACGCTGAGAGAACGGTTTCTAAGATCTTTGGTTTGCACATGAGTAAGGTGGCAAGTATGCTTTCATGCGTCCGGAAGCGTGCGACCCCACCGAGATCCACGCAGCGACTGATCCTGTTTATCAGCCGGCGCAGAGACACATTAGGACGACAGAAACACGCTACTTAAGAGACTCATTGACTAATCCTTAAAGCTTTCCCAGCGAGACAGAAGGAATCACACTGCTGTTCCCTCAGAACAGCCTCGCAGGAGGCCTGCTCCCAATCCAGGCTCACTTCAAATCAGCGATGAAAAAGGAAACATGACAACTGTATTTCCATCCCAGATGTCTGCTGTGAGATGCCTCTACTGCATGACTCCCCCTTTGTGCAACGCAGCAAGTCCTTCATGTGGATTTCTTACTGGGACCCCAACAACACTATCACATGATGATGAATAAGGAAACAGAATTGAGAGATGGAGAGACGGAGATGGTGTCAAGTCCCATCTGCAGGAAGAATGTCAGACTGCGTGCGTGTGCACAGACAAGTGTGTGTGCACACATGTTTGTATACATGTCTGTGAAGAGTAAACGTGTGTGTATATGTGCATGTGTGTGTATCTACGTGTGTGTATACATGTTTGTATGTATACATGTGTGTATATGTGTGTGTACGTATGTATATATGCGTGAGTGTATATGAGTGTGTATAAATAGGTGTATACATGTGTGTTTGTGTGTGTATAATTGTATATACATGTGTGTTTATGTGTGTGTGTGTGTACGTGTGTGTATGCATGAGTGTCTGTACGTGTGTTTGTGTGTGTACTGTATACATGTGATTTTGTGTATACATATGTTTGTATATATGTGTGTGTGTGTGTGTATACGTGTGTGTGTGTATACGTGTGAGTATGTGTGTACATATGTGTGTATACGTGCGTGTGTATATGTGTGTGTACATGTGTGTGTATACCTGTGATTGTGTGTGTATTCATGTGTGTGTACATGTATGTGAGTGTGTGTTTGTATATCTGTGTGTGTGTGTACCTGTGTGTGAATACCTGTGTGTGTGTGTGTGTGTGTGTGTGAATACCTGTGTGTGTCTGTGTATACCTGTGTGTGTGTATACCTGTGTGTGTGTGTGTGAGTGTGTGTGTGTGTGAGTGTATGTGTGTGTGTGTGTGAGTGTGTGTGTGTGTGTGTGCCCGCGTGTGTGTGTGTATGTGTGTGTGTGTGTGCCTGCGTGTGTGTGTGTGAGTGTGTGTGTGTATACCTGTGTGTGTGTGTATACCTGTGTGTGTGTGTGAGTGTGTGTGTGTATACCTGTGTGTGTGTGAGTGTGTGTGTGTATACCTGTGTGTGTGAGTGTGTGTGTATGTGTGTTTGTGTGTGTGTGTGTGAGTGAGTGTGTATGTGTGTGTGAGTGAGTGTGGGTGTGTGTGTATGTGTGTGTGTGTGAGCGTGTGTGTGTGCCTGTGTGTGTGTGTATACCTGTGTGTGTGTGAGTGTGTGTATACCTGTGTGTGTGAGTGAGTGTGTGCGTGGGTGTGTGTGTATGTGTGAGTGTGTGTGTGTGTGTGTGTATACCTGTGTGTGTGTGAGTATGTGTGTGTATACCTGTGTGTGTGAGTGAGTGTGGGTGTGTGTGTATGTGTGTGTGTGTGTGTGTGTGTGTGTGTGTGTGTGTGTGTGTGTGTGTGTGTGTGTGTGTACACGTGAAAGACCTGCTGCTGTCCGGCAGGCCAGGCTGGGAGGGCTGAGCGGAGGCAGCCTGCTGCTTCCTGCACCGTGCTGAACAGTAGGGGGTCGCGCTCTGTTTGTTTAAACCCTCCAGGAGTCCCATTAAAGCCCTGACTCCCCACATGTAAGACTTCCACAGGGACACAAAGGGAGACCCTGGGAAGCGGCTCGTTGCAAGGGACACCAATTATGGAGGCGAGGACACTGGGCAGTTTGTTCATGCTCAGGGACATGTCAACTCGTTGGACAGCTCCCTCCGTCAAACCCATTGACCAAAGCACACGGAGAGGCATCTTAATTGGTGTTGGGCAAACAGATTTTGTCACAAAGTTGCAAAGGAAGCTAAGTAGCTGAATGTTCACATTGTCCAACTCCTGACCTGAGTTTCAGATGGTTCTCTGAGACATCATTATGCTCCATTACTTTGATTAATCGTCTGGGACTCTGCCTTTACGGCACTGGGAAATCCAGGACAGCAATTAAAAGCAGTATTCTGGCAGTAACCACCCGCGTAAATAAAAAGTGAGCCCTTTTCTCTCTGTACAATGATATGATAGTGGCGAGGGGTAAAACTTGGCAGACATAAACAGTCTTTGTGTGGCACATCAAGTTGGTTTTTGTTCGACTTTTCAGGCTTTGTATCGTCCCCCTGCCCCCCCTCCCACCCACCCTCGTCGCGCCCCCGCTTCCCCCCTTCCAACCTGTCCCCCCCCCCTCCTCACCCCCACCGCACCCCCTTCTTTTATTCGGTTTTTTAAAAGGGAGATTTTTTCGCGAGGGGATCGCTTGACATCATTAGTTTTGGAGCGCGGCCACCATGACAGGGTTGCTTGTCTTGGCGAACGAAAACACATGTCAGATCAGCGGGAGGAGCAGTGTTCCGACCTCAGGTGAAAGGTCTGGGCTTGGTCTTCTTGTACTCTGCCTCTGTTCCCGTCCCGTCCCCCCGTCCCCCCTCTCCCTCCCTTCTCTCCCCCCTTGCTCCCCCTCCAATTTTCTGTCCTGGCTCGGACAACGTCCACAAAAGCAACCCTGGCCGTTCCCTCACTAATAATCACTGGAGGGCTGGATAGGTGTGACAAATACAGCAGGAATTATCAGTGGTCAGACACTGCTGTCCCTCTAGGATGGATGGATGGATGGATGCATGGATGGATGCATGGATGGTGGGTGGATGGATGCATGGATGCATGGATGGATGCATGGATGGTGGGTGGATGGATGCATGGATGGTGGGTGGATGGATGGATGGATGCATGAATGGTGGGTGGATGGATGCATGGATGGTGGGTGGATGGATGGATGCATGAATGGTGGGTGGATGGATGGATGCATGGATGGATGGATGCATGGATGGATGCTGGGTGGATGGATGGAGGAGGGTGGCCTAGTTTAATTGCTTAAATCAAACGTCTCCAACAGTTGTTTCCAGAATGTTCCTGCGGATCTGAACCCAGACTCAAGTCTGCTGCTGTGACACAAGGCAGTCTGTCACAAGCCTCTGGTGTCCAGAAGGGAGCTGGAGTGATGTCACTGACCAAACATGAGCTTTCATACCAGGTGACAGTGTGGAAATGATCAACTGGTGTGAACGACTAGGGCCTGATGTCAACACCTTGCTATTTACCTCGCTTTTGTAAAAAACATTCAGACTTTTTAATGTTTTACTTTTTTATCTTATAATGTTTCTTCTTTTTATTTAAAGAAACAAGCAAACAGTGTAGTATAACAGTGTAACAGTGAGTATAGAAAGATCAGTGGAAGATCAGGTATCTAAAGTGTTTAGTTCTAACTGTATTTCTCCAGTCAGAGTCAAATGTATTAGTCACATTGCAAAGTAGCCAAATGGTAGCTACTAGTCTCTGTGAACAAAAATACTAAAGTAATACTTAAGTACAAATAATACTACAGTACCAATAATACTACGTTGCAACAATAAAGTTTGAACTTCATTGCAGTTTCAATTTTTCCAGAGTGCAACTGATGATCTGCCTCTTCTCCTTCAAATAAATATTTTTGTCTTTTCAATAAGATACCAGTTCAGACATTGTAAAGTCCCTAAGTAATGTGCCAACAATGGGAGATCTAATCCCGTAATGATCCAGAGATAATTAGATTAACAACACTCTGAAATGAACAGTCTTGTCCTTCCCCAAGACTCAAGACACACAAACCTTTTGACTGTCAAGACTTGAGACCCCATTCAACTGCCGACTAAGGATTCTAACAAGCAAGTACTTAAAAATCCAAATGCCCAAACAACCTTAAATACACTTTCAACAAAGGAAGAGGTCACTCACAATAAACAAAATGTGAATAAAAGTTGAATGTGTGTTTTTTATTTACTTCCGATCTAGTAAGTGTGACAAGCAGCTATAATCACTTCGGAACATTTACCTTCTATAAACAGAAACATCTTGATGGAGGCCAGGAAAGGCAACAACAGGCTGTTAAATTAATTGCGTTTAAAAGACATTTCCAGCTCACGTGGTCTTGTGTCTTCATGGCTGAAACCCTTTTAAGAGACAAACATTTGGCTTGGAGACAGTGAAGCAGGCTGCTGCCTATTGGTGGGAAAATGCTGATTAATTGCGTCGTATCCCTGTGAGAAAGTCCGCCCCAGAGCAAAGCACTAATTACAGACCTGCCTGCTGAGGAGAACAGGGGCAGACCGCCCCATAAGGCTTCATCTCATATCTCAAGAGAACAGGAGAAAAGAGAAGTTAATGAGCAGTGTCACCTGGCATCTGCTGACGATGGGAGGAGGGATGTGTGTGTGTGTGTACGTGTGTGTGTGTAGCATGTGTGTGTGTAGCATGTGTGTGTGTGTAGCATGTGTTTGTGCAGCGTGTGTGTGTGTACGTGTGTGTGTGCAGCATGTGTGTGTGTGTGTGTGTGTACATGTGTGTGTGTGTGTGCAGCATGTGTGTGTATGGTTGTGTGTGCATTTGCATTTATGTCTGGGTGTACATGTGTATTTGTCAGTATGTGTGTGTGTGTGCGTGTGTGTGTGTGCGTGTGTGTGTATGCATGTATCCCAGCTGCAGTTGTCCCCATGGAGGCGGTTTTCCATCCTTGGGAGGGGGACAGCAGGTTGTGTGTTGCAGGGAGGGAGAACATGTATTTAAGGGAGACTCAACACGACTGAAAGCGAATAAAAAGTCCGCAAGTTAAAAATCTAAGAATGCAGAAGTTTCCAAACGTACGGAAAAATTTCAATAAATACACGCGTAAATGGTCAATCTGGTGTCTGGCTGTGGAAAAGTGTCTATAAGCAGATTGGTAATGCTGTGAAAACACGACTGTGTCACACGTCACACTGGGTATCTCAGTATATTCTCCTGCGGACGTCTCAGTCAGGATCAGTTAGTTGTGGTAAACATGGAGCATGAGGACCCAGCGGTAGGCTGTTTTGACAGTAAATGATGTAAAATAAAACTCTAGTCAAATTGCACGAGGAGACCCCGACTGCAGTTTTGGCCTCCTTTTTAAAAAAACCTGGCGACAAGTTAAGTAATATTTGAACAGACAAAGATTGTTTTGTGTGACTCAAATAGTAGGCCACCAGATTTCTGTTGACAGGGCTAGTTATTAAGTGTGTGTGGTTGCTGAAGTTTGAATTCTAAAATACACTTGGGTTGTTTCATTGGCCTTTGTTTTACTTCTCTGCAACCTCAAACGGTAAACTATTTCATGAGACACATAGCCTTTTATGATGTTAATATAATTTTGTTTAGTCAATAGTTATGGGTGTGGTTCTGTTAGAATACATTCGACTATGTTAAAGAGTTAACAATAAGCTGAATAAATCATTTGGCCTGTACTTTTTTTGAAGATGTTTTTTCATTTCTTTTTTTTTGCAAACGTTTTTTGGACAATGAAAAATATTTCGTAGGGACATTTTTGCCTCGGTGGCAAGACTATCCTTCAATGATCAAAGCTTGAAAGGGAGACAGAACTAGCAGGAGGCTTATGCAAAATGTCTTCCTTTCATTGCAGGACGTTGAATGCATTTAGGACCGTGGTTTTGCTACTCACGAGAGGCCTGTGTGGGACTGGATATGCTTGATTGAATTAGAAGTATGTGAAATGAAACACTGGCGGAATTATTAGTTAGAATGAAAAAGGGAGCACAAAAAAAAAAAATAAATAAATCTGACAGCGGTTCTATTTAATCACAAACCATCAAGATGTAGTATTGGTACAGTTTCCAGAAAGATACTTTTGAGGCTGATTAATACGGTCTCTAGAAAGAAAGACTGATTCCATCTGGGTTAGCAGCTCCGCACACTTTGACAACGTTCAGCAGTGCTACGGAGGACGATCGATGGTAGCCACCGAAAATCCACATTCACACGCCGGTTAATATTCTTGCCGTGCTGGTGTGAGTAATAGGACGTAATGCTAACACATGGTGCTAACAGGTAGGCAGACATCAGAACGGGATTTAAACCTTTAAAAGCAGGCAGGACTTCTAAATATCCAGTTGGGCAGTGTTCTTGGTCTGGTGTAGGTGTCTACACTGGCGGCTGGGTGATAACATCAGTAGGAACTTAAACAAAAGAGGTTTTTTCCTCAAAACTGCCATCTTTCAGTCTGACGGGTACTGTAAACACCATTCCAGCATCAGAAGACATGCTTCTCCACATTCCTCCAAAGGCTTTCCTTTTTTTTTCTTCTTCTTCTTCTTCTTTTTTTTGTTGCTGAAAAATGTCTGAACTATGTTTGCCAAACAGAAACTTGTGTGAAAGTTGTATCTTCGAAAGTAAAGTAACACCCTATAGGGGTGTTATATTCTTACACACAAAAGACATTTGAATTGAACAACTCAACACAGAACGCAAGATAAATGTTATGGTATTAAAAAAAAATCGTCTTCAAAATGCCATCCGAAAGACAGGACATTAAGCAGACCACTGAGGACATTTACAAGATGGATGAGAGACTTGAAAGGACACGGACAAAAAAAACGAATTATGTTCCTAACTAGCGCCTACTCGATGAGTGGAGATGTTTCATTTAGCACTGAAGTGAGTAGACGGGCCAAATTCTTCATATTTTAATACAGCGCGATACGAAGAGGACATAATCACATGAATGTGTAAAACATTGACACATGAATGATGAGTTAGATAACTGCGTGTTTATAGAGTGAAAGTCTCTGCCTGGATTTGATGCCAATATTACAAGAAGACCTAAAGCGAACTCACTTTTGCCCAGAACAGACGTTTCCATTCCTTAAAAATAGCTTTTTGAGATGCTGCAACACATAAAGAACTCCTGTATCTTAACCTTGAAATCTGGCATTAAAAGCTGTCTTGACACTTTCAGTTTGTGTATGAAAATGCATACCTTGGCAGTATGCAGAGAAAGGAATGTACTTTCTGTTGGACACGATCTGCTTCCAGTGTTAATCTTGAAGGTTGATGATATTTATCAAGTAATTGAACTCACTAAGCTCGTCTTTTTTTTTCCTCTTACAGTTTTTTTTTACATGGTTCTACCACTCATCGTAAGCAAGTAAAGACATATATATCTTTAAATATAGTCCTCATTTTATTAATAGAGGCCAGATAAAGTCATCACATCATATTTACAAATAAAGGCAATAAATATCATATAATAGTCATAAAATTATTTGCATACATTTAAAAAACATAAATGTGTCATGTTGTTAGTAGCATGTCTTGCGTACACGGCTTCACCAAGGCATCAAGCTGTGTTGTCTAGTGTGTGTTGTATAGTGTTTCCTGGTCTGTCAGAGTATAATAGTATTTCTCTTGTAATAGTATTTCTCCCAAATCCTAAATGATGGTATTCTGGAATTCGTAAACTCCTGTGTCGGAAGGTTGGTCGTGTCTGTCGTGTCAAAAACCCCACCGTGATTGGACAAGCCAGCAGACGTTGGCGTAGGGACTGGAGAGGGCGGACACTGTTTCTAAAACGTAGTAACTAAGCAAGTTAAGCTTGAGCTCCTAAAACATCCCTTACAAATCGATTCTTCAACCTCTCTCCCCCCCCCTGCCCCCCCTCCCTCCCCCCTGCCCCCCCCTCCCATCCCTCCCCCTCTTCTCCCCCACCCCCCCTCCCTCCCCTCCCCCTCCCTCCCCCCTCCCCCTTTCCCCTCCCAGAACCTGTGGTCGTCCGAAAACAGTCGACTGGGTTCTCTTGTGTTTAAACAAGACTACAGCCCCAGCTAATGCCTGGCTAGTCAAAGCATGTTGTGTGCTGCCGAATCATAGGTTGCACAAAAATGTCAAAGAAATCACATAGTGCACAGTGCATTCCACCTACAGTAGACCACGAGTCAAGCTGGAGTTTTCAACCGAGAGACAGGGAGGGAGAGACGAAGAGAGAAAGAGACGGGGGGGGGGGGCGGGGGGCGAGCGGGCGGGGGGGTTCTGTCAAATATTGCACTCAAAGCTACACATGTCGATATCTTAGTTGACTGTGTGACCTGCTACTGTCACCTCTTTCCTTTGCGTCTCCATGCCATCTGATTCCAGTGGAAAATATGGGATCCATGTTGTTAGGGGTAACACAAACAAAACAGGTATTCCAATAAACTCTAGTGGATGATTTTTATAACAGTCAAACTCCAATTTTGCTTTTTCCCCCCCCCCCAACTTTTACCTTTTCATTTTGGGGGTATAACATAAGCCTATGAGCTCAGCAGGAGAGAGGTTTCTGGGGGGTGTTTTTGTCCCGTCCTTACGTTGTTGTTCCTGAGTTGATAAATAACACAAATAACGGATGTATTTATGACCAGAAACGATCCTGTCGGTTGGGTATGTGTTTAGTGCGCGGGTTCCTTCGTTGATCAAAATAAAACATCTTTGAAAGTTTTGTTCATTTTTCCTGTCGTCGTTTCCCTTGCAGAAGTCTCTTTCCGGCGTTTTACCGCGAGAAACGCACGTTTTTTTTCCTCTCTCTCTCTGTGTGTGTGTCTGTTTGTCTGTCCGTCCGTCCGTCCGCTCGGCTTGTCAGTTTGTTTTGGGTTTCAAACGGCGGGCTCTGCGTGTCCGCTTGTCATCCGTGGTGAGATGGAATCCTCCAGAGAGTCCACCTTCCCGCGTGTGGTAGCGGTGCGTTGGCATGAATGAACTCTCCTGCTTGGGTCTGCATTGGTCCAAAGTTGACACCTTTTCTCTTCTTCGGCCGCCTCCCGTTTCCTGTTGAAGCCTCGATCCGGGTGAGGTGTATCGTAGCTCTTTTTGTGATGGGCTGAACTCAGTGCGCGTTTTAGTCTTTCTGCCAGTAACTCCTCCACGAACACGCTTATTCCTGGTTCTGCCGTTTGCGCTTTGCGGAAGGGTATGTGTAT
>BROE01000006.1:3902127-3927776 GCA_036571765.1 Plecoglossus altivelis | reverse complement strand
GGGGGTAGTGGAGGGTGGGGATGGTGGTGGGGTGGTTGGGGGGAGGAGGTAGGGTTCTAGGGGGGGGGGTCCCACTCAGGTAGACTTCTGCTCTTCTATTCTTTCCCAAGAGAAAGAAGTAAGAAACGGTCTACAATCTTATTGGCCTGGTTAGCTCTGGCAACCTGGCCAAGTCTTCAAATATTCTGAAATATAGTGTTGTGAAAGGAATGATGTTTATTTGGAGAAAAAAAAATGGGGGAAAAAAAATAATTTTCATTTGACTGGCTAATAATTGAAATGTGGTATACAGATGTGAAACTATCTCAAAATAATAACAAACCCCAAAGCCTGACACCACAACAAGCAAGAACACATGTAGAAACAGACCTTCACCAGTCATATTTTAACTGATTACAGGGTCATTACATGTGACCATTCGTATGTTTATCTTGCTAACATATTACCTCGGGCAAAGTGGGAATGAGACAGCGACTGAAAAAGGGGGCCCTCGCCCTGGTACAAGCTGCAGGTCTAGTCCTCCACCGTGAGAGGGACTTTTCACTGGAAGATTTTTCCATGTTATGACTGAGCGTGGATTAGAGCACGGAGAGAGACAGCCTTCCTGGGCTTCACGTTAGGCAGTGTCAGAGAGTTCACAGGTGCCAGGTACTGGGGCTGGAGGAAGGGAAGGGGAGGAGGTGGGGGGAGGAAGGGGTAGGGGAGGAAGGGGTGAGGAGGAGGGGGGGAGGAGGAGGGGGCAGGATTGGCAAGGCCTCATGGGAAACATTGGATCTGCTTCCACTCATGCTCTAACAAGCCATGAGGAAACCTTCGCCTCGGCTCATCTGTGACTGCACATGCAGCCGCGCTCGACGCACATCAACCGCCACCTGACAACCGGCGGATCTGACACACAAACACGCGCAAAGTACACAAACGCTCCTTCAAATATGCGGCCTGAGACAAGCGACCTGCATCACTTTCAGTGGAAGTGCCTCTTGTCTGCACCTCTTGGAACTCTAACCACAGACAGCGTCTCCAGAGCGCTGAGCACAACAACCTCAACACTGTCAGTCCTCCCATCACTCAACACACCAACACGATTTCAATAAGCAGCTACTTTACCATGACTACTACAATCGGCTCAGATTTGTCCTACTCGGCCACAGTCTGAACAAGCACTCCGGAACGCCCCAAACCCTCTCGTGTAATTCCGTTCTAACGAGCGAACGCCATTTTGTCATCCATCAAACATATCACCCGGAAGGCAAAAAAACTGTTTCCGAAAAGTGGCCCCCAGTGTGCTCTCTGTGCTCTCTCTGTGTGCGCTCCTAATTCAGTCGGATGTTCAGAAGTGGAGGGGCTCTCGACCCGTGGTCCCCTGGGCCCCTAGCGGGTCTGAGAAGGTGCACAGGAATCATCCCGTACCATACTTGCCCCCATCGTCTCCGTTGGCGTTTATCTTCTTGCCCAGGATCTGGACGTGCTTGCCCGTGGTGCGGCTGTACAGCTGGTAGATCCGGATCTGTTTCCGGCTCAGGTCGTCCGGGTTCCGGGTGTGGTTCTCAATGTAGATCCGGAAATCAGCTGAGCTCTGCTGAGATTCCTGGAGGGGAGAAGGAAGGGCGAGGGAGAGAGAGAGGAAGAGGGAGGGAGAGAGACGGACAGAGAGTGAGGGAGGGAGGGAGGGAGGAAGAGAAAGAGCGAGGCAGGGAGGGAGGAAGAGAGAGAGAGCGAGGTAGGGAGGGAGGGAGAGCGAGAGAGCAAGGGAGGGAGGGAGGAAGAGAGAGAGTGAGGCAGGGAGGGAGAGCGAGAGAGCAAGGGAGGGAGGGCGGGAGGGAGAGAGAGAGAGATCGTAATGACACAGGTGTTGATAGTAAAGGATTCTGCTGCCTTTATGAGTCTTCTGTCAAGAGGTTGAGCTTCAGGGCACAGAATCGATGAGATAACAAGCTGGAAAAAGTTTTGCTGACATTTTAGGTGTGTTTTCGCATTAAAACCAGCTACATTGTTGCACCATTACATTTACAACGCTATCCATACAATGCGCACACCTGCGGTTCTCGTAGCAAGGACAAAGCCCTGAGTGTACCTGGCTGTACGGTGTGCCTGTTATGTTTAACTCTAGAGGCAGCTGTACAGCACACTGCAGCCTGGGGCAGGATTGGGAAACCTGTATTCCCTTTCCACAAGCCACTAGCAATTATACACCTGAAGCATCCAGACCTGTTGCACTATCATCAAACAAATATCTGCCTTCAGGCGAGGCACAGGCCGTAAATCACAGACGCGCAGAGTGGCACATGTGGATGTGGTGGGGAGGGAAACACTGTACCGCCAAAACAACCTCAGAGGGAGTACACTGCACCCCAGACCTCATCTCCCACACCCCAGGCTGGGCAGACCATTCTTACACACACCCCTAGATGAAGTACATGTGGAGCCGGGCACCTAGACCTCCTCCCCCACACCACTACGCTGAGTCAACCCCTTTCCCTCACACTCAAGTTAGGTAGACCCTCTCCTCACCTTCAGGTTAGGTAGACCCCTTTCCCTCACACTCAAGTTAGGTAGACCCCTTTCCCTCGCCCTCAAGTTAGGTAGACCCTGTCCTTCACCCCCAGACTGGACAGACCCCTCTCTCTCACCCCTGGGTTAGGCAGACCCCTCTCCCTCACCCCCGGGTTAGGAAGACCCCTCTCTCTCATCCCCGGGTTAGGAAGACCCCTCTCTCTCACCCCCGGGTTAGGAAGACCCCTCTCTCTCACCCCCAGGTTAGGCAGACCCCTCTCCCTCACCCCCAGGTTAGGCAGACCCCTCTCCCTCACCCCCAGGTTAGGCAGACCCCTCTCCCTCACCCCCAGACTGGACAGATCCCTTCCCCCCAGGCTAGGCTGTGCTTCCTGGGAGCTAACCCGCTACCTCAGGCCTCTAGTGTGGAAGAGGAAATGACTGACTGACACCACGTCAGAGTGCACGCCTGTGCTCCAAGCACGTATGTGGATGAGAAAGAAAACGTATACTTTCAAAACCCCTGGAATCTCGATTCGAGCCAAGATCCCATTTCTACAGCTGTATGGCGTGGTAATTACACAGTAATGGCCTTTTATGTGGCTGTTCTCAGGTGGCTAATTATACACACATTACATACACTGACTCCTTGTTATTTTAACCTCGGCAAATTAATGACATTTAGTGAATGAAAGGGGAAATACGCTCAGGATTGAACAAATCCTTAACACAGAGAACAAAACTAATGACTACCACTGAAAAGCAATCCCAGTTTCATACGAACTCACATGATAGCTAGTTTGAACCAGGTGTTGGTTAGGAACTGGGGAAAACTCTGAAGCTCTTGCACACAGGTCAATAGGTGTAAACATTTCTCAAAAGAGAACTAAATAGTCGGATTGTGACACATGCACTAGCCAGTCTCTTAACGGTTTATCAAGTGAAGCTGATCTAAGATAAATCATGTTCAATCTGGTTCATATCCTCAGGACCACACATAAAACCTCCATAGAGATCATAACAAGAATCATTACAATGCGTTTCCTTAATAGTGCACCATTCATTTGTCGAGGCAATCTGAGGCCGTAAGTTTGAAAAAGAAAGCAGTCAAGCAGTTCATAAATAACATGCATGAAGCATGAACATGCCGTCTGTCAGGAATTAGACAGAACCTTAAGAGACCAAATACATTTTTTAAAGAGAACATCTAATCATAATGCATATCTGCATGTCTCTCTCTACCTCCCCTTCTCTCTTAACCAGTATCTCTTCCTCTCTCTACCTCCCCTCCTGTCGAAAACCAGTATCTCTCCATCTCCCCTCATGTCGAAAACCAGTATCTCTCCCTCCACCTCCCCTCCTGTCTAAAACCAGTATCTCTTCCTCTCTCTACCTCCCCTCCTGTCTAAAACCAGTATCTCTCTCTCCACCTCCACCTCCCCTCCTGTCTAAAACCAGTATCTCTTCCTCCACCTAACCCTAACCCTAACCCTCCCCTCCTGTCTAAAACCAGTATCTCTTCCTCTCTCTACCTCCCCTCCTGTCTAAAACCAGTATCTCTCTCTCCACCTCCCCTCCTGTCTAAAACCAGTATCTGTAGTTGTCCCTCACATTCTACAGCCATAGAAGTCCTGTCTGGATGTATATTTTTTTTTAAATGTTGTTGATGAAAAAAAATAAAAAAAGGAAATTCTAAAGACCACCAAAACTCTCACTCTATCAATGCACAAACAAGGTGTTTTGTGATGCACGTTCCTTGAAGTTAAGTAGACCAACATTTGCTGTGTACACGAGTGACACCACCTGGGTGAAACTTGTTTGTGTGTAGACAGACATGCCGTCTAGTCCGTGAACACCACGTCCAGGACGTGATCGACCAGCATGATCAGACTATCATCCACCGTCATCCATCAATCTATTCATCCCTCAAACTCCCAAACTCGCTTACATGAAACAAAAGGTTGTTGTTATGACACAACCCATCTTTCCATCGCTCTCTGTTGTACAGTTAAGAGTGTACTGTTGTTGCTCATCTGTACTCGATTTCCCTGTGCAAATCTGTGCATATTTTCCCCCGAGCGGAACAATAAAGTAAATGCAACAAACCGAAGATTCAATATTATAATCTTGTCAAAGCTTCCCATCATCCCTCCCACTACAATGTAACAAAGTACCCAACACACACAGAGGCGAACGCTCCATGAATAAATAGGTGGAGGGATTGGCTTTAAATCTCCCTATCGCTAAACAAACACAACCGTGTGTTTCTCAGAGCGTACATGAACAGGACAGCATGCCTCGGTGAAGGCCTGACCGAAGCCCAAACAGACCACGAAATGTTTATCGATACGTCACTTCCTTCAGAGCCGAAAGATGAAAACGGATGAGGACGTCAAGATAGTCAGCGACTCTCTCACTAAGGGATGGTTAACCCTCCATTTAAGATCAGCCTCACTGTCAGACCCAAACACTGGGCTCACAACATCTCTCAATGACACCCTGCATCAAACGCCTGGTGTGAGAAGGTACTATCTACCTTCTGTTTTCTGCATCGTCTAAACATGCACAACAACATACTCCTACACAGGTATTATCTGCTAAGCTAAGCAATAATACGTTGTTCTTCTATATTGCACGATCTGCTTTGAGAATCTACAGTTTGCCAGTGTTGGTTAAACATTTCCTTCAGCTGCACTGTCAAGCCCTTCTCAACAATTAAATCAGGATAATGTAGGTTGTGCTTTGAATGGAGAAGAATCAGACAGTCAACAGTATAGCATTGTTTGTGCCAACTGCTTTGGAACAATCAGAACTCGTAGCCTTACATAACCTAGATTTGTCTCGTTTTTTGAGACCGTGGCCTTTGTTCATTCCTGAGGGTGTCTTTGTAAGATTGTCCTTTTATCATGAAATGCAAACAGAAACGTTTTCTAATAGCCTTGACCCTGTTATGTCATTTTAACCGAGTAGGTCTAAAACTGTCTCCATCTAGATCGACTTCAGATTTGGGGAGGATTCCTCTACGACTGTTCATCTCGATCTGGACATGCTGATTTTCAACAACACACCTCTGCTCGTGCTCTGACACTTCGTTAAATGTCAAATATGTATAATTAATGTACAAAATATTGATTTCCGATAGCATATCGGGCATCCCAATTAAAGGAATTTAAAAAACTGGGATTGCAGCCATTAGCATTGACCTCGTTCCAGCGTGTTATATGATACAAATGACTGCAACGGCAACTTCAATGGGTGGGTACAGTTCAGAGTTAGAAATATCTGCTGTCACTTATTCTATAAAGCAAAACAGATCAACATTCGCGCATGATCTCACCTGCTCTGTCATATCACATCTGCAATAGCTCTGTTATTAATTGTGATGTCATGCTGTTAACTGCTTAAGAATAATTACTCCTCAATCACGTTAATTTGGGACGTTTTCTGTGTTGTAGGCTACTTGAAGAAAAGGACATGAGCATTTATGCCTCAGGGAAAGTTCAGTTATTGATTAAAATGACAGATATGTTGGTTGCTATGTGACCGATCTACAATGTAATGTGTAACACGAATAACGTAATCTAAAAGCATGTACTTCAACATTCTCAGAGCGGTTATGGCGTTCAGAGAGCATCTAAACGTTGGATTTACCTTCGATGTACAACCCAATTTTCTCGTGCCTTAACAAAAGATAATACTTTTCGAATGATAAAACATCCGTTTAAATTATATACATAATATCTTGTTAATATGCGCGGTGGTTTCGATCTTCAGAATACTTATAAATATGTCAGACTATAACTTTAAAAATCATTACGCAAGTTCCCAGCAGCACCTGTTTACCACCAAGATAACGAAAAATTAATTGTAGAATTTAAAAACCAGTAACAAATACTACAAAAAACGGACAGCCTTACACAGTCATAGTAACTTGACAGCCGTTAAAACCTACCTGGAGCTGGAAGTAGAGGACCAAAAAATGTAAACACCTGGAAAGACAGAAAAGGGGAGAGCGGTGAATTGCAAGCAATTACATGAAATATAAACGTACTTGGATGAAGAAATATGTAGCTTTTAGCGACTTCTATTGGTAAGAATGTAAGACCTAGGTGTAACGAGAGCATTAGAAAGATGAAATCCTTACAGGTATATGAACCTTGAAGGCAGCAGAGACATTTTGAACTGCTGAAATACACCTGTTTCCACAGTTTTAGACCACTGAGACTGGGGGTTGGGGACGGTCCGCCAGTGTTCTTACTAAAACAAATCCGGAGGTGCCTTTGAATCCCAGCGTGATAAATAACTGGAGTAGAATAATGTAAAAGAGTGCAACATTAGGTGCTTCCTTGTTAGAAATTATCCACAAGAATAAAGTGTTGTGTCGTCCTCTCCGAAAAATCTCCTCGCGATGCTCTCACGGTCCGTTTTTGAAAGCGGTTTCTTGCCAGGCGCGGAAAGATTCAATTTGCAACCATTGCTTTACAGGTTTTTCCTTGTTGAAAACATCCAGTACGCGCACCCTATCCCTACAATGGTGCTGCGACGGGGATTAGAGGGCTCTGAGTTTCGTCCGTGCCTGCGGGGTATATCTACTCCTTGCATGGGTCATTTTTATCTGCCGAGAGCTCGAGGACAAGTAGAAAAGGACTTGGGATAAGACCTCGCGTTTTGGATAAAACTTCAGCGTTATCCGGAGTGTTTAAATTAGAGCCTGTATCAAAACTCTACGACAGATCCTTGAAGTAAGGCGATGGTGTGGTTAGTGCCTGTCACTGTGAGTCTGTGGCTCGAGATTTGGGCACGGGGAGGTTTTTTGTTTGTGGTGGGTGGAAACCTCACCACCTGATAGGGTAATATCTTCACCGACCATCACTAGGAGAACATTTTTCCTTCAGTACAAAAATTATATAGGAAGGGTTTTGAGCAAAAACGTTTACCTTTGAGCAAATAGTCTTTCTATGAAAATTTAAGATCATTTAATGATGGGAATCCATTGGGTTTTTTCGGCCGGTTTATGAATAAGAATGCCGGGGGTGAACGCAAGTGGAATAATTATTAGACTGTAAACTGTCTTTGTATTTAGCGTTTAATTTCTGTCATTTTAATTATTAGGCTATAAATTAAAAATTAGCCTGTTACAACTCATACCTCCCTTTCTTAAAACGACATCCTAAAGGCCGCTGCGTTTGTGGATTCGGCCTCGCTCTTCCAGACAGTATTGAAATGCAGGTTGTTGTCGAACTCGCCTTTTCCATAATGTGCTATAACTTATCCCGCATTTAAATGAAAGCTAGGTGTGAATGTCTTTACAACAGCCCGCGAGCATGCAGCGAAGTGATCTCACATCCCTCGCGCAACTTCCAACCATTGTGTGGTTCTCGTTTATTGTCCCATTAAAACGAGCGTCGCAGTATTCTATTTGCATTGAAAATGATCAAATAAATAACTCCACTTGAGTTTGTAAAGGCTCAGTATAATTTTGTATTTATGTTATGCTTATTGGGGTGCATCGTAATAAAAGTATGCAATAATAACAGGCTCTCCTCTGTTTGACAGAAAAAGCTGAGGAAATACGATTTACTGAAGGAATGAATAAACAAACACGCGCTGGTTGTTTAATGACTGAAGTCACCTTAGGCTTCTGTTTGGGGAACATCCAAGGTACTTAGGGGTTGAAAATGTTTGAAGAAATGCCTGGAAATGAGATTAAAACAACCAGAATAATAAAGATAGTGATCAAGCAGTATAGCGTGTAGTTGTCTAGTCACTCGTTACCCCAACATGGGGAAGTGTCTGGTATGAGTCTAAATCAGTAATGACACAAAATTATTAGTTGCGATAGTTGGGATATTTGTGGCGAGCCTCTAAAGACAAAACACCTGCACATACAGCAGTTCTGGGAAAGAGGGGGGGAGGCACATAGAGGGAGAATGAAGGGGGGAGAGAGAGTAGGGGAGAGAGAGAAGGGAGAGCCACATAGAGAGAGAATGAAGGGGAGAGAGAGTAGGGGAGAGAGAGAAGGGGAGGGAGAGCCACATAGAGAGAGAATGAAGGGGAGAGAGAGGGGGGACAGAGAGAGAAGGGGGAAGAGAGAGAAAGTAGGGGAGAGAGAGAGAGAAGGGGAGGGAGAAAGAATGAAGGCAAGAGAGAGTAGGGGAGAGAGAGAGAAGGGGAGGGAAAGAGAATGAAGGGGAGAGAGAGAGTAGGGGGGAGAGAAGGGGAGAGAGAAAGAGAGAGAAGGGGAGAGAGACATAGAGAGAGAGAAGGGGAGGGAAAGAGAATGAAGGGGAGAGAGAGAGTAGGGGAGAGAGAAAGAGAGAGAAGGGGAGAGAGACATAGAGAGAGAGAAGGGTAGGACAAAGTAAACAGAATGACTTCCATACAAAATCTAAGAAAGAACCAGTCATCTAAAATTAAGTTGAAGCCCAAAAAGTATCAAATGAATCGAATAACAAACACACATTCCCTACGCCTGCTTTCCAAATCCTGAGGTTGCCACGAGAAGGAGCTGGATGTTGCTAAGAGGACTAGGCGCTGTGATAAGTGACACGCCGCTTCCAGGACAGTGGCAGTGAACCCTGACCCACCCGCCTCAAACGCTCTCAGGGAAATCAAAGGAATGGAGGAATGCGACAAGGAGGGCGAAGATGGATCAAAAGAGTTGAGACATGGTATAGAGATCTTGTCCTTCGCCAATACTGTTACCCAGAGAGCTGTGTCGTGTCCCTGTGCCCTTGCACGCTCCATCATGAAGGCCTGACACACCAGCGACCCTGCTGTCTGCTGGATTCATTTAGATGGATTGTGCCAACTGCAAGAAATGAGTTTGGGGAAGCTGAAGAGCTCAAGCATGTAGAGAATGGCCTGTTAGGGGACAAGGCCGGGGGGGGGGGGGTAACCGCTAGGATAAGGTTACCTACGTAGATTAGCGATCAGAGAGAGAAAAAAATCTGGTAAAATATACAGTCTTTAACATGTAAACCCAGTCAACTCTCTATTTAATCAGGCATGCACAACTGCAACGGTCATCGGCAGAATTGAAAAGCAACAGATTGGACTATTTTTGGGCCCCACTCCCTTATCGCGGCCCCTCCCCCCCAAAAAAAAAATCTTAGAAGATGGAAATGACCCGAACTCTCTGCTTGGCTGCCCTCCTCTCATCCCTGTGTGGGCTACGTTTGCTGTGTGACGGTGGATCCTATTGAAGCTTGAGTTGAAGAAGTGGAAGAAGGTGTGTGAGGGCAGTCAGTTGCAGGTTCAAAGGGCCTGTCCGGCTTTTAAGCCTCACAAAAGAAGTTGGCAGTTCCGCAAGTGAAGCCCAGCTTTGCTACTTATTTTAGGACCTTCTCATTTTCCCCTCGCACTCTCTCCTCCTCTCTTCTCCCTCCCACTTTGCACTTTCATCTTCATCTTCGATCTGGATATATCGACTGAAACGGGGGGGTGGGGGGGGCGATGGCAGCGGGAGGAGTGGGGTGTGCCGTGTAGGGGTGTGTGTGTGGGTGGTGGTGTGTGTGCTGTGTGGGGTGTTTGTGTGTGTGGGGGGGGGAGGGTGAGGGCCCCCCCCCCCCCCCCCCCCCCAAAAAAAAAATCTTAGAAGATGGAAATGACCCGAACTCTCTGCTTGGCTGCCCTCCTCTCATCCCTGTGTGGGCTACGTTTGCTGTGTGACGGTGGATCCTATTGAAGCTTGAGTTGAAGAAGTGGAAGAAGGTGTGTGAGGGCAGTCAGTTGCAGGTTCAAAGGGCCTGTCCGGCTTTTAAGCCTCACAAAAGAAGTTGGCAGTTCCGCAAGTGAAGCCCAGTGAACTACATTAGTGTCAGGACCCCCCCTCTCTCTTTTCCCCCTCCCTCTCTGCCCTCCCTCTCTTCTCCCTCCCACTTTGCACTTTCATCTTCGACGTGGACATATCGACTGAAACGGGGGGAGGGGGGGGGCGATGGCAGCGGAGGAGTGGGTGTGCATGTGTGGGTGTTTGTGTGGGTGGGTGGGGTTGTGTCTGTGTGGGAGTGTGTGTGTGTGTGTGGGGGGGTGGTGGCGGGAGTGTGTGTGTGTGGGGTTGTATCTGTGTGGGAGTGTGTGTGTGGGGGGGCGGTGGTGGGTGTGTGTGTGTAGGGGGGNGGGGGGGGGAGGTGTGTGTGGAAGGTGGTGTTGAAGCATCTGCTTCCTATTGAATTCCCAAGGTGAGGAGGATCGACATGCAGGGGACTACTGGCTTGTGGAAGGCCATCCACCCCACTGACATGAGCAGTCACAGGCCAACAAGTGTTTGAAGAGGAGAAGGAGATCAGCCTCTCTCTCTCATCTCCCCAGACCCAGCCTCACCCTTACTGCCTCACCCTTACTGCCTCACCCCTGCTGCCTCACCCCTACTGCCTCACCCCTGCTGCCTCACCCCTACTGCCTCACCCTTACTGCCTCACCCCTGCGGACTCACCCCTGCAACCTCACCCCTACTGCCTCACCCCTACTGCCTCACCCTTACTGCCTCACCCCTGCGGACTCACCCATGCTGACTTACCCCTGCTGCCCCACCCCTGCAACCTCACCCCTGCTGCCTTACCCCTACTGCCTCACCCTTACTGCCTCACCCCTGCTGACTCACCCCTGCTGCCCCACCCCTGCAACCTCACCCCTGCTGCCCCACCCCTGCTTCCTCACCCCTACTGCCTTACCCTTACTGCCTCACCCTTACTGCCTCACCCCTGCTGACTCACCCCTGCTGCCTCACCCCTGCCGCCCCCTCCTCTCTCTACCTGGCACTTGGGTCTCGGTCTACTTGTGGGCCCCTGAAGTCCCAACATCAACGCTGGCTAGTCTGGAGGCAGGTCACAGCGGGGTCACGCCACCTCAGCACCCAGGAGGGTGACGGAGAGAGTCCCCAGAGCCTCACAGCTTCAAGCTTTTGCATGAAGAAAAGACAGGAAGTGATTTGTAATTTGTTTCCCCAACACACGTTGTTAGGATGAAGTCATTTAGGGCATCCGAGTTTCTGCCTTGAAGTCAAGGGCCTCCGAGCGAGAGAGAGTGCGCGAGAGAGAGAGAGAGAGAGAGAGAGAGAGCCGTGGGAGCGTGGCTGATAATTAAAGCGTTTGTCCTCGACAAATCATCGCTGAACACTGTGATACACGCAGAACATATTAACATATCCTTTGACTTCCCTTCCTTGACGTTAACGATGATTTCTCTCCTTCAGGCTCACCAGAGGTCTTTAGATTGTCTGAAAACATAAACATAAAGCCGGGGTCCCTCGCGGCGCCTTTCTCCCATATGTTATAATTTTCAGGACTGCATGTATTTTACACGCCTCACTAAACTCCTCTTGCCTTAATGGTTCCATAACTATCACCTCTAGACAGAAGGCTAATGGATTGAGAGAAAATGACCCAGAAATGTCATGATGCAGGTAAATGCGAGACAGCCAGTCAGATGTCGTTGCTTGGTTTTAATCACTGCATTTGGTTTATCGGGTCATTATCTGTTTGTTGCTTGATGAGTGATACCTTTTATAACGCAAACTGATCTCTGAGCTTTTTGTGTTTCGGTAACCAACGCTACCGGCTGGGAAAAAAGTCAACTTGAATTGAATTGAAATGCATTAAAAGAAATGAATGCTGAATGTTTTTTTTAAAAACCTATTTGTACGACAATGTGAAGGATAGTTAAAATGCACAGATTGGATATTTTAATATTTCAGAATTTCAGAAAACTTTGTGTAAGCGCGTTGGTATTTAAACGTTACTTATTCATTACTCAAACGTTACTTAAACGTTTAAGACGTGTATTGTTCTCGCTTGGGAGCCTGACTGGATGGAGTTCTGCCCTGATGACATCATGAATTCTAAAAACTGGGCGGACGTGTGAAAGTTACTGTTCAGTGATGTCAGAGATTTATTTCCTTGGCTCCGTTTTCTTGTCATTCCTCAAATTTGCATGACCCTGTAATAGTTTGTAACATGGTTGTAATTTCAAGATGAAAGTTGTAATTCAACATACAGAGCAATAGAAATTGTTTGGAAAGGGCCTCTTTCACACACGTTAAAAAGACGACCAACTTAAGACTCATGCGCAGCTGTGGAAAACGTAACCCAATTGTAGTTTTTTTGTCTCTAGTTGAATTAGCGGATTCCGCAGATAAACATTTGTGTTTTTCATTCAACGGCACATTGAAAAGGACCGCCGGAATGTTCCGCTGTTGGGGCCTCCCACGGTATAGAGTCCAGAGGTAGCCCACCTAGCGTCCATGTAATTCCCTCCACCACCTCAACACCTCACCACACACACACACACACACGCACACACGCGCACACACACACACAGACACACACACGCGCGCGCGCGCGCGCACACACACATACGCATGCACACACACACACAAACACACACACACACACGCACACACACACACTTAGATTTGAAAGTCATTACCCTAAAGTCCAAGGGTGAGAAGTATTTAGTGAGTGTTTAAAGGCAAAACCTGTCAGGGGTTCGTTTCATCCCATCTAATCAGTATCACACTGTCCCACCGAAGGGCTTCCTGGTTCGGTGTGGGTCTGGTGGGGTAGAAGCCTCCCCTGCATTCTCCCCTTCTCCCCCAACGAGCTTGAGAGAGATGCTGGCTTGTTAGCCATGGGTACTGGGGAGGAATCCGCTCTCCAGCTAGCCTCAACCTGTAGCTCCACTCTGCCTAATGGCTGACTCCAATCCATTTCCCTGTCTAGCACCTCTTTAGAAGCCGCCCGGCCTTTGTTCTGACAATACACAAGCGGCCATTCAAATGGGGGCACTCTGTAATCAGTGAAATACTAGCCTCAAGGCTTTGTAGAGGGGAGGAGGGGAAGAGCGGAGTGGAAGGGGAGGGGGGAGAAGGAGAGAGAGGGAGAGGGAGGGGGGGAGAAGAAGAGAGAGAGAGAGAAAGAGAGAGAGAGAGAGGAGTGGAAGGGGGGAGGAGAGAGAGAGAGCAAGAGAGGGAGAAGGAGAGAGAGAGAGAGACAGAAGGTGAGAGAGGGAGAGGGAGGAGGGAGAAGGAGGGAGGGAGAGAGAGAGAGGGGGAGAGGGGATATCCATCCATGACCAATCAACTCTAACTACCTGTCTGGCTGTTTAGCTGCAGATGTTATTTGAAAAAGGAAAAAGTGTGCCCCTTCCAGATGTAGAGGTTAAGATTAAAAAGGGAACAGGCTGGTACGTCCGCCCACTGTGGAAACGCAGAGACCGGCGACTCCCAGGAATGGCTCATGAGAATGTTGTTGTTGTTTTTTTTCAACTTTCTCAAAACCGACTGTTTATTTCTTACAGTTATTTCACACACCCCGAAACATAAATATTTTCCATGACGACAGACTCATTCCAATCCAAGCCTTCACTTGATAATGTACTGTGTGTAAAGGGAGACAAGTTACCTTCACTTTCAGCTGTAATTCCTCCTCCACACTCTCCATAGCAGAACGATGATGTGGGCAATCTTCCTTACAAGGAGAACTGGATTTCATCCTACCTGCCCAGCCATACAGGAGTGGACAGCAAGGTAAGTGGAGCTTACCACCACGTAGTCCATCGTCCACATGAATCATCCAAAAGAATCGTCTCGATGAATCATCCAGATGAATCATGGAGGCATCATACTGTTGCATGTGCACACATGCGTGACAAGGTGCTCTGCACTGCTTCCTCACAGTAGGATGTTTGTTGGTTCGAATCCCGGATCAGAGCACTGCTGGCCCTTGGGGCATGTTCTCTCCATACAGGAGGGCTCTCCTGGGCTTCTCTGTGTGGAGTTTGCATTATCCTCCCAAGTTCACGTTGGGTTTTTTTGTCTGAGAATACAATGAATGCAGAGAACAAATATTTAATGGAGACTCTTGTGTGCTCTCAGTATTGCTGCAAACTTGTGTGTCCTACTGCGAGCTGAATGTCCTTTTTAAAATAGCTAACCGCAGCGACAACATAATTATTTTATTTACGGAAAGCGATCCTGTTGTATATTACCTTCCTACGCCATCCTGCTTTGGGCCGTACGACACGGAGCTCAGACATCACGTGTACATCGCTCCTCCGCCAGGTTGCGGTCCGTCTTGGTGAATCCCCGCTGCGCAGATACGGTTGATCTGAGTCGGCTCTTGGCGGCGCTCTCAACCCCCCCCCACCCCCCCTGCTGTGCAGCGCCAGACCACATCGGAGGTGAGAACCTTCCTCACGCGCTGCTTGAGGGCGGCAATCATTATTATCGTCATTTTGAAGGTGTTGGGAGTTGACAAATTGCTTTGTTGAACCCTTCTGGTTTGATTGAGGCATGTTAGTGTTCCGAGCCTGAAGGCCTAAGGGCTGTTCTGGGTCTCTGTGGGGAGAGGGGAGAGAGGCAGGGGAGAGAGAGGCAGGGGAGAGAGAGGCAGAGGAGAGAGAGGCAGAGGGCAGAGAGAGACAGAGGAGAGAGAGGCAGGGGAGAGAGGCAGGGGAGAGAGAGGCAGAGGAGAGAGAGGCAGAGGAGAGAGGCAAGGGAGAGAGGCAGGGGAGAAAGGCAGGGGAGAGAGACATGGGGAGAGAGGCAGGGGAGAGAGACATGGGGAGAGAGGCAGGGGAGAGAGGCAGAGGAGAAGGAAGAGAGGCAGGGGAGAGAGGCAGGGGAGAGAGGCATGGGGAGAGAGGCAGGGGAGAGAGACATGGGGAGAGAGGCAGGGGAGAGAGGCATGGGGAGAGAGGCAGAGGAGAAGGAAGAGATGCAGGAGAGAGAGTAGAGGGGAGAGAGGCAAAGGAGAGAAAGGCAGAAGAAAGGCAGGGGAGAGAGGAGAAAGGAGAGGAGAGGAGAGAGAGTAGAGGGGAGAGAGTAGAGGGGAGAGAGTAGAGGGGAGAGAGGAGAAGGGAGAGAGGAGAAGGGAGAGAGGCAGGGGAGAGGAGAAGGGAGAGAGGCAGGGGAGAGAGGAGATGGGAGAGAGACTGGGGAGAGAAGAAAGGGGAGAGAGGCAGGGGAGAGAGGAGAGGGGAGAAAGGAGTGAGGCAGAAGAACAGAAATACCTCCGGGCCTGTCAGGTTTTGGAGGGAGATAGTTAATCAGCATGGCTTGTGCTTGAGCCTGTTTACGACTCCAACTGCTACAACTTGATTAAACATTTGACACACTCCATTCACCTTCAAAATACCCTGTGCTGAGTACAGTAATCACACTTCCTCAAACTCATCACGATACACACAGAGGTAGATACGTAGATTAATAGACAAACTCAAATTCATCCCCAAAGGGAAACATCCTGAATGGCATGTTGTTCAGGAATGTCATTCAAACCCCTTATTAATGCTTTCAACACCTTGGGAACCACTGAATGTAACCGTCCAATTGGAAAGTTAGACAGAAAAAAGGTGACTAAAGAAAAGCGTGACCCTCACAAGAAAATATGTTACTTCAACTCAAGGGAGGACTAAAGCCAAGCTTTTCAGGGGCTCAGAAACGCACAGCAGAGGGTTCAGGTTTTCTTCGCCTCTCTTATGCGGAGGTG
Source organism: Plecoglossus altivelis (assembly GCA_036571765.1). NCBI lineage: Eukaryota > Metazoa > Chordata > Actinopteri > Osmeriformes > Plecoglossidae > Plecoglossus > Plecoglossus altivelis. The sequence continues at coordinate 3,911,793 of BROE01000006.1, read as the reverse complement.
AAAACATCTCCTGTGTTTTAACGCGAGCTCCGTCCAGATGCTGTGTTTCCTCTGGGTGAGCTGGATCCCTGGGTTCGTGGGCAGAGGAATGCAGAGCACATCCTTGCCATAGCCAGCCACGAAGGTAATGTGTCCGCGTGTTGGCGCTTGTCTGCTGAACACGCCTCCCTCCTCATATTAATAACCGCGGCCCATTGCTGTAGTTAGCAGGCTGGGGCGCTTACGGGAACAGAGAAGATGTCGTCGTCCCCCCCCTCTCCCCACTTCCCCCTTCCCCCCTGCCTCCCTCCTCCCACAAACACACACATTCACCACCTCTTCCTCTGGTTAACGATTTCACTTTCCTAAGGTGTGTTCTGTGAAGTTCGGATAGAGAGCTCATCCTCAGCAAACCCTTTTGCTCCGGAGAACGGCTGAAAGTCTCACTCTCACAAAGGTTTGGGAGCGATTCGCTGATCTGACAACACAATCAGCCCTCGCAGTCATGGCCTCTTTTGATGTACAGCAAACATCGCTCGATGACACATGCATTCTGTGGATTGTTGTAAAGATACTGTCAACTGTCAGTGCGGTGCTGTGAAAAAGAAAATCACTGACAAGGACAATGATGGCTTCCTTTCTGCCTAATATAAACATGCCATCGTGATCACTTTTCATCCCTGAGGCTAAGTCATTGTTCCAGTTCCATTTTGAAAGCTCTCTGTGAATGCTTGAAATGTTCCTTTGATATTCCCTGCTAGTTTATTTGCCTGTATCCAGGTGATGGGCTAAGCTGTCACTTTGGCTATAGGATTTCCTGATTTCCTTAAAGCAAAGGTCAAAACATTTGATGGGAGTTGGGAGGTAGGGAGAGAGACCACACTGTTCTTTGACGTGCTCCAGAAGTGTGGGTAACAATGCGTGTGCATTCAAGTCTGGCAGGAAATATTCAGTCTTCTTGACAGTGTTGCAGCATGATGAACTGTATAGCCCCAACGAACCACTTTCAGAGACCTGGGTGGAGAGCTAGACTAAGCTGAGGGAGGAGGTAGGGGAGGAAGGAGAGGAGAGGGAGGTAGAGGGTGGAGACAGGGGGAGGTTGAGAGGGGTGGTCGGAGGAGAGGGTGAGGTTCTATAATCTATCACTCACAGTTCTAGTCTAAAGTCTCACACAGATACAACGATCACGCTGAGAAATCAGGAAAAAGAATCCACTAAGTAGCACATTTGTCATGAAGAATTGAAACGTTCCACAAAAGGGGCTTTTCGATCTTTGACAGCAACACACAGAAGTTGAGAAATGAAAATACATGGGTGTCATATTTCTCCAAGTGTCCAAGACACTTCTATTTTTAAATCCAAGTTACGCAGGCGCTCTGACATTTGAACGTCTCTCAGCTGAAAAGGAAATAAACGTGATACGACCTCAACTAGGATGACTTGTACAGCGTGAATCAGCATTGAACGCAACCTCATCTCTATTGCCCCTGCTGGCAGTGTGGAGTCACTGCATCCCAAAAGAACTCTGACCGTATCCAACCCCAGGCAGGAACTCTTAGAAGTATCGTTATTTCCGTAGTTGGCAGACGGACGTACCCTGACTGACTGACATAGTTGACGTTCCCCCCCCCCCCCCTTGCACCGATTCGCGACGGCTGCGTGCTTGAGTGTGTGTGTGGGTCACGGACACACTGTGTCACAGACATTGCGTCTATGATCTTGTCCCGTGTGTCTGTGACACACTGGCTGGTACAGTCACCTTTCCTGCCTGCCTGCCTGTCGCCGACCAGATCTTTCTCCCCCACCACTGTCCTCACACGACGCCGGGAAGAGACGCAGACACTTGTAAATAAGCAGCCTTCAACGGCTACATTTCTGAGGATATGAGGTAGATGGAGTGAACACAAAGCATGGGAAATGCTGGTCAAACATGCTTTGTTGTGCTTTGCGGTGGTTCAGGAGGGGGTTCATTACAAGTAGCCCAGCCTGTGTTGATGAATGAGATGCAATCATAGAGCTGGTGCAGGTCTGAGGGAATCCACAAAGCTATCGGGGATATTTCTTGTAAAAACGGGCTGTGCTAATAAAGTTTGATTTGATAGGGAGACATCCACAGGTAAGAGACAGGGTGGGTTGTCTGTGGACGTCCTTGCTGTCTGCACACACTGGCAGCATCCTTCCTGTTCCGTCATGTTCCAGATTGTGTGACAGTAAAAGGTGACATTTCCCTAATGGGTACTTTGTTTTGACTCGTCTGCTGGAGCGTCATGGTCAGACATGAGTCAGATATGACGTCCTCAGTCTTGTCTCCTCTTCCTCATTCCGCTCAGTCTCTCTTCTTCCTCTCTCCCTTTTCTCGGTCTCCTCTCTCGTCATATCTCGATGAATAGCCGTCTCTCTTCTCTCCTTCTGTCCCCTCCCGTTTCCTCTCTCCTCTCCTCCCTCTCTACTTGCATCTCCCCACCTTCCATCTCTCCCCCTCTCCTCTTCTCTCTCCCCTGTTCTCTCTTCTCTCTCCTTCCATCTCTCTCCCCTCTCTTCTCTCTCCTTCCATCTCTCCCCCTTTCCTCTTTTTCTCTGCTTCCATCTCTCCCCCCTCTGCTCTTCTCTCACCCCTCCCCTCCCTCGTGCGTCCCTTCACATAGGTATAAATATAGAGGGGACTTCCCAGGTAGCCATCTCCTAAGACTGTGAAGCTGAGCTGCATCCTTCCTCTTCCTCCTCCATGCCTCTCTTCTTTATGATCTGCAGGACAAACTCTTCTTCATGATCTGCAGGACAAGCTCTTCTTTATGATCTGCAGGACAAGCTCTTCTTCATGGGCTGCAACCTTCCTCTTCTCCCTCCGTGCCTCTCTTCTTCATGGGCTGCAGGACAAGCTCTTCTTCATGGGCTGCAACCTTCCTCTTCCTCCTTTGTGGCTCTCTTCTTCGTGGGCAGTAGGACAAGCTCTTCTTCATGGGCTGCAACCTTCCTCTTCTCCCTCCGTGCCTCTCTTCTTCATGGGCAGTAGGACAAGCTCTTCTTCATGGGCTGCAACCTTCCTCTTCCTCCTTTGTGGCTCTCTTCTTCATGGGCTGCAGGACAAGGTCTTCTTCATGGGCTGCAACCTTCCTCTTCCTCCTTTGTGGCTCTCTTCTTCATGGGCAGTAGGACAAGCTCTTCTTCATGGGCTGCAGGACAAGCTCTTCTTCATGGGCTGCAACCTTCCTCTTCCTCCTCAGAGCTTCGTTTCTTCATGGGCTGCAGGCTGTTTGGCTAATGTCATGTCCTTGCTACAGCTCAGGTAAATCCCTGCTGAATCACACTGACAGGAGGCCTTAGCCCAGGCTGAACTTGGCTGCCACCAAGTGGTGGCTGCTACTGATGAATATCAAGTGTTTTTCATAAATAATGGGGAATGTATTTACACGTTGTGGCTGGAAATCATGTCCGACTCCTCTCAAGAGTATGATCTTCATGTTGTGCCACAAGATGACTGACTGCTCACTGTGGAGTTCTTGGTCAATCTTTGAACAAATAACTTCTCACCCATTTCAACTTTTTTTTTTTTTTTGACAACCCCAAAAGCTGAAGAAGTGATTCATCCCTGTTGCCCTTGACGTCATATCCACCCAGCGCAACCACGATGATACATAACCTAATTAACTTGTCAAAAAGATTCATACATTCTCACTAATGCCATCCACACATCAGCATACATTATATTCCATTAGCCGGACGTGAATTATTTCTATACGGTAGCTATGAATGTAGTTATGCTTCTTATTGGGATGACACAGCAATCTGAACCTCTATTAGGATCCATCATTGTGTCGCCTAAATGGAGCTTCTCAGTGAAGGCCTGTGTTAGACCTTGGAGGCTGGAAGAGCGCAGTACTGACATGTGCCAGCGGCCCCCACTACCGGACAGACACCTGAAAGATGAACGACCGTTAAATGGAGATACTCTGCAGCAGTGTCTGCATGTTCTTACAAGCAAAAATCAGCACTTTCTACTTCTTACATTGTAAAGCTTTGTTACTTTGGTTTTAATCTGTACTTAGTGACATAATCGATTTAGTTTTTTCACCGTGGGCTTCTTTCTCCCACGTTTCCAGTCTAACTCGCACAGCAAGCGGAAACTAACCCATGAAGCGACCATGGAACAAGACGGAAGGCAACAAAAAGGGTCATTAAAATTTTTTTTTTTTTTTTTGAAAGGTCTCCAAAATATTTTACCCCCCAAAAAAGGTCTCCTAAAAGAGAAACCTCTTTGAATCGTCTTGTGTGAAAAAACCATCTCTGGTGTTCCCATCTCTGGTGTTTCCTGGTCGTCTCTTACCTGGTGGTGCGGCTCGCTCCTAACATGGAGCCCATTAGCGAGCAGCAGAGGGTCAAAGTTCAGATGAGCGTTTATTAAAAGGAAGTCATGGAAGAAAAAGATGGACACTCATCTCAACAAGCCATCGATCAACATGAGCCGTCAGCCGTGGCTGGAGCACCGAAGCGCTAATGACACGCAGCGATCATCTGCTCGATTTCTGCTCCACTTCCACGTCGCTGAGGATAAAAGCGTCCGCAAGATGACTGGAGTGTTGTGATGTGTGATGTGTAAAACGTCCTGCCATTGCCTCCAGCTGACAGAGCGGGGCTGTATACAGCCAGCGCAGGAAAACATGTGGACATCTGAGACGTGGGGTTGAATCAGGACTCTCATCTAAGGAGTTTAATAAACAGAAGCCAACGAATGAGTAACAAAGTGAGGGTTTAATGAAAGGGGACATTTCATCAGGAATGGACGACATGTTTTAGACATTAGGACAAACAAACCATCTAAGAAGCAGTAGTATGTCTACTGCTAGTAACCGCAGATTAACCTTCTAAGAGACAGACGTTTGCCTGCACTAGCAGAGTAAAAAGACCAAACTCAAACATGGAAAAAAATCATCATAACAAATACATTATTTTGGAATAATTCCGCATACATCCATGGATATCTTGACTTCAAACAGGCTGCAACTACAAAGGGCAAATATATTTAGTATTATCGATCACCTTGGACAACAACGGCAAATTCAAACCAGATCCAAACCACAACATTATCTGGGGACAAACATAGTGTACCTCAAAGCTGCCACGAAACCGTTTTGAAAAAAAATATTTTGACTGTTCGCTGATAACAACATGCGCCAACGTCTCAAATATCAGATTCAAGTTTTAGACGGATTGAACATTAAAAAAAGAGAAAAACTAAAGACTCGAATCGGCCCCATAATGCAGAGGGTTCCCCTGTTGTAGAACCACCATCACTTTACCTAGTGAGATCACACACAGGTAACCAGTCACTGCAGCAGAATGGTACGATTTAAAAGCACTAAATTCTTCTTCTGCAAATCTACATTAATCTCTAGCAAAAATACCGATTTGTGTAACTTTTCAGATCAGACTTTCTTCGTCCATATTAGACCAAGCGTGTACAATCTACGTTACACATCTGGTTTCCAGATTCAAATCGTGTTATAATGCTTTAAAAGTTTGCATTTACTGATTTGTAAAATGTAATCTAACAACCGCAAAACAAGCAAGAAGTCATGATGTCTACAACCTGGACAAGATTGTTTTAGTTCATTTTCTTCCGTCTGTTAAGAAACACAAGTGACTTTGCACTTTTTGGGGGGTTAGGGTGAAACAGAGGTTGAAAACCATCCTGAACCTGACAGCCCCTCACAGATCTACTGGACTCTGGTAGATTCACCTTACTTCTTCTCAGTCTTCAGGGTTTGAACAAACCCCCACAGCTCCTTAACCATCTGTGAGCCGGACAGAGTAGAAGTAGAAGCAGACGACAAGCGCAGGAGAGCGACGGAGGGAGGAGGAGGGGGGAGCGAGATAGAGAGCGAGGGAGGGAGGAGGAGGGGGGGAGCGAGATAGAGAGCGAGGAGAGAGAGAAGAGAGGAGAGAGCAGAGAGAGAGAGGGGAGAGAGAGAAGAGAGAGAGCGAGAAGAGAGAGAGCAGAGCAGAGAGAGAGAGGGGAGAGAGAGAGAAAGAACAGAGAAAAAAGGAGAGGACAGAGGGGAGGGAAGGAGGAAAAAGGCGAGAGACTAATTATAAAGCATGTAAATGACGTGTTGCATTGCGGAGATGAGTGACTCACTTTTACAATACCATGCTTTCACACATCTGCTTAAAGAGCGGAGAGTTGAACAGGGTGGAGGGAGGAACATGGGGTAGAATCTGAAGGTGGGAATAGAACTACGGTGGAGGGAGGAACATGGGGTAGAATCTGAAGGTGGGAATAGAACTACGGTGGAGGGAGGAACATGGGGTAGAATCTGAAGGTGGGAATAGAACCAGGGTGGAAGGAGGAACATGGGGTAGAACCTGAAGGTGGGACTAGAACCAGGGTGGAGGGCCGAATAGGGGTGTAGTGTGGAGGAATGTGTAGGGTAGAACAAGGGTTTGGGTGGGGGCACAGTAAACCTTTCCAGCATGCGACGAGAGCCACCGGTCTGCCACATCTTAAACTGGTCTAGCGAACTCTAAACACGTACGCAGATGTTTCCGACAAACATGATGTCGACTAACCCCAGCCTCCCCACCCCCCCCTCCCCTCTCTTGCCCTCCTCCATCCCACCACTGGGCCAGGGAGGGGGGTTATGGGGTGTGATGTAGTCGGTGATTCATCTAACAAGGCTGAAGACACTGTTGTGTGTCACTGAGACCCTACTTTTGGCTGACATGATCTCTGAAAATAACGAGAATCCTTCAGATGCCAAGGTTTTTCGGGGACAAGACTCAAAAGCACTTTGAGATGACCAATCTCCAGTTTTTTCCCCTGTTTTTTTTGTTTCCTACCACAGGGGTCTTGAGTGTTACAAAAGCCCTTAATCTATCTTTAAAATATATTTCTTGTGTCGGTGTAAGACCTTGAACAGACGAGACTGGTACCGTCCACATACCTCCAGTCCCTTCATTAGAGCTACAAAAGACACACTTGTGAGAGAACGAGCCAGTAAATCAGAGAGGAAGACCACTGCACGACAGCTTGCCTCCCATCCCATCTCTACTGAGCCCCAGAGACGTACTGCTAACAATAATTCACCTCAAACACTCTCTCTCTCTCCTCTCTCTCTCCTGCCGCAACAAAGCATTAGCGGCTATTGTAAATGGACAAGCTGGACTAAAGTAATTTGTGTGAAAACATGTGGGCCTAATGCAAGTGAGGATCTGCTGTGACAGCTATAGGGTGCATATCTGTCTAACTAGGTGCTTATTACATCAGTAAAAAGCCGAATCTAACACGTTGTTTAATTATATGACATATACATAATCGTATAGAAAATGAATTCATGACTCACTTTTTTATCGGTGATTCTGAAAGAACTTTTAGCAAAGTTTTCAAACTTCTGCTCGGTCTTCGGTAGAGGTTTTCCCTGGTGACAAATAAAAGATCACAACACATGATCCATACAACAGCACAATCTGACCTCTGGGAGCCATGAAAAAGCTGTTTGGTTGCGATGTTACCTCTTTGGCAGCAGCCATCAGCTTGGTCTTGACCTCAGGGAGAGAGAGCGCTCCAGATGGACCTGCCCCAGACTTCTGGTTCACCTGCCCCGTTTTCTGCAACACACACAAAAATCTAAGTCATTCAGGCAGAGGGTCATGGGGATGACAGCCCAGGGGAGATGACAGCCCAGGAGATGACAGCGTAGGGCAGCCATTGCGTAGCTCAAATGTTTTTGCAGCCACCCGACACATTCAAGTTTAGAAAAAGTGAAAAAAGATTTTGCAATAGAGTTCTGATATCTATTAGTTACAATGATTTGGCAGCTGGTCTGGGAGATGACAGTCTAGGAGACGATAGTTCAGGGGATGAGAGTCTAGGAGATGACAGTCAAGGGGATGATACTTCAGGGGATGACAGACTAGGGGATGAAAGTCTAAAGAATGATAGTTCAGATGATGACAGTCTAGGGGATGAGTCTTGGAGAATACGGTCTAGGTCATGATACTCTAAGGGATGATAGTTCAAGGGGCGATAGATCAGGGGATGACAGTCTAGCGGATGACTGTAAGGAATGATAGTTCAGGGGATGACAGTGTAGGAGGTGACGGTCTGAGGGATGACAGTCTAGAGGATGATAGTCTAGGGGATGATGGTGGGGCCCAGAGTTGGACTGCAGCCTGTGTTAAACGATTCAGTCTGGTGGGCAGGGCTTCCACAGCCCGCGTGAGCAACTAGCTGGAAAAGGATCAAAGAGAAGAAGGATACCAAATTCTACCCTAATTACACCACCTTTTTACAAATATGTTGGGTACAAATGATCCTTTTATTGCTTCCCAGCAGGGCAAGCCCAGACTGCGACACAGAAGACATTGAGCAACAAAGGGGCAGAGTTGTTTGTCAAGAGGAGAGAAAAGTTTTTTTTTTTGTAAACGTTGTTTTTCAGTTCCTCACCCTGTCCCTTCCAGAGTAGGAAGCAGAGCTTTATGTGTAGTTGCATACGTTTCATAAGCATACGAAGAGGCAATAAAGTTTAAAGGATTCAAACTAGCATATATATTTAAAACGATGGACATTTCCACTTTGCCTTGGCCCACCTTTGCAAATATTTTCATAATGCTTGCAGGTGAAAAGTTGTGTGTGAGGGATTATTTTCATGAACATACAGTTTGAGTTTTCCCTTCAACGCTTACAGTGACACATGAACACACTAGTTCTCGCAACTATAACCCCTGGCTGTGACAAAGCCAAAGCAGCTCAGCTCCAGGTAGAGGAGTGAGTCTGAGGGCATCAGGCTAGCTCAGCTCCAGGTAGAGGAGTGAGTCTGAGGGCATCAGGCTAGCTCAGCTCCAGGTAGAGGAGTAAGGTTGAGGGCATCAGGCTAGCTCAGCTCCAGGTAGAGGAGTGAGTCTGAGGGCATCAGGCTAGCTCAGCTCCAGGTAGAGGAGTGAGTCTGAGGGCATCAGGCTAGCTCAGCTCCAGGTAGAGGAGTGAGTCTGAGGGCATCAGGCTAGCTCAGCTCCAGGTAGAGGAGTAAGGTTGAGGCCAGCAAGAAGAGGTCCAGATACAGGAATGAGGTTGAGGCTAGCTAGTAGAGGTCCAGGTCCAGGTATGAGGTTGAGGCTAGCTAGCAGAGGTCCAGGTCCAGGTATGAGGTTGAGGCTAGCTAGCAGAGGTCCAGGTACAGTAATGAGGTTGAGGCTAGCAAGTAGAGGTCCAGATACAGGAATGAGGTTGAGGCTAGCTAGTAGAGCTCCAGGAACAGGAATGAGGTTGAGGCTAGCTAGTAGAGGTCCAGGTACAGGTATGAGGTTGAGGGTAGCTAGCAGAGTTCAAGGTACAGGTATGAGGTTGAGGCTAGCTAACAGACCTCCAGGTACAGAAATGAGGTTGAGGCCAGCTAGTAGAGGTCCAGGTACAGAAATGAGGTTGAGGCCAGCTAGTAGAGGTCCAGGTACAGGTATGAGGTTGAGGCCAGCTAGTAGAGGTCCAGGTACAGCCAGCCCAGGCCAGCCTGCGTCCAGAGCTCTTCTATTAGCGGTGTGTGTGAGTGTTACTGACGACACACGCCATACGCCAAGACCGTGTTTCACAACAAACACGGCTTGTCCCTACATGCCACGCCGGGCTGGAATCCACTCCAGGTTTCAAGGCTTCGTTGACGGCTGCAGGAAACAGAGATATCTGGGTACGCTGAC
>BROE01000006.1:3847127-3897127 GCA_036571765.1 Plecoglossus altivelis | reverse complement strand
CTAAACAAGCCCCACCCCTGACCCAGTCTGGGAGGTTGACTAGACTGCAAATGACAGTCAGCCCAGGGGTGCTCTAACAGGAAGTGCAGTCAGCCCAGGGGTGCTCTAACAGGAAGTGCAGTCAGCCCAGGGCTGCTCTAACAGGAAGTGCAGTCAGCCCAGGGCTGCTCTAACAGGAAGTGCGTCGAGACCACGGCTGCTCTAACAGGAAGTGAAGCATAGGTTCCTCACCGGGGCAGGTCTCTTCCCTGACACCAGGCTGGACGGCCTCTTCACTGGAGACGAGTTGTTCTCTTCCTCCTCCTCCTCTTCCTCCGAGTCTCTCACACCTGAGAGGGAGACGGTGTATATATTTATTCAGAGAGCGGTGAGACAGGGCCACTACACTAGGACTGAGACAGATCCGAGCCGAAGGGTGAGACAGGTAAGTCCTGCGCTGAGGGTGACAGTGAGACAGGGTCAGGAGATAAGTCCAGAGTGCAGGATGCAGGAGTTAGTGTGTCACTCACTGACAAAGTGCTGTCCACTGATATGGACGGGCCCACCGCCGGACTGGAGACGAAATGTTACTGGAGGGGTGATCTCAAATCCTCCTAAACTCAACTGGGGGAGATAACACAGGTATACGTTTAGATTCATGATGTGATTCATTCAGCAGAGACACTTTCATCCAAATATAAACACAAAGAGCGTTGCAGACCGTCACAAGTCCTTCTAGATGAGTCCATTAATGAGAGGTTTTTGGTCTAGAGTCCATTAATAAGAGGCTTTTGGTCTAAATTCAAATCCCTTCTCTGCAGGAAGCACCTTATTATAAATGTGAGGTGATGAAAGGTCTAGTGCCTTCTTAAATCTCTGAAAATATGAACGATTACATGTTTTTTATAATTACTTTTAGTACTTTTTAAGAAATTATTTTTAAAATATATATTTTAAGACGTTTATCTACATGAGGTCAGACGCAGTCATGTTTTCAGTTTCAAGGAACCTGAAACGCCCAGAACATCAGCAAGAGCTCCAGGAAACACTTACACTGGGGAGGACAGACGGCTTGAGGACAGCCAGGGGGACTCTGGCTGTCTTTCCGTCGTACGTGACCCCCTCTATTTCCACCGTGTGGAACTGGTCGTCTGCATCTGCGCCCAGGCACACCTGCAACACCAACACAGCTGTTTCCTCCAGGCCTGTGTGTTCCTGCTGGAACCCGCCACCAAGGACAGCTAACTCTGCCCACAGCAAGTGCCACATGCTTTTAAATAGAAGGAACGATTCCATAATGAAAATATGAACCGCTCGTTCTTTATTTAGGATGTTCATCTGAGTGGGGTCGTACGTCATCGAACAAACGATTCTTTCTTTAGATTAGGTTATTCTTTCAAATGTGAGGCATGTACAAATCGGCAGATATATCACAAATGATGGATGCATACACTACTTCAATCAATGTCATACTTTCTAACGATTATATATTAGGTGTTGCACGATACTAAACTGCACCGGGTAAGAATCGTTCTGAATCTTACTGCTTTGAGAGACAGCTGATGGTCCGCATCAACATCTTCCACCTCGACTCTGAACTCCTTTTTGTCCGATTTGAGTGTACAACCTACAGTGAACACAACAACGTAAGTATATAATAAAAAAACTGAGCACTATCAACGATTTTAAAACGAGCAGTTTTATTTGACAGCTAGCTAGCTGACTGGGTTTGTTAGCTTGCAGTATGATTGCTAGCTTTCGCGTATTTTTATTTGGCGCGAGTTCACGTAGTAACAATGGAAAGCTACAGTAGCTAGTGACTAGATGGATATCTGACTGCTGGGTTTGAATGGTGCGAAATTTGGCAACTACTTATGGTTGTGCACTAAATTTGAAGTGTGGCCGAAGAGACGTTCTCACCAAATAAATAAATTTGAGGTCTGCTTAAATCTGGTATGTTATCCTCCGCCATCTTTACTCGTAGTATGTTGTATTCTTCTTTTACTACAAATTTTTGTTTTACGACGGTTGGTTTCTGGCTTTGCACCACCGCCACCTTGTGTTCTGGAGGGTGAATCACATCCTAATCCCTCGGTTAACACGTAAACACACTCACACCATATTTTTATACATATGGTTACCTTCAGTTCTACGAAGGTTATTGACACACCGGGGTAACCAGTTGAATAGCTTAAAATAGATTTTTTGTGTAGCGTCCGTGATACGTTCATCCTTTTACGAACTGAACTTGTGTTTACTTCCGGTCTACTCAACAGAAACGTTCCTTATCTATCCAACCTCATTAATTACTGTACACAGCTCATTTGCTTGTCACTGTTAACTTGTGCATATTGTTTATACTATTTACCGTTCGTTTCACATCGGTGTTTTTAAATGGCGAGGTTAGCCAATCAGCTAACTGGCTATATAATGAAAACAGCACCTTTAAGTTGGCTATATGAGGACAGCTCTTGAGTTTTGCAAAGTACATATTTGCTCTTCATCGAAGACTCTTCGCTGTGAGCTTTCACTCCTTTCCAATTAATCCTGAGTTTAGGGCAAAGTGGGAATTTAACATTCGAAAGGAAACGTCACAGAACGGCCCAAGCAAAGTCTGCAGCAGACATGTTCTAGTTAAAGGAAGATTTTTGATCGAAACTCCGAGGGGACTTCATCACATTAGAAAGAGGGTCTTGCCCGTTTTATTCTAATGGAGTGGCTGTTAAGTTGATCAGTGTTTGGAAAAGGGAAACGAACAAGGACGTGGATGATTCCAAGGCCGAGTGAAACGGATGTGTCCTGAAACCAAGACAACTGTACAATCCCCGAGCCGGCGGCAGGTGGCCTGTCTTTCAGCGCCGGGTTAATAATTGAGGAAGGCGTTAAAAACGGAGAAATAAAGTTGAGTATCATTACTAACAGTGGCCCACTTGTTTTTGCCTCTTTCACTAAATGTCCACTAGATGGCGGTTTCGTACTGTCGTGGAAAAAAAGAAAGGCGGCGAGAAATAAATAAAATCTATATGTTTAAACCGTGCCTTTAAACCAATCAATGAACTATACAATAATATGGCTTTTTGTTAATGATAAGTATATCAGGGACGTTTTATACTATTGTTTATGTTTAATCTCTAAGTGTATGGGTCAACGACAGTTTATTTTATGCATAAACGTTCAAGCTACTCCATTGTAAAAAAAAAAAATATAATAATAATAAATTTAAAAGGGGGGAGAAAAAAAAGACATTGGCTTCTAAGACCCAACAAAGACCTTTCCACTTTAAAAGCGAATGACCCATTTCACACCGTAAGTGTTGCTCAAAGAGATGTCAGTATTCTTACACATCTCCAGGGAATGACTCGTACGCATGCATGCGTGGAACCGCACCAGGTTGAAGTATTGTTTGTGTAGGCGAACGCTGCTCTGGCTTGTTTAAAAAGCCTTTCCTTCAGGTGATACGTGGTCTACGCTTTGCACTCAATCAACGCTGATTCCTCCCGGCGGTCTTTGAGACATGGGCGAGGTTGTGTCGGCACTATCGGGTTGCTTTGGACGAATAGCCGAATACAAAGGCGACGGGATGAGAAATGATGACATTATGACATGAAATCAGAATGACTGGCATTTTCGTGTAAGCAATGAGACAGAAGAACACTCACATTCATGTCGCACAATCACTGTTGAATTACTTAATTTAGTAAATGTAACGGAAGAGAATCATTGTTTTAATGGTCATTATCTGTATTTGTTATATTTATTTCCCCCCAGTAAACACATTTCAGGAACACGTACGTGTTCATACGTTTGAACCAAAAGAAACTAGCTAAGCTATTGTTGTCATGATCGACAGTCCATAGGTTGCGTTTATCAACACATCTCGACCGCGGCGGGTATTTTACTTTGACGTACGATGAGTTTTTATCCACCAGGCCCAAATCTCCGTTTCAAAACATCTGTGATTAATATGCAGTCAAGCAAAACGGCCTTTGATGCTATATATTACTTGTTCACAAAGACCCATGTATAATCAAACCATAAACATTTATAGTTTTAGATTTGGCTGTTTGATAAGGTCACTGCTATGCTTGCAAGACATTTCCAAACAAGGTTTAAGTGCACCATTGCACGGAACTACAGCTAGGCCTACGTCCGTATGTTCAGGAAAACTCCGTCTGTGGAAGCGCTCTTAAGTGGAGGACAGAAAGAAAGAATAGAACTAAGTGTTGTAGAAATGTAGTATTTTAGTGCCCTGTTCAAAACAGATAGGAAGTCTGATGTCACGTTATGCCTTGTTCTTTCTGTGTGGTGACATCGCACTGGATAAGGATAAGGACCTAGACAGGCGGGAAAAATCAGGGTGGATAAAGAAAAAGAAAAGGAAAACTTTAAGCACCTGTAGCAAAACACAATGCACGGCTTTGAAAACAGTAAAGACGAGGAATTTTTGTAATATGGGCCAAGTCACGTCTTCATGGCGTGTGAGACAGCGGGATGAAAGAGCGCCCTGCTCTCTGCAGAGGAAATGAGCGTTGAGTAGGCGTCACCTGGAAAACAGCCCATCACTGACACGATCTCAACCACGCGAGACCCTTCCGAACTGACTAAACATCGTCTTCATAAATGCCTCGCAAACAGCTGTTCGGAACCAAACCGTCTAACGTCAGAGGACGGATGTTTTACTCCACGTACAGCTTGACGATTGCTTGTCAATGTGTCCAATTTGCTGCATGTTGTGTCAATACATTAAGGTGCAGGAATTCCTTCCATCCATTCGTAATTGATACGGATCTAGCCTGATCAACAAACAGGAAATGATAAGTTATTGAATGTCCCTCCCTTTAGGCCTGCTCTGTGTGGGCGTCAAAGAGTTTTATATTTCATTACCTGTCTGTCCACTTGCAAATAATTCTTAGTTTGACTCACGCCAAGGAACACTGGCCTACATTTTGAGAATGTGCAATTATTTAAACATATTTTTTTCCACCACATCCTAAAATAATACATTATTTTCCATCTAAATTTGTTCCATGAAGTGTAAACATTACCACTTTTGAACCTATTTGAGATTGAGTTACTGTGTAGTTTAGGGTACTTGATTTAAGGGTACTACTGAGAGCAATTCATCTGAACAATTCTGGGTATTTGTTTTTGGTCTGTCAAATGTTAAATGTTTAATCTGTGTATATACTTAAATGTATTCATTTTCTATTTCGTAAACACAGTGGCGTCCACAATGGCGGTGTTTATGGATTTTCATTTTGAGAACTATCACATTATAAACAAAGGATTACTGCATTCCTTCAGGATGTTATGAAATTCATGGGAAGTGTGAAGTACCATTATCAAACAATAAAACAGCAGTTATTCAGCATCTCTTCCCTTAAGATTTAACTTTGATTGTAGCGCTGAGATAAGACATTTTTTGTTATGACTTTGATGGAAGGATAATCTGTGTTTACGGTTGTCTGGTGTCTAGGTGGCCATGGTTCACAAACAACTCTTGAAAGTGAACTATCAGGCTCCAGTGTTAGAAAACAAACCTCGACACGTAGAGGAAACAAACCACAGCACTCCACAACACAACGACACGCCTCCATATTGATCATCTTTTCAAAAAGTCACAATATTATTTAATATAAAACACCTTTAAATGTAGGACATGAGAAATCTCTGTGCAGACACTCCATAATACCAGCCTGCAGTCAGGAAGGAGAGAGTCCACCTCCATGGCTGGTGACTTCAATGGCAAATTCCAAGTGCACACAAATGTCTGAAACATGCATAACTACGCTGTATAAAGTCAAAAGCAGGGGTGGAGGGGGAGTGGGAGGGAGGGAGGAGATCAAATCCACGTTGCCATAAGGCAGGGTCAGAGTCTGTCCCCTGAGGATTCCAAGGGACACAGGACAGTCTTCATGAAGGGACATCGTTAGTGTGTATCCATTAGATCCCTGGGAGAGAAGGTCAACCGTTGTCCCCTCTCTACACCGAAAGCTGAAGGGAGAGTGAAAATCTAGTGTGAGGTAAGAAAACGACAGTTCAGTTCTGACAGAACGACAGCAGGTTAAATCATCCTTTTCATCAACGTATAAACAAAACGCACAGGTTTTTTTTCTCCAAGAGATTCAAAACATCTCTCACAGGAGGATTTACACAGTGTGGGTGTGTTCTACAGAGGAGGACATGCGGTCTTCACAGATATGTAAAGAGTGCCGTTGCCTATAAAGGTCGTCCCAGTGTCCTTAAAGGTCCTTTACACAACAACGTCCATTCAAACAGTCCGAAACAAACTGTACGGGTTTCGCCAGTTCCATGATTCACCGTTCTCAGAACATCAACTTAAGGCTGAAAACACAGGCTTCTCCATCGTCCTTCTACATGGGAGTGGTTTCACTAACAGCCCTCTCTGTTATGCCTTAAAGACTAACATTTATTAGATACGTGTGCCTTCATTTTTTTTGTTGCATTTCTACACACACACACGCACACACACATCCACCTACACACACACACACATCCATCTACACCTACACACCTATACATCAACCTATACACACTCCCATCCACCTTTGACACACACGTCCACCTAGACAGACACGCACACAAGCCGAATGCAGTCAGACCACAGTCGCCAGGGAGGTGACGGAGGTCACCTTGTGGTCGTCGGCCCAGGGCTGCAGGTTCTGCAGGGCGTAGAGGGAGGAGTTGTGCAGGCACAGGGGGTCTTGCTGGAGGGGCTGGCTCAGGGTCTTCTGGAAGGCTTCCTGCTGAAGTTGCAGCATGAGACGGTTGGCCTGCTGCCTCTCAGCCTCCCTCTCCTCCGCCGTCTGTCTCCTGGAGAACACGGCGCAGCAGGAAAACGTACCGGTCACAAGGCGTTCGTTCAGCCGTAGCTTTGGTTCAAAGTACGGGGGGGCGGGGGGGGGAGTGTTGACAACCATGTGATGCTAACGCTAGCATTAAGGCAGGATGGGAACTTTGGAAATACAAATAGGAGGATATAGGGTGATGTGTCCAAAACGGTAGTGTGTATATATAAATCAAACCAAAAACGTTAAATATTTCTCAGAAGGTGGTTAGGAAAATGTTAAAATTATCCTGTTAACAGCATATTATAGGGATTCAAAAACAGGAGAACACCATATTATTATTAACACAATTGTTCATATGCAGTACTAAAGTGTAACTACTGCAACCCTAAACAACATATTTGTATTCAACCTCAATCTACATTCTGCCTCAAACCAGAGAATATGCTGGGATTTTACTACAAATATGTATTAAAACTATGAGAATCTTCATCAGGACAAACAATGAACCTAACAAGCATCACTTGGCCAAAACGGTCCTCCGATAAACTATGTTTACCGTAAAATGTTTAGGATTGCATGTCGAACTGAGATAAAAACACACTTCTCAGATATTCCTTTGTACAACATGCTGCCTACTTTAACCACACATTTTCTCTAACTACATTATCGTAATATGATTTCTCTTCCGTTCATTAGATCAGTCGATCATGACCAGCGTCCCTGTCACACGGATTCATCCTCCATGCACATCCTATAACATGAATCACACCAAACCTAGCACATCTGGAAAGTTATTCGCCCACCAAGTGTTTTTTCTAGTCATGTCATTCAGCGGCATAAAAACTGTGTTTGTATCAATAGTGGAAAAATCGGATTAAAAAATGCTGTGAAAAAATGTTGTGCATTTTATTACGAAGCATCATGTAAAATAGATGTGATTTTAAATACTCTTATTTAATTTGACTTATATTTAAGTTTTGTATTTATCTATTTTAGCAATTGTTACTGTTAATCCCTGTTGTTTAATGTGAAGTAAATGTAATACATCATAATTCAGCTGCCCTCTCGTTAATCTGGAGATGACTATAAACAACAGTTGAAGTGAATTAGAAGAGTAAGTGTTTGCCATGGACAGCACAGTCAATAATCCAGATGAAGGAATCAATGTTAGCAAGTCAGCAAGTTTCTAGAAGGCTTTTTAAGAGCTGGACTAATTGTGCTTGGTCAAGTGAATTGGTCTGGGGGATAAAAAAAAACCCCCAAGTGAAATCCACCCTAAGCAAAATCAGTTCTAGTTTCTTTTATCTATGTATGTGCCAAAAACAGCAAAAGATAAGCTTTTCGCTATGGTGTCGGGCTCAATTTTACGAAAACGTTCTACTCTACTGAAAAACCTACACCCTTGGATAAAAGCTTCCGATAAATGATCAGATAGAAATATTGAATGTAAACGCTGAAGGAAGGAGAGCGAGACTGAAGTAAGACTTCTGTCAAGGTTTCTAGATCACTGGGACTTCACCTCCACTTGGTTCTCCTGTTCTGGAACCAGGTTTTCACCTGGGCATCCGTCATCTTCAGGGCCTTGGCCAGCGTGGCTCGCTCGGCGGACGCCAGGTACTTCTGACGATGGAAACGTTTCTCCAGCTCGCAGATCTGCACGCGGCTGAATGAGGTGCGAGGCTTCTTCCTCTTGGGGGGCGTGCGGTTCTGGTACGGGTGACCGATGCGCCTGGTTACGGAGAACGGTGACAGAGCTGCTGAAAAGGAAACAGGAAATAGAGGCGGTTTTCTAATATGTAAATAATAAACACAGACATGTATTTACAGAGATCGTGACCAAAACCACCATATGTTTATTTACCCTGGAGGACCTCATGCCATGAAGGGATATTGTTGTGTTCGTTTTCTTGTCCATCCTAGTTATCTGTTATTAAATGTTCTCTCTACCTTGTTTCTTGTCAACCAAGCCGACACCGCAGCCCTGTCCATGGTCCGATTAAACAGAAAATACCTCACCTGCAGTTCCTCAGACACACCCCAGAGACGTGCCTTTATGACTACCTAACCTCTCTACTCTATCCGGTAAACTGCACAACAGGCCTGGCCTACGCCACCCGACCAGGGAAAGACTCACCTGGACACGTGCCCTTTCGAAAAGGATAGTCTGCGAGTGGGCCTGCGGCATCTCGCAGGTGAGCAAGCTCGGGGTAATAGTGTTTGGCTAACGTCTCCATAGAGCTCCAGGCAGGGACCCTGCCGATGTCTCCCTTGGGGATGGGACAGAGGCCGGGCAGGGACGCGGGGGCCCCAGGCCTGCCCACGGATTCTCCTGCTTGGCTGTCCTCTATCTGTTCCGCTGGAGAGAGGGAGACACAGTCAGGGTCCCAGGAGCACAGGGAGGGGGGCACAGGGAGGGAGGGGGGCACAGGGAGGGGGTGATGTGGGTAGGAAAGGATGGTGGGGGAGGGGGTCCCGGGAGCAGAGAGATGGGGACACAGGGAAACAGGGTGGGGGAGGGGGAAGGGGAGGGGGGGTGACCTCGTGGATGTTACTTTACTTTCGTTATTCAGTCATGCTAGTTTTTGGGATATTGCCTATTGTCTGTGGTTTTACTATAGCAGGTAAAGGCACAAATATACAGTATACACATGAACAGACAATAGCAATTACTGATCGATTATTGCAACGGAATTTATGGTGGATGTACGACTACCATGAAATATCTACGGATGACGGCCATTGTGTCAAGCTTGGATAAACAAACCCCTTCCTTGTAATGCAATATTCTGACTATAGATCCACACCAAAGCGACAGCCTCATCCAGGACTATACTTGGAAACCTGCTAATATTAGCATCGCTCCTGCTTTTCTCAAGCTGTTTCTCAGTTGTTCTACAGTGTGTTTACTGTGTTGTTTTGTCGGCAGGCTCACCAGAAGCCAAAATGCATACTGAAACATGTGCACAGATGGCCCCATGGGGAACTCGAGATATTGTGTTGAGAGTTCAGTTGCCTGAAAACTCATCTGTTACAGTAGCACAACAAGCCCAGCATAGAGAAAACACAGGTCCACGATTGCGCGTGCAAACACACGATGCATCCTTTGAAAATCACCACAGGACAATGAGAGACATCGCCTCATACAAACTTTGCATCTGGGTGGCGCTTTGAGAAACTCATTTTGTTTGTTAAAATATTTACCATGGAAAAAAACATAGACAAAACAAACAGAGAGCTGGATAACGTTTGATCTTGAGTATTTTTGCACAAACGTGTGCAGGTGACACGGTTCCACCATGTCTGTTTAAAGCCCTTGCAGGCTGGTCTGGAGACAGATAATATGGTATTACACATCTATTTACAGACATCTGTGAGCTAGCTAATGGTCCAGGGACAGGCAAGCACGTTCGAATGCAATCTACCCAACAGTAACACACAAACAGGCGATGTGCGGACCAGTGGAAAATGCACAAGGCTGTTTGGCCTGGCAAGGTCTGTGGTGCGGCTGTTAATTAAACACAAATCATCAACCTTAAATTAGATTATAAGGAACGGCGTTTTACCTCGCAGGTGTAATAATAATGATTGCTGTGAAATTTGCTAAATATTCACTCCTCTGAATTGAGAAGACAGAACTAGTGGATTTACAGAAAGGACAGCCTCCAGACCCAAGGTCGCTATTATTAATAAGTGTTTCCACACAGTCTCCTGTTTACCTCAGTATTATAATTTCCAATAGACAAATTATTATAGTTGATCCAATGACACCCTTGCATTGTTGATGTAGCAGTAGGCTCCCGTAAACCCAGAGCCATCTGATTAATAATAATACATTCTAATATATCACACACACAAGAGCATCGAGAACTGAAGCAGAACATCACAGACTCACACTTTTCATAAACATCTCATGAACTTAAACCGACCCATTCTGTTACACAGTCGAAAACTGAAAAACATTGTTGTCCACAGGACGGTTGCGGTCTCTCATGGAATGACAAAAAGAAATGGCAGAGAATCCTAAATTTGTTGCCTGGGTAATACAATTTAACATAAGCATATCAAAAACAAAGAAGCTACACCGCAGAGAATATGTGGCTTATAATAAAACCACTTATACTTAATAACACTTCACTGTGACAGCGCCCCTCTTCCCCTTAGCGGATATTACCTTGGTAGCAATCTAATAAATATAACCATGAAGGATTCTTAAAGGGATATTGAAATATAACATGAACATATATTGCTATTTATTATACTATGAGACAAAGCAGGGATCCTCGCCACTGTCACAGAAACCCAGAGAGCATGTTTGAGAAAAAGCTCAACTTCTCTGACAGATATAATATTATGTGGTGGTCTCCATTGTTTCCAATAACAATGACCAGGCTAATGCAGTTATTTAAAACACACAAGGATTACAATTTCTCCGAATGATTACACAGATGCACATTTGTCACAAGAGTTAGGGTTAGGTTTTACTTGTATTTTCTAATAGGGTCACGTAAATGGTGTTACAATTTCCTGATTGTCGTTGACATTATGTCATTAAGAGAACATGAGTGTAAAAGGACCTAGAAATAAAGAGAACAAGGAATAATTTAAGGAGGCATACGAAGTATCAAATGTCAACATTTTGTATCATAAGAAACGTTTCAGTCTCAGCGTAAATTTTACCTCCATTTATAATAGCCTACAACATTGAACGTACAACTGTTTTTGTTTGGTCATTAACGTTTATAACACGTCGTTAAATAGCGAGGCCTGCTAGGCAGACTGCGTGTGGGATTTCGTACTGTGAGCTCTCTTTGTTGACGCCAGATAAATCTGTTTATAGACTTCTCTTCCTCTGCAAAACTGCAAACGGCCAAGAAGTCAATTGACGTAAAAAACAAAACAAGCGGTAGCTTATTCCATTTCAACGCCACAGAGTCTATCTATGATATGTCTGGATTGTTGTGAATATCGCATCTCCGGGGCGAGGCATGTTCATCGTTTCATTTCATGCGGTGACACTTGCGGTGCAACTTGGCGTTGGGCTGTGTGAAGGAATCATTTAAATGAGGTGTCTACTTCTATTTCAAGCCATAGGATATCGAAAATAGCCTACATTGCAGCACGTACACAGACCCGTGGTTGGAATATCCTGCCTATTACTGCACTGTTGACGACATACATTTCACCATTTGTTAGATGGTGGATTCAAGCGCATGGAGTTAGTATGTCTGTCACGTCTCTTTATAATGTTGACAGATATCCGCACTGTCACTGCATTATAATAACAACAGAAATGATTTTTGAACAAGGGAGAAAATGTGATTTTAATTGTTAGCGTCGAAAATATAGGCTAGGTCTAGGTAGCCTTGGCTTCACCAAAATGAAACGACTTAAACGAGAGGCCCATTGTGACTATGAATAAAAATTGATAAGCATATTTACATAGGATCTTTTGCAGTTGACATATTGTTCTCAGGTTTGAATAATTAATGACGAGGAACAGCATTGTGAATATTTAATGCAGGCCGATCTATGATGATCTTCTTTTTCATTTTCAAATTGGTGACGTCATGTGAGAACTTGTATAGCTCGAGCAAGGGTGAGGTTATACACCCGAATTAGTCCATTGAAGGAGATGGCCCATTCAATTAGGTTACTCATATTAATTTCTCGTCTTACTTTGAAACAGAACTGTTGAAGTCACAAAATAGCTCCAACTGGTCTCCGTGCCACGGTCTCTAGGTCATCAACACACTCATAATACGCCACATGACGATGAAGTGAAATTATAATCAAACCCATAAGGACGATAACAAGCGTCAGCTCAGTACAAAAATTACTTTTGGCATACTTATGAAATATTAGATAAATAGGCCTACGCATTGGTACCTCAGATACCACGGTGAATTAAAAGCATGTGTGTGTCTTTATGATTTGCATATGGTTAGCGGTTCGATGATGCATTGTTATGCATTCGTTACAAAAACACGTTTTATTTTATTTCGTAAGCTACAAAAACACATCGATAATATCACTGAGAAGTCTAAAGGAAGGAACACGGGCTACGCGCGTCATATTGTCATCGTTTTTCTTATTATTTGCCTGAATTATTATTTTAGGGCTGCGCTACTTCTTAGTAGGCCTCAAGCCTACGTCATTGATAAATGAGTTAGACTATTTAATGTCGTAAATTATAAATATGCCATAGAGGTCTACAAGTGTGTTCACTTTGAATGCCCTTTGGTTCCAAAGCTATATTCCACTCGTGTTTTGATGGGTTAGAACAATAGGTCAGTAACAATAACAACAACAATATAATTAGGCTATTACTCATAATTTCCTCGAAATAATAACCATAATATTAATAAATATAAACTCTCCAAATAACAATCCTTTGGGACCCTGAGAGCTTAAGAGCCTAATAGCCTGGCCTGTTATTTTATATTATAACGTACTTTAGTAGGCTGCTGCTGGATTTGACATAAAGTTGTGTTACTTTTCTGCTTTGCTAAGAGATTGAATTACTTTTTTGTTTTTCGAGGGATTTTATGAAGCCGTTTTTGACCAGATTTCTCCTCTCATTTCTTACTCTCAGTCTTCCCCACCCTCCTGTCAGAACATGAGTCTGAAAGTCGTTTTTTATGATTATGATCCGCATAACTACCCTATAATATTTATGAGCCTCTCTGTCCACCCGCTTTTCAACAACAAAAAAAGATCAGGACATGTTTTCCTTCTATATCAAGTTTTTGATCCATGAAATCCTGAGGCCCACAGTTTAACTCCATCAAATAGAATCTATCCAATGGTCTGGTCGAAGGCTATTTATATATTAACTCACATGAAACACAATCAAAATATATATACGTTTTGCTAGGTTAAAACCTACGAGTTTGAGACTGAATCTGCGTTGTCTCAAGAAAAAATGATGTCCGATTTTTTTTTTTTTTTTAACTCTTTAAAAAATTCAAGATCCATGTTAATATTCTTACCGGTCAATCTGTCCTTTGCGAATCTTCTGCTGCTCTCCATCCAGGGAAAAGTAAAGTTTGCCGCGTTCCCCATACCTGGCATTGTTGTCACTGTGGGTAGGCCGGTGCCGAGGCCAGGTGTGTGGGTAGGAGGGGGCGGGTGTGGCGCGGGGGGCATCGGTCTGTGAGCAGGTACCCTAATAACACCTCCGGCATTACCGGAATTAACATTAACGTTCATGTTCATGCTCACGTTCATATTCATATTCACGTTATAAGAACCGGCCAGCCCGGCAGCCATGGAACAAGCCGGGTTATAGACGCTGTTGTACCCATTGGTGTAAATGTTTGGGTAATCCGTGTCGCTGGCCCGGTTGGGTAGCATACAGCTGCTGGACTGGTCCGTACTGTTCAGAATCTGGTCGATCCCAAAACTAATCGGTTCGTGTGGTTGGTGCGTTTGGTTCACTTCTTCAATCCCAGTGTGTTCCATTGTCGTATTCATTGTATCACAGGCGCTAACAATGTTTCGGGAAAATTGCAGGATCTGATGTAGATGATGTGTCCCTCAGCGCAATAACAAGCACTGAAATGATGTCCACGTGTGTGAAAATGTCCCTTTTGTGAAGCCTGAAAACTTACTTGGAACGTAGTCTACGTGACAAACACCATCCAAAACCTTTCCATCATTTGTCCAGACGAAATCATGCTTCGGTAGGCTGAATTATCTACAGGCTATTGATAATCCATCGGTACACGGCTACTGGGGGCTACTGAAGTAAAAAATCCCGCACCCCGTTGCACCATCAAATCTCTTTCGGCATATTCAAAACAGGGATAAATGGTGATATGTGGAGTTGTTATTCCGATTACTTACAGCTAAATCCGTATTTGGGGACTTCCGAAGTTCTCCCGAAGATAGTAGCGCTGCTCTACAGTATGCACGGGCTCCAAAAACCGAGGGCACAGACGTCTCAACCTCACCGTATCAAAAGACGAAACTAAATTAAGTGTTAACAGTTCTGTAGCCTACATGAATATTAATTGGGGAAGCAGGAGATTGTCCTGTTCCACTGTGTCCAGAAGTGATTTTCAGCAGGTGAGATACCCCTATTGCATAAATCCTAGCATTCGGTCAACTATTGGCCCCCGCTTTTCCAACACTTTGTAGTCCGCTCCCATCTCTTAAAGAACCCGCAGCTATTTTCCAGCTGGTGTCTCGCGCCTCACAACAAGCTGAGGAATACTATCCGCGGTTCCACAACAGATATTTTAGTGGAGGAACCTTGTTTAATAATAACAGAACATCAACATGAATCAGCATTATATAGAATTACGAAATGAAAAGCCTCATAGCCTAGAATAACCCTGTTAAACGTGAACGAGGCTACACTTATTGTGTCTCATTTCCTTTTCATTTCAAATGGACCAAGGACGTTGGGTAGAAGACTACAGAATGGGCTTTTCCCCACAGTAGTGAAACAAGGTGTTGATTTTTGATAACATGGCCAAGGTTACTCAGTGTTGTAATGCCAGTCGTTTCATAAGATTTAGGAAACCACAGTCGCTCGCCTGTTAGTAGGCCTATGTGCTGCATAGACTACATTAAATAATCATGCAAAACGCATGCGTCGGTTGCTCCACATTATTCAACCTTTTTTCTCTCCCTGAAGCAACACGATGGA
Source organism: Plecoglossus altivelis (assembly GCA_036571765.1). NCBI lineage: Eukaryota > Metazoa > Chordata > Actinopteri > Osmeriformes > Plecoglossidae > Plecoglossus > Plecoglossus altivelis. The sequence continues at coordinate 3,881,683 of BROE01000006.1, read as the reverse complement.
TTACCCGGTCTCAATTCAATAAAATTGAAGAATGTCTCATAATAAAACCGCAACACAGGGAAAACGAATTTAATATATCATCGTTTTATTACACACTTATTTCAGTATCCGTGCGAATAAAGATATCTTTCAGCAGCACAAACTGGCTAGAGGGAAGCATAAAAATCAATTGTATGAATTCAACGCTATATCAATAATGGTGCATGGACCAGGGTAGGGGAAACGCAGCCACGCTGCTATTAGATGTGCTTGTTTTTAAATGTGATCGAATATAATGAAGAGGGAATGATATTTCTAGTGTCAAATAAAAATGATCACCAATTGCTTTTTTGAAACCTTCCTGATACGATCACATTAAAGGCCAGCAGGCCTTATATGTTGCCGGAAATTTTTTGGAAAGATGTTCCGTCAGTGTAGCAAAATGAATGCTTAAATATGATCATGATGCATCACACATTATCCACAATTGCAAAAATGGATATAGATTGTCTTGTCCTTCTGAAAGAGGAGTCTTAACCCCTAGCAGCAAAGAACCAAAAAGAAACGACTGAGCGAGTCTCCTCCAAGGTCATAAACAGAAATGGAATATTAAGCACGCAGTTAACAATTCAGCACTGAAAGCACATGAATTAATGAGGATAAAGTGCAGAACGTGTTAATGACGATTTACAGACTAAAACTAATTATTGGCTTTAGAAATATAGGCTTACACGCGGCTCACCATAGGACAATTGAGAATGTGGATCATTATTAATCTCTTCCTATATTATGTTTCCAGTTGACCCAAAGAATCATTGAAGAATTTAGAAAACCATTATTTATTGTTCTCTTTTCAAATTAGATTTCAAACGTTTTGAACGGTGTTCGTTTCTGGTATCCTTTCAGTCAAAAGCAAATGATGCTAAACTACAAAACCAATTCATGGAACGGGCAAAACGGTATAGCGTTTAATTGCGTTATATTCTAATCATTTTGAGCAGTAAGGAGCACTCTCCTTATTCAACTCGACAACCTAACGCTATTTAACTGGAGTTTCATTTTATTACGGTCTTATTTAAGTGCTCATTCTGAAATCAAACTCATTAGACACAACATGTATAGGCTAGTTTTTAAGATGAGCTATGGGCAGATGAAAGCCAATTAAAATGTAATCGGCACAGAGTAATCTGGGCTAAAGTTTCTCACCCACATATGAATACATGGGACAGCCTTTCAACTTTTCCCTTCAGATAGGAGTGGATGTTTGAACTTGACCCCAAAAAATGGTCCCTCTTAAGATCTGAAACCAATCTAATCAAAAACTCTCGAATTTGCGCACCCTAGCAAGCTGCTCGTTGCGCGTGTCTCCTCACGAGCAATATGAAAGGTTTAGCTCGGTGCCCCGGGGCTATGTCAATGCTTGGCCGAAGCGCGTGATGAATCGTTATCTGCAGGCAGTGTTGCTCGTCTGGGTAATAAAGTACCGGCAAACTGGAGACAAAGGGAATCTGTCACAGTTGCCTCTTCGAAATAATAGTGACCTACCAGCGACTGGTGTGCGCGTGCGCGCGTATGAGCAACCTTCAGATTGAAGGGTGAAGAGAGGTGGAAAGTGAGGATGAGTCTGCGCACTGAAACACACCAAATTCTGGTTTTAATGCATGACAGAATAGCAAATAAACTGCCTAAAATGTGATACATTGAAATTGAACACGCGTTGTGAGGTCATTTGGCCTATAGGTGAGACTAATCATTTTAGCAAATATGACGACACGCCATTTCACCCGCTTTGCATGGACGGCGTGTGGCTAAATCCGTTTAAGGTTAACTTTTATAGTTCAAAACTTTCTTTTACGTTAAATAACATCACATTTTATTAAATGGCTCCAATTGAACGTTGCGCTTCTACAAAATTACGTATGAATTCTTCATCATAAGATATGACTTACTAATGGAAAATAAACCATGAGTTGAAATGGACTGCATTTGAATAATAGCCTATGCCTCAATTGAAGTGGATTAATTTGGGTGAAAGAAATAGCCCTTAGCTCAGAATAGCTTGTAAAAACACACATGAGGCTACATTGAATCAAATAAGTTAATTTAACCGTTTCTCAGATTTAGCCGTTTCACTCGGTTTTCTAAAGGAGTTGAATTTAAATTTGTTTGGAAAAACAGAAGACGCCCTCATTAACCCGCGTCACTCAGACTCGCGCTCAGAATTCTCTGCTTCTGTTGCAAGGCTCTCCGCTCCTGCACGTGGAGCATTAAGCTGATGGGCCTGTCATCCCGTCCTATTTGCATTCTCAGGCCTCTCTGCCTGTTTTGCTTTCTGCTGTAATTAGGTTGAATTCAGACCAGATAGAATTACATTATTCTGCATTTTGAGCTACAGTCCTTGACTCCCCGTGTCCCTGGGGTTAACCTGGCGCCTGCAGATCAGACAACACATTCAGGACGGGCTGGACAGAGTCCACTCCGGGAGCGAACAAAGACACGCAGACTCGGGAGTGCGGACCATCGTTCTATTTGTTTGGTTAAATATGCGGTGGTGATCTTGTCATAGCCGTTTGGATCAGATTTATAATCGTACTTTGACAGGTTGCTGGAAATATAGCTCGCTTAATCGATGTGGAAAGAAGATGTAAATAGTGATAATTTTAAGGGAGAAAAAAAGAAATGTAGGTGGAAATTAGTTTCTGTTGTTGCTAGGCCTACGATTAGCACATTAAATGTCAGCATTCAGAACTTTTATTCGGCTCCATCTGTGTCATCATCTTATTTTAATTATGCATATAGTTGGCAATGTTATTGTTAAAGTCCTGTAGTTCTTATGAGTATTATGATGATTTTTCATTATTGTTGTCACTTTTCTTACACTTGTTAATGTTGCTGGGGCCTATACAGTCAAATATTGACCTGTTAGTAATAGCCAGGAAAATAGCATTTCAGTTTTTTTAATGCTTTGTAAATCCTGTCATAAGCGTGGCACGTTTTTATCGACAACATAACGTAAAGTATTTATTTATACGAAAGGTTTATATCAGAATATATAGGCCCATTTAAGCATATTAAGACGAGGTCAGCTACAGGACATGAAACTAAACATTTATTGAAAAGTTAAATGAATTGGTATTATAGCTAGCCTATAAGCGGTATTCGTTTTCTGCAGTATTTGCATAAAGCACCTGATAGTATTTCTGGACGTGCTTGGCTTTCCTTTGACGAGCATCGTGATTTAATAGGAGAATGGATGCATTTCATTTAGCGACATCAAACAATGTTGTTAACCTGCGAGGTTTTCACAAACTACCACAGCCGTTGACAACTCAAAAAATGGACAATAAGTTATTTGTATTGAAACATGGTGAACACATAAACATTTGTTTAAAAATGAAATACCATAATTAGACAGTTTGGTAACTAGAAGTCTATTAAGCTGTAGCAATAATATTTATATTTTTAGTATAATCCTACAATATTTTTATTAAACTATTTGACCATTGATTGCCATCGATTGTGCTCACAGTGAGTTTCATTCTTCGTTGAAATGTTGGAGAAATAAATTAGTTCGGATTGGAGCCTGTCGTCTATGTTATCAGTAAAACGGAGGTTTCATTGCCGCAATTTAGATGACAATTTATGAACAGATTAAACGACTTTAGATCATAGTTCACACGTGTTAGGATTTCTCACACAAAATAAAAAAGTAACTCAATAGGCTTTGTATTTTTGGCGGTTTATTTTTAATCTCACATGAATTTAGATGTCTGTAGCCTTTATATTGTTCTTAGACCCTACACTAAATTGAGCTGGCATTGATACAGTGACACGTTTAAACCTCGAAAGCAAAATGCACATATTATACGTCACACCTTTACAAAACTAAAGCGCTTCAGGAACATTAACCTCGAATCCACCATTGCATTTACCAGTTCAGTAGCTTGTATGTCAGTAAATATCGCCCCTTTACCCTCCCACTCAAACATATCACACTGCCATGCCACCGTTTGGTTTTCAGGACGCTTCACTGATGTACACATGCATCGCATTGAAGTGTAATTGACCGTATCATTGGCTTTGTGTTGTTTACAAACCGAGAAGCAGCAGCAGTAATTGAATTTCCTCCACGGAGCCGAGCAGCCACCAGCCGGCTGTCAGCCCAGCCCAGGGCCTCGGGTGCTGGGGCAGCAGTTTAGCCTGAGGGCCCTTCTGCCAGCCAGCCTCCACAGAGAGAAGACACCCAACACCCCCATACCCCCCGCCTAAAAGAGGAGGCAGCTCTTAATGACAGCATAGTGGACCAAATCTACGGAACGTACGGGGAAGAATAATAAATAGTTTTTCAATCAAGAATAGGCCTCTGGTCTATGTGGCCCGATTGTTGTCAAGTCGTTCAGTGTGGTTTGTCAAATTTATTCTGATTGAGATTCCAGCAGTAAACTCCCATCTTACGAATTCCTTCTGTAGGTTTTCTGTGAAATCTCACAGAAACAGCATGTATTACTGTTGTGAGAACCAAATAAAGAGCAGGTTGACAGAAGGGAATGAAGCAGAGTAAGAGAGAAAGGGAGAGAGGGGAGGAGGAGAGAAAGGGAGGATGGGGAGGAGGAGAGAGAGGGAGGAGGAGAGATGGAGAGAATATGGTCAGTGGGCGGGATAGAACAGTGATAGGCAGCCCTGATGCCTGAGGACACATCATTATTACAAAGCCTTGTCCCTCCTTCCCTCCCTCTCTCTCTCTCTCCCTCCCTCTCTCTCTCCCTCTCTCCCTCCCTCCCTCCCTCCCTCCCTCCTTCTCTCCCTCCCTCCCTCTCTCTTTCTCCCTCCCTCCCTTCGTTCCTCCCTCTGTTTCACTCTGCCTCTCCATCTTTCTCTCTCCCTCTTTCTCTCTTTTGTATCCTCTCTCTCCATCCCTAGCCCTCATTATTTTGTCCTTCCTTCCTTCTCTCCCTCCCTCTCTCCCTCCCTCACCCTCCCTCTTCCCTTTCCTCTGCTGTCTATCTCCCGATCATCTCCCTCCTCTCCATAATACTCTTCTCTTTTGTTCGTTCCATCTCTACATCTCAGTCCTTTCTCTGTTTTTTCCACTCCAGTCTTAGTTTTGGAGGGTGTTAAGAAATCAACTAAGCAGGTCTGGACCCAATGAGGGTAACTCCAAAGGATGTAATGGAACTGCGGTCGGCGTGAGTATTTGAGACTGAGCAACATGGAAGACATTACTCAACCTAATACCTCGCAAATGAAAGAATAGCACAAGCTGATACTGTCTCCTCTGTTCAATTAAACAATCTAAAGAGGATCAGGCGGCGCTGAAAACAATAGTTTGTTTCTACGTGTTTCGCATTGTTTCCCAGGTGTCTGGAGAGTCAATATGCTCTGATGTTCTACAACAGGCAGTCGCTTGATCGCTCAACAAATAGTAAACACTGACAGGGTCCTATATACTGTTGGGCAGCTAGATGTCAGCTTGGCTCACTGTCACCACAAGGCAACCAATCTGTTACCAGGAGACCTTCAGATATGAGGCCTAATGAATGATAACAGTGTGTTGGCCGTGGATTCACAGGGTTATGAATTGTAAATAAAACAAAACGCGGGGTGCCGAGGATGGAGGGGCGAGCCAAGATGTGATGCGATGGGTTATGATCCGCTCTGATGACAGTCATCATTATTAATGTCCCTTTCACAGGTGTCAGACGCAGCTGCAGGACGTTGACAATGTGACGTCCCTCTCCATATCACAATCTCCTCCCCTCTCCCCTCTCGTTCCCCTAGCCCTCACTGGCCTCAACCAGCCCCCCAGCCCTCCCTGCACCCCCCAAAGCCACCCTCTAGCCCCCTCACCCCCCTCCCCCACCCCCCAGCCCCCATGCCCTCTCTGTCACACCAACAGAGGGGCCATTTCCGCTGTCGTTCATAAAAACCGAAAGGACCTCTGTTGCACAACAATATTTATTTGGTCAATAGACCATTTAATAAAGGCTTAAGGTGGAGGAAATCTGAAATAAATATGATTTTGCTGTCAGGAAACAGAATGCATAACCGGCAGTTCACTTCATGTGGCGGAGACTGGCTTCTGCGTCTTCTGTCTTTGTTCCATGCTGAGAGCGGCAGTGAGACTGAAGCCCTGCTGTAGAGCCAAACAGGAAGATAATTACATTTTCCATGTGGAGCAGAATGGAAGGCTCTTCCTATGTTGTTCATCATAATGAGGAGGAGGTAATAAGCGATCGTACATCAAGACTCTGACACTGTAGTTTGCCATTTGCAAGCACAAGCATTCTTTTTCTTTTAATGGTTTTAAACTAAATTAATGTGCTCTGCACTCAATGCCTGTAATCAATTGTGAATGAGTTATCTCTTAAAGGCTCGCTCACCTACTGGGTTTTATTGTGACTTGTATGATACCTATTAAAGCAATGAATGTGTAATAGTTAACCATAACAATATAATAAAAAATTGAAATGTAAAAAGTCCACTACTTCTTGCAGCACTGCTGGTAAGGATACGTTTTAATTCAACATAATAGATTTTCATTACGTTTAACAAACGAACTATCTGTTCCTTTCATATATATATATAGCTCCCAATTTAGGAATACTTCAGAAACCTGTTCGTGAAGGCTCCTCTAAAGATGTTGTGGTCTCTGCTGGCTCACTAACTCTGTCTCAACCTCTCACGCTCATCCTCCAGCCGCCAATACTTAGCCGAGCGCGTTTCATCACCGTGTCTAATAACACACAGCCAAATGAAAAGACGCGGCGAGAAACAGCGTCTGCTAAACCTCCGTAAGTCATTTATAGAGTCTGAGTTCTTCGCCCGCAGGCTTCCTTTAATAAACAGGTAGAACTCTTTAAAAAAAAAGGTCAGACGAGAGGAAGCCTTCACACTCATCCTCCACCAGCTGTCGTTAAGACACAATCTAACAACATCATCAGTGCACAACAAATTGGGGTCAAATTGACCTGGTCAGTGTTTCCCAACTTCATCAATCGTGGAAACTCAATCAGGTGCACGCTGACCAACTCTAAGCAAGCAGTCCGTGCCCTTTAGGAGTTGCCTAGTGATTGTGATTCATTTACAAAGGGGAAAGGTGCAGGGACGCAATGTCTCCCCTTTGTAATTAAGAGTACCCAAATAAACTCTGTTAGCCCTGAAGTAGAACTCGTGGAAAGAAATAAAGACCTAATGAAGAAATGATTGCGGGTTTTATAGATGTTGGAGTAAGGAATGGTATAGGCCGCGCCACCTCTCGAATAAACAGCTTCTGGTCGGTTTTCAAACCATCCTCAAAATGGATGCTTTCTAAACCGATGGTTGAGAGTTGTTCATTAATGGAAGATGAAGAAGGCTAAGTAACGAGTTGCAACTTGCATTTTTAATATGTCTTCGTATTCTGTTTAGTGGACAGGAAGATAATGTTATTGAGTTTCCTGTGTCTCTCTCTATATTTAACCTCTGCTATACATTTTCATTAGGTGACCTGCACAAACAAAGCTCACGGGAAACAACAAGTCATTTGCGGCAAATAAACATAAATTATCCAAATTCTGTAATTGCGTTAGGATTATGATTCAGATAGGCTACACCACAAGTGTGGATGTAACCCACTGTGCCAAATACCATTTCAATATATAGGCCTGTAAATTAAAAAACGGAGATTTAATTGTTTAACATTGTTTCTACGTATTTGATAGAGATCTTATAATATGTGAGATTCCAAACACGTTTTCTGTTACGCAAAAGTGCTTGTTGTTGCATGTTTACGTTTTCCCTGACAGCATATCCACCGTTTGAGCCGCTTGCGATGAAAGGTTTTGACTCCAAAGATGAAAGTTTGTAAATTCCACAGCGCAACTCTGTCTCCCGTTACAAAGGGGTCAATCCACTTGTAGTGACTAGATTTTAGTGCCGAGGCCGTTCCAGATCCATGATCAAGTAGACAAGACAGCCATGCCCATATCTCAGCTGTCGCATCGAATCCTTCTCTATCTACGCTTCTACATTTAATGTAAACTTGCATAATGCGTACAACCAGACACTGGTCAATGAATCAGTACCATCTAGCTTGATAGCTATGGAAAATGAGGCACATACCTCCCCAAAGAATTGTTGCAGAGGCTTGTTGAGCTATCGGTGTATCAACACACATCTGAAATGTGATCTTGCACATCTGCGTCTTTTCACCATGGCTAAATTCCTAGCTACTGTAGCTAAGGGATTGTTTTGTTCCACTTTAGTGCAACTTCAATGCTTCTCTGACTGTCCGTCCATAAAAGTGTCAAGACTGAAATATCTGGATTAAGACGGGGTGAAGTGGCCGCTGTTTTCACCATGTTGTGTGAAATGTCTCCGTTGTCAAGCTTGCAGGGACTTCCAGGAGGAAAATTCATTAACTTCAATGGAACTACGTTAAAACGTGAACCTCCTAGAAACCAGATAGGCTACTTCCTTATGAAGGACACAAGTAAAATTTATGTCTAGCTTAAAACGAGAAAGTTGGTTGGCTAAGTTTCATGTAAATTTAGTTTCATGTCATTCAATAACAAGAGCTCTTGCAGGTGTTTGGGTATAGCCTACGATGGACTTCTATATCAAGCGTATTTACTGGCTTCTATGAAAAAAATAATTACAGGCAAATTGTCAGTAAGATATTTGAATTGGACTGTCTTCACCCAGGTCATTGAATCCCTTTAGAGATATATTTTTAGGCCACCGTTTAAAAAAATAAATCCAATTGAATACTAAAACCCTTAATTCCTTAATAAATGAATTTGTTTTTGTGTGAAATCCACAAGGATTATTAACACAAACATTTGTCCCGCAATTTGCGAAACCCTTGGAATTAATCACTTTCTTCAAAGAGAGAAACAGAAAGCCTTGGCAGGACAACAACAAGGTCGTAGCAGCGTGACATTGTTGAACTTTTCACTGCGCGTCCATACACGTCCAGGCTTCCAGCTAATATTTATGCATTCCCATCTGCCATTGTCTTGGCAAAGCCAAAGCAAGGAGGAGATCATAGACAGGACAGCACCAGTCCGACGGCTCCTCTCGCTACTCTCTGCTAGCTATGACGAACTCAGCAGTGACTCGTGGAATGAGCACTTGAAGAGGAAAGCGTGTGGACTACGTCTTTTGTCTCCACCGCCAAGCTATCAGGCCTCTTGAAACGTTTTGTCGCCATGCAGTCCAGGGCTGTGCCATTTTCATTCCTTTCCGACTACCGCTCTCTTCCACCTGTCATCTGGGCTCCACCACCCTCCGGCTCACTCGATGACAGCTGTCGAACGTGAGGGGATTGGCAAAGCGCGATTGAGAGGTGTATCACTCACTTTGATGTGATAGTCACACAAGTTTGCTCAATGAAGCTTATTCTTTAGACGTGTTAGGAGTGACAAAGAGCAAATATACCATGCGCTTACTACCAGACAGGGTCCCTGAATGGCACCCAAACAGAAAGACGTGTTCAAGTTGGCCTTCCGTTTCAAATACATATTTAAAATCGATAGTCTGGGACAGGTCTTTAGATGTAATGCAAACTATATTTACAGATTCTCACACAATCCAGATATAGTATAGTCCAGATATATTCCAAGTATAGCCCAGGTATGGGATAGTCTAGATGTAGTTTAGGTTTAATCCAGGTATAGTCCAGTTATATACCTCAGTGTCGCACGTGTGTGTTCCGTATGGCTTGCTACCTGGTTGATAGAGATCAGGAAGTTTAAAAAGCATATCATCCTCCCAGGATGTGAGAAAGCCCTCAACCAGCATGATGGGAAGGCTGATATATGAGGCTCCAACCATTGAAGTCAGTCTCTAGTAAATCCCAGGACCAAGCTGAGGGTGTTTGAAGAAACACAAATAGTACCATCATGGCTCGATTTCAATGAGCAACCCCCCCTGGGCCTCCATTCATCTGGCCAGCTATCGCTGCACCATCTCCTGCCTGAGTTGTATTACCTGAAACTGATGGTGAGGAAGATGATCTTAATGGATAAAACAGTGACACAGCGATGTTGACGAAACGCTTCGCCATTCTGGATACAGGTAAAACCTTTTCTCTCCGTACTCTCTCAAGGTCAAGTGGGGAGTAGATAAGTCAGGTTTTGCCCTGGCAGCTTGTGGACCGGAGCGTTGTCGTCACTCGACGTGGTTTGATATCTGAGGCAGCAGGGGCACCGCGGAAGGAGAACGCCTTCCCCAAACGAAAACGTTACCAGACGTGCAAAGTTTAAGTACAAAAACACACTTCTCACACATTAAAATGGGTCTTGTATACAAACGTACGAACCAATATCCATACATTTTACGAATGGTTCAAATTGTGTAGCTAGAAGACCAACAAAATGACAGTGTAGTAAACTGTTATGAATACATTACAAGTTAGATCGAGGTAATCCCTTTATTTCTTGGGGTGGCACCTTTGGAGGGCAAGTTGGATCCCCATGGTAACACCAGCTGCCACTATGAGACCAGCAGTCTGCAGGACTGGAGGTCTGGGAGAGAGGAAGGGATCTTGAGGATTAAAAAAAACTATAAATGTCACTCATGTTTTCATGTACCTTATGACTGAACAATGAAGACTGTAGTATTAAGAATGGAGGGGTCTATTCTGTGTGTTATGGATGTCTTCACTAAGTGCTGCTAAGATGAGCGACTCTTTAAAAAAGTGTGATTGCTCAAGGGACATCAACTTGTAATAGTTATTAGAATATTCCACTGTCCTCCTTACAGTGAAATAACGCCACATATGCCCACATTGTCAAATGAAAAACCGACAACAATCAAATAACTTGTTCCTCGCGCTTATGTCAGCAAATTTGTTCGAAAACCAATCCTATCCAATCAACCTAATTCGCCATGGGGTGTGACAGTTTCCTACTGTTTGTGGCGCCTCTCTGTGCGCCTGTTTAAAATTAGCTTCAATTTCCCACGTAAAAAATAATAGCTAGCAGTGGCTGCTGTGCAGGCGCTGGTGGAGCAGTAGGCTTCCCTAATGAGGCAGCAGGTATCTGCTGCTGGGCCTAACCAGATTTCACTCACAGCTAAACAGAGGGGACACGATCCTTATGGGCGTTACAGTGGGTCGTGATGGAATGAGTCATAAACAGCTTCATCATCTGGGTTCCGTCACTGGCCCACCCTCTCCCCCAACCCAACCCCACCCACCCCCGCCACGGCCGCTCTCGGGCGCCAACCACGCCCTACCACACCATCACAAATCCCAACCACTGTCCTCAAATCTGCTGTTGAAGCCGACCGTACAAAGACGGTGGAGGCGACTGGCTGGTGCCAAGTTCTCCCCTCTACACCCCATCTCCCTCACCTCCTTCTCCACCCCCCCTTCCCCTCACCCTCCGCTGTGAACCATGGGGCATCACTCGGCGGAGAGGCATTCTTGGTGTGCGTTGGCCTCGCTGAAGACGCTACCCATGTCTCCAGCATTAATAATGGCAGCTCCCCATTGTAGGACCACCCCTGGGGTTCGCTTACCGCTAGCAAATAACCTTATGAGTGCAGAGTCATTAAGCCATGTAAGGTGCCTAGATGGCAATCGATCTCGTCTTGACCTTTCTACCCTACCTCCTCCCTCCTCCCGGCCCTGGCAGTGGTGTCCCACGTCCAGCCCTCAAGGGCACATAGATGTGGTTCCCGGGGTCAGGGGACCATGTGGTGGGACATCAATAGGTGGTAACTTGAGTAAACACTGGGTAAGTCTCCCGTGCACTGGTGCACACTGTTGACTGTTTAAACACACTTGTTTTCAGAAAGCAACTAAAGGACACTAAGATGGATTCCTAAATTCAGTCTAAGTTGACCCCATCCTGCTACTCTGATACTGCAGTTGAGTTGAATCGCTATCGTTTGTCTGGGGTTTTAAAGATTGCGTCGCTGTTGTTGTTATTGTCATTTCTTCCAATTCGCTCGAGGTTGCCGTGGCAATCTAAAATGATAATTACCCAAAAGACCTAATCAACATTAGAATGATTATGTCATTAAATCACTAACAAGCAACGAGTCGGTAAACATCTTGCGTTGTTTAGTTAGGAGTTGAATCAAGAAACGACTGCTGTCTTGCATTTTGAATATTAATTTTGATTTTACCAAGAGGAGAGAACAACTTTATTTAATTGTAGTTTGATGGCAGGAATCAGTTTACCATTCAAAATTTACATATAAGGTTGTGGAAATGAATGATTGGAGTATGCACACATAAAGGCACAAAGGTTGTGAAAATCATCGTGTTGATTGATCTCAGACAGATTGCTGATATGGGTCATCAATATTTAAGGGAGAGAAGACTTACTGATATCTAAAGGCTCTTTGGCTGAGTTCTGACCCAGAGAGTCTCGTCTGGAAGACAGACAGTGATCCTGATATTCAGACTTCTGGCAGTTGTCTTGAGCAGCAGTCAGTTAAAGCTGTAAAGAGAGTCTCTCCTTCCTACCTGCTCTTTCTTCATTTCACTTGAGCGGCTGACCAGACCCCCCACACCATCTGCTGGAAAGCCTTTCCTACACTTGACCCCGTCGCTCCTGCTGGTTTGACCTCCGAGGCCGCGGCGTGACCCGCTGAAACCTGGCCTCTTTAAAGTGAGTCTGACTTTTCGTATCAATCAGTTTGACGCCCGTGGTAATAGTGCATAATCCCCAGTCTGAACGAGAGCGGCCTCGTGTGCAGCAGTCACAGAGCGTCAAAAACAACAACAACAACATCAACAACAGCAAAGAGAAGCGACGGATCGGCATGAAACCTTCATAAATCTGAGGTCTCCGGGTTTTCTGTTCTCCCAGTACTTAACGTGAGGGCCATCAGGATTAGACAGCACATTAAGCGTGATGCGTTCCAGAGGCAGTTGCGTTAGGGGCACTTTCACTGGGCTCTGAGAAACTCTGCTCTTTTACTCGGGATCTGGTTCTCATCTTTTGTCACAGTTTGAGATTGTGTTGGAGGTGCCTGAGGGTTGCCGTCTACCTTTTAATTAAAGCAGGAAATGTTTTTATTTTATTTCAAAAAGTCAATCATTTATTGATTTTTTCTCATATTAAGGAAGGGAAATGAATGTCCTATGACTGTAAACGCTCAAATACATGCAACGTCCCTTAAGGAAGCTTGGGGCATGGGGGTATATTATTCACCGAGTTGAATTATTTGTTTGTAATATTTCTGAAGACACTTGTTTTGATATTTTTTGTTTCTTGAGAAAAGACTGGAATAGTTTGAAAAATAAAACTTTTATTTCTCAACATGAACAACAACACGCACACTCTTATTCAGTTGGGTTGATTAGCATCACCTTGATGAAAGTGCATTGATATAACAAACCTACCTCAGGTTCTCCATCTTATATACTCTCGATAGAAACTTTGCTTTCAATCAAGTTTATACTGAAGTTACAATTTGCTTTGCGTTAACCGTGTTTCAAAAGACAGGCATCAAAGTCTATCTCTTGATTACAATAGATCACAATAACTTATTCGACACTGCGAATATTGAACCCCTCAAGTCTCAGACTAAACAAATAAAAATGCAGAAAGTGAAGAATCTCACAACCTGATGAGTCTCGGTAACCATAGTAACACCTGCAGGCAGGTTCCCAATCTGTGATTGGTCTAAAATACCAGAACTCGGCGACCATGAAAACAAACTATACTTTGACACAAACAGATCCTTAAGTGATTGAAGCAGAATCGATTCCAAACCAGTTACCATTCCATTCTATTTGACCAATGAGAACTTGAACCGTCCCCCTACTCAGAGCTCTTCCTCACAAGTAGCCAACCAATCAGCCAGAGGAACAGTAAACGCGAGTGACATCATGGTTTGGCTCCCGTCGTTCAGCCTGTTACACACCCCATGTGAGCTGGGTGTCTATTTGGACGAGGGGCTCTCTCTGACAGGTCAATAGATAAATGTTGCAGTCATTGATTAGGGTATTTTAAGTTTTGTGTTGAGGTGCTCTGGTTTCACTGGCCCAACTGCTCAGTCTGCCTTGCGCCCCACCCCTCCAGAGGGGGAAGGAATCGCAGAGGACAGAAGCCAAAAGATTGGAAACTATTTGCCATAAATTAAACCTCTGTAATGGGATCCGTGTAATGTAAAGCCATCTTCTCGACGAAGATGGCAAGGGGTCAAAGGCCAGCCGGAGAATGGTTGGAAAACAGCGACCCCCGGCAACCGTTTGGCTTCATTTTAACGATAATGGAAACGAAGCGAACGGTTGTAACGTTGTTAACCGGGAGCCGGTCGTCACATGAGCGTTTAACGTGGTCGAGACTCCCCCTCCCTGTCTCAGCGATCTGGATGAACAAGACGTACTCCACAAACCTCTAATGGAAACCAAAGCTCATGACTCACGTGGGAAATAACCACCGATGAACTCAGTGATGGAAAGGGGCTGAACGTGCTGGCAACATTACCCAGAGTCCTCCCTGACAATGGGTTGTGGTGGTGGTGTGTGTGTGGGTGTGTGTGAGGAGTGTTTGTGTGAATATGCAAGTTAACGTGTGGGTGTGGGTGCGTGCCATGCAAGTTTGTGTGTGAAAACGTGTGTGTGTGTTTATGTGTGCGTGTGTTTATGTGTGTGCGCGCCAGTCCATTTGGAGCAGGCTCGATAATTTACTTGCTCTGCTGTGCAGCAGCGCTCTGCCATCACGATCAGAAAGCATTCAGTCACCCCCTATCACAATCAAACACTCTTCTAGTCACAACTAAAGCTGAGGCTAGCTGGATTACTGGGAAACTGAAGCTGACGTTTGAAAAACGACCTTCTCCGCCATGGCACATCAGCTTGACAGGAAATATGTGGACGCTGAGACGTTCTGACGTTAATGAGACACCTCACAGCTGTGGGGAGCACAGCACTGAGCCTGGTCTCTCTCCTGTCTCTCCCTCTCTCTCTCTCTCTCTCACCCTCCCTCTCTCTCGTTTCCTCTCTCAGTCTCCGCTCTCTCTCTCTCTTCAACTTTTTCACTTTATACCTCCCACTTTTTGAGGCTCAGTTTCAGTCCAAGTCAAGGCCTGGCCTCAACCCCTGCCCCCACCCCAGCCCTGACCCCAGTCCTAACTGTAGTCCCAGCCCCAGCCCCAGATCACAAGATCACAGGTAGAGTCGCCTACCTACAGGCCAAACATAACAGACAGAGACTCAGAGCAGACACAGGAACCTGGAAGTGTGACGATGATGAAGCTTGTGTCTACAGGGCCTTTGACTCCACCAGTCCAGCCAGCACAAACAGACATCAGCAGATATGAATCCAGAATGACTGCTTCGCTAAGACGATGTAATTGATCATGTGAACGGCTAATCCAGAACCGAGCATCGGGTGTGCGTCCCCCAAAGGCTTCCCCAGGGAAACATCAACTCCACCTCGCGCCATAGGCCTCCTCAGTAATGCTATCCACATCAGAGACACTGCTGCATTGATTTAGCACTTAGGATCAACGTCCCATATGAACGCTTCTCATCTCTGGCTGGAAGCCCGGGGGCAGCCTTCAAAGTTACCAATCAATGCCCAGAAGTTTGAAGAAGGGGGGAGCACGAGGGGGTTAGGGGGTCAAATGTGTTCTCTGGTCTGGAGGGGCAGTTTGGTGGGGAGGAACAGGAGGTGAAGCACTCGAACGGAATACGTGGGCAGATGGACTCCGTCGCCACAATGACACCCACCTCTCCTCTCCACCCGCACACAGCTTGCCATGCAGGTGGATAGACAACAGCACTCCAATCCTTCAACCAGTCACGCTAACGCCATGAGAACCGAATCATTTTTTTTTTCATTTAGCAGACGCTTTTAATCCCTAGCAACAAAGAGTGTGTGTGTTGGCGAAGGGATTTGAACCTGTGACCTCTGCTGTCAGTCTTCTACCACTGTCAGTTTCTCTAACCACTCGAAACCTGTTTCTGAGCTACATGACCAGACTGAAGGCCAAACGCGCTCAACACTGG
This sequence comes from Plecoglossus altivelis, assembly GCA_036571765.1. NCBI lineage: Eukaryota > Metazoa > Chordata > Actinopteri > Osmeriformes > Plecoglossidae > Plecoglossus > Plecoglossus altivelis. The sequence goes on along the minus strand of BROE01000006.1, from coordinate 3,865,749 downwards.
CAGCGTGACTTTGCCACAAAGTCAGAGATGCGAAGGTATTCAGTGACCCTGTCAGACTCAGCTTGTAGGAGTTAGGATGTTTGGATATCTCTCACCCGCTGGCATTGATGCTGCCTTGTGTTATACAGATGCAGATGGGAGCTGTAATCCCTAGACAGACAGACTAACTGTAATACACTCTCTCAAAGAACGCTAACTGCGATGGAGAGAGTATTTCTCCCAGAAGTGTACAGTATGCATTATAGCCTCCACTGAGGTTCTGGCTCCCGTTACGGCGGATATTAATATCACTGCATTACAGCGCATGTATTATTTATAACTCGTTGCATTTAAAGCATCGTGGAATCTCGAATTGTGGTTTATGAAGCGTATCCGTGGACCGCGGGAGTAAGTTTATAGGTAATGGGTCTCTGACTCTCCAACTCCGTTTTCTTCACACTCTTACTTTTAGGAGTAAGATGAAGCCACGTGTTCGAGTAGATGCATCAAAGAGCAGGGTAAAAATATACGTTTACTTCATGTGGGACTCATATTTTGTGCACTACTGCAACTGAGATGCCACTGTTGCATTGCAGTTGTGATAATATGATCGTATCTTAACTAGAATCGTGTCTTTAGTTCAGGTAGTGTCTGGTAGCTTAGATGTGATTACTTTGCACTGTGTCTGGTAAACAGACAGTTCCTTGTTCCACGTCTGGTCAGTGAACTGCTACTGTATTTTCTCTATGCACTATTTCCTAAATGAATACAATGTCAGAAAAATGTCATAGAAACTCATTAAATCAGAGTATACTGCTTCGTACGTATATGTGTCTGGTGTAATCAAGCGTGTTTCATATTCTCCAAGAACAGTCGTTTACCATCCTCCCACACTGTCTAAAATTAGAACGTGTAATCATGTTGTTATATCCTCATTAATTTCAAATAATAACTTCCACTTAATTTACAATAACAAGATTTGTCCTCAAGTCCTCCACTAGGTGAGACGTGAGGCTACGCTTGACGCTGAGCCAGTTCAGAGCGGAGCGTTCCCTCGCTTAGCTGGGTCACTGAACACAGGTGACACCTGCGTTTACACAGTCTGTAGCTGTGGCAAACGACTCAGCTCCACAGCTAACATCGCAAGAACCTCTCACCTGAACAACCACTATCCTACAGGTTGGTTAACCTTGAGGTACTAAGGTAATGTCATCTCCAAAGCGGTACCATCATAAGAACAGATCCGTCCCTCTGCGTGTCACTGCTTGGATTACAACGTCTGGGTGGCGTTGCGGTCAACCAACGCAAGCCGTTGCGACATCCTAAAATCTAAAATCATCCCCAAAGCATCTCCTCTGTTTCCTGTGACGAGTCCGTCCACCTCGAGGGTCGGCGAAGCCGGGTCGAAAACTGGGTGCCGTGGCAACAAATGAATACCGCTGCGTCTCGGAAGCAAATGAAGAGCCTTCCCTTAGACTGCAGGCAGTGGTAGCCAGCGCTCCGCTCTGCTCCCTTGTGCCACCTCCAGCCTATTAGTCTCTATAAAGGATGATGAATTAGAGGCAGAGGAGGGGGCTGCCTGACAACTCAGGATGGGGGTCATAAGAATGATAAAGTGTGCGGCGTCGTAGTCTTAATGGCCGGTTGAAGAGGAGGAAAAGCCACATGAAATCTAAAAGCAGGATTTCCATGGTGCGTTTCCCCATTTGGAAGCCAATACAAACCTTGGTTAGAAGGCAACAATTAATCAAACCCTGGTTTCTCGACATACCACACAGAACACCAGTTTAAAAAACAGCAAGTTTTTTTTTCCCTCGACACAGAGGGAACGATCGTTGGGATTTGTCTGAACATTACAGGGATGCCGAGCAAAGAAGATGAATCAACATCGATTTATCACCCCCCCCCCCAAAAACAACCCCCCCCCAACAACCTAGAAGTGCACCAAGCCTAGTGTTGCTGTGTCTGTCGGCCTCCACGCCTGTTGACGTGGCGACGTGTTGCCTCGCGCAGGGAGCATCCATCACACCCTGTCTCCTCACCCACATCCAACCTTCATTTAGTTATTTGTTGCAGAAATGATTAATAGTCTCATAATGATGTGTTGTTCCTGCGCACGTTTGCAGCAGCTATAACTACCCAGCATGCTCTTCCTTGCTGCTTTCAGCTTCCTGCTTGAGGTGAGTGGGCCGAGAGACACTCGCTCTGACCCAGTTTCCGGTCCGAGATTTCGGGAGAGGTTCAGAAGGGGTGAGTACAGTTCAGCAGGACAGTGTTTGACTGTAGATTAAGAGGACATGGGTTCAAATCCCTCGATTGTGAATTGCTCTGCAGAAAAAGGGTTGGATGTTTGGAAACATATCTATTTGCTTTCAACTGTGTGTCTATCTGACTGTCAATGTTTTTAGCATGTGAGGGAGGCAAAATACTGATGTTGCAACACGGGCCATGTACGTCTGTCAAACGGTTAAACATTGATGCTAACAAATCCGAAACCGTTTGCACTGTGCCAGAGACAATATGCAAGAAAAATGGGCTCATGACCTCATTCTCTCAAACCATTAGCTTTGAAGTAGTGCATTTTCTGTTCTCCCTGCCCAGCCCCACGCCTCGTTTGTCAATGTCAGCACAAAGGTTTTATAAAGGCAAAACCACAAGAAGATCCCACACTAAGTGTTTTTTTTTCCGGAGGAATCCGATGCACAGTTGCTTTCATAGTTATGATCATATGAGGATGAAGGGCTGGCTTACTAGGTTATGGTTCCTAATGGTGCTTCTCAACTACAAGGTCAAGTCAGGTGGAACCAGAATGTTCTCAGTCCCAAGAAGCATCTTTGATGTCTGCAGCTCTGTTTACTGAACGCCACACGTCTGAATCAGGTCAGTGCAGCTTCAGACAGCCCCAACGGTTACAAACCCATCAATCACACACTCGGTTCCTCAAGGAAAAACATGAGGGAGTTGTTTTCGTCTGGTTGACTCAACAGTCAAATCTTGGTATAGCTTACAGCTTGTGGACTTGTGGATTTGGAGACGGAGTCGACTTCGTTCGGCAACAACATTTTTTCTTTATCAGACACTGGCTCGAACTTTCCTGTCTCTACTCTGTCATCGTCAGAAGAGGTTAATGGATGGAAGCAGAGAGGAACTGCGTTTGCTGTGCTATGTGTGTGTTTTGTGTGTGTTTTGTGTGTGTGTGTTGTGTGTTTGTGTGTGTGCTGTGTGTGTGTGCTGTGCCATGTGTGTGTTTGGTGTGTGTGTGTGTGTTTTAGGTGTGTGTTTTGTATGTGTGTGTGTTTTGTGTGTGTGTGTGTTTGGTGTGTGTGTGTTTTGTGTGTGTGTAACTGCATGCCTCCTATCAGGGTACACCACATCACAAGCAAGTACCCAGCACCCATCAATCTGCCCTGGCGAAGCCCCTCTGCGAGACCACAGCAAACTGCTCTCACTGACAGCAAATACACCTCCGAGGGTCGTCTAGAGGAAGCGGTGAGGGTCGTCGGGAGGAAGTAGTGAGTGAGGGGCTTCCTGGATGAGTGCCTGCAGACAGGAAGTGAATGTGAGGGAGTGTGTCTGTGAGCGTGGGAGCAGTGAAGGAGGATGACATCCCACCACTGGCACCCCTCCACTCTCTCCCCCCGCCCATCTACCCACCCCCTCCCTCCCTTCGTCACCTCTCACCCCTTCGCCCTCACTTCCTCCACCCCCCCTCCCCCCCTTTCCCCCACTCACACATCAGCTCCCCTGCCATCCCCTCCTCTAACTTCACGATGCAATCAATGCATCATGTGATTTCTATGGATTGATTGATTTTCCTATTAAAGATTTCGACTCGGCAACCCAGGGGAGTAACAGCTGACAAATCGCAGGGACAGGTGACAGAGTCATTGGTGCCGTCATAGCAACTGCTGTGGATTTCCCTCCTCAGCCTGCGTGTGACAGGTGACGGGGCCCCGGGGCCCCCCTCCCGCGGAGAGCCATCTCCCTGGAGACACGGTGACGCTCAGCGAGTGAGAGGGATGTCGTGTGTCATCGCGTCTCTCCTGACAGACACATCCGTCACATTGTTAACTTCGGGCTTGGATCCATCCCCTGCATCCAGACGCTGATACACAAGATCACAAGATTCTCTCACCAGAGGGACTGTGAAGATAAAGAACTGACTCGGGAAGAAATCAACCAAACTCAGACACGCACCTAAACACTGATTATCAACCGCATCCACACACACGAGCCACAGACTAGCGTGCTTAATTCGAAAGCGTGTTCAACGTGACCAAAGAACACCAGAGTACTCATCGCTACGGTGAGATTTCGGTTCTGAGACGTTCCCGTCTCCCTTGCGACCGCGCGTGTCTGCCGGTTGAGCCGCGGTAATGGATGGCGGCGGCTGTTTTGCTGTGATAGTGTGTCTGCCCCTCGCCCACTTCCTTCCGCAGGTCTCTCAGTGCCTCTGCTGTCCAAACAGGTCATGTGTCTGTGGATGAAGACGGATGGAGTCTGAGGAGGGAAACTAGCAGGCGTGACGACAGAGAGTGACCAGGCACAAGGAGACGTTTCCTATCGTACCTAGCATAGCATCGTACCTTGTGCTTCCTGTATGAGTGCGTGTGTTATCATGTTTTCAGTGTGGATGGGTGTGTGCATGTACGAGTGTGTGCATGTGTGTGTGCGTGCGTGCGTGTGGGACAGCGGGGACACATGCCCCACTTTAAGCCCTTTTACACCCTCCATTAGCGATGACCTTTGACCCTACCGCTGGTGATCATGTGATTTGGAATACAGAGGTTACGCGAGCCTGTCACAACACATGCCGCTGATGGCTAGCAACGGGGTAGCGGCTCCGTGAAACAGAGCTGAAGATCTGCCTCTTGCTGAAAGTGATTGAGTTATTACCTCATTGTGGGATAACAGTGTGTCTACATACATGTGCCTTGTTCAGACACGCTCCAAGGGTCCTTCATGGAGACAGGGGAGTCTGTAAATCATCCTTAAATATCCCAGGACGATCTGAAACTTGATTGGCTGCTGGCCCAGATCATCCGAGAGCTGATTGGTTGCTGGCCAAGACAAACTGACACCTGATTGGTTTCCGTCCCTATTAATGTGAAAGCTGATTTGTTGCTGGCCCAGACCATCTGAGAGATGATTGGCTGTTGTTCCAGAGGCTGTCTGTATGGTTTCCTGGTTAGACCATAATGGACGACAATATTCACTAACACACTGTGGCTCACTTTAATTTGTCCATATAATCCAATGAGAGGCATTAGAGCAGCAGGTAATTCTTAGTGACATTAATAAATATCAGTTTTATTAGGATATAATTGTGGTCATCGTAAAGGTTATTGCTTTCATAACATTTGATATTTCATACTTAAATCTCATCTAATTGTGATTTTATCCTGTTAACAGCTATTCTCTGTTGATCCACAGCAACACAATGGGATTGCTTCAGGGTAACAAAGATTTAAAGGCACAATAATAACAAAATGTACTCATCCGTCTCGCAGTACAATACTTTTAATGTTTACAGTTTGAAAGGTGTACCATGACTAGTCTATAAACTATACTTGATTGGTCAAAATGTATTGGACCAATCGACGTCTGACGTCTGAGTGACCAGGCATGAATCTGATAACTAACTTCTGAAGCAACAGTGCATGTTTATGGGAGGAGGGGGGGGGGGGGGGGGGCAGTGAGATGTGAATGGAGAAAAAAAGAGAGGGATTGCAAGTGAGTGACAGAAAGTGAAGCAGAGAGAGGGAGATCAAGGGAGGGAAAGAAAGAATGACAGAAAGAGAATGACAGAGAGATCTAGAAAGAGATTAAGAGAGAGAGGGGAAATAAGAGGATGAGAGAGAAAGAAAGAGAGAGAGAGAGAGAGAGAGAGAGAGAGAGAGAGAGAGAGAGAGAGAGAGAGAGAAGGGGAGCAGGACAGAAAGAGAGAGAGAGAGAGAGAATAGCTTTTAAAAGGATTTTGTCGGTTATTGACTGGTTGCACTCTTCTGCTAATAGCCATTTAAAGATTATGGGCCTGCTGGTGAAAATCAAGGCCTCCATTGTTCCTCTTATTGCATTCTGGCAGATGGGGGCTGACACAACAACACACAGCCTCCCTGCGGGCACTCCCTGCACACACCAGCCCTCCATCAGCCAATCTCCTATTGAACCAGCCCTAATAACTGCCCATGAATTATTAATCTACATACGATATTGAAGGCGAAGGAAAGAGCCGGGCCTGTGGGCCGGTGAAAGGGGCGAGATTGGTGTTCAGGTGCCCGTTCGGAGGAAAAGGTCCGACCAAAGACTCCCCGGGCGGCTATTTCTCGGAACAGGGCAGACATTCCGATAACTGGCACAGGAAGATAAAATATATATTCATTAAACGTCAGATTGCTGATGAAATGAGTGCGATCCATTAGTGGGTAGCGGAGCGGACCGGTAGCGTTTCCCGGTTGTTCTTGGGTTGGGCTTAAGCTACCGGCCTGCAAAGGTAAAGCGCAGGTCAGGTTATGAGGTTATCTGATGGTCATCTGATGACTTATTCGAGTTCATACGGCATTTGACTAAATTAATTAACATCATCAATAAATTAATCCGTCTATGTAACGTTGGTAAATCCGTAAAAAAACAAGCTTCTTTTTTGTCTTTTTAAAATCTGTCTTCTTCGGAAATGGAAAGTATCTAGAAGCGCTATGTGAATTAACTTACTAAAGGCCTTTGGACAAAGCTGGGAACTTCGTAAATGATTCCAAATTAGGCCTGTTTCGGTGTTTTGAGAAATTGAATTTCCCGTGTCAAAAGCCATAGATTTGAAATGATGAAAAATGCCTGAAGAATCGCCTTGCAGAGTTCATTATGAAAGAAAAACTTTAATTGTAAGGAAACGCAACGTTGTTCCTCGACGTGAGTTGCGTTGCATCCATCCAGACGACGCGCACTATAATGGAAGTCGCTGATGTGGAGAAATCAATGCAGCACATCAACATTATCAACTACTAGAGACAAACAGAAGTGCTATGATTGTATTAGTAATGCGACACTTGCTCTGAATCGGCAAATACGGACAAGGCATTTAGCTTCTCTCCGTCTGTTTTCACAAACAGAAACACGTTTTCTTTTCTTCCTGTTTGGAAGAATGCTCACGTTTCATCCGATGGAGACTGCGAAGAGGAGAAGTGTAATCATCTCCGGGAAGAGAGCCAGCACTGAAGACAAACAGCCCTGGATCTCCTCCAGCACAAACATGCCACCGGTGCTCATAATCACTACCTGCTCTCTGCTGGAGAAGAGAGAGAGATGGAAGAAGTGTTCAAACGGTGAGAGAGAGGGAGAGATGGAGCGAGTGCTCTGATAGAGAGGGAGGGATGGAGGGAGTGAGAGAGAGGAATGGAGTGAGAGAGAAAGAGAGGGAGGGAGGGAGGGAGAGAGAGAGGGATGGAGGGAGGGAGAGAGAGAGTATGGGAGAGAGAGAGGGAGTGCTCTGATAGTGTGAGAGAGGGAGAGATAGAGGGAGTGTTTGAACAGAGAGGGAGAGAGCATCAGCCAGTGTGTGTACTGGTGAGGACAGTGTGGTGAGGGGTCAGAGTTGACCTTTTCAGGGTTGACAGAAGGCCTGAACCTAAGAGAGGACCTGAGGCTGGGGAACACACACCGTCTGGGAGTGTGTGAGTGTGTGAGTGTGTGTGTGTGTGTGAGTGTGTGTGTGTGTGTGAGTGTGTGTGTGAGTGTGTGTGTGTGTGAGTGTGTGTGTGTGTGAGTGTGTGAGTGTGTGAGTGTGTGTTGGGGGAATGATGAGGAAGAACGTGTAGAGAGAAAGCGTGAGAGGAAGAAAGGGAACGAAGAGAGGAGAGAGGGAGAGACCTTGGCACTAGAGATGAGTGGAGAAAAGAGGAAGAACAGAGTTACAGATGAGAGGGGAAGAGAGAGTTGAGAAGAAGGAAGAGCTGTTGTAATGGGAGAATTGGGTAAAGAGCAGAAGATTGGCGGTAGAAGGGAAGGTGTAGAGAGGTGGGATGGGGTAAGAAGGAGAGTGTGGTAGAGGAGAGAGTGGGCGTAGACGAAGGGGAGAGTGTGGCTAGAAGGAGTTGGTTAGAGAGAGTAGAGTGGGATGAGAGAGGGGAGAGTGGGGGGAGAGAGAGAGGGAGAGGTGGAGAGAGGAGGGCGAGATTGTGGAAGAGAGGAGATGTGGGGTAGAGACGGGCGAGAGTGTGGTAGAGAGGGAATGTGTGAGAGAGAGGGAAGGAGTGTGAGAGAAAGGGAGATTCGTAGACGAGCAAGAGTCTGTGGTTAGAGAGAGAGGAGCAGTGTGTAGAAGGGAAGTTGGGTAGAAGGGAGAGTGTTGTAGAGAGAGGAGAGTGTGTAGTAAAAGGGGGGAGTGGTGGAGAGAGAGATGTGGTAGGAAGAGATGTGGGGGAAGAGGAAGAAGCCCTCTTCTCCTTAACACTTTTACTACTTCTAGTGCATTTCTCTTATTGCTGCAACATGGCGCCTCTCTGCCTTTCATCATGCAAACACAGAAACAGCACACGCTACCGCTAACTGCCTTACCACAACGCACACCTGTTACAGTACAAAGATACACACACAACCAGAAGTAATTACACCGTATTCATGTTTCTTAGTGGTATTTCCCTCTTCTCAATCACCATGAGGAACAAATCAGGATGACAATAATACTTGTTAATTGATTACATTACCTAATACCTATATCTTAGCCCGAATCTGCCAAAGAAAGCTGTTATTGTGAAAGTGCGATGACGCTGCATTGTGTGTCTTTTGGTTGGGTCTCCTTATGTTGGAAAGGAAAGAAGAAAAGGAGAGAAAAGAGGGAAAGAGAGAGAGGAGAAGAGAGAGAGAGAGAGAGAGAAGGTGCCTGCAGGCTGAATAATAAATGGGGAGGGAGAGAAGGTCAAAAATGAACACCATCTGGTTACATATAAATTGCCTGTGCTTGGCCTGTGTGTGCGTGTGTGTGAACGTGCATGTGCGAGGGCTTGTGTATGCATCTGTACCGTAGGCGTCTTGAGGCCGCAACAGACAATAGAGCCAGTGGTGCCAGCATGTAGCCACCAGCCTCCACAACCCCTGTTACAACCAACATCAGGTGGAGAAGAAACCAGACATCACTCACGTTCAGGCTCCCGCCTCCCTCCCCCCCCCACCGCCCACTCACTCCCTCTCCACCCTCTTCTCTCCCCCTCTCCCCCGCTTGCCCTCACTCACTCCCCTCACATCCTCCCCCCTCTTCCCCCCCCCCGACACACACTCCTCTTCTCTCCCGCCTCTCCCCCGCTTTCCCCACACTCCCCACCCCCCTCTCCCCCTTCCCCCCCTCACTCACTCCCTCACTCTCACTCTCTCGTTCACACTCTTTCACCATTTCTCTCTTTTCTCTTTCTCTCACCTCCCCTCTCCCCCTCTCCCCCGCCCTCACTCACTCCCTCACACCCTCTCCCTCTCCCCCCCCCCCCTCACTCACCCCTCACACCCTCCCCTCTCCCCCCTTCCCTCACTCACTCCCTCACACCCTCCTCTCTCCCCCGCCCCCCTTGCCCTCACTCCCTCACACCCTCCTCTCTCCCCTCCCCCCACGCCCTCACTCACACCCTCTCCCCTTCACTCTCTCTTGCCCTCCCCCTCCCTCTGTCACACGCTCTCCCTCCCTCCCATCCACCCCTGTCCCTCCTTCCCACCCACCCTCCCTTTCCCCCAAGCTCTACTCCCCCGTGGCTACAGATCATTGCCAGCCGAGCTACAGGCCACTTGCTGCCTGACAGTCAGCTTCACTAATGGGCCTGGCTGTTTATTTGGTTCTGTTGGAAGTGGATTAGCAGGGGTAATTATGGTTAATGATCTGCCTGCTCACCCTACTGATCTGTAGTCAACCTCTCACAGCTAGCTCTGTAGCTGGTAGCCCCACTAATATGGTGTAATGTTACCCATTAGCTATAGGAGTGTGCTTCACCATGAAAGAACCCCCTGGTATTGTTCATCGACAAGGAAAGCTCTGACATGATCGAAATATGGTTAAAGTCAATGCGGATCAAAGTGATCTGGGAATTTTCGATCTGTTTCCAAAAAGACATTTGATCTCGGGTCGTAGTATTGAAATAGTCGGTTGGTGACGTGGTTATTTGGGATGGTTTGATTTGTGTTTTTGTTGTTGAATTTGTAGGGCAGACTTGACATAAGGTTTGCAAGTGTTTACTCTGCGTTTCTGAAACCTTTCGACAGAACAAAAGACAGTTAACCATCATGAACGTAAAACAACACCTCATGATAATTGTCTTTGTTGGCAAGTCATTTATTTGTTTAAAAAAATATTTTCCCAGCATATCACCTTCAGAAGAAGCGAAACACATTTGAATGAAAAACAAATTAGATAGATGTACTTGATAGATGTACTTGATAGATGTACTTGATAGATGGCATACCAACTGTGGGCGCTCGGAATTAGTCCTGTTCTGGGGCACGTAAGCACATCTCCTTCACCTGACTGTCAACTGTGTCAATGATGGATGATGACGATGGTTGTTTCATGTTTCAGTGAGTGATCATTTCTTTTTGCTGTTTCAAAATGAACTCTTTACCGTCACTGATATTTAGTTGGACCAAAACACCGAAAACTATTTGCGGTAACGTCTCCTACCTGGGAACCTTGTGCAATCAATTAGATGTTTGTTTAGCTATAGAGACCGTTTTCGGTTTTTTTTCTTCTTCAAATGCATCTTATTTAACATTTTACCAGACCTTTTAAAATACATTGAAAATGGGAAAAGTCCTTAGTTCTTCTGTTCAGTGTGAATCATCTACTTATCTACATCCTATCATGTTTTATCTAATAACGACACATTACATGGAATAGGGAACTTGAGACTCCTTTTCTTGAACAGAAACATATCTGTTCATACCCAGTCCAAACCGATCAATTGAAAGGGACATCCAAAAAAATGACATTTCAAAGAACCACTCTTTTTTTTTTTTACATTCATCCATCTTCAAAATGCGCCAGTAATAGCAACAAAGTGGTTTTCTCCCCAAAATGAAGTTTTGCTTTAATCAAATCACGGGTCAGAGAAGCATATTTTGGCGTGAAAAGGACAGGACACATCAGGGTTAAACTAATTACACTCTGCTAAACAGGCTTTACACTCACTATCTCAGACACATTTTCCTGCCTTTTCCAGTAATTTTTGAAAGCCTTCAAGCTGTAATAAAATATCACTTTTTGTGCATTTGTGCGTTAAACTCCCATGGTCTCATTGCATTTTTCTGATGATAATCGAATTTCCCCCTGCAGGCCTCGCTGGCTCACTCCAGCACTCTGCTCTTGTTCCTGTGAAGATGACACGAGGGTTGGGTAACCGTGGCTACTAGAAGGCTCCGGTTTGGTTCCCTTAACCGGATGTGAGCGTCGCGGGATGATATGACTGTGCCATTGAACACCACCACTCCTACGCCTCCCACCCCTCCACAACCGCCCCCCACCCCCCACCCCCCGCCGTCTCTCCCACCCACTCCCCTCCTTCCAGGGACCCTTTCAATGTGCTCTGATGCGTCATAATGGACATCATTACCCAGAATGCCCCAGGAGGCTCCAGGCGCCCTCTTCTTCAAAGCACTCCCAGCTGTGCCCGCTGTGTGATGTGCCTCTGAAGATGCACCCTCACGCTTTCAACGTCCATTTCTGCCACGCCGTCGCCTTGACGATGGTGGCGTTTACACCGCGCAGTCGTCCCCGGAAGACTCTTTCAAATTGTGAAAAACTGACGACGTCTTTCAAAGGTGCTTAGGAGCGCCTAGTTATTGTAACGCGAGGCAGTTAAGCCCTCCAAGTCTGACTGAAGATCTAATTGCGTTGTGTGGCCAACGCACAGATTGCAATCAACTCACTGATATCAAAATAAGGATGTGAGTCATTAAATCGCGCAGGGTGTCTTGCCGCTCGTGAACGGTAACCGATGTAACTGCTCCCTGGTAACAGGGTCTGTTTACTAGCAGAGCTCACACCCAGCCTGGGTTCACCCCATCCTAACCCGTAGGTGGGGTGGAGTAGCAGGGATGCTCCAGGTGTTTTGAAGGAGGAGTTCCTTTAATAAAAGCCTTGGCATCTGTATCCAATTAATCTTCTCGGCATCGCGCTGCTGTCTCTGCCCCAAACGAAAGCCCAGAATGCCTTGCGAGGCCACTTTAATTACTTTCCGTCGCACAGAATGGCGGTGAGACTGCCCTAGTGCTGACAGACAGGTGCAGGGATCCTGATTAATTAAAATAATAAAGACGAGAGGAGGAGGAGGGGGAGGAGGAGGAGGGGGAGGAGAAGGAAGGGGGGGAGGAGGAGGAGAGAGGAGGCAGAGGGGGAGGAGACGTGAAAGAGGAGAAGAGGAGGGAATAGGCTGAGGAGGAGAGGGTTTGAGGATACGGAAAAGGGAGAGGAGGAAGGGGAAAGCGAAGGAGGAGAAGGAGGAGAAGGTGGTGGAAGTGGAGGAGATGGAGGAGGTTGAACAGGACAACAGAGGAGTTGGGTCGGTGCACAGACGGCGTTGACGTGGCGAGGGGCTGTCGGGCTGGGTGGAGACGTTGATTTGCTTCGCGACAACGCGAGGCCTCGGGGCGTGACAGCGACGCGGGGGAAGGGGGGAGCTTGTCCCGCTCATGTCCTGGGGACTTTGATCCGCTTCCAATGAGTACTGCTGTCTGCTGCCACACTGTCACATTCTGGAGGCACCGCTGCCACGGCTGTCGATATGAAACGGACTTAATAAAGAGTCTCCCTTGGGATTCATCTGGTCTGAAAGCTATAGTGTTGCATTAAGCTGAGGACGTATCAGGAGAGACTGCAATTATTCCTCCTAAGAGAGCCCATTATGACTGAGCTTATTCCTCTGTCACAGGCATCACCGTGCTGAGCTAACACATCTGTGGGGATCTGTGTGAGAGCTGAAAGAACAGACTGGATGGCTGTCTTCAGTCATTGTCAGTGTTTTAGTGAGGACATTTCAAAACTTACGTTGGGTGCAAGGGGAAGGGAGTCACCCCATTGTACCGGGTGTGAGGACTGTGTGAGGTTGTGTGTTAGATTGCGTTTGAGGTTGTGTGTGTGGTTGTGGGTGAGGTTGTGTGTAATGAGTGGGTGAGGTTGTGTGTGAGGAGTGTGTGAGGTTGTGGGTGAGGTTGTGGGTGAGGTTGTGTGTAATGAGTGGGTAAGGTTGTGTGTGAGGAGTGTGTGAGGTTGTGTGTGAGATTGCGTTTGAGGCTGTGTGTGAGATTGCATTTGAGGTTGTGTGTGTGGAGTGAATGAGGAGTGTGTGAGGAGTGTGTAAGGTTGTGTGTAAGGAGTGGGTGAGGTTGTGTGTGAGGAGTGCGTGAGGTTGTGTGTGAGGAGTGGGTGAGGTTGTGTATGAGGAGTGTGTGAGGTTGTGTGTGAGGAGTGTGTGAGGTGTGGGTGAGGTTGTGTGTGAGGTGTGGGTGAGGTTGTGTATGAGGAGTGGGTGAGGTTGTGTATGAGGAGTGTGTGAGGTGTGGGTGAGGTTGTGTGTGTGGAGTGGGTGAGGTTGTGTATGAGGAGTGTGTGAGGTTGTGTGCGAGGAGTGGGTGAAAAGCATCGCCTTGTAGAGTAACTTCATCCTTCTCTTTTTCTGTTCACTTTTTGATGTTTTCATTTGAATTTAATTTCCTTTTCTTTTTCTTTCTTTCTACGTGCATTGATTGGCAAGAATTGTTCAAAGGGCCCGAAATTAAAATGCTTTCCTCAACTGCTCCCATCCCGGTATCTGCTACACCCTCATCCTGACGCAGCCGCAGCAAAGCAGAACTCAGCCATGTGAAACACCGGCATGTCACGCCTCCACTCACCTGCAAATGCGACCCACCAAACCACGTGTTCCCGTTTGAGAAAGCAGGTCCAAACGTCCTTTGATCTGGGAAATGGCTGTGTTAAAAAAAAGAAGTAGAAGAGGAAGAACTGTGCCAAAAGAAAAGTCTCAATTTCACAGTACAAAGTTCCGCACTGACTGACAGACTGATATGACGGTGTTTAGGTTCAGTACAGTAGCTATGAAGTATCACCCCGTAACCGACGTCTTACAACAGCACCAGCTTGATCTAAAACTGGAATAACCAGGGGGGAAAGCCATTACTCAACGAAAATGTAATCATAAAAATGCATTTATATAAATTATTAGAAATGTTATCGGAGGAAATTTATCAAATTCTATGTCAATAACTTTTAATATATTAGCTCACTAATTATCTTAAATTGCTGCGTAGACATGAGACTTGGAGCAGCGGGTACAATTTGATTCGACAGCATTGTACATATTCAGGAGGTTATTGTGAAAACACAAACACGCAAATGATAAAGGTGTATCCAGCTCTCCTCAAAGCAGTCATGACACCGTATCCCCTCCAAGGAATCAATGTGTGAGGATTGTGGTTCATTTTATACCTTGACCGAGAAGCTGACTAAGGCATGAGGAGTTGTAGCCTACTCGGTGTTGATGGAGTGCGTCGGGTGGAGAGTGGAGTTCGCAGATGAGGAAATGAGCGTTACACGCCCTCTACTGGTCACACAGCGGTATCAACGATTGAATCCATTAAATTCAAGTGGCGTTTGGTCAAAGGGTTGACTTATTTTACTGCACGTGTTTGCGTAGATAAAAACATTTTTATGTTTGACATGTTGTCTTTGTGTAACTTTTGTGTGATGTTTTTTCATCAAAACCTGAAGTATTCTAAAGCAACAGTAAAACACACTATTCTTATTACAATGCTCGACATATTGATGCTTGAATGAATAAATCTTCATTACAAAAAAAAATCTTATTTTCTCAGAATCTCATTTTGTCTCCATTCCAGTTTTAGTCAGAAGAAAGCTTTGGTTTTGCAGAGCTACCGATAATCATTCTAATGCTAAATTAGGTTTTCATAATGCAATTCTCTGTTTCTGTTTTTCTTGAACAACATCACTGAAAATGTTTGGAGATGTAATTTCAGTCTGGGCCCACAGTCAGATGTCCTGTCTTTCCTTCTTCTTTCAGGGTTCTTCTGTGTCTGCTGTTCTGAGGAGAACCCTGACCGATGATCTAAGGTGAACCCAGACTGATGTTCTGAAGGGAACCCTGACTGCAGTTCCTTTCTAGTCCGTCTTGTGACAGAACAAGACAGACACGCCTGAAGAACAGTGAGTCGCAACAGGTTACTCAAAAGTGATGGACTTGACAACCAACGGAAACAAAACAATCTTAGTTTACCTAATAATAATAATAATAACAATAATAATAATCATAACAATAATGTATTCTCTTAGCAGCCTCCTATACAGAGAAACAAGTAGGGATTTGAACCTATGACCTCTTTGATCCCTTCTGTACCCCCCTCTCTCTCCGTCCCTCTCTCTCTCTCTCTCTCTCTCTCTCTCTCTCTCTCTCTCTCTCTATCCAGTGAGGCTAGGTATCTGGTAATATTAGCTCCTCTGTATTCAGTGAGGCAGGGGAGCTGGTAATATCAGCTCTCAGTTTATTGAGAGATCCATTATTCCAGGACCCCTGCTGGTAACCTTTAACCCTGGGTGACCCCTTCCGTGTTATGACCCCAGCCCAGCCGGACCTCTGTACCAGTCAGTCCACAGTTTCCCTCGAGCATCACCCTCACCCCCCTTCACCCTCCCCTGTCCCCTCCACACCCCCATCAGTCCCTCCACCTCTCCCACCCACCCTCCTTCTGGGACAACGCCATTAGGCTGCCATTAAAAACACAACCAAGGGAGAGCTGCGTACAGTCGAACGTCGCCATAAAGCATTCATACCAACGTCTACAGGCTCCGATTTCACTGAATGAATTATGACATAATTGTTTTGCCATCACAGCAGATGTAGGAAAGTGACAACATAGGAAAACCCATCAAACCCTATTCCAGAAACACATTTATTGAAACGTCACTTGAGCAGTTTTCGGAAGTACATCTTTTTGGAGGGTATTGGGGAGGAAAATCCCACTCTTGTGCATTGGGGGTAACTTTATATAAGCCTTCATTTGATGGGTCCACAAACTGCACTCTGCCTGTTTTTAGACAGCCCAGTCAAGCACAGGGACTAGTGTTGAAAGCAAATACCTGATTGTATTAGTGTCTCCCCTCTAAGCTGTTGTCACCTAGCTGACCGATTATAAGCAATTACCTGCTCTGTCGGAATCCTAGCCGAATAGATTGAATTCAGATTGATTTCTGCCCAGGAAAGAGGAGGGAATTTAAAGCCTTTTTTAATTGGGTATTTGGTGTGTGCTGATCTGAACACTGTGTTCCTCTCTAGGGATCCTTTATGGGGCAATAATGGCATCGGTCTGCAGTCTCGTCTGCTGTCTCCTCTCAAGGCCATAACCCTACATTTGCTCTGAGTGCTTTTCTATTATGCATTGATAGTTGAGCATCAATCAATAAGGGGAAACTGAAAACCCAGCGAAACCAACTTCTTAAGTGTAAAACGCCTCTTAATACCGGAGGCCTTTCAAACAACTTAACCTGCACGCTTTTTATCCTCCCTCCCTTCCTCTCTTCCTCCCTCCCTCCCTCCCTCCCTCCCTCGTTCCCGCTGGTCTTCCAGGGACACTTATCGGGGCCTGGCGACAAGATGTTTTATTTAGAGGGTTGAATGTATGCTCCTTCGGAGAAAATGCACCAGAACTGCTCCGCGCTTCAGGATTTCAACACTCTCAGCGTAAGCTTGTAAATCAACCTTTTCTGCTGTAAAGAGGCTGTTCCACAGATCCGCATATTCTGTATATTCTCACTGGTTTAGTTCTGTGCCAGGGTACCTCTGGATTACCGTACTCAATGAAACACAATACAGATTTTGCTTTGTGTGGATTTTCAGATCATTTTCATCCTTGTGGTTGTTGAGGTCTAAACAGTCCGAGGATGGCCAAGGTAAGACCCTGTCTGGAAATCAAATCCTGTCAGCGCTTTCCAGACGATACCAAGGCTGTCTTTCCTCTCCAAAGGTGCACCATAAACCTCTGCCTATCGCGGAACCAAACCCCCCCAGAGTCACCTTTCACATGGCCAATGCCATGGTTCACACAATCTGGAAGATTCCGGGAAAAAGTCGGGGAGAACCCGAGTCTGACCTGGAGATAAGAAGACATCTGACCCACCTACACTGGGGGAGATAAGAAGGAGACAGTCACAGCAATGAACCGCCACACAATACACAAGCCCACCTCCACCCCACCTCCACCCCACCTCCGCCCGCCTGACCAAAGCATTCAGCCTCGGTTCCCCACTGGTCTTGCTGTCATCACTAATGCACCTTTCTTATAGGACAATACCCATGACACCGTAAGCTTATCTGAAGCGTGTTGGAATTTCTGGGAAGTCGCGAGTTTTTCCTTGTCGTGTAGGGGTGTAGGTTTGGTAGGCTCGATTTTGGGTTTTTTTTTTTTTTAATTTGTTTGTTCGGTGTTATGTTAACATTTTTTTACTTGTGTTGTTTGATGGATTGGATTTGTGAAAAGAAGGCATGGGCTGTTCTTAATCCACCATGTTGTATGAAGTTTTATGGGACTTTGAGGTGTTAACGGACTTGAGGCTGTATATGATGCTCGGAGCACACATGTTGACAGGGAAGGGGGAATACACGTTTTCACAAATCCTATTACCCGTTTCGCCAAGTTCAGGGTTTCTTGCCACCAGGCTTTTTGAGACCCATGGAGATGAGAGGAGGGCGATGCTGGGGGGGGGTGGGGGGGTTCCTGGAGAGGAAGGTGTTGGGGGTTCTGGAGAGAGAGAGGGGTGTGGCGTGCTGGGGGAGGGTTGGGGGGGTGCTGGAGGGAGGGGGTTTTGTGTGTGTGTTGGGGAGGGAGGGGAGCTGGGTGGGGGGGGGTGGGGGTGGTTGGGGAGGAGGGGTGGGGGTGCATCTCAGAAAGGGGGGGTTGTCGGGGAGGAGCTGGAAGAGGGGGTGGTTGGGGGTGCTGTGAGAGAGATAGGGGTGGGGGGTGCGTTGGGGAGGAGAGAGGGGGGTGGGTGGGGGGTGCTGGAGAAGAGGGGGAGTTTGGGGGGAGGAGGAGGAAAAGGGGGCTTCGGGGGTGGGGGTTGTGGAGGGAGAGGAGGTGGGGCGGGTGCTTTGGAGAGGGGGGGGGTGCTTGGAGGGGGGGTTGTGGGGTGGTTGGAGGGAGGGGGGGTGGGGGTGTGCTGGAGAGGAAGATAGTGGCGGTGGGTCTGGGTAGCGAGAAGGCGGGTGTAGAGAGAAGAGAAAGGGGGGGGGGCTTCAAAGTGAACGACGGCCTCGCTTCTACTTTGGTTACACAACTTTGTTCTCCTCCTCCATTTATCAGAGCCCTCTGTCCCTTGTCGTCTTACATCTCTCGTTGGGAAGAAAGATCATGTTTTTCCACTCGTGAGCCGCCCTCTCTTTATTTGGTCCTTGCTTTCAATGGCAGGTGCCCTTACTGCTTTAAGGGGCCTACCCGTACTGGGCCTAACCTTTGATTTCGTCTGTGATAGAGAGAGGTAGGCAGGTTAATTGGGGGAGATGATTCTCCATACAAAAAACTCAATTTCCAGTTTCTCTGGGAGAGCATCTTTGATTCAGCCGTTAAATGAGTGAGATTCAATTAGCGCCTCAGGATCGCGAGTAGGCCTTCCTCT
>BROE01000006.1:3806651-3839238 GCA_036571765.1 Plecoglossus altivelis | reverse complement strand
TTTGATCTGTTGATCAAGTGGTCAAATGTTCCATAACCCCACACACACACACACACATCATTCATACAGCCATTTTAAATGATCATACCCGATGTTCCTCTGTGTTGTTTATGGGTATTATTATTATTATTATTCTATCTAATGTGCCTTTGTGTTGCTGGGCAGGTATCTGTACAGGCACCTGTTGTTATTCCACAGTAGGAACCCTAACCTGGAGGAAAAGTCCATCTTCAGGCAGGCAGATGACAGCCAGCTGCTCAGCTTGAAGAGCAACTTCACTCTGAATCTGTACCTCAGTCAGATGCCCAAAGGAGCAGCCCAGATCCCTTCAAGTCTGTGAGTCACACCCTCCACCTCTCTCTGTCTCTCTGTCTCTCTCTCTCTCTGTCTCTCTCTCTCTCTGTCTCTCTGTCTCTCTGTCTCTGTCTCTCTCTGTCTCTCTCTCTCTTTCTCTCTCTGTGTCTCTCATCTGTTGTGTGAAAGTCTCCCGTTGCACCTGGCCTTGTCTTTGAACATTGTTCGTGTGAGACTATGTTTGTGTGAATGTGCCGTGCGTCTGTGTGGTTAGTGTTTTGGGGGGGGGGGGGGGCAGTGCACGGCTGTGTGGGGTGTGTGCACCTGCCTGGTTGTGATTTGAAAGACAGCGGCCATGTGTGAGCTGTGCCAAGCAGAGATCAAAGCAGACTGACAGACATACCTGGGACATGACTGTGCCTCTCTCCCCCCCTCCATCACCCCTCCACCCCCTCCTCCTCTGTCCTGGTTTAGCGGTCTAACCCGAAAACACGCACGCTCCACACACACACTTATCCAGGCCCTCTGCGACACAAACACTCAACATCTCTCTCTCTGTCTCCCTCCCTCCCAAATAAACTTTAGCAATTGTTTATGATTTATTACGATTTCTTTCAGCCAAACAATCTTAGACAAAATCAACTTTAATCGGCAATGATACATGGATTGCATTGCAAGGCATATCGAGGACACTGCTCAGCTCCCCTCACACTTCCTCCGGCTCAGGCAGACAGCAGGGCTGCACTCCCAGGTGGATTTGGAGTTCGTAGCGTAACTTTTTTTTTCTTCCCTCCCGCTCAGGCGACTGAACCCTCACTCTATCTCAGCTTGGGAGGTGAACAACCAGATGAGCCTGCATGTAACTGTGGAGGGCAAGGTCTTCTCCGTCTTCTCCTCCACCTTCGCCCAGGCGGCCTCCACGCTGGTCAGCATGTCGGCCAGCGATAAGGTGACCCAGTGGCAGGTGCTGGGCTACCAGGGGGCTCTCCTCAGCCACTTCATAGAGCCGGTCTACGTCAGCAGTATCCTCATTGGTGAGAAGTGTTGGCTGGGGCCTCCTTTACACCGCAGTCCTCCCCTAGGGAGTTCTACCCATTTGATGTCACACCTTAGAGGGTGTGTGAGGGTGTAAAGTTAGACACCCTCCCATTCAAATAAACGGGACTATATGTCCAAACGTTTGACTGGTAGTTTGTGCGTGTGTGTGTTGCTTAAGGCTTCACAGACTTAATTGGGTTATTTCTGATTGGTTATTCTTGATTGGTTGTACCTGATGGCTGGTTGCCAGGTGACCCCAGTTGCGGTGAGGTTCGTGGGATGGAGATCGCTGTGAACCAACGTGTGGATGGCCTGATGGACCGCCTGCCCATCCACTACTGCATGCACCGGCCTCACATCAACCTGGCCCCCAGCGTGGCCCCCGGGCCCCTCGCCGGCCCCCAGACCAGTCTCTGCCTCAACTGGAGCCAGGGGGACGTGTCCCTTGAGGTGGTAGATGGACTTGAGGGACGGACAGTGCAGGAGTAAGCTCATCATAACAGTTTTATTTCCATAGCCCTCATTTTGAACACCTAGTGTCACATAGGGCCTCTAGGTCAGCATGTAAGACAAAGTATTATAGCCAGAACACCTGCTTTTGATTAGTAGCAAAGTAGCCTGCAAGTTGTATCAAGTTGTTTATTTTTACTTATGAATGTCTGGAGATCAAAGGTCATAGGTTCAAATCCCCTATCGTACGTTTTCATCAAGTTATTGCATAAAAAAATGTTGTCATTGTCTGGCCCCAGGTCACCTTTCAAGAGCAGCCCTGCCCTGGCCAGCCGCCTGTGTAAAGCTGCCATGCTGAGTCGATTCAACCTGGTTGCCAAGGAGACCCAGAGGGAGGAACTGCGGGCTGCGATTTCCTACAGACAGGCCAAGGTTAGGAACCTTCCACTCCAGGCATCAAATGGTTGCTTTCGTGTCTCCTCAGAGAATAACATCTGCTAAGTGACTTGTGGTAGCTACCTCTGATCTTAAAATGTTTTCCACTTTTATCTGTCGTTGTAGATGATGGCCGAGTCATACCAGGAGGCTAAGAGCGTGCTGAAGTCCTACCTGGCTCAGCAGGGCTATGGCTCCTGGGTGGCCAAACCTCCCATTAGTGATCACTTCAATATGTGAACACACCACCAGTAACCAACGTCTGCAAAAAAAACTGCATACAATAGGAGCTTGGTTTCATGTTTCAGCTCTGAAGCTCATCAGAAAAGTGAGACTGTAAAGAAGAGGGGATCAATTTACTGGCTGCCTCTAGATTTGGTTTGTGGTTAACGGTATTGGTTTGCATCAGACGCGTTGCATCTCACCTTAAGTTGTTTTTGTACAGATTTGAATAAATACAAATGTTTTTTTTCCCCCCTTCTAAAGAAAGTGCTAGCCAGGTTCCGTCTGAAACAGTTCACTTTGTAGCATGCACACATTGGTTGTCTGGGATCTGAGGTCATTCCTTTTTGCACTGAAATTTTAAAAACTCAAAGACCGACTCACAGAGGGAAGTGATGTAATCCATGGGACAGGTTCTCATTAGGGAATGTAGATCTAGTTTTGTGAGAGCACATGTTGACCCTCTGGTTATTTCGCAAATAAATGTACACAAAAACACAGGATATCCACCCTCTGTGTTAAAGTACACAGGAAACGTTTGGGTTTCCTGTGTTCAAGATGCAGCTCGACGTTCAGTTTTGTTTACATCAACCTTGTTTGTGGACTTGCTGCAAAAGCTGCATTTTCTCCTTGTCCAGGATAGCTTCATCTTAATAGTATGTATGCACCACTTGTATCTCGTCTTTAGGCTTGACAGTCATGCGTGATAAAACACCAACGAGGTTCAACAGGGAGTGTTTCGACACGGTGATGTATATTGTGCATTTGATGTTTGTTTAAGCTGTCCTGCATCCAAATAACCTAAAGGTTGTTTGCAAGTAAATACAGAAACTGAAATGGTTCTGAAAGACTGACTGGGTATTTGAGTGGGTGAAATCTCCTTGACCCTGTATAGACTCTCTTGGTGTGCTTTACCTACGAATGGTATCCTCATTTTAATGGTAGATGTTCAAATTCTAACGATCTGTTATTTAAAGTCAAGCTCGCATTTATGAAAGCTTTTTTTGTTTTCAGTTCTTTTAGTCGAGGCCTTTGTTGTGAATTGCAGACTGACCTGTAAAATTGCATGATCTGTTCAGCTGTGAGGAGCTCAGTCACTTTTGAAGGTGAAGATAATCTTTTCTCTGGTATTTATGACATGGGACACGGTCATATGTATTATTCTGTACTAACATCAGGCAGCGTACAGGGACAGACATTATTTGCCTAGTAACATGCTGTGTTTCAGTATTTTAGTATTGTTTACTTGAATTTTGGGCCTTTGTCAACGCTTAAACTTCTACCAAACTCACAAATGTAAGCAAAGTTATATTAGAAAGCGGTTCGACCCTGTCACATCAGGTGCATAGAGTAGACGTGGAGATGAAACAGGATATGCAACTCTTTTGATGTGGCGTGTCGACTTGCTAGTATCTTGGTTGCTTGAAATAGGCTGTACCATTCAGTGGTTGACTATGCACAACACATTTGTAGTAGATGTTAGTAGATGAAGTAGATAGTAAAATGTTCTACTCTCAAACAGTGCAACACTAGGGCTGGCTGAGAACACTGAGATCATTGGCTGTATCGTAAACGGACCTGCTGTACATTCATGTTGTGCTCGATCCTTGAAATCATGTTCTGTTGGCAGATACGAGGCAGGTTTGCGTGGGTGGCTGGTTTCAGCAGGCTTTTTGTTGCATGGAAAGATAACTCATAACTAACTAACTCACTGATCATTTGCGTTGTGTGAATGTTGTTCACTCGCCACATGAACAAACCTACTTAAAACCATTATCAGGAACCGGACGGCACAATATTTTTCTTATTGAAGTACTTTGGAGATAAAATCAACAACAGTAACAGTAAAATGGACTTGTGAGAACGGCTGAACCTAGATAAGCTGTTGATCTGTGTCATACTTACACAGCCCTGTGTGGCCTGTGGCGGTAAGAAAGTGATGAGGTCATATTTCACCTAGTGGCCTGGGTCGCTGCACAACCGGAATCCAACCTCCTCCGCTGTGAAGTTGGAGTAACCATGACGTTCAGCGGTTGACCCCCTACTCCTAGTTAGACGCTGGGATTCCAACCAACACTCCTCCAAAGTTCGCCCCCCCCCCCTCTTATCCATGACCACCTACGGTAATAACCTATGTACTTACATGAGGCAGTGGATGAAACCCAGTTAACCCACACTGTCCTACCCCATGATTCATTTGATCGTGGTAATTACATAACAAACTCAGACTTATTTAATGCTTTGATATTTTGAAATGATGCGTTTTGCACTTTAAACTCTTGGTAAAAAGGTTTTTATTATCAATGCAATAAACAATAAATACTTAAATAGATCGTCAATAAATAGATCAATAAATAACTGTCAAGTACATTAACACTCGTAACATATACTGAGAACTTTGAAATGTAGAGCCAGAATTTAGCTGCCGACTTATTCTGCAACCTACATATTTCACATCTTAGAATAGTAGCATCATCATAAGAAAGCAGCTGATTTATGCTTACAAAACATGTTAGTCTTATTGGTACCTACTGTATTCAGCAATTGGCAAGCATTTACCCGTATTGCAGTGAGGTCATTGAAGACCCCTGGCTCCTAAAATTTGTACTTGTTTTACCATACACTGCTTTACAATCTTGTAATAACAACCTCTTGAATTTTAGATGCAAACGATTAGCTCTGGAGCCACTGCAGTCCAGTCCTCAGGTTTTCAACGAACACCTTTAGATTTTCTGGAGCTTTCTTCTCGCACGTGCATTCTGAAGATAATTTTGATCCCTAAAGAGAGAAATACAGTCAACATAGTGTGCCTTGTTTTTTTGCGTGTGGCTAAAATAATGTTGCAGTTTTTGAGAGCGAAAGATCCCTTTTGACACCTATTTGAATACAACAAGCGACAACATTACACTCACTCTTGAGTCTTCTGACGATTCTATTGATTCGATCAGGTTTTCCAAGCTGTCAAGGACATCTTCCAAGTGTCCGGACTCGGAGCATTCGTCCCTGGCCCTGACCAGCTCGATAAAGGTGCAGTTCAGCGAGCTGTCTATGCATTCCTGGAAGAGAAAGACACGTTAGAGTTCAGGCAACCAGACAGCTGCTGTGGAGAGGATTGCGGGCTGGGAAGGAAGTGTGTTGAAACCTTCATCTTAGCAGCTGCGCTATAGAACCTGCAGCAGTGGTCCAGTAATGTTAACAGAGCCGATGTCTCAGACAACATGAGCCATTTATTTATGCTTCACACAATGGAGAATGAGAGGTCAAACCCCTTTGTTTTATAGAATCAGATAATAGTCGTACCTTTGTAAAATCTGAAGAGTAGAAGGTTGAATTCTTTTCCTGAAGTGGAAGAAAGTTTTTATTTTATTTTTAGTAAGAGGCAATCAAGCATTTCATCTGTTTCACCAATAAGAATTTTATAGTAACTTACACAAGTTATTGAGCTGTCAAGCAGTTTCTTAGTGTCCTGTAGCATATCTTTGATTATGTCCGTGTCGTAATAAAAGGTTGAGGTATTTGGAGATCCAATCGGTTTTCCATTAAGAAAAGAGATGGAAAGCACGCAAAAAACAATCCTCAAAATGTGATGCATGGTAGACTGGGAGAGGTCTTCAGTATCCTTTTGGATGTGCAGGTCTGGAAGTGATCAGTCTGAGAGGTTAGGTGTTTTAGATTATGAGTGAATAACTTAGCCCTCTTTTTATACTGTATGCTCATGTCCTCATGTGTGGGCAAACTATTTTTTTTTTCCTTTTGATGACTCTTGGGTTTTTTTTTTCTCTCGGTGATCAACAAGGGTGAAATCCCTTCAAACCACTTTCTCATTAGTACACTCATCATTATTATTGACGGAGGTTAATGTGATTCTCTGCCTGTTTAGCTTAGACAACTGAGGCATTGCACATTATAGGAAGGACAGAATAAAATTGAACAGATTACTTAAATGGTGAGTTATTATGTTAGGTTTGAGTTAAATGGCCATAGTAGCACCTGTGAGCCAACATTCTCCTACCAGGCAGCTATTGCTCATAAGAATTTGTTGTTAATTGACTTGCCTGATGAATAGAGGGATAAATAAGACGTTTCTTATCAGGCATTTTTCCATCTCGTGTCAGAATCTCAGGACCAATGCTTGCACAACTGTAGGTCTGGACCTTTCATAGATGGGTTGACCTACTTGTTGCCAGGTTCCCAGTGGTGTTTTTCCTACTAAACCCCAGCTGTCCTCCAGACAACGCACACTTTTTAAGGGCGTCTCTGTCACTTCTTTATCTACGACATTGGAGTACAACATGATTTAAGCAATAGGTGGCTTGTTAGTTGTGTGATTACTGCTGTGGCAACAATGCATTTATTCCCCTCATCAGTTCTATAAAAGTAGATTGCCTTCGACTTTTGTCAATTTGTTAGTTATTCGGCTAGCACTGCAACAAACGACAGTGTGACAGATTTCACAGCTTAACTCGTTCAAGTTTGCCATTTTAATGTATGAAGCAAGAATTTAAATTCAATGCCCAGCACGAAAACATGACCGATGACCCAATCAGACCACCAATGCGTCACCTGCTTGGAATGAGACCGCAGTGACCCCCGTCTCTAACGAAACAAGCCACAAACGAGGCTTTCTTTGCTTAAATAAGACACGTTCTCACTCAGGGCCGAACGCAATGTGACCCTATGACCCTGTGACACCGAAACTGGTATACCTTTGGGATCTTTTTGGATCCACACCACGCGTCTGTTTTAAAGATGGTGCGAACAGAGGGTAGATGTGTGATTTTCATCGTACAAAATCGAAGCCTCTTGCTTTATAGTGTTTGACTTCTGAATTGGTTTAGCAGCGTGGCATCACTCCACAGCAAGGTTCGTGAGTTTTGCTGTGATCATGATTTTGCACAGTTTGACCGTAGAAGGATAGAGTCTACTGTCATAGATTAGCTCGATGTCAGATTACCCAATGTCGACATAATCCATCGCTAACGCTGACGAACAGCTCAGATGCTGTGATGACTGGAGGTGAGCTGCGTAAACCTGGTTGTTTAGTGGAAAGAGTAAGAGTCTGGTTCTGTGGGAAGAGATGGTTTCCTGCTGAAGGGGTTTCCCTGTTGGGGCAATAAGGATCTTAATCATTCCTAATGTTCTATTGTGTCACAGAACCGTTGATTTAGCCCACTGACAGCTTGTAGCAAATGACTTATTTTCCGCTGTCGTTTTTTTTGACTGATGATGCATGGTTGTTTAAGTAAAATAAGTGTAATTAATGGTTTGGGCAGGGAGAGGGTGGGGGTTTTTGTGTGTGATCATGCTTAGCTTCCCAGGGCGTCGGGCCTGTTTCCAAGGCGTCTCTGGGTAAAACTTCCCTGCAGCTATATGTCCTAAAAGTCTAGAAAACCTAGAAAGATCCAGTGAAGACAATGAGCATTGACTTCTAACAACACACATGACAAACAAATGAAGAAATGAAGACATTATTCACAAACCAAGCTGAACTCAGGAAACAACTATTAAGATATTTAATAATACTATGTTGGTCCAGCTTAATTTAAGTACCAAAGACATCATGCATATATGGGTTGAGTTTGGGTTTGAGTCAAACTAAGAAAATGACGATAAAGGTCTTCTTTGAAAGGCCTGTCTTGAAGATGTTGGACTAATTTGTAAATATGGAGGAAAGGTAGTTACGGTGTTTTTCCGGATTCTTGATGTACTTAGATATGTATTCATGGCTCTGCTAGAGCCATCTTAAAAGGAAGCTATTTTTTTGTCATAATCACCCTTGTTCATTCACCTCAGTCATTTTAGTACTTCAGTGAATCGTCATCGGTTTGACCACAAAGCCCACGTCAACCTATTGTCCCTGTGTCCTCTGGAACTTTCTCTATTTTACATTTTCCCCCAATGAAGGTCACTGCTGTGTTACGGGTACCCAAATCCTGTCATGAGGTGTTTGACTAAGGGGGTGGCAGGATGAGAAGGAGTGGATTAGGAGAAGACGGTGATCTCTCAATGTATTGCGATTATCATGTTATAAGCATAATTTTGGACCTTTTTATAATGATGGTGTTTCTTGAGTGGACGGCCTTTTCCAACGCGATTTAAGAGGGACATTTGAACCTGAGACCTCTTGATCTATGGTTAAATGTTCAATCCACTACATGAATCATCTAATCATTTAAAAGGTTACATTTACATATCTACCATGATCTAGTGTTAAAATACATGCTGCGTAAAATAGATGTGCACAGGCTCTTTAAAATAGGCTCAAACAAAGACAAGACTTGCACTATGCATGCACGATGCTACTCATGGAAAATATAAAGTAGCTTAAGTAGAATTTGACGGTGATTCAGGAAGTGATCAGAGACAGTCCTGCACCACTGAAACATCCAGTTATGTTCCTTGAAACCAGAAGGTGTTTGGTTTAAATATCCTTTACTAGACAGACCAGAGGTAGACATATAAACAGATTTATTTACTTCTCTCAAATGTGTTACTGTGATATGAATGAGTTACATTAGGTGGCGGTGTTGTTATCCCTGAGTTTCCATAAATCCACACCTGAATCTTTGACCTTTGAAGTCACAATCATGGTTTCACACCTTCAGATGGGTTAGCCCACTTTCCTTTCAATCTGGGATGTAGAAAGACGCCTGACTAACTTTAGAAGTGAACTGGCGTTTGATTTCAGGGGTGATGGTTAATAGCATAAAGGAAAGAAACCACAAACTACTATGAGCAGATAACGATCAGCCTAGTCTAATGTGTGCCATTAAGGAAAAGCACCACAGGCCTACACGCTGTCGTCACAACGTATATCTGAAACTTTGTAGGTTTTCTATGTCTCCCCCTGGAGTTATTGCAGTACCTGTAAGGCCAAGAGCAGGCTACCTAATGGAAAAAGGACTTAGTATTCATCATCTGTATTTCAATTATATTCAAATGAAACAGAACTAGCTCACAGGTTGTTCCATGGAGAGCCTCCCCACAAATGACTGACAGATGATATCAAGAGCTTTGAACTTGATAAGACATGCAACTCTTTTTTTGTCTTTGTAATTAAGTTCATATATCTTTGATATATACATCACTTCATATATACATCTTTTGTCTTTTTTTGTTCAGGAGACAGTTTTGGAGAGAGACAGGAGAGCAGGGAGAGAAATTGAGTATGCGTGTACTTAAAGTACGCACTCTTTTGGCCGAAATTCATCAGTTACAAAGAATAAGAATTTACACGTTGGGTCACCAATCCTGGTCCTAGACAGCTACCATCCAGACTGTTTTACCTTCAACCTCATTTTAGCACAGCTTTTCATTCATTAATTAATTAATTCATTCATTCTACTAATGAACTGGATGATGAGCTGAATGAGGCTACATTATGTGCAGTTGAAGTGAAAACCTACAGGATGGTAGCCTTCCAAGATCAGCGTTTGTGACCCTTGTCTAGGGCCTATGTTTCCTTGCCTACCACTAATCTAATCTATCCTAGCCTTGCTTTGTATTGGTCCAGCCTAGCCTAGCTCTACGGTAGACTAGCCTAGCTCTACGGTAGCCTTGCCTAGCTTTATGGAAGTAGACTAGGTCAGTGGTAGCATAGCCTAAGTCTATGGTAGACTAGCCTTGCTCAGTGATAGCCTCTGCTAACCCTAACCCTCCAGGAGCGGAGTTGGCGACTGCTCATGTTTTTACATCCCAGATTTACACCCCAATGTAAATTATACAGTGTTTTGTGTTGTGATTTTCTTTATAAACACATTCTGTCTGTATTTTCAAATGGATTTCTTTGTAGTATTAGAACTTAGATAAGAAAAAAACAACAAACAATTATCATGATTTCTATTTTCGTTTCCTAATTTTAGCACAAGAAATGGTGTCGAAAGTTTTACAAAATAGCAGCATCAGTTATTAAACAATGCTTTGTTTTTCTACAGTGTCAGCAGGAATACCTGCAAAGTGCAATAAGGGGATTCTGCTCCTTGACTTCAGGAAAACCCAGCATGTGAGCCAACCACAGGTATACCCCACCTGTTACTCTGTACAAACCACCTAACCCACAACATCTGTCTCACAGCCCCTAAACCATCATGCCTAAACAGCACAACTACACTTACAATAACTTGTGAAATCTTCCATTTAAGAGTTGCCAAGACACCGGAGGGGTCTGGTGGACAATCTGTATTCAAATGACTTTTTATCAGAGACAAAGTGCTTTGGTGGATGAAGGTGAAGAATGTGTCTAAGCAGGATGTGCATCACCAAAAGAGATTGTTGTTGTTGTTGTCACTGAATTCCCCCTCCCCTCCCAGCTCTGGGAAATCAGGCAACAGGTTGAACACCTGCTCACAGCATCTAGCACCTGGTATACTGAGAAAACTATGGTACATGTGGCTTACCTCTTCTATAGCTTAGCAGGGACAACAACATGTTTAGTAGCAAGCAGAAAAAAGCCCCCAACAAATTTTTTTTTTTTTTAGGTGACATACTTTAGTTACATGGTAGCACTACCAAGAGTTCTCCAAGAGCTAATGCTTCTTTTAATGCTTCTTTAGAAGGTTTTGTAGATCTTTTTATGGTTGCTTAGCCATCTTTAACATGGCAACCCAGTCAGACATGACAGCCAAGAATTACACAAACGTTCTTAGATCTGTTTTATTGAGTCTAGTTTGAACAGATGATCCCACTTTGCGACTGGCAAAACAATAAATTAAAACGTTCATGACTTAAAATAGCATCAGAGTTTGAGCTACAGAGAACAGCATAGTTTGTATATCTGCTGTCAACAACACATATCGGCACAGATATTTCATACAAACCTAGTATCAACAAACATTATCAGAACATTGTTAGAAATACCGTTTTCCTGATAATCAACATTCATTTTCTGTCTATAAGATCTATTGAGTCGATAAAAACAATTGACAACAAACTCAAAGTCATCACGTGAATAAATTAATGACATCCTGCATACACAGGGTGAACTGGTGAAGCAAAAAGCAGCTCTGAGAATTTGGTAGTAAAACTATCCCACTTTGCATATTAAAAGAATAAATATTAATTAAATAAGTTATCTAGCAGGCAGGCCGTAGTACTTCATGATCTGGCCTCTGGAGGGCGCACAGCGTAGTGTTCTTTGCACATTCAGCCATCGCTCAGTCAAGGCTTCCATTTACTTGCTGTTAGCCTTTTAGGAGAACAGCATAGTAGATATAAGTTAGCATGAGGTTGGCACTATGAAAAGACGTGTTGCTACAGTTCATTGGATGTCTGTGAGTTGAATTCAAAGTAGGTACCTTCTGGAACAGCAATTTCAACTGTTGCATAAATTCCGTGGTGTCCTTCTTTGGATGTGAATCACAAGATGTACAGTTTGTGCCCTGGAGAAACGCAAAACAACACAGACATTTAGATTCCTGCCAAATGGGATTTGTTTCTTGCAACGCAACACTAGAGGTCTACGTTTATGAAATTGATAGTTACCTTGATCTCATCTGGACTGCAGAAGTTCACACCCTTCACCTGAACACAACACATTTGTGAGGATTAAACCTTTTGTTCAGCGCTGTCTTCCTATCATTGCATCGGTTGTATTTTCGCTAGTTGTTCCCTGTGACTCACCGTGAGTGGATCTTGTAGGTTTCTGAGCAGCAGCAGCCTCTGATTGTTTTCCCTGCGTCTCACCGTGAGGGAATCTTGTTGGTTTTTGAGCGGCAGCCTGGGATTATTTGAAGAGAAATTACGCAACTGCTCTATGAAGCAGTGCAAAGCAGAGATCGAGCAGCAGTTCTGAAAACCACAGAAGAAGACGGTAGAATTAATTCACTTTAAAACTGAACATTCTAGATGTCTGACATCTTGGGGCTTGATGCAACATGTCATCAGTTGTAGTAAGAGTACATGGATGGATGGGTGGATTTTCATGCAGCACACAGACCCTAACACACATTGGACTAGGTATGTGGTGTGTAAGCCACATGGAGGTGCTGTTAGTTATTTATTCGGAGCCCCTTCAACTTGAACAAGGCATCGCTAACCTTCCTGGGGCCCATATGACATCAAATCAGATGCAATCTCATTAGCCTTTTAGAATACATGGCAAGGACATCCCTTTAAACACAAATCAATTCAATCGTAGAATTTGAATGTCATGAAAAGAACAATTTTATGAACAGAGTTGATCTGCTGAGTGATGCGTTGATGACCATACCCACTGCACACTAATTTATCCAGACAGAATTGGGATTGTTGTGTTGGATGGTATTACGCACGCAGGACAGCAGGCTTATCTTGACATCTTTACTGCAGACACACTACCCAACTCCCTTCTAGGCTGGGAACGCACTGTTTTTGAGAAGTACTGTATCATGTTGATATGAGATGCCTTTCATATCTTGATAGAAACCTGTCTTACAGTTGAGTTAAATCAATCCGGTGTCCGTAGAATGCAGGATGTAACAAACACGCACGGCCAATCATTATGGTTGGAACGGCATTAATGATTGGAAGGCATTTGGACTGAATGCAATGATTGGACAGGCTACTTGTCTGCCTACCTATATCCTGCAGTCATGTAGAACAAAAATAGGCTATGGAAGAGGCTCTTAAAAGGGGGGGGGGGATTTTGGTTTAAATCATTTCAAACTTGAGTGTAAATTGCCTAACCTGCCTTTAATCTGTCTTGTCTGTGGACTGGTAAAGCTTTCTGAACATTCCTACTTAAAAAAAACCCTTTCATTTACTTTACTCATTTCCTCATTATTCAGTACACGCATCATAACTGACTTCACCTGCCTTCACATTGTAAATAGTAGTTAACAATTACAGTAAAAATGTTCTGAATTTCGCAATGCATCCGTTGTAATTAAGAAGACACCGTTAAGGTTCTCAGTGGGCTCCGTCTCTATGCAGTCTACATCCACCATGTCGTCTTCACCACAGAAGGAGGCTGAGCTGAGTGATTCGGAAGGTATGTTTCCCTCAAAACATACCATGGGACATAACTATATACTAAGCTAGCCTCTGAGTTTCGTTTCCACGCGTCCGGTTGTCCTATCTCCCGTTGACTTGTTTTGTTCAACTGAAGGGAAACTTCTGAGAAGAGCAGGACCAAAATTGTTCTGTGTACTTTGTTGCAAACGGAAAATAAACTTGAAATTCGAAACTGGTAGGCAAAGTAAAGTTTCCTGTATGATGTGTCCATACATAATATCAGTTAAACTGCTCCACCTACTTTCAACATGCATTTTGTACGCGAAGGCTGATGAAACCCCAAAACAGATTCCCCAACAAATTGCACTGGTCAGTTCATTGGAGCACCCAAACACCTAATTCAAGTTTTGAAATTAAAGCTCCAAAAATGAAAAGCCTTCTCTATATGACTTAATGAACGAGACCCAGGGCACAGTTGAAGTTCCATGACCCACAAAGATACTGTAATTGCTCAACACATCTTGCCTAAATGTGCTCTCAAGTCACACCCAGAGATCTGGAGATGTTTTCAGACTGACTCAGAACAACAGATCAAATGCCAAAGTGGATATACTGATTGTGAATCTGATGAACAACTCTGATCCTCAACAAATATGATTCATCTGTTATGACTAATGTCAGTTTCCATTCAATGTATTCTTCCTTGTTATTTCCAATAAAAAAGAAATGTTGTTTGAATAAAGCCATCAAGTTTCCTTCTTTATCGCAGTTGGATCGGCCATAATGTCAAACATCTCTACATCCAACCGCTGTTTTCTCATATCAACAATAATGTTAAATAATCTCAATTTCCCTCATTTAGTTTAATTGATTTCAAGTAAGAATTTCAAATAACCTTTTTAATAGGTTCAAAGAATCTTTTTAAAGAAGGAGATCCACACAATGGTGGTGTGTCAAGAACTTCCGACCCAAACACTGAACACTTCAGAGAAGGCTTATGTGTTTTGCATGTGATTAATTAGTCCTGACCCTGAGTAACAGTAACGTGGTCAAACCTAATAAATCCACCACACTTGACTGTTATCCGGAGACCACGGCAGTGTGCTCTACTGCACTACAGTTTAGATCATGACTCAGGGCTACCACCGCACAGCAGTCAAACCTCAAACAACAAACAAACAATGACCATGTTGATTGGCTCAGAAACGTAAAGCGAGGGAAATGACTTACGTCGACTTCCAAAGAGGGGGGCGTGTGAAGGGTCAAGTTGCTTTCCTGCAAGACAAGCAAAAGAATGTGTAAGGTCTTGATGTTGAAATGTCACCACGCTCAAACCCCCTCCCCCCCAAAAAGAAATTGGATATAGTTGGACTTACCTTTATCATTTTTTTAAAATTCTCTATTCGGTTGAAAACTTCTTGTCGTTTCCTTTGAATCAATGCCTGGTCATCTCTCCCTGCACAGACCACGACACAGCAAGTGATTGCTACCAGGCAACAAACAAGCAGTTTCATTGTCTCAGTTTGAATAAGCAAAAGCTCACGACTAATAAAGGATGCTTTTCAGATCATAGACAGGTACCATAGACAGGTTACATGCTTACCTTTATATATTTATCCATCAGGACACAGGAAAACCACTTTTAAGAGATTGGAAAACTGCGGAAACTGTTGAGTGAGTAATTACTTTTTCTTTTCCATTAGCCTGTACCGCTACGTGAGCGTGGCGTCGTGGCATGAGCAGCGTGGGGAGGAACAGGGTAGTAACATGCTCTCTGCACATATAGGGCAGGAAACGAAAGGAAAGCAACAGTTCCCATTTTCAAGTTGAATCACTGGACTCCATCTAGATAGACGTGTGTGTGAGAGTGCGTGTGGTTTGCAAGTGTACAGGAGTGTGTGTTTGTCTCGTTGTAAGCAGGTCGTAGTCCAGGTGACAATGTCCCTCTCAACATTGGATCAATTAAACACATTTTGACTTGGTGCAATAGGCAAAACGATTCATAAATACTTTGAGGGGGGGCTGATGTTATTTGGGGGATGTTTTATATTGTACACACCAAGGATTGCAGGAGCAACTACCTGGTGATTTTCTCTCACAGGTATATCTCCTATACAGCTACTGCTAAAAAGCATGAACAGTTTCTCTTGCATTCCTTATCTAGAATAACAACTGCAGAACTCAAGTCTGATCTTACAGTGACACGAAAATGTTTGTGTCAGCTTTACACAGACACAGTGGAGTCTGCAGTATAGCTTGAACGTTACAGTACTTATATATTTAGAAATATATCAAATATATTTCAACGCATTTATTTTCATTTTGAAGTGCAGTTTTTAAATGCAAAGCTTGATGTGTTTCCAGCTACAGATCCCAAACGTCTGGTGCTGCATTCCTGTCCTGTCTAGCATGACTCAGCCAGGAGAGAGTGTGGCGCATGCATGCCTGCGCGTCTCAGCGTGTGTCTCTCTGCAAGTGTGCGCCTCTGCTGTGTCAGTGTTCTCGTGAGAACGTGGGCGGCGAATCGACAAGGCAGGATGTTTGCCGTCTCATCTTGTGGGCCCCTGCAGTCGAAACTCAGGAAGTGAATCTGGCGGACCTAGTGAGAAAAACGCTTGGTGGTGTTGTGGAGTGCAGCGTGAAGGAAATAGTGAGTGGGGGAAAGGCTAGCTTCTACTACCGCTGTCACTAGTGCTCTTACCCATAGTGTCACTGCGGATAGGGAAGGCCCCCCCAGTGACCCCATCACCACCCCCACACTATGCTGGGGAAGGAGCCTGCGTGGACCGGGCATTCCCTACCTTCTTGGGAGTCCCTCGTTCAGGTTGTGACGGAAGGGAATAGAAAAGGTTTGTAGTGGGAACAGGTGAAATGAATCAGAAGTTTCCTTTGGCCAAGTCATAGTAGTATCTGAATATCTGAGGTGATGCTCAGTGACTGTGCTCAGCATGTCACATGTCCGCTAAAAGGATGTTTTGTCGTAATGTCCCTGGTGTGCTGGCGAGGTGCGTGCGTGTGAGTGTGTGTGTGTGTGTGTGTGTGTGTGTGTGTGTGTGTGTGAGTGTTAGCTCTGTGGTGTGATGCGTTTGACTCCAGGCTGAAACACGTGGTTAAGGCGCCTGCATTTCATGTAACATGGACCGAATGCCAACCAGAAAATCTGATTATAGTGTACATATATAATGTACATGTAATAATACATTTAGATTAGATTACATCATTACATTATATAGTATAGATTATATAATAATCTGCATTATGTGCAAACAATATACTATATTTTTATGTATATTGTAAGTTCCATTGCAATCCAAAGGTTACAATTTTTTTATGGTTGTGATTTTATAAAACATTTTTGTTATTTAAAGGTACATGCATGATCAGAATGGTGTTGTCCTAATTTGAGTCAAAAGAGTTTATATAAAGCATGTCATATTTCATTGTGTCATCCACATATCTATAATAGGAAATTCAACATCTTAAATCAACTAGCTCGGTCGATTTAATACTTGCACATTTGCACAATGTATTTTGCCAACGGAAGCTAAATATGCATCACAGTCACAAACATGTATGGTGTAAAAATACTTCTACATATTCACTTCCCTCACCCTGCGTAAGTAACCTTTTCATTTTTTTAATTGAACCTTTTCTACATTTATATATTTTTCAAGAAAATCTTACTTTACAATATCAGCATTTTGTCATCTGACCTCTGACTATTATAATAATCCCTGACGAATTTGAAAACATCCTAAATATTGCATCAGCACCGATCCTAAAATGTGTTTAGAGTCTCGTTTATTGCGTAAACACACTAGAATGCATCTCTCACTCCCACTCACAATATTGACATTTCCTACTCTGCGGTCTGTGAGGTGTAAACATCTTGCTGGGTGTGGATGACAGCTATGTTGCTCCAAGCATGATGCCAACATGGCTGTCTCTTGTGTTGGCAATCCTCTGGAAAGAGAAATCATACCCACAAGTTCTCAAAGCAGTCACTGAAAATCAAGCGAATCCATAAAACAGATCATTTTATCCACCATAGATTTATCTTCGGGTTTAATCAGGTAGACAATACCATTTTGTGGGGATGATTCAACATGAAACTTAAAGAACCAGTCACTGATATGACGGTAAACACTCAGGAAGAAGACTTGGCCGTGGGTGGGGATTCTCCTGACTTGGTGCTCTGCATCGCAAGAAAAGCAATAATGACACAGCTAGTTCATTGTATTTGAATAACATTATATATTGATACAACGAGGCTGGTACTGGTCAGAGATGGCGAAAGTTCACCCATCTTTCACTGCAGTGGAAGTACAGATACACATGTTTGGTTCAAGTCTGGTTCAAGTTAAAGTTCGGACAACAACTCTTTTCCTCAAGTTAATGTAAAGAAGTAAGGGCTCTGACATGCACATAAAAAGCAGCCTTTACTATTACGTATTGAACCTCACGTCATTTTGATACAAAAAGATACTATTGACACACAGCACATTCGCCAGGAATCCACTTTTTTGACACAAAAAAATGTCCCTTAGGTGATCAGGAATGGCTCTGTGCTCTGTCATTTTGACATAGCTAACTGATATCCAGAACAACCTTTAAAAAACAAAATTCTGACGCTTTTTTTTACATTGACTTGAGTAAAAATGTCTATGATCTTTCTTTTTGAAACTTTAAAATATATATTTTTTGTTCAACCTTTCTAAAAAAAGGGACATTTTTTTGTTAACAACTTTTTCCAATAGGTTTTATTGACAACTTTCTAACAATGTATTTTTTTATTTTCCTTTCTAACTTTTTTTGTAACCTATTTAAAAATATATTTATCCTTTATAACATTTCTTTCACATCGAAAGGAGACGAAATAGGAGGAGAGAACAAAGAACCCTAAAACAAAGTAGATTAAAGCATACTAGAGAGCAAAAATGTATAATGATGCTCATCAATGATGAAAACTTCTATTATACTTATATATTTATATACTTCTATTATATTTGTATCTACCTTCATTATGTTCCATATATGTTCAATGTTTGCACTTTCCTGCCACACTAAATTCTGTGCTTGTATATCTTCCATAGCGAATAAAACTGATTCTGATTCAGTCATTTAATTGGCGAAATGAATGTTCTGTTATACATTAAAATGTAGCTTTAAAGAATGCGACTTGCTGGATATAAGATATAGGTTATGAGTACAAAACTTTTGACCTTTGGACTTTACTGGTACACTGTCTTTGAAAAGCAGAGATGAAAGGATATCAGCAATTTGTTGCTTTGCAAAATGTCTGGTTCATTCGAACGCATTAAAATACGCGGAGTAGTGGGAGGATTTGAACGACTAGTGATGTTGTCATGACATAACCACAAGTATAGGGGAATAACACTAGACTGAGGGTCCACTGTTAACATGCTCCGACGAGGAAAACCATAGACACTGTAAAAGAGGTTTCACCGGATAACATAAGTTTCTCAATAAAATAAGTGCAAAGCACTAGTCATGTTATGATTGTAACATTAGAAAACCGGAAAGGCGATTTTCCCTTTCAACGTTCAGCACCAACGTGCTTTCATGTCAGGGAGAGTGGATTGTTCAGAGTCATGGAGATATTGACCTGCTGTGAAATATTTTACCTTTAATAAAACAAATGAAATGGGCTGGTTTCAAGTTCAGTTAGAGAAGGTGCTCTCTAACCGTACACTGCAATTCATTTTGAAAAGGAATTACGTTGCAGCACCTAGGCCTGTGGGGCCCAAATCTACTTTGTACGAATTGATCGTGTCGAATGCGACTAATTTGTGAAGAATGCAGTTAGGTTTTTCCATCCATTTTCACATTTTCCATCGATGCTGTCGCACCGAGACAGATTATGGTTCTGCTTTCACAAAAACAGAATATCCACAAAATAATCGTCATCAACAAGACTCGGAACAACACGTCATTACCTATATCCTGTTTATTTGTAGAGCGGAATGGATCAGACTGTCTCGCATGCACACTTGCAAAACAGTTAATATATCCCATCATTAACTGAAGAGGGGCTATAGTCACACTTCAATGTACAATGTTTTTTTATTCTTTAAAAGCAAAAGTGAAAAGTCACTTTTACTGACGGTTACTCATCTCGAACTCAAGCCAGTCATTTCCCCCCATATCAATACGTTTTAAGAAAGTAGCTTACTCATTCGAGTCACTGGCTGTCTCGCTCAGGCAGCGAAGCATTGAAGCACCTACTCATCTTTGTTACTAAAATGTTACATTAAAGTGAACATGAAAAGCATATTTTAATTGGTCTTTTTGAAGGGTTCACCTCTTCACCTCCAAAATGATATTATATGAAAAATAATGGGTGGTTCTTTGGTCACTGCATAGGATGTAACATTGCTATTGACCATTCACCTTGTCAGGTCAATATTTTGTTGGTCATTCGCTGATTGGTCACAAGGGGGAACTAAGCAGATTTCGGGAGTCTTACGGAGTGTACTGCATCCACACTTTGAGGGACGCTAGCGTTGTTTGCAATGTAAAAATGATTCACAAAAATTCATAGAATATCCTGTTAATTTAATGTTTCATATATAAAAAAAGTTTAGCTTTGTTAAAAATAATTTACATTCCAAAAAGGTCTGGAGAAACACAGAAGACATAACAACAACCTTATAAAGCTTCCTTGTACAGGTTTTTCTAGAGGTTAACACTTCAGTAAAGGCTGGTCTTCTTCATTATTCGGAGAAACTCCTGCTCGTTAATTTCACCATCCCCATCTCGGTCTGCTTCATCTATCATTTCCTTTAAAAAGAAAGACCATCTATAGTTATGCAGCTCAGAGTGATACTAAACATTCACACTGAGGCTAATACACATTGGAACACACTGAAAACAGCAGATGAATGTATGCATGAATCAACAAGTGTCAGTGCTGTGAGCAATTGCATGATGGCCTTCGTAGTCAGGAAATCCGATCAGCCTACATCTGCTGCTCGCCTCACATAACTCGCCTCCCTAACAGCAGATTCTAATGCATATTTCTACAACAAAGACAAAGTACTGCTCTGTGTAGAAGCCAAGTCGTTCTATACGTTTTCTTCCATTTTGTAGCATTTTCCTTTTCAAAATAAATAAGAGTTAAGAGTGGGATTTGAACCTGCAACCTCTTGAAAATGCACTAGCACTCAACTTCAGTATATCCATCCCCAGTTTGTGTCACATTCCTCCCAGCGGTAACATCTATCAGCACCAAGCCCACTGACAGACGCCCTGTGCTGTCTGAAGTCAATAGGAACAGAACGTACTTGCAGCTCTTCATCCGTCAGGTTTTCACCCAGCTCTTTGGCCACTCTTTTCAGGTTCTTGAAGGAGATTTTCCCTGTGCCGTCATCATCAAACAACCGGAAGGCCTTCAGAATCTCTTCTTTGGAGTCCTTTTCACTCTGGTGAACGAGACGGAGAGAGTCGTGTGGCAAGATCAACGACGTGATGGGGAGAAGAGGGGGCGGAGGATATGAGATGACATGATGCGACCCACATCGAAACAGAGTCAACGTCTCTCTCAGTGTGATCCATCACAACAGGGAGAGAAAGCAACTCTCTGCGACACAATCACGCTTCACAACACAGCTGAAACATTTTTCAAAAGGTTGATCAGTTATGTTGTAGCAGGAAAAGTAACACACCATTTTCTGTGTCATCATGCTGAGGAAGTCGTTGAAGTCGATGGTTCCTGAGCCCTCCTTGTCGATGTCCGCGATCATCTTTTTGATCTCCTCTTTCTTTGGTTCAAAACCAAGAGCACGCATGGCAACCTACAGGAAACATGTCACAGACACACAGACATGCAGAGAAGAAAAGTTATTTTACACAGAGACTCCATCATTGGATGTGCTTGCCTTAGACAAGAGAACATGAGATATACAGACCTATGAGAGATTCTCATTTATATATATGTATATTGATAGGAGTTACCACTGCAACCATTAGTTTGTTTACTTGCCATGGTAACTTACCTTCAGTTCCTTCACGTCGATGGTACCTGAACCATCCGTGTCGAACAGATCGAACGCTTCCCTGATCTCTTGTTTCTGTTCCTCCGTCAAATCTGGCTTCGGACCGGGTTTTTTCTTACTGTGAGCAGTAGCGGTGGGTTTTCTGTAACCGGAGGCCTGTGAAACACACACACGGTGGGGTAAGGGGGGGGGGGGGGGGGGGGATGCGGGAGAGGGTTTATATCCCAGTGTGATGACAGATAACGTCCTACTACAGCATGGTACTGCATAGATGACTAGTCTAGCTATCGTATACAGTTCATTGTTTGCTAACTTGGCATGAAATATTTCAGGCTGGATATTTTAGCGAGATACGTTTAGTTAAAGTTGTATATAAATTCCACTTGCTGCAAAACAGTCCAGTAGCTAGACTCTAGCTAACGTTACTTAGTGTAAAGGTGATAGTTGGAAATACTACTAGTCTACTGGGAACGCTTGCCTAGTAGTTTAGTTGACGTTCAGAGAGCTGTAGTCTTCTAGCTCTAATAGTCTATTGTGGTACATGGCTAGCCTACGCTAACAGGGAAGCACATCAGCAACTTAACGTAACTCCCGGTTCAAATAGCTACCAAGCTCGCAAAAAAGTGAACCTAAGCTGCCATTGAGCGCTTGTATAAGGGTCACATTTAGTCGAAAACATGCTTTTACGTACCATTGTCAACCGAAACAACAGGAAAGTCAGTGAAGACGATTTGAGAGGATCAAGTCAGCTAGCTCTGCAGGTGTAAACAATGCGGTAGCTAAGTTCGTATCTGTGAGAAAATTATTTAAACGACACACAATTGGTGCAATAGAATACCCGCATGACCAGACGACGAGACCGAAATGCACAGGCAACACCAATCAGAAACGTAGGTAGGCGGGATATAACTGGTTTATGATTTCCGTTGGGCCTCACCACGTCTCCTAGCAACACACGGAGAAATTGCTGGCGCACGCGCAGTTTTGTGTAAATTCATAGCAGGATCAAGGGAAGTCGCAAACCTGGGACAGCAACATTATTTTGGGTGAGTTTTGACTCAGCTGCTATGATTATTTGCCTCTATTATGTTACAGTTTGACTTTCACGTCCGTGGTTTGCTCATATACACGATAGCATGCACCTGCAACTACTGCTGTAGCTATCTAACGACGAACTAGTTACATGCCATCAGTCTTCATCGCAGTTGCAGGATAGATAACTCATCTCGTGCAGTTCGCAGTTTCTAAGAAGTGCCCAAGTTTACTTTGACTTTTTTCCACATGGTAATGTGTTGCTTGCTGAGTATTTTAAGACAGTTTTAATGTGTCTTGCATCTAACTTCCAACATATATCTCCATACTTCAGGAGACACACACCATGTCAGGAAGCACAATCATAAACCAAAAACGTCACTCTGGACTACAAAAACTCGCAGCCCTTTCGACCCTCGCCCATACATTTCTGGGCCCCAACAAGAGACACAAGTTTGTTCACGACGACGAGAGCGGCGACTCCGCGTTAGTGCGTTCGTGTTTTCGCCTCCTGCAGCACTTAGACCTGAGTTGCTCCGTGAGCCAGCTGGTCAGCGAGACTCTCCGGTCCCACCAAAAGGTCTACCACACTGGGACAGGGTGCCTGCTGTTCCTGGCTGGCGCCTGGAGCAGGGCAGCGCTGGAATGCCTCCACAGAGACGTGGCTGTTTTGCACATCGTCTCCGCCATGTCTGAGGGTCTGGAGGTGTGTCTGGACACCTGCGAGAGAAGCAGCGTGCCTGTAGAAGATGCTGTCTGTTCCATAGCCAAGCTGGAGGCGTCAGACAGGGTCACGCTAGACCCGCAAGGGTCAAAGGTCACCCTGTCGCAGACAGCTGTCCTGACGGCCTCCTCCTCCCTGCCAGAACATTCCAGGAATGGAGCGTTGCCAAACGGGAAACAAAGGAAGATCAAACTCACTCACAGCAGGCATTTCTGTTCGGGTGAATCTAAGAACAATACAGGAGATTCATTAACCACCTCTCCGGATCCTAAACATGTTAATATCAGTCATCTCGCACTGGCTATGAGTCACGGAAGTGACATCATGAAGTTGGTGATTGAGGCCAGCAGGATGCAGTCAGAGAACACAGGAAGTGTCGGTTGCCGTGGAGTTTTTGACGTAAACAAGCTGGTGACGTGCACACTACCCGGCTTGTCAGAAGACAGCGCGTGTGTTCAGCTGGGCTGTGTCGTGCAGCTACCTGATGAACAAGCTTCCCTGCTCCGTGTTCTGGAAGGACAGAGGCTGAATGTTGCTCTGATCGATGGGGATCTCGATGAAAGCTACCGTCATCTCGGCTTTTCCAAGCCGGCAAACGTCAGACTTGTGTCTCACGAGCTGGACGTGAATGGTTGCGGCAAAGAAGACGCATGGACGGAAAAAGTGATGACAACGCTGCTAAAATTAAATGTGAAGCTGGTTTTAGTCCACGGAACAGCCAGCAAAAAAATGAGTCAGCAATGCACGGAACATTCCGTACTCGTCATCGAGAGGATGAAGTCGGCCATTTTGAAAGACTTTGCGGAAACAACGGGAGCCGTCCCCGTCTCTTACGCGGCGCAGCTGAGCGGGTGCTGCGTCGGCAGCGGGGCTCGCGTCAGCCAGTGGCAACGCTTCGGTCGAAACGGTGGCAAAACGCCGACGGTCGCCACGGTGGCCGCCGACCGTACAAGGCTCGTGACGGCCATCCTCACCAGCCACGTTCCCGCCAAGCTGCAGGCCCTGGATGACCAGTTCTTGGCCTGTGCCTATCGTCTCCACCACGCCCTGGAGGACGGAAAGCTGCTCCCTGGAGCCGGAGAGTTAGAGCTCCTCTGCTTCCACCACCTTCACAAGCGCATGGAGATCCACAGACAAGATAAGGCTGTTGATAACCTGTACAAAGATACCGTGCTTCAACTCATGGCAGACGGTTTGATGGACTTTACATCTACCGTAATGGCGAACAGCGGACAGTGCTCCAAAATGGAGGCGTGGACTGCGATCGGTAATGGGCTCCGTCTGGATGGAGGTGTGAAAGGCGCTCCGTGCGATCTCGCCGCGGCGGGACTGGGTTCCTCTCGCGTGGGAGGGGACGGAGCAGCAGAGAAGATCTACGATAACTACAGCGTGAAGATAGAGGCGTGGAGGAGAGCCCTGGATCTGGTTCTGTTGGTGCTGCTCACAGACACAGAGATCATCACAGGCATGGAGTCTCTATCAGGACAGGAGAACATCGCGACACTTTGATGTTTCAAGTACATCAGGAAGTGTGTGTGTGTGTGTGTGTGTGTGTGTGATTTATAGTGTAAAAATAAAAACACTATTACAAACAAATTCTTTGGCTGGTAAGTAAGCTACTCTGAGGATGTCTGTTCCTTATGACTGCTTTGCATTCTTTATCTTTTATTGTTTTATTGGTCCTAGTGGAGCTTCACCACCTGGGGGAGACAAACATAACCACCGTATTCATCCCAGCACTTGTATGACCAGTGGTTTACCATGTGCAGTCAATGTCATATGACGTCAAGAACTCATTACAATTCTCTCTCCGTCACAGCAGTTCACAAGCGTGTATTAGTCAAGGTTACATGTTGCAAGGATAAACCGTGGAAATGTGATAGGGGTTTTTTTTTCTACCTAGGCAGCATTTTCCTAACAGGTGATGAAATGGAATTGATACAAGTGCTTGGAGGACTTTTGTCTAACGGTCTAGATCATGAGCTTCCTTTTCCTTTTATTTACGCTGGTTTCTAAACCATTCCGTGAGATTTTGTGAAAAGGTCTCTTGCTAGCCAGAGATGGCCTAATGACTGTCTGTGTCCTGTTTGACACAAGGAAAGGTTTACAGACGAGGAACCTCTCTAGACAGTTCATATTTGTCTCGTCTGATTCACATCCGAAGGTTTAAACTATCAACGTTTCTCAGCAGGCCCTTGAAGATGTCATACCATTTTTTTTTCTCCTTCAGGAATGAATTCAAACTTAATGTGAGTGGATGTTTCCGTCAACCGTGTCAAAACAAAGGCGCTTCACAGTGATTGCCTATATGTCCGTCCTTTGCGTTGGAAAAGAGTCTTCATCTGAAGTCACAGTTGTGGGTGGAAGGGCTGGTTGGCACATAGGAAGACAGAAAATGGCACAGCTTATCTGTTGACACATTTGGAAGTTCAGGTTGAGACCTGAAAGATTTCAGTGTGTCTGCACTTGGGGCCCAGCCTAACAGAGTGTTAGGTGTTCCACCAAACACTGTTCCACCTAACACTCAGCCTAATTCATGCCAAACCAAATCTTGCAGTCTGAGTGTCATGTCACTCAATCACTTAAGCCTGCCAGGTCTAGGTCTTTGTCACATCTTTAGTATGCTCTATTAATCACCGGCTTACATGAATGAACGACCCTGTGATCCTGTCTGTAAGTGTCTGTAAGCCAGTCTGCTCCTGCTCTCCCTGCTTGC
Organism: Plecoglossus altivelis; assembly: GCA_036571765.1. NCBI lineage: Eukaryota > Metazoa > Chordata > Actinopteri > Osmeriformes > Plecoglossidae > Plecoglossus > Plecoglossus altivelis. Next base: position 3,813,383 of record BROE01000006.1, on the reverse strand, counting down.
ACAAGGGTCTCTGTGACGCAGTTCTGCTAGCGAGCCCCTTCCCTGCCCTCCCCTCTCTGCCTGTGCTCAGCAACTTGGCAGGGCAAGGTAGGACGTCAAAGTGGGCTTGTGTGTGCGAGAGAGAGAGAGAGAGAAAAAGAGAAAGAGAGAGCAAAAGAGAGTTTGGAGGGCGCATGCGAGCTGAGGCCCACGGGGGAAACCTTCACAGATCCTATCCAGCTGTAAACATTTCAAGAGGGGAAGGAGAGAAGGATAAAGGGAGAGACGCACAGTGGCGGCGTGTCTTCTATACCTCTCTACACGAAATCCGAGCAGGGAGCTCCAGACAGGAGGCATCTTGAGTTTCCCCCTACACCACCCTTCGCCACTGGGCTCCCTAGTTGCTCCGGGGTACAGACGGTATGCTGGAGGAGGAGGGGGGGTTTTAGCCACACTGCCTGACCCTGGGGTTAAGCAGACTTGGGGAGCTGCTCACACAAGGAGGAAGGGAGAGACCGCCAGTGGGAGGCCAGCCGAGCTCCTGCTCTCTGAAGCGGGAGAGGGAGGGAGAGAGAGAGAGAGAGAGAGAGGGAGGAGGACATGGCCACCGGAGAGATCACCACGCTTCCTTCCACTCCAGATGACGGTGGTAGCAGTGGCTTTCCCCCAGGAAACTTTAAGGATCCCAAGAGGTTGTACTGTAAAAACGGGGGCTACTTCTTGAGGATTAACTCTGACGGGAGGGTGGATGGAATCCGAGAGAAGAACGACCCCCACAGTAAGTAATCCCAGGCCCTCCTCACGTTGCACGAAGGGCACACAAGACTTCTTTATGCTGCTAAAACGCAATAAGGGAGGCATGACGAGGCAAATCAGGCGATTGTTGTTCGCAAATGTTCTTGTTGAGCGATCGTAGACATTGATAAGCGAGTTGGGTTTTTGTGTGTTTGTAACATTCCAGACACCTTGATGTGTTTAACGTAGGTTTCATTGAGAAAGTTGCCGTTGGGTCTGTATATGCCATGGTATGGAACAGTTACTGATTGAAAGATTAGATCTGTAAATCACCTTGACAAGGAAACAACACTTTCGGTAAATATACTTGCGTTCCTGAAAGTAACTTTTATCTTCGCGGAAACATTTCTCACCAAAGAAACAAGAATACAGATTAAAAACCTCGACTGATACTTTTCAGGCAAAAAAGTTCAACCAAAGTCAGAATGACACTGTGTGGGCAGAGAGAACACTTTCTAGTGCCTTTATAGGAAAGAGTAGTGTTTGTCCTTGGCTTTGGGGTCATCAAGTCCACATGAACAAATTGTTTCGGGAAGTATGTCTGACACATACCAGTTTGTAAGGGAAAGAGCGGGGATAATTGGGGGTGAGAGGACACCAAAGATTACTGAACAGGTGCATTCAGCTGTCCATCTGCTATCACAAGTAATCAACTGATAATTCCTGAAACATGAGATAATGTATCTTTCAGATGCGCAATCATTTTTTTAAACGTTTTATATGATTTACAAGACAAGCAGGTCTTTTAAGATGGGTGAAGGAAGAAGTAACAATAATTGTTCATAGACAAATCCAGTCTTGAGGATTTTTGTACTAAATAGAAAAGACTCGTCAAATGAAGTTTTAGTAACTTTGAAATCCAGGATGAACCATCCATGAAAGTAAATAAAAAGATAAGACCTTTTGAACCGATACTCAACATCGAGATATTGTGTGTTTGCTCAGGACAGAATGTGTATTTTATCCATGAGAACCTTTATATTATCCTGCCTTACCTATCCTTACAAGGTCCTGTTGCCAGGGGCAGTCGTTCTTTGGATTTAACTGACAAATGTGAAGTTGGCACATGTAGTCCAACTGTAAATGTTTCAAAGAAATGACTAGTATAAAGAAAACATACATATTCAAAGACCATCTCTAGCCTCTTCAGGGGTTTATTTGCTTTCATTTTTTTAAATATTAAAATAAACCAGCAATCATTCACTCTCCTTTTTTAAGCAAACAGCACTTGTGCCGGTGTATGTGGAATAGGATACTTTACACCTCGGTTGCGTGATTTTAACCACTGTGTTCTCTTCAGGGACCAGAATGATCCGAAACTATGTTTAATGCACGCACACCTACAATGAAACATTCAGATTGTATGTGGTTGATTGAACTCAGACAAAACTAAATCTCTCTGATTCATGTGCAGCATGGCTGCACATTTCAGTGCCCAATAGGGTACAGGTTCAAAATGTAATTAACCTGCTTTATTTCAGGCTTGAAGGTGGGGCATTTTTGATCCTTAGGACAGGGCGAGTTGCAGAATGTGAAGAGAGCACAAGGGTTAAGTGATAACTGCCATGTTTTTTCCTCCCCTTCTCCTCAGTCAAACTTCAACTCCAGGCCATATCAGTGGGGGAGGTGGTGATCAAAGGAGTGTCTGCTAACCGCTACCTAGCCATGAACGCATCCGGAAGACTGTTCGGAGCTGTGAGTCACCCTAACCCACGGCAACGCCGTCGCTGCGAACCGTCACGTGACATCGACGATGTGCATCTGAAACACGTTTCTCACGTCTAGTCATAGAAGCCATAATGACAGGTCTAAACTCAGCCCTCTGTGTGAGAGGCAACGGTGGTCTGAAGGGTGTGAGTGGGGTGTGAGCCTGATGTGGTTTCATGGTTGGTACAACTTGTGAACTCCAATCAGTGCTTCCTCCTCTTCTAACGAGCAGACACCCTGAGGCTAGGCAGGCTTATGACCCACATGGTCCCATCACTGATGTGGTCAACCTGGCTGAAATAGTTTCAACCAACACTGAAGAGTACTTTATTTACTGTCTCAGACTGAATGGATAACATGTGAAATGTAGTACGTGTGAAACCTGTTGATCGTTTGGAAAAACACCAAATGTAAGAGATAACTGAAATGTCAGTTCCTTTCAAATACTTTCAACTAACTTACCCCCTTTAGTTCCCTAGGTTTCAGTGTTCTGAGATAGAACCCTGTGTCTCTTTGACGAGAGGCGTTTAGTAAGAGAACTGGTTTGTTCTTGTGGTTTCCTGGAGGGGGGGGGCAGGACAGTTATAGGAGGTTCCAGGTGTGTATTTTAGGCTCTGTGGCACTCCACAGGTAGCCAGTGTTGGGGAGACAACAGACCCTCTTGTTGGACAGGGTGTGAGCGCTGAACCCGTGTCGCCCCTAGCAACAGCCAGATTTGAGCCAAATGGAAGTGATGTCATCGTGTCTCCCGCATGGACGAGGCCTTGGCTTCTCGCTCGAGCCGTCCAGATAAAAGCGAAGCTCGTCGTTTTAAAATCACGGTGAAGCCGTTTCCTGCGGTTGGCGGATTCCTAGACCGAAAGGAAATCCTTAGCAACCGTCTTTGTGAACCTAGTAAAAACATCTCCATTAGTTCAGAGTTCGTTCTAGTACGCACTCATCAATACCTGGCTGCACTGTTGCCTGAGGTGCTTCACAGGATGTTCATGAAATCCATCAAATGTCATGATGTCATATTTAGTCATCGCAAAGAGATTCACCACTAAGTAGACTCAGCCTTTCAGTACCTCAGCAGAGAAACACCAGCACTGTTTCAAAGTCGCAAGCATGAAAAGTCAAAGAAAAATGCTTTAAGAAAATTAAAACTAAGCAGATGTTTCTCAACACGGTGCTACCACACCAATACAGAAGACGCCCCAAAAATTTGATTCAGGACAGAAGTGATGTAAAATGTCAGGGTTGGACTTTGACATTGCACACCTACTTCAGGACAATAGAGAAGTAGATGCATCTACAACACGAACCACTTGTGTGTGTGTGACGAGAATGTCATGTTGTCCCCTCAGAGACGTCCTACAGACGAGTGCCACTTCATCGAGAGGCTTGAGAGCAACAACTACAACACCTACCGCTCCAGGAAGTACCCGGAGATGTACGTGGCCTTGAACCGCAACGGACAGTTTAAGTCAGGATCCAAAACGGGACCAGGACAGAAAGCAATCCTCTTCCTTCCCATGTCTGCCAAGTGCTGATCCGGGCATCACGGAAGGGACTGCTCAAGGTGTTCGCTGGAACGACTTTGGCTATCCCCTCATCCATCATGGTAGATGTCTTCAGAAATCATCACCCAAACAGTACATAATGTGAGTTTAACGATGGCTGCTTTAATTAATCTGAGTATGGTTTCCCCCCCCCTCTATTTAAAAAATAAATGAAATTACAGCAAGTAGAAGGGGGGAACAAGATGATTAAATTGAAATGAAGGTGAAAAATCACAGACTACAGTACTTGATAACATATTTAATGTGTTTTATGAACAAGGGAAGGGAAGATCAGAGAATTTTAGTTTACTGTTTCTTCATTGCATCTCAGCGCAACAGTATTATGGATTGATCATTATCTCTCATCTACGCATAGACTTATTTTCTGAATGCACGTGACTGATCGTAGATGGCCCAATGTATTCGCCTTCCTAGTTTACAACAGAGAAATCTAACTTCTTGTTCTTTTTGTAACAGTTTATGAGAACCAGTGTGTGACTCGCTCACAGCATACATAGTCCAGACCAAAAAAAGCACTTAGAGTGAGAGGGTGGTTAGCATCCATGTGCTAATCAAAGTTCACATCAGTGCAATTAGCGTTGATGCGCTAGCAGATAGGAGGGCCGGAGCCAGGGGCTTGGCTGGAGCCTGGGGCCTGAGGCCTTGGTCCCAGAGCTAGGTGCCTGGGTCCCAGGGCTAGGGCCTTAGTCCCAGAGCTGGGTCCCAGGGCTAGGGCCTGAGGTCCTAGGGCAGCTGACGGTGGTAGAGCTGGTAGAACATCCCAGAGTAGACGGCTGGGAGCTCCTCCATGGAGAGGTCGATGTGCTGAAAGCCCTGTCGCAGCCCGTGGAGCAGCAGCCTGGCGATGCGCGACGTGATGGGCGTGGTGGCGTCGGTCTGGGCCAGCTCCTCCAGGTCCAGCCACTCACAGCGCAGGCACTCCTGCGTGCAGAAGTGGATGTGGTAGGACAGAGGGCTGAGGCGGCAGATCACGTACATGTCCGACATGCCGAACGCTCCCGGATGGTTGTGTTGCTGCCGGATGCTGAGGAGGGACTTGAACTCTGAGTGAACCCCTGTCTCTTCAAACACCTCGCGCACCGCTGTGGCACCTAGGAGATGTGGACGTTAGTTTTCATGTAACAGAACAGCAGGCTTTTATGCTTTCTTGTACTGCAACAAATATATTAACAAGGATTCGTTATGAAGAAAGCGCAACCGCATTCCCCAGTAATTCTTAATGCAAAGCAAATGCGGTCGTACTCTAAATGATTGTGAATTAAAGGAGTGCCATTATTAACAAATAGCAACATTTTGTTTTTTAAATATGTTGTTTATATTATAACACTTTCAAGCTGCTTTTTGTACGTTTCAAAGTCTCCTTTGAAAAAAAATTGAAAGATGCTAAACTTGTTATGAAAGGGAAACATTTTTGTAAATCTTAAGGGACGTTATTGAATATAAGCGAAAAACCTCCTTGGACATTGTAGGTCAATTAGGAAAAACCAGTAATGTGCTGTATGTCTTCTCCAGTTTGACAGTTTGAACATGCCAGTAAGGGAAATACAGTGAACAGTTTTGTGTACATGGAAGTATTTTACGGTCTTTATTTTTTGTGATAGTTTTTAACTTACCAATGTTTTCTCCTGGATCAGACAGCCCTCCAGGAAACTTCCATGCATTTTTTGTCTTAAAGAAAAATCAGAATTTTAGTTATGATGGTTTTTAATATAATACTGTACTCTTGCTCTGCCAGTTCATGTAGTTTATAGGCTACATGTGATATGCAATGTGCTGTGAAGCTTATGATTTAAGAACATGCACAGCTCCGAAATTACTTAAGTTTTGGCATTTTAATGATTTTCATGTTGATCTGCTTTTATACTCTGGGTATGTATGTGTGTACCTGCTTGACAGAGGTGACTTTTGCGAGGTTCCCAAGATCCTCAGAAAAACATGATGCGCTATATCCGAGGTGCCTTGGAGCTGAGCCTGCTCCCTTCCCCTGGATCTCAACATCGGAAAACAGACTGCTCTCTCCTAAACGCTCATTGCCACCTAGGCCGCAATTTTTAGTTTCAGAGGACTGAGCCAGACAGATCTCCTCTAGAATAGGGGTCTGGAGCTGTCCATGAGCAGCTCCAACAGAATCACTCGACTCTAGGATCTTGTAGACCTCCATGCACGCATTACTCGTTAGCTTAAAAAGGCGTCCTCTCCAAGGACTCTTGCACTGCATACGCTTGCTTACAGACTGCTAACACTCTCGGCGCAAGATCGGCACAATACCGTCTATACTCGATTATAACACTATAATATAATCATCATACACTTATCACATAGACAGCGTATATCAACAACACGTACAACAAACGCTCTAGAGGGAGTAGCTAATACCGCATATCATAGTCCATTCTATGAATGAGATTCAATAGTCTTCAACCACGTGCTCCTCCGACCCGAACCTTAAAGTTTGGTATTCATCATCTAATGAACAGCCACAACTTCTAAGTATTGTCCTCTGGTAGGTATGTGGATCACGTCTGCCAGACCTGGGGGAACACTATGATTGGTCCACCCCAAAAATGTAGAGCTATAATTCAATGTGTTGGAGGGCAGGCGGGCCCAGCGTCCTCCTGTCATTAGGGCTACCGTGTGCTTCCATGTTTCTGGCGCAAATGCAGATATGAGGCGTAGAGAGTCAGGAAGC
>BROE01000006.1:3791280-3806639 GCA_036571765.1 Plecoglossus altivelis | reverse complement strand
TCAAAACCCCGTCCATCCAGTCCCCCTCCTCAGCTTGCCCTAACCCCCCTTCCTCCAGTGCCCCCCTCCCCCCCTCCGCAGCAGTATGTAGCAACCTTCAGGGGATCACTTCCAGGAAGCTCATCTCAGCCAGTCTGAATGTGCTGGGTTCCAGCCAGACAGAGTTTAGTGGGCCGGAACCTTACAGTAAGTCAGGGGAGGAGAGGAAGGAGAGAGATAAAAACACACATCCCCGCGCCCCCCCCCCCGAACAGGCCCTAGGCAGAGGCGATGACCGCATCATTATCACATCACGTTTCCGGAAGCTTCGTATCTCAAACTACCATCGTTTAAGAACACGCTGGGGTTTTATTGAGTTTCGTGTCACTTTATACTAAATAACAGGGGACACTGCAGGGAAGTCATTATAAGTAGCATTAGTATAAGTACCACCTCTGTGAATACAGACGTGGTCTTTCATAGGATGTTTTCATGAGCATAAAGACCCTCACAAGCAGGGGTTCAGCATGTTGACTTGAGGTTAGCTTAGGTAGTGTAATACAGGGAATGGCACATGTCCAGGAGATACAACACAAGCCAAGGTAAGGTAAGGTGAAAAACACAAAGGAAATATTTGTTGTTTTGTGATGACAAAAAATGTTTTCTGGTGAACAAAACAGTTGTTCTCCTTCTAAAGTGTGGATAGATTGAGTAAGCTCCTTGGATGATACAATTAGGGAGTATACTCGAATGGAGATATGATTTCATTCAATGCTGTAGATGTCATCTTTTGGAATGGTTTATTTGACAGCTGTACCTTGTTTTTGTCTTGAACCACGAGGACCTTTCCATTTGACTCATCCACAACAGCTCCTGTATGAATCAACAAGAAAAACTTCATGTAAATCAACAACTGCAAATAACAATAGCAAAAATATACGACATGTCTCCAAAAACGGATGAATTCGTTCCAGAGAGCGTGATAGAGTTTACATGTAGGCCCGCAAGGCTCTCATTAGTCATGTGTCCTTTATTCATCGCTAGCTGTCCTAAAGTATCCCAGAAGTATCTTTCTGTGTAGCTTTTCAAACCGTTCGCTCCAGTTCTGCGGATGTTCACAGCCAAAGATAATGTTCTGTCAAATCTGACGGACAACAGAGTTTCTGAACTGAACCGAATGAGGGAATTTGGCAAGGAGGCTAACGCAAACAGGCCGTTCCTTAACTCAGTCTACCGAAACAGTAATGGAACTGTACATTTCTGATCCCGGAACCTCTCCTGTGCTTTCCAAGTGCCCGTCTTGCATGTCACAAACTGCTAAATGGATCAAATGCAACCATGGGGGGAAAAGGTTCGGAACTCTCCTTCATTCCAGCTGGCAATCCGTGCAGCAGTAATGACTGGGCTGGAGGAGACTTGAAAGCTTTCATTAAACTGACCCATGTGGGGTGGTGGAGGCCTGGGGGCGGGCTCCAGCTAGCTAGCCAATTACAAACATCCTCCCTTTGCTGTAACAACTCAAGAAGAACATCCCAAACTCATCCCCGCAAGCTCTCCCACCGATCTCGGAGGACGGCTGATCCTCGCCGTTTTCCGAAAACGTCCATCAAACAGTTCCATCTGAGTTGGCCGCTGGCTTGAAATGCTTTTGTATTGTGTTGCTAAAGTGTTGCGTCATACTATTCAAAGCCTCCGCTCTTCCTATCAGAACACATGCAACTGACTGGAGATACAGTCCTGTGTAGAGGACTGCTGAGAGTACAGTGTATAATACACTTCACTGCTAGAGTCCTGTGTCATGGTGTGTCTATCACTGTTTCCCTAGGGGTTTGAGACTAAGCCATGTGTCTGTGTTGACAGGCTGGGAGGAGAGAGGAAGAGAAGGCACTTGCCCAGCCGGGACATCGACCTCCTAGAATGAACCCTACAGATGTGTGCTGAGGGATGGGTCGTCTAAACCAGGGACTTGGCCCTCCGTGTGGAAATTGATGTCATTCCACACTCCAGACCCATCTCAGAAGAAGCCCAGACGAGGAAGCTATCATTAGACTCCCTGGCGGTGTGGGAGAAAAAACCCAGTTTCCTCAAAAAGTTGTAGAGTTCTGGCCTGGCCTGAAACAGGGGGAGAAGGAATCCACAAATAATCAAGGAAGGGGACTTGCGGGTCACATACCGCACAGCTGCCGGCTCGCTCCCCAGAGGTCAGGCTGCGGTTTGCTGATGAAACAGCAGCGCTAGTTGTCCGGTCTGTAATAATAATTACTTGACCGTTTCACAGGGGCATTTATCGAAAGCGACAAACAGAGGGGGCGGTTTTAACCTGCGACCTGCAGTCACATGCACTACCACTGAGCTATGTAGATACGGAGACACTGAGTGGGCGTTCTGTTGGGAAAGGCTAATTAGCTAACAGTGCCTTGGTATTATTACTGGTCATTGTTACTGGAAATCTGTCATTGCTAACAGTTCTCAGCTCCCCCTCCCACACACTGAAGAATGTAGTTGCTCAAGAGGAAGACATAACTCACAAACTTACGTCAAAACTTATAGTCAAAAGGCATACTGTTTATTTTTCTAATAGGAAACAGCATAATTATTCTGGCGAGACTGAGTTTAGAAGTGATTAGGTGAACAGAGTGTGATGAATCAACTCTTTTACAGCATTCTTTATTTTGGGGGGGGGAGGGGGGATGCGGACTATCAGAGATATCAAAGTTCACTTTCGCAATACTCTAACAGATGATAGATCCTTCTGAACTTTGGGGCAATCAAAAAATGTCTATTTCCAAACATGCTCTGACATGTTCTCATCCACCTTAAAAGATGGTCCAGTGCGAACACGCTGCCCCCTGGTGGCTGAAGTTGTCCTAGCCTGCTGGAGCGGACGGTAAAATACACGCGTCAGCTGATGAGCAGATGGAAAGGTTTCTCTATATAGGTCACGTGTGATAACCCATTGAATACAAACCAGAACGTTGAAGTACGAATATTCTCCCTTCACACCTGGCTTACTTCGAACTACACTAGGCGGTCAGAATAATACTGTGTAAAATACACAGACAGTGCACAACGCCTTTTACCGGGCATTCAGGAACCCATGATCGAGTTAATTAACTAAGCATGGATGTTAGTTTAAACTGCTGTCTAAATAAGGAGCGAGAGACATTTTGGTACCTGCCACTCCAATCTGATGAGTAGCGAAGCCCGGCAAACGGCTCTCCCCCTCTGCTAACCACAAGGCCAGGACGGCTCGGTCGTGTTTGGCGTGGTGGTACGTGAACCCATGTACCGACGCTGCCGCTGCGCACCTGCCCAGCGATATGGGCACGTGCAGCCACACCGCTATCCGCCCCTCTGACCTCCAACGTGCCAGGGATTCTACGGAAAACACACATCTCCCAGTCATTCATTATTAAGAAGCTGTAATCAGTCAGGTTGAATGAAATACTCAGGAATTGCAGTACAATTAATCTGGAGCATGAACAATATCGGTATATAACCAACCTTGAAGTAAGTTACTAAAAACACTCTCGTTGATATCTGACGGGAAACCGCTGTCACCCAAGTTGACTGTCACTCCTCCGAATCTGTCCACTTTCCCTGATAGTACATTTGACCCCTGCTCGCTCTGCAGTTGCATGAGTCTCGGTACACATTTGAATGTACGAATCGCACTGATCGGCACAGTGTGCGAAAGGCAAGAAGTCTTGTTGGAGAGATTGCTTCTTATCAAAGGCAGAAGTTTACAACTGAGTGCTGCCATGGTATAAAATGTAGGGTACAATCTGTCCCTGGTATTTTACCGGTGTCTTCTTATGAGTTGGATAAACAGTTGGCTCTCAAATGTTGCATAATACCGTAATACCGAGTTGTTACATAAAGTTTTTGTTTGGCAGTAAAACAGATTTAGTTATAATATATGTATAGACTTTTGTTTTTTCCTGTAGTACTTCGACATTGCTTAGTGGTATCAACTATGACCAACCGATTAAACCTTAACCGACTGTATCCAACGGTAAATAACCAAATACCAACCACTTAAAACATTTAGGAACAACACTTGTGGGTATTACGGTAATGTGGGTGGGGTTGAACTGTAACCTGGAAGTTGATTCCTTCGGATTGAGGCATGGACACAAATTCACATGCTGAACTTACCGCTGAATCACATTCCGTTAGAGAGGTCAATTAGAAAATGTCCTCAAAGAAAAATAAAAGCAAGTCTAAACGAGGGAATGAAGGCGACAACTCGAGCGGTCTGAAAGATGGTTCCGGTGATTCAACAAACTTACAGAAGTCCGCCGTTGGAGCAAACGGCAACACCGGCAGCAACTCATTTGCTGTCATCGACTTCATTGAGAAAGGTAAGTAACCGTCTAGTTTTAATAACAGGAGCAGACAACTCTTAAAAGACATCGGAGCCTATTATTCGTTATTTCTTCTCAAAGCTGGGTTGAGCACATTTTGCGAAGTTAGTTGTTTTATCTTGTATTTGACACCGTTGCAATCAAAATATCCCACCCCCTCCATTTAAAGCCACTAGTGACGCGCATTGAGTGCAGCGTCAGAGCAGGTTGTAGGTAGACGGACAGGTAGACCGTCCAATCACAAGTCAGGTTATGATCGCAGTCTTGCGACGCCCACAGATGTCAGATTGATTTCGTATTACAGTCAAACCTTTATGCAATTGGTTGCTATCAAGATGTGGCGTTTATTTAGGCTAATATGACAAACTGCTTCTCAAATACATTAGACACCCTGCTTTTAAACAGCCTTCAAACAAACTGTAGATTCCTACTGGGATTATATGATACTTTTCTTCACAGAAGAGGATAAAGTCCCTAAGAGATGCAGGGCATTTCTTGTCCAATTGAGCCTGAATGCGATGAAGACAGCTAACATCTGCATCGGTAGACCAGTGCTATTGTCAAGCAGCACTGGCCAACAAGAGGTGCGTCAGAAGAGCTTTCTAGTGGGACAGCAACTCTCAATTATGTACACACACACACACACACGCACACACACACGCACACACGCACACACACACACACACACACACACACACGCATACATGATCAACAACATAATAGTTTATACGTTATAGCATAGTTGCCCAACCCATCGTACATTGTTGACTGATATTTGTGTGTGTGTGTGTTGGCGTGCGAGGTGTGACGTGTGCCCACGAGCTGTGTGTGCTGTGTGGTGTGTGTGCGTGTGTTTTTTTTTGTTTTTTTGTTTGTTTGTGTGTGTTGGTGTGTGCTGGTTTGTGTGGGGTAAAAGCGTGTCTGTGTGTGTTCAGGTGTGCCTGGCCTGGCCTACTGCAGGTCTACCAGCGTGGAGAGCTGGCCTGCAGAAGAACATCCAGAGCAGCCTGGGGGTCCAGGCCGGGGGCGTGGTCTCTCTCCAGCCAATCACAGGCCCTGTGCTGCAGGCGCGTGAGCTCTTGCGTATCCACCAGGTAGACATCATGAAATTTACATCACGCAAGCTTCATGCAGGGGGGGGGGGGGGGGTTGAGTAGCCTGGAGCTTGTGAGTTGAGTGGTTGGCAGATACTGAGCTACAGCTGTCAATTTGGGATAGTCAGCTAGATGAAGTCATTGATACTGGGTGATACTGGGTGAAAATCGAGGCATGTTACACCACATAGTGGTTTTGTATTTAAGTTGATGTCGCCATCTGCTGGTAAGATAGTCGCTATAGCAGTTTGGTGGTGGAGCCTAGCTACAACTTACTTAAAGTACATTGTTTTCAGTTTCCATAAACAGAAAGAACATGTTGCATATTTTGTCTGATTGTGATTTCAGACAAAAAGATGAAGCACTAGAGACAGAAGAGTTCTGTAACTTCTTTGTCCGCTGTTTGGGTGAGCTGGTTTCTTCATCGCTGACAAGCACAAACATTACTTACGTTTATATTCCTGCTCATAAAGAACATGCTTAATTAGCTTTTTTGGTAGCTTTTTGTTGCATTTATACTTTGTTCAGAATTGACCCTAATGAACTGGGTTATATCATAACCAATGTTGAACATCACTGTGTTTCTTAGTCCAGTTAAATTATGATATCATGTCATGTGGTCATATCCAAAAAAACCGGGGGGGGGGTTGAACCTGGGAGCTTGTGAGTGGTTGGCAGATACTGAGCTACAGCTGTCAATTTGGGATAGTCAGCTAGATGAAGTCATTGATACTGGGTGATACTGGGTGAAAATCGAGGCATGTTACACCACATAGTGGTTTTGTATTTAAGTTGATGTCGCCATCTGCTGGTAAGATAGTCGCTATAGCAGTTTGGTGGTGGAGCCTAGCTACAACTTACTTAAAGTACATTGTTTTCAGTTTCCATAAACAGAAAGAACATGTTGCATATTTTGTCTGATTGTGATTTCAGACAAAAAGATGAAGCACTAGAGACAGAAGAGTTCTGTAACTTCTTTGTCCGCTGTTTGGGTGAGCTGGTTTCTTCATCGCTGACAAGCACAAACATTACTTACGTTTATATTCCTGCTCATAAAGAACATGCTTAATTAGCTTTTTTGGTAGCTTTTTGTTGCATTTATACTTTGTTCAGAATTGACCCTAATGAACTGGGTTATATCATAACCAATGTTGAACATCACTGTGTTTCTTAGTCCAGTTAAATTATGATATCATGTCATGTGGTCATATCCAAAAAAACCTTATCAGACAAACGCTCACATTTCAGATGGTAGAATTCTTCTCCCTGGAAACTCCCTCTCTCTGACATACTTTGGGCGAGCTTGCAGCCTATGTGTGGAGGTTGTCAAGGGCGTGGATGGAGAAACCTTGGTCCTGCCCTCCAGACAGGTCACTGGGGTGGCCTCTGAGACGAGCTCTGCCCTGGGCCCCTATCAGGACCCTGGGGAGGACCCTGAGACGAGCTCTGCCCTGGGCCCCAATCAGGACCCCATTCAGGACCCTGAGACGAGCTCTGCCCTGGGCCCCATTCAGGACCCTGGGGAGGCCCCAGGGACGAGCTCTGCCCTGGGCCCCAGCTCTGAGGATTTGTCTCTGCAGCTCAGTCTGCTGACTGTGGAGGATGGAGAACCAGGCTTGGCTGGAGACAGTGGCCCTGCAGCCAGCACCCCCTGCCGGCCCCAGCGCTCCTTCTCTCCCTCCTCCTCATCTCCCTATACTCCTGTCTCCAACCTCCAGACTCCCCTCACTCCTGCCTACAACTCCCAGAATCCCCTCACTCTCTCCTCTAACCCCCAAACTCCCCTCACTCCCGCCTTCAACTCCCAGAATCTCACTGACCTCTTAGAGAGCAGCACCAGTTTGGAGAACACCAGCATTCTTTGTTCTGAGAAGTCCGACTCAGTCAAATCTTCCACAGCGCCCTCTGGTGGGGCTCTGTGTACTGACACCTTCTACTGCATCTCGACCTCCACTAAGATCCGACTCAGAGATAGACAGGCAGGCTCTCAGCGGGGGCGGGATGAAACGCAGGCTGAAAGGTCAAAGGTCACGTTTGGTATGATTGGCGGCCTCAGCAGCCAACTGGATGTGATCAGGGAGACCATTGAGCTGCCACTAAAACATCCGGAACTGTTCTCCAACTACGGTACAGCAGAATTGCTTACTTTTCCTTTTCACATTTTTAAATTACAGTTTTATTTCACTTAGCAGACTGTATTGTGTAAAATCAAGATTATAGCTTAATTTCTTTGTAATACGTTAAGTACATTGATGGGTTCTTCTGTCTAATTTGCATACAGGGATCCCACCCCCCAGGGGAGTGCTCCTTTACGGTCCTCCAGGAACAGGGAAGACTATGATTGGACGAGCCATAGCCAATGAGGTTGGGGCCTACATGACCGTGATCAATGGTGCAGAAATCATGAGCAAGTATGGATGTTTTCACATCAGGGCAACCTTTACATTAGGGTTACATGGACTAAGATTACAGGAACAACATCGTAGAGAAACTGTGCGTACAGAGATTTCCCTACAAGATATCGAAACGTTTTAAGTTGCCGATTGTCGTCTTTCTGTCTTTAGATTCTATGGTGAGACTGAAGCAAGGCTGAGGCAGATATTCACTGATGCAGCTCAAAGGTAAACCTCATCACATGTTACCTTTTTGGTTTTGTGTGTGTGTGTAAAGCTGTGCTGACGCTTTGTGGCTTGTGTTGACAGGCAGCCTGCGATCATCTTCATCGATGAGCTGGACGCTCTGTGTCCCAAACGCGAGGGGGCGCAGAATGAGGTGGAGAAGCGGGTCGTAGCATCTCTGCTCACCCTCATGGACGGGATCGGCTCAGTAAGTCTCTCTGGGAGAACTGAAACGTCTTGGAAAACAGTTAGAAATAGAAACCTACTCTCTCTGAGGTTCAGCTCACAGTAGACCTGTGTTGAAATGTGGCAGGAGAGTTGAACCTAAAATTTTGAAGAGAATACATAAAGAGAGTTGTGTGTCTGGCTGGTTGGGTTGTGGGGTAGAACACTATCCATCCTTCCTCCACCTGAGGAACAGGTTCATTGTACTGGGCTACATCCCAGAATATACCGGATGTAGAATGTCAACGCATAAATAACCCCCCACCCCCCCAGTCCAGAACTGCACACTGACTCATGTCCAAGGCATACTGCTTTCCTGGACGGCCTTCAGACACTCTCTCTGTACTCTGTATTTCCTGAGTGTCATCTGGAATTTTCTGTTTGTACATGGGCCTGAAGGAAAAAATACTGTGTGAGCCTTGAACCCGAATGGCTTCACAGTTGCTCCTTGGGCCCCTTAGAGAACACAGGGAGCCTGGGAAACTAATCTCCGTGGCTCGCCATGACATGCCAAATTGGCATAACTTCATCACCAACCCCGCTCCCTCCTCCCAGCCTGAGGGGAGAAGTCACACAGAGGGGAGCTGTCATTGACCTTCCTGTCTGTCAGCCTATCCAGCTCAGATCGTTGTGTAACTCAAGGTCACCTGCTACTTGGGAATGTGGTGCAAGTACTTCCTGGTCCCCAAATTCCTGCCTGCACCGTAACTTATTTGTCTTTCCCCCCTGTGGTGTTGAGGAGAGGAAATAGCATTATTTCCCCCTGCCAGACCACCCTGAGAAACACATCCTGTGCTGAAGCCAGCAATGTAGAACGTGTCTCTGAGCAAAGCCAACCGGATTGGATAAAAAGCAAAGCAATGGATGCAATTCCAGATAGCATTGCTGTTATTTATGGACGGAATATAGGATGGAAATGGCGAATGATTGCTCCAGGTGTTGATGTGTTTGCTTGTGTGTAGGAGGGCCACTCGGGACAGCTGCTGGTCCTCGGGGCCACAAACCGCCCCCACGCCTTGGACCCCGCCCTACGTCGGCCCGGACGGTTTGACAAAGAACTGGAGGTGAGCCCAACTCGGCTGGTTCATGGCTGCCGTGTTTTCGTTTAGCAAAACACGTCTTCCTGTTCACTCTGCAGATGCTTTCATCCCAAGATGATAAAGACACCAGGGGGATTTGAACCTATAACCTCTCCATCTGTACTCAAAAGCGCTACCACTGAACTAAGCACATCGTGACATGATGTTTTTGTGTCACCTTATTTCAGAGACGCCTCAATACTCTGGTACTCTTTTTCTTACTTCCCTAATCAAGAGGTTCTAGGTTCAAATCCCCCATAATATATGCCTATGAAGACATGATCAAAATCTAGAAAAAAATGCTGATGAACAAGCGAAGGGAGTTTGCTGATCTCCTTGTGTCTAATAAGGGGACGATGTTTCAGGTGGGCGTCCCAGGGGCGACGGAACGAGCGGACATCTTGCAGAAGTTGATGAGCGCAGTGCCTAGCAGCGTGAGCCCGGAGGAACTCACCCAGCTAGCTGATGCTGCGCACGGATACGTTGGGGCTGACCTGGCAGCTGTGTGCAAAGAGGCAGGCAAGTACAGCTTGGCTAGGCTATCGTAGAGCTAAGCTAAGCTACCACTAAACAAGGCTAGTCCACCATCGAACTAGGCTAGCATAGTCTATCACTGAGCAAGGCTAGTCTACCATAGAGCTATGCTAGTGGAGGCTATCACTGAGCAAGGCTAGTCTACCATAGAGTTAGGCTATGCTACCACTGAGCTAGTTTACTTCCATAAAGCTAGGCTAGGCTACTATTGAGCTAGGCTAGTCTACCGTAGAGCTAGGCTAGGCTGGACCAATACAAAGCAAGGCTAGGATAGATTAGATTAGCGGTAGGCAAGGAAACACAGGCCCTAGACAAGGGCCACAAACGCTGATCTTGGAAGGCTACCATCCTGTAGGTTTTCACTTCAACTGCACATAATGTAGCCTCATTCAGCTCATCATCCAGGTCATTAGTAGATTCAAGTGTGCTGAATTGAGGTTGTATCGGTTGAAGGTTGAAGCCCTCCAGAAGCGGAGTAGGTGACCCAATAGAGGCCCGATACCAGTATAGCACCAAGTAATGGGCCTCCTTCACTCACTAGTGGGAATCAACATCTGGATTCAGATGATCAGACTGAACATAAAATCAAGAGAAACAAGCATTCAAACACTTCTTGTGCATTATAATCCCTAGTCTGAAAAAACTAGCCAGGGGTCTCACAGTAGCACTTACTTGAGACGTCAGGGAAACCTCTGAGGCTTTGTGTTCTGGTGGACCGCAACTCCCTTTAACATCTTCCTGACCTGACGGATGTGGGCTTGGACTCACGTTCCACCGAAGAAAACCCACCTCAAAACCCCTGTAACCACTGCTTGTGCAGAACCTCCTGCCTCATAGCCAAACCCTGCTACCAGGCAGTCCTGCTCTGAAACTGCCTGAGGGTCGTGTGTGTGTGTGTGTGTGTGTGTGTGTGTGTGGACCAGGGTGTTTGCGTGGCCTGAGGGTCCTTCTTGTGTGTGTGCGTGTGTGTGTGTGTTTTACAGATGCCAACACACACTAATATGTATCTGTGTGCTTTCTGTTCCTGTGTGTATGCGAGACCTTCAGGGTCTCCTGGGTGGTCTGTTTGAGGAGGACGTGGTGTATTGCATTTCCAGCTGAGCCTACGAGGGCTACCGCACGGAAACGCCGAGGCCGGGAGCGTGATTTACCGGACCCCGAGGCCCAGACGTGACTGGCAGTGTTTAGAGAGAGAACCCTCTGGAGGGGTGGGGGAAAAAAAAGCCCCTTCTGGTTCATTCTGCTCCCCCAGTCTGGAGAGCCAAAGCACTGGATGGACAAACAGTGTTAACGTGATCCCAGTATCCAGAGTACATTCATATCTCTGCCTCTAGCTCGGATCTGGAGGCCTTTCTGCTCCAGTAATACAGATCCGTACGTGTTCAAGGCTTTTATTGTCAAGACACGCAGAACAACACGAGGTCAGATTGGGTCCTGAAATTCTTTTGGACAAGACCATGCAAAGCAAACTGGCATAATGTATCTGTACTCAGAATATAGATTACACCTACGATGAGCTAATGTATAATAAACATAGATATACAAAGTAATAAACCGATACAGTATACTAAACTTAAATACGCTTAAAATCCTATACTAACCTTATAACCTATTCTAACCAAGAGACAAGTATGGTACAAAGAAGTGCTGTTGGTAGGATTTAGGATGCAGCATGGCTGTATAACAACCCTTTGGTTCTGCCTGTATGGATCGTGTATATTGGACCGGACCAGACTTTCTCCAGTCCCTTGTCACGCGTGTTCTGTCCTTGAGGCGTGTTTTTGTTTGTGAGGACGACATCTGAGAGGCCAGTGTGTCCCAGTCCTGTCCAGGTGCAGAGGAGATGACATGATCTGCTTCTAAACCCAGCTCACCTACTGGCGTACGCAGGCAATAGATAGCCCTGCACACACGCGTACACAAACACACACACGTGTCGGTGCCTGTTTTTTCCTCCCTGGCTTTCAGAGGAGGAACTAGAACCGTCTGAGAAGGAACCCAGTTGTTTCCCTCTCGTCAGGTAACAATGACCTCCTGAAGGGGGTAACGTGCTGGCCGCCACATCACTTCCTGTGAAGATGGAAGGGCTAGCAAAGCTGGGACGTGTCTGGGTCACGAACAAACACACACACCATACCTCCCCCTCCACACACACGCACACATGCACAATATCCCTCCCTCCACAAACACACACACACACACACACACAGACCCTCCCTCCCCGTCCCCCTCCACACACACACACCACACACACACCCTCCCTCCCCCTTCCCCACCACACACACACACCACACACAACACACCCCTCCCCGATTCCCCCTCCACACACACCACACACACACCACACACACACACACACACCCTCCCGTCCCCCTCCACACACACACATACACTCACCCACCTCTCCTCCCCCCACACACACACCCTCCTCCCTGTTATTTCCCCCCCCCCTCACACACACACACACACTCACCCACCTCCTCCTCCCCCTCCACACACACACCCTCCCTCCCTGTCCCCCTCCACACACACACACACACACACACTCACCCACCCTCCTCCTCCCACTCCACACACACACCCTCCCTCCCTCCCTGTCCCCCTCCGCACACACACACACACACACCCGTCCAGCTGCTGCTCTAATGACCACACACACACACACACACACACACAAGACGCTTCCACACAGCCAGACGAAAACACGTCCAGGCGTATGCAGACATGGTGTTGGGGGATAACATCCTTCCCACAACACAATAGTGCCCAGCTTCCAGACCAAAGCAGTCCGTGCCTGCCACAGCTATTTCAGTTCCTCTTCTCAGAGGAGCGCTGGGGACAAAGGGAAGGATGGCAAGGCCAATGTGTGCGTGTGTGTGTGTGTGTGTGTGGTTAAGTTCATCAGAAGTTGCATATGACATGAAGGAGATGTGAAGTTGGATGTGTTTTTTTCAAGGAGTTGAAGCCCAAGCACGCTAACCTTTTAGCTCTGAATGAAACTCGAGTTGACGAAGGCACAATGCTGAATGACTACCATGCGTCATAACAAAGGAAATAAGACCTCAACACTTTACACTTGACGAAATGTCAAGTCACCCTGTAAAAAAAGAAAAGAAAAAAAAGCCCTCTGGTGGAGAGTTTTTGTATTGCTGTACTATCAGTAACTTACAATAGATCAGTACTGGTCTTGTATGACGAACTGGGAAGCCTTGATTTGAAGTTGACTTGTTTTTGTGGAAAGAGAAGGTGGTGATGGTGACATTGTTACTGTGGATGTCAATTAACCTTTAATGAATCACCTCAATCCAGCCCAGATGGCGCTAGTGAGGGAGAAGCCATGCCACCAGTGTTCTACCTGGTTCTCTTTCATGTGTTGAGTCAGTCTGGTTCTTGTGTTGAGTCAGTCTGGTTCTAGTGTTGAGTCAGTCTGGTTCTTGTGTTGAGTCAGTCTGGTTCTAGTGTTGAGTCAGTCTGGTTCTTGTGTTGAGTCAGCCTGGTTCTAGTTATTCTGTTGAGTCAGTCTGGTTCTTGTGTTGAGTCAGTCTGGTTCTAGTTATTCTGTTGAGTCAGTCTGGTTCTTGTGTTGAGTCAGTCTGGTTCTTGTGTTGAGTCAGTCTGGTTCTTGTTATTCTGTTGAGTCAGCCTGGTTCTGGTGTTGAGTTGAACATATTTTACATTCACATTTACTTGACTTAGCAGACTTTATTCTCCACAAAGAAACAGGTTTCAGTGGTGTTGTTAGTCTGGTTCATTTTCCTCTCTAGAATCCCAACAGTGACATTCTTACCGAGTAGAACTCATCCGTCACGCAAGCTGACGGACCTAGGAAGGCTGTATCGTCATCCAAAGAGCTTTATTGCGTAGGTATGTGGGGGAGAAATGGCAGCGAAAAGCAGACAAGTATTGTGTTTGACATCAATTCTGCTGCAAAGACACAAATGAGATAAACAGTGCTAAATGCTAGATGATGCTTGGAGAGGAAGTCTTCCCATATAAAGCACTTTTCTCCACTCTCCCTTCCTTTTAAAGACACTCGTGGAATTTCAGGACAAGCTACATAAATATTACTGGATCACCTTGTGCAGTTTATTTGGGGGTTCTGTTTATAAAATCCGGAAATGTTCGCCTTGTACTCTTTCACCTTCGCACTTACCTTCATCTAATGACAGCTGTGTGGGTATGTGTGTGTGCCTGCGTGTGTGTGCCTGCCTGCCTGTGTGTGTCTCTGTGTGTGTGTGTGTGTGTTTAAGAGCACATATTATTGCAGTGTTCCAGCTCTGGAACAGATGTCTGGTATTGTAAATACAGGTGCAGTGAGTGGTCCGGAAGCCCTACAGAGCCATGAAAACTTGCCCATGGTTTGTGGATGGTGTCATGCCAAAAGTATTTCACAATTCATTTGAGGACATCGTGGTTTTAAAGCTCAGTCATTTTTCAAGCGCTCGCTGGGTGTGGAACACACACACTCGGTTCTTTCTGTCCTCGCATCAAAGATCTAGAACTTTCTGTTACCGTGACGATCTAAAAGTCCGATTTTTCCGGTGGTGTTGTCGTTGGTGTTGGTAGTTGTTTATGACAAAACAGCTCTGTGGAAATCTGAAGCAACGTACGCGTTCCGTTTCCAAATGTATTCTTTTAGCCGTCGGTCTCCTCCAGAACGGGGTGCAAGTAGTGCAGCTGGAATGTTACAGTTTCCGAAATATTTCATGTGATTGTGTTTACGGCTCTTCATAAATCGCGTTAATGGTGAAGAGGAGGACTGCTCAGTGTCATGCACGGTGCACCTGATCCTATTGGTCAAGGACGTTGTTAGTTATGAACGCACGCCAGCGCTGTGATCTCTTGTAATGTCTAAGATAAGTTCCTCGAGGGTCTGTCTAAAATCTCGTGTCAAACTCCCCGCATTCAGATGAAGTCAAGTTGCAGACGGGAGAATATCCTTCTTTACTTTCTTCCAAACAGACGCATTCCGGGTCTTGTAGAGAATACTCAGTCCTGTCCAGGCTTAAAGATGGAGTCTTTCTCTCTCTGAGGTTCTGAAAGCCCTTTACGTTGTTTCCATGGCCCATATGTGTCAGTTCTCAACGTGTTGCTTTTTTTTTTTCTTCCCTCTCCCATGCCCACCCTGCGGTCCAATCTGACTCCAACAACAGCCATCTTTGAAAACATTAGCCAGCTGTACCACTGAGAAGCCAGCAATTTGATGGGGCGGGTATGCGGTATTTATACTGAGTGAGTGATTTGAACCAATTCAGCTTGGTTTGCTCGGACCAGGCTCGATGGAAGTGACCTTCTGAAGAGGTCGTCATTTAGGGAGCGCCATTTGAGGGTCCCATAATGAGGACGGTTCCGTCTCAACCACTGAGAACCTTCTCGTCTTTCTCCCCAGCCAGTTTGTGCCCCCAGTCCTAACGCGGTGTTGTGAATGTGCATTCTTGGCAGCGAACCCCCCCCCCCTCCAAC
>BROE01000006.1:3778963-3787229 GCA_036571765.1 Plecoglossus altivelis | reverse complement strand
GGACAGTGGGGCGGCTGCAGGATGTTGTGGAGTTAGCATGTGTAAGACATAAGGGACTGGAAGAAGCCAAACCATACTCCTCCGGTGCTAATTGAAAGCAGATCAGGTCGCCGGCAGTTCCTGCCAGAGGAGGAAAAAAAAGAAGAGGGAGAGAGGGAGGGAGGGAGAGGGAGGGAAGGAGGGAGAGGGGAAGAGGGAAGGAGAGGGAGAGGCAGAGGGAGAGAGGGAGGGAGGGAGAGGGAGAGAGCAAGTAAAAACCCGACTGGGCCTCCTTCCTCCTCTCCCCTGGTCCCTCCTTCTCCCAGCTCGCTGAGCGTACCCACATACGTTTGGTTCTTGTGGCTGGTTCCTGGAAACGGTGAGCTGGGGATTCAAGTTCAGATCCCTCCTCCTCCCTCTCTCCCCTTCCTCCTCCCTCTGGCCCTCCTCCTCCCTCTCTCCCCTTCCTCCTCCCTCTGGCCCTCCTCCTCCTCCCCAGACCAGCTGAGACCTCAGACTTGATCAGACCCACATGAATACAAACATTTGGTTCTAATCCATTTATATAAGAAGCTTCCAGTGTTGCTGCCCCAGTGCACACCCCTAAAGACTCGGGACAAGGAGAGCATCAATCCGTTAGATTTCCTGCTGTTTTAATGGTCGTTTTCCAGTTCATTCTGGATTCTCTTACCTACGCCTGCCCCATGGGTTTAGGACCAACATTGTTATCTTTCCAGATCCCCTAAACCCAGGTTCATATTTGGTTTGAGTCGTTCGGGTCTCGATGGTTTCTGTAAGGCCTTAGTAGTGATGGTCGCCCATCAGATGACCTGGCCTGTGACGTTGTAGTGCTCGCACGCCCGCTTTACAGCACTGGGCCTTGTTAATACAAACTGTTTCCTTGGCTAAATACTGTTAAAACCACACTTCTGATCCTCTGCTTAAATCAACACGTTAATCGCTTTGGATAAATCATTAGCTAAGTTAATAAAAGTCATCAAATCGAATCGTAAAGACGGTACCAGGATAAAGGCTGGTGATTTAGTTGCGATAATAGGAATATTAACCCTTTGATGTGCGTACAGGAACAGGAAGTGAGAGGATCTTTATCTGAATCCTCCTCATCTGCTGGTCGTTACGCCCTCAGTGTCAGCAAAGCCCTGACTCACAGAGGGCCCTCAGTGTCAGCCTGACTCACAGAGGGCCCTCGTAATGTTTGGGAAACAACAGGGAAAGATAACAACTGGGTCGCTGGAAAAATGGAAGAGGAACAAATGCGTGTGCGTGTGTGTGTGTGTGTGAGTGAGTGTGTGCGTGCATGTGTGTGTGTGTGTGTGTGTGTGAGAGTGTGTGCGTGCGTGCTTGTGTGTGTGTGTGTGTGTGTGTGTGTGTGCGCGTGTGAAATAGCGGCCTCGGATTCTGCATCTGCCACATTCAAACATGTTTGATTATTATTATTAAGATCACGGACTGTTCTCTCCATAGACATTAGGTAGTAAGTTTGTGGTATCATCACAGTATATAATAGTAAGTTAGTAAGAACAGTCAGTTTGTAATAACTCTCCTCTGGTCTCTTTTGGTCTCTTTCTTCCTCAGTTTAGATTTATCCTTCTCCTACATCTCCTCATCCATCACTGGCCCATCTTCCATCTATTTATCTAGCTTCTTCCTGTTTCACTGTCCTTTCAGACCATATCTCTGTCCTTATCTTCGTCTTCCTCCATCTCTCCCCTGCCTCTCCTCCCGCTGTACCTCCCTCTCTTGTGCTTCTCTTCTCTTTCCTTCCCTCCCTCTCTCAAGCCTCTCCCACCTCCTTCCGTCCCTCTTACCATCTGTCTCAAGCTTCTACCCTTTCTTCCCTCCCTCTCCCTCCAGCCTCCCTCTCCCTCCAGCCTCCCTCTCCCTCCAGCCTCCCTCTCTCTCCAGCCACCCTCTCTCTCCAGCCTCCCTCTCTCTCCACCCTCTCTCTCCACCCTCTTTCTCCAGCCTCCCTCTCTCCACCCTCTCTCTCCAGCCTCCCTCTCTCCAGTCTCCCTCTCTCCACCCTCCCTCTCTCCACCCTCCCTCTCTCCAGCCTCCCTCTCTCCAGCCTCCCTCTCTGTCGACTGTGTGGTATTTACAGTATGTGGCTTGAAGCCAGGTTTCCATTAGGTGCTTGGTTCCCTGGAGACGGGGCCGGTGGCCTGGGATGTGTTACCTTGAAAGGGGGGACGGGGGGAGGGGGGCTGGGGGGGGAGGGAGAGGAGGGAGAAGAGGGAGATGGGCTAAGACTTGTCTTGTTCCAGTCCCTGTATTCAAAGATGCCACAGGAGGATGCTCGATTAGAAATACAATAAAAAAAACAGAACAGAAAAAACAAACAGAAAAACATTAAAAAAACAAAACAAAAAAAAAACAATATCAGTCATAGATGAGCTCTGTCCCTGTGTGTACACACCCTCGACCTCCCTTCTTCCCAGGTTCCCTAGGTTCACTGGCCAAATGTGGAGTGGGTCAAAGGTCAGGGATGTGTCCAGGTGCCGTCCTCACCCTCCCCCAGGTGGGCTGGTCAGACATGGGAGGTCAGGGGTCAGGGCTAGGGTTGTGTCCTGATGCCGTCCTCACCCTCCCCCTTCTCTCCCTCCTCCTCCCTCCACCAGGTGTGCTGGTCAGACATCGGAGGTCAGGGGTCAGGGCTAGAGTTCTGTCCAGGTGCCGTCCTCACTCTCCCCCTTCTCTCCCTCCTCCTCCCTCCCCCAGGTGTGCTGGGCAGATGTAGGGGGCATGGCAGAGGTGAAGCAGCAGCTCCTGCAGGCTGTGCTGTGGCCCCTGAGACACCCTGAAGCCTTCAGCAGGATGGGCATCCTACCCCCCAGGGGCCTCCTGCTCTATGGGCCCCCTGGATGCTCCAAGACTATGATCGCCAAGGCCCTGGCCAACGAGAGTGGACTCAACTTCCTGGCTATCAAGGTGTGTGTTTGTTTTTTCTGTGTACTTTGTTTGTTTTGGTGTGTGTGTGCCCACACATGGGTAACTCTGTGTGTGTGTGTGTGTGTGTGTGTGTGAGTGTGTGTGTGTGTGTTTATGCATGCATGTGTGAGTGTATGTGTGTGTGTGTGTTTGTGTGTTTATGCATGCATGTGTGAGTGTCTGTGTGTGTGTGTGATCAAGCAGAAGTTGCCTCCATTCTACACTCCGTTAGGAGGTTGCTATGTGTTTGCTTTTAGGGCCTCTCTGATTGGCTATCAGTCGCCGGCCTCTCCCACTTCCCTGGCGGCTGACCTCTAAGCCTCCTCGCATGACCTCTGACCCCGCGCTGCTCCTTCCTCATTCATCACTCCATCCTCTCCCCCTCAGTTTCCGCAACCCTTAACCCCTCCTCCGCCCCTCCCCCTCACACTCCCTCCCCCCCCTCCTCCCCCTGTCTCCATCTGTGTGGACTCTGTTGATGGAGATTGATTGATCGTCTGGGTGAATCGGTGATTGGTGATTATTTTGACTGTTGCCATTTGCTGAAGGGCCCATGAAAGGAGCTTTCACCCGCTGTCATTAAAGCACATTACAGCCAATAGGTGACAAACATTGCCAGACTCCCGAAATGGAAACCAGTCTTCAGGTTTTGAAGCTGATGGTGTTTCTCCTGCGAAACAGATCGGTTCCCTCTTCTGCTGATGTATTTAGATCTGAGCAGCTTCCGCCATCTGAAATCCCTGTTATCAAGTTGTCACTTTGAGTTTTCTTCCATCCTAAACCACACACGCGCACGCACACGCGCACGCACACACACAGGGTCACATACGCACACACACATGGTCACACACGCACACACACATGGTCACACACACACACATGGTCACACGCACACACACACACATGGTCACACACACACACGCACACACACATGGTCACACGCACACACACACATGGTCACACACACACACACACTTGGATGCCGTCTCAGACACGCACACACACACACAGTATAGATAAAACACAATTTTACAAAAATGGCTGTCTTGGCCTGGCCACCCCACACCACAGAGGAAGAGGGAGGGGGAAGAGGAGGAGGAGGAGGGGGGGAGGAGGAGGAGCGTAGGCAGGACAGTGGGAGGAGGGGATTCTGCTACCTCCCCTGTTCTGTCTCACCAGGGATATAAACTGTTAAGGTTTATCACGATTTATCGTTCTAGGGTCCAGAACTGCTGAGCAAGTACGTGGGAGAGTCTGAGCGGGCGGTCAGAGAGGTAAGTAGCCGCTCTGCAGACCGCCAGACACACAGATACCTGTCCTGACGCTCTATACGTCAGCCAATCCCAACCTATGGGCCACAGCCCACTAGTGGTCATCTCCGGTAATACAGCTGGGCTGCCAAACCAATGAAAACTAAATATAAAAAATATAAAAATCGGAAGGTTTTGTTTTTGAAAAAAATATTTAGGTGAAGTTTTTTGTTCGCACACACCAACATGACGCTAAAGCTTATCGTTTAAAAAAAACTTGTTATCCAAAATATTTTTTCAAAACTTTCACAACTTCATAAAAAAATGGTTTGGCTATATGAGTGGGCCGCAAAGTGCGAAAGGTTGGGAATGGCTGCTGTAGTAGTAGTATACATAAATCTAGAATAAACTAGCGGTGTATATGTGATCCGGGTGACTCCAGATTCCAGAAGTCCTGGATGTGATATACATGATGTGCTGTTTATGTTGGGTTCCTCCACCAGGTGTTCAGGAAGGCCAGAGCCGTGTCTCCCTCCATCGTGTTCTTTGATGAGATTGATGCCCTAGCAGGAGAGAGAGGAGGGTGAGTAACACACGCACGCACACACGCGCACGCACACACGCACGCACACACACACACACTCACTCACTCACACACTCACACGCATTCACTCACTCACTCACTCACACACGCGCACGCACACACGCACTCACACGCACTCACACGCACTCACTCACACACTCACACGCATTCACTCACTCACACACGCGCACGCACACACGCGCGCACACACACACACCATCCTCTCTCACCACTGTACCAGTCTCAGTACTGTTTCCAGGGTAGTGAACCAGGCCTGCTCAGCTCTGGGCTTCATAACTACATGAAGGAGAACTTCAGTACTGACACAGAACCACAACTCCACACGCCTTCCTGAAGCATCCACTTAGCTAGGATCTATAAAGGTTATTCACTGGTCTGTACTTCCTCTGTGTTTAATCAATGAAGTGGCTTGTGCACACCAGCAGATCTGCTGACTCAACCGGAGCTCATACAAGCCTGCCTTATTTGTGTTTCTCTCGCTCTCTCTTTCTCTCTCTTTCTTGGTCTCTCTCTCTCTCTCACTCTCTCTCTCTCTCTCTCTCTCTCTCTCACACACACACTCTGTCTCTCTCTGTCACTCTCTCTGTCACTCTCTGTCTCTCTCTGTCACTTTCTGTCTGTCTCTCTCTCTCTCTCTCTCTGTCTCTCTCTGTCACTTTCTGTCTCACTATCTGTCTATCTCTCTCTCACTCTCTCTCTCACTCTCTCTCAGTCTCTCTCTCTCTCTCTCTCTCTCAGTCTCTCAGTCTCTCTCTCACTCTCTCTCTCAGTCTCTCTCTCTCTCTCACTCTCTCTCTCTCAGTCTCTCTCACTCTCTCTCTCTCAGTCTCTCTCACTCTCTCTCTCTCAGTCTCTTTCTCTCTCTCTCTCTCTCTCTCTCTCTCTCTCTCTCACTCTCTCTCTCAGTCTCTCTCTCTCTCTCTCTCTCTCTCTCTCTCTCTCTCTCTCTCTCTCTCTCTCTCACTCTCTCTCTCACTCTCTCTCTCTCTCACTCTCTCTCTCTCTCTCTCTCTCTCTCTCACTCTCTCTCTCAGTCTCTCTCTCTCTCTCTCTCTCTCTCTCTCTCTCTCAACAATAAGACAAGATGCACCTGTAAATCTTTAGCCGTCTACATGCCTCAACAAACTGTTGGAATGAGAGAGAGGGTGAGGGGAGTGAGAGAGCGAGCACGGGGAGAGGGAGGGGTGTCAGAACGTGAGGTGAGGGGGGTGAGAGGGCGAGCAGGGAGAGAGGGAGGGGTGTCAGAACGTGAGGTGAGGGGGGTGAGAGGGCGAGCAGAGAGAGAGGGAGGGGGGTGAGAGGGCGAGCAGGGAGAGAGGGAGGGGTGTCACAACGTGAGGTGAGGGGGGTGAGAGGGCGAGCAGAGAGAGAGGGAGGGGGTGAGAGGGCGAGCAGGGAGAGAGGGAGGGGTGTCAGAACGTGAGGTGAGGGGGTGAGAGGGCGAGCAGAGAGAGAGGAGGGGTGTCAGAACGTGAGGTGAGGGGAGTGAGAGAGCGAGCACGGGGAGAGGGAGGGGTGTCAGAACGTGAGGTGAGGGGGGTGAGAGGGCGAGCAGAGAGAGAGGGAGGGGTGTCAGAACGTGAGGTGAGGGGGGTGAGAGGGCGAGCAGAGAGAGAGGGAGGGGTGTCAGAACGTGAGGTGAGGGGGGTGACTCTTCATCTTCCTTTTCCATCTTCTTCAAGTGACAGGACGTCTTTGTGGCCTTTGTGTCTGCTTATGATGGCTTCTCCATCTTCTGATCCTGCTCAAAACAGTCAGTGTGTCTGTTGTTGTTTATTGGTCTGAACTTCCTGCGTTTAATCGACCCACCACCTCTCGATCACGTCAGCCTCCTTTGCTCTCAACATTCGATCCACCTATCAGACGCGTTCACCAAAAGCGGGCATGCAGATAGATACATATAGAAATGACAAAGTCAAGGATCAAAAGAGCAAAGTTCTGACTGGGTTTCTGTGGTTCAGAGTAGAGAAACGGACTATGTTTAGCAGGCACAGTTCAAAGGAACCACATCTTAGCTGCCAGGCACACGATGCAACTACTGTCATGTCTCTACCATGGTGTCACATGTTATGGAGCATTCCTCTCCCCCTCCCCCCTTTGGTGTGTCTTTCCCTTCCTCCCTCCCCGTTTGGTGTGTCCCTCCCTCCCCAGGTCGTCAGGGGCCGTGGGGGACCGTGTCCTGGCCCAGCTCCTCACTGAGATGGACGGCATCGAGCAGCTCCGCAACGTGACCGTGCTGGCCGCCACCAACCGACCGGACATGATCGACAAGGTCACTTCCTGTCTCAACGTCTCACTCACTTCCTCCCGCTCTCTTCCTCTGTCACCCTCTCGCTCTCCAGTGACTCTCACTCTCTGCAGTCGCTCCATCCGTCTGCCTTAGCTCTCTCCATCTCTCTTCCTCCCCTAAAACTGCCCTTCCTCCTCCTCCTGCTCCTCCTCCTCCTCCAGCTCCTCCTCAGTTGTCCTGGCTCTCCCCTAACCAGTGGCCTGTCATTAGGGTGTCAGCTCAATGCAGTAACGCAGCACGCACATCTAGTGTGTCCCTAGTCGGAAGCTGTCAGTAGTGCGTCCTCCCCCCCCCCTCCTCTGGCTGGTGTTGAAACCTCAGACCTCCAGCCCCACCCTGCTGTCAGGAAGCAGCTTCCCAAACAGCTGAGAAATCACATTACCCCTGCGTGAAACCTCCTGGTGTGTGTGTGTGTGTGAGTGTGGGAGAGAGACTGTGTGTCTTTCTTGAGGGTCATTTGAATGTGAAACGTACCGACAGTGATAGGAAACACAAGCCGACAAATGGACTGTCAGGGACCCCCGGAACTCCCCCCCTCCTGTATCCCTACCTCCCACTGTCCCCCCCCCTCCCCCCCACTGCCCACCCCTCCCACTGGTTCCGCCCCCCCCCCCCCTGCCCCACCTTCACTGTCTGCCACAGAAAGGCAGCTATTTCCATGAGAATACTAGGAAGTGATGAGACAGACGAAGATGAATGAGAAGTTTGGGTGTCAGTGGAGTCTTTGTCGTCAGATTGATGGAGCACCAGAGACCTGGCTGTCTGATGGGACAGGGAGGGGGGAGGGAGGATGTGGGGGGAGAGGGGACCAGCGAATGGAGAGAGGGACATGACGAGAGGGTCAGCGGAAGGAGTCCAGGGAAGGAGAGAAGAGAGGGATTGAGAGGCGGCAGGAACCGTGCTGGGAGATAAGGAGTTCCACTTACAGATTAGCCGGCTTCTGCTTTTCGTCCGTCACCCAACCTGAGACGTCAACTTCCTCCCAGCACCCACACTGTGCAGGGATCCCACTGGTCTTACTCCTAAAAATATATCACATTACAAAATATGACTGATTCTACTGTCATGTTTATCCCAACTACATGTCGGATTGTAAGAGTATATTTGTACGTGGGAAATAAACAATATTGTCCATTTTTGAGGGAGTGACTGAGAATGGAGAGAGAGGTGGAGGCGAGAGAGGACCAGAAAGGA
>BROE01000006.1:3758963-3776463 GCA_036571765.1 Plecoglossus altivelis | reverse complement strand
TGCATCGCTAAAACTCCCTTCATACTGACCTGAATAACGTCGAGTTTTTCACCCCACCGGCTCTCCAACTGCAACCAATCAGAGACTGATTACATATATGTGACGACAGTGCTTTTCCGCGGTGCATTGTGGGACGGTATGCCTTTCGTGTCCAGGCAGATTCAGTGGTTCTGTTTGGGGGGGAGGGGGGGGGGGGGGGGGGGGGGGGGGGGGGGTTGGTCATCTGCGGCCTGGTAGTACTCCGTTTGAATCGACCAAAATGGACCCTGAACTGCCTCCGCCTAGTAATTTTTAATTTTCCACACATGATTGGAAAGTTACAGAATCTGACCTCTCTGACCTTGTTTTTCTCAGAACTTCCTTAATAACCGGAGGGTGGCTGTAAGAGGACATGAGGGGTGGAGGAGGGGCGGGGGGGATAGAGGGTTCCCACTAATTGCAAACCTCCTAGTACCATGACGAGAGAGAAGGTTTGGCAACCACCAGATAAAAGGTCTACGTTTCTACCTCAAGCATCTAGGATGTGAAGGCTGGGATTTGAAGGTGGGAAGGTGAACTGGTTTCAGTAGAGTACAGTACACTGCATGACTCTGTCAGCTCTCTGAACATCTCTCAGTGGCCCATCGCGTCAGGACGCCAGCTGAGGGACCGTTTGTAAATAAGAGTGTTCTGGTTAGTAATGGCCTTCAAGGGTGTTAGGTGATACATCAGATTTTATTTTGAAAACTGTATTGAACTCAGGGATTCTGATGTGTAACCAGCAACTACAGTAACTAAAAACGAGGCAAAAAACCCTGCAGTTTGGTCAAAAGTGAGTTACTGTTGTTTTTGGTGCCTTTGATACTTATTTTGACGTGTCAACAGTGTTTTAGAGAAAATAAGGGGTCTGAGCAGCAGTAATTTACCAAAAGTCAAGCAAAATGAAACACTTTGAAGTACTTTTTCCCTTCATTTTCCACTCAGAGAGCAGTTACTGACCTTTGGCGTGTGAGGGCAGACTTCATTAATGTGTTTATTTTGGTTCATGAGCGGAACTCTCGTGAGCGGAACTCTCGTGAGCGGAACTCTCGTGAGCGGAACTCTCGTGAGCGGAACTCTCGTGAGCGGAACTCTCGTGAGCTTCTTCTTCGGTGGTTGTCGACCGTTCAGCTTGGTAGTGAAGGTATAATATTAAGAATCAACATCATCATCAAAATCTTTTACATCTTTTTTTAAATTCAACTTCCCTCACTATCGCAGATCGTAGATGTCTCTGGGAAATTATAGATCGAGTCATTACAGATAAACCTGACAGATTTAAAGAAGATGGATCGTTTGAAAGCTAGACAATCCTGATCTGCATGCTGGCAGAGAAATGCAGTTTTGTTCACTTTGAAATGTATTTTAAATATTCCTCCAGACTTGGTTCGGTTAAGACTAACCATGCTCCAGGGAATCCAGGCATCCCAGATATCATGCTGGTATTCCAGACCCGATTGTTCATTACCCAGCACTGCAAGCCCCCAGATCTACAACACTGACCTAACAGGAAATGAATCTTAGCTCCAAATGCAGTAATAAGCTTGCTAGTCAAAACAGGCCATTTTTGATGTTGTGGTGGTTACCATCTCCCAAGCCAGGCTCCTCCTTCGTGGTGAGCCAAGCATGATGGAATTTCTATTTGTGCTGTCTTAAGTGATTAGGACTCATTCACTGAGTTCCTGGCTGCAGGCTTGTCTGTGTACTTCTGCTCCAGCCTGATGTGTCCCAGTAGAACTTCTCTCCAGGTGTCTGTTCTCCAGGTAGGACTTGGTTCTCTCCAGGTGTTTGTTCTCCAGTAGAACCTGGTTCTTTCCAGGTGCCTGCCCTCCAGTAGAACCTCTCTCCAGGTTCCTGTTCTCCAGTAGAGCCGCTCTCCAGATGCTTGTTCTCCAGTAGAATCTCTCTCCAGGTGCCTGTTCTCCAGTAGAACCTGGTTCTATCCAGGTTTGTATTCTCCAGTAGAACTTCTCTCCAGCTGTCTGTTCTCCAGTAGAACCTCTCTCCAGATGCCCATTCTCCAGTAGAACCTCTCTCCAGGTGCCTGTTCTCCAGTGAACCTCTCTCCAGGTGCCTGTTCTCCAGGAGAACCTCTCCAGGTGCCTGTTCTCCAGGGGAACCTCTCTCCAGGGGCCTGTTCTCCAGTAGAACCTCTCTCCAGGTGCCTGTTCTCCAGTAGATCCTGGTTCTCTCCAGATGCCTGTTCTCTAGTAAGGTCTCTGTTTCTCTCCAGGTGTTGCTGGCTGTCTACAAGTAAATAATATGCTGATGTTTAGCCTAATTCTCACATAATCGCCACCATCATCGATTATGGGAAAAGAGAACCTTAAAAAGACACCAGCGGTTTATGTTTCAGTCTTTTCTGTCATATTGCGTCTTTAAATGTCATATTTTCTTGGTGAGATCTAAGAACGTATCTGGCAGGACTCGGGTTTGTGGATTAGCAAAGCTACATTTGCTAAAGCAAACAAACGTGGATTGGATTTAATTCTTTGTGTGTGAGTGTGTGAGTGTGTCTGTATGTGTGTATGTGTGTGTGTGCATGTGTGTGTGCGTGTGAGTGCTCAGGCCTAGGAAACGGGACACCGTCAGGGGATGGAAGAGCCCTGGGAGGGAAGGTGTGTGTGTGTGTGTGTGTGTGTGTGTGTGTGTGTGTGTGTGTGTTTTGAAGGGTAGGATCAGACTTCCAGGGCTGTCTTAGTGTCAGGTAACACACAACTGCTTGTAAGAATCCCACCATGCCAAGACCTACATCAACAACTCAAATTAAATGACTTAAATCATGACTAAATAATTTGGTATTAATCAGGTCATATATCATTTTTCTTTTTCAAACCATGAATGCGTTGCACGCAGTCCAGACCTGTTGTTATGGACTTAATGGGCAGTTGAGAATGCGGCGGCCATGTTGGATAACTACAGCAGGCAAACAGAATGCAAAATACTAAACAACCCAGAACCAGTCCTCACATTCCACTTCCTGCCTGGTGTTTTGTTTTGGTAAGCAAGACAGAGAGACTAAGGGACATAAGCGGAGGGAGGGAGGGAGGGGGAGAGAGAAAGGGAGGGAGGGAGGGAGGGGGAGAGGGAGGGAGGGGGAGAGGGAGAGGCAGGATATGAGTGCTCTTTGTGAGCTGAAATCTTGCAGCCTCCCCAGCGTGTGTCGTCTTGCCTCTTGGCGAGGGAAGACCACCAGTGCCCCTGGAATGCTTTCAGTTCAGGAAATCTCCTTTATTCTTATAAATGCTGTTCCTAAACCCCTCCACAATCCCCAATGGCGAAATACTCTGCTCTCTCTCTTTCTCCCCCCTCCTCTCTCTCTCTCTCTCTTTCTCTCTCTCTCTCTCTCTCTCTCTCTCTCTCTCTCTCTATGACTCTCCCTTTCTCTCTCTTTCTCCCCCCTCCTCTCTCTCTCTTTGTCTCTCTATGTCTCTGTACGTCTCTCTCTTCCTTTCTGTCTCTCTCTGACCTCAAGGTATAGCTACCTCTAGTAATATTATGGATAATCTTATTGTAATGTTAGGGGAATATTCGTGTCTTGAGTGGAGTATCTAACCAGCAAAGCAGAAATCTTGAGTGGTTGAACATCACAAGCTAGGTCATGTTTTAGCACTGTTTGATTTGTGTATATATATAATATATCCTGTGTTATTCATTGTTGACCTTGAGTCCTAGTTAGCTGTGCTTGGTCCCTGATCAATCTTTTACAGCTCATTTCACAGCACATCCCGAGGGTTTCCCGATGTTTGAACAGATAGAAAAACAAGCGTCTGAAAAGGCGGTTTCGTCCCCGCGCCTCCTACACCCGCCCAGTCACTGTCCCCCCCCTGCCCCCCCCCTCACATTAATGAGGTAGGAGGGAGCGGGGGCGATGCGTCAGTCCTCACCTGCAGGCTTGCAGTGTACAGCAGCCCAATAGGGGACCTGGGAGGAGCAGGGCTGCAGATAATACCCTCTTTGTGTTCTCCAGAACCCCCCCGCACCCCCCCCCCCCACACCCCCCCCGCAGGAGCGCGCCCAGGCCAGCCCCATGCCTGGGAGCCTGGTCGCACATTAAGAGATGCTTACGGACGGATTAGGTGTAAGTTTGAGGGATTTAGATTGGGGGGGGGGGGGGAGGACTGTGAACATGCGACACGAGGTATCAGTGCCCTCCAATCATACAAAGATTAACAATCCTGTCTTAAGGGGCCAGGATTTGGTAACGAAGAGGTCATGTTAGTGATGCTTGAATGGTTGGACAGTTAACACTGTGGTAACACCAGTAATGCTACTGTACATACGGGTTTACTGGGCCCCCATGTTTTCCAATCAGCCTTGTCACCTTCATCAAGATTTAAGTCTATTTTGTGGGCTAAATGTGTCTTTCCTCTCCCTCTCCTGAGACAGACGTTGTTCAGCTGCGGCGCCCTGAAAAGGACCACAGAGTCTTTTTTATGTCAGGGGGTATTTGATTGAGGGCCAGTGTAAACCTGGTATCGGGTGGACTAAGAGCTTGAGAATATACAACGCGCCCCCCCCCCCTCCCTCCCCCCCCAAAAAACCCTGTTGCTGTCTGTGTGCATGTGGCTGTAGGTTAGCTTTGTGTTGTCTCATGTGGGTGTTTAGGTTCAAAGTGAGTAGAGGCTATGGCCAACTTGAAGCGAGATCCTGCTGTAAGTGACCTTCAGACAAGGAACATGAGGTCAGTGTTGGTGTGAGGAGATGAACCACAAACCTGTTTGAGGCCGTTCCCAAATCCTGTCGCAGCGACTTGGCGAAGCTTTAGGAAAGAACATTTCCTCTTCTCGGGGTGCTGCATGTTTGTTTGAAGTGAAAGTGTGTGTGTGTGTGTGTGAACTTATACAGAGTCAGTGCGTCCCATGTTAACATAGTTAAACTCAGCTGTAATATCTTACAGGTTTTGTTTCATTCATCGTAGGAAGTGTGTGTCATCTTTTGATTCAAATGCTTTATGGTTCACGGGAAGTTCCAGAAAGGCTCTTATTTTATGTTTTATCCATCTAGCAGACGACTACGGTGGCCTGGAGGGCTCAACGCGCTGGAGCGAAAACCCCCCCATAAAAATAGACCAAACTCAAGCGCAGTCATGTCCTTCTACTTCTATTGTCGTTTGGAGTAAATGTTGTGTATTTCTGTGTTGTGTGTGTGTGTTAGGGGAAGGGTGTGTGTTGTGTAAAGCATATTTCTGTGTTGTGTGTTGTGTGTGTGTGTGTGTGTGGCACGTGTAATGCTGGAAGACCTTGACTTGGGGCAGAAGCCCTACACAGTGTTTTCATGTCTGTAGCATCTCTTCCGGACACAGGGCACCTCCTAAACCCTGTTGCCTGAGAAATGGAAGAATTTCAGATGTTCCCAGTCAACTGTCCTCCGGGCCTGAACCCAGAACTAATCTCTTTCATCTCCGAGTGCTGGGGGGGCGGGCGTGGGGTAGGGGGGATGTAGAGAGGGGCGGGCGTGGGGCTGGAGGGCTCAACGCGCTGGAGCGAAAACCCCCCCATAAAAATAGACCAAACTCAAGCGCAGTCATGTCCTTCTACTTCTATTGTCGTTTGGAGTAAATGTTGTGTATTTCTGTGTTGTGTGTGTTGTTTAGGGGAAGGTGTGGTGTTTGTGGACAAGCAATTTTCTGTGTTGTGTGTTGTGTGTGTGTGTGTGTGTGGCACGTGTAATGCTGGAAGACCTTGACTTGGGGCAGAAGCCCTACACAGTGTTTTCATGTCTGTAGCATCTCTTCCGGACACAGGGCACCTCCTAAACCCTGTTGCCTGAGAAATGGAAGAATTTCAGATGTTCCCAGTCAACTGTCCTCCGGGCCTGAACCCAGAACTAATCTCTTTCATCTCAGTGCTGGCGGGGCGTGGCGTGGCGGGGCAGGGCGTGGTGGGGCGGGGTGGGGCAGGGGGATGTGAGAGGGGCGGCGTGGCGGCAGAGGGATGTAGAGAGGGGGGCAGGTGGAGAGAGGGGATGTGGGGAAGGGGGGATGTGGAGAGGGGGGATGTGGGGCAGGGGGGATGTGGACCAGGGGGGATGTGGACCAGGGGGGATGTGGAGAGGGGGGATGTGGAGAGAGGGGATGTGGAGAGAGGGGATGTGGAGAGGGGGGATGTGGGGCAGGGGGGATGTGGAGAGGGTCTGTGTTTCTCTGGTAAAGAGATCACCTCAGGGAGATGCAGTAGAGGCCTGATCTCCCCTCCCCTCCTGCACTGCCCATCTGTCCCTCCTTTCCTCCCACCATCCCTCTATTTCCCTTCCTCTCCCCTCCTTCTCTGCCTCTATTCCACTCCCTATCTCCCTCCCTCTCTCCTTCCCTCCCCTTATCCCATCCCCAATCTCCTTCCCTCTCCGAATCCCACTCCCTATCTCCCTCCCTCCCTCTCTCCTTCCCTCTCTCTATTCCGTCCCCTATCTCCCTCCCTCTCTCCCTATCTCTCTCCCTCTCTCCTTCCCGCTCCCTATCTCCCTCCCTCTCTCCTTCCCTCCCGCTCTCCCTATCTCCCTCCCGCTCTCCTTCTCTCCCCCTCCCTATCTCCCTCTCTCCCTCCCCAGGCCTCCGAGCCAGGCTGCCTTCCCTTTGGCTTTCCTC
Source organism: Plecoglossus altivelis (assembly GCA_036571765.1). Lineage (NCBI taxonomy): Eukaryota > Metazoa > Chordata > Actinopteri > Osmeriformes > Plecoglossidae > Plecoglossus > Plecoglossus altivelis. The sequence goes on along the minus strand of BROE01000006.1, from coordinate 3,769,859 downwards.
TTTTCCTTCCTTCCTCCATTCCTCCACTAATAGCTCCCTTGTTCCTGAGTAGTCAGCATGCCAGTTGAGCTCATTCGTGGAAGATTCATTCGCGGCACAGTAATTGTAAACAGACTAGGAGAGAGAGAAGGGGAGGGAGAAAGAAAGAGGGGGGGGGGGAGAGAGACATAGAGAGAAGGAGCAGAAGAGCGAGAGAGTGAGAGAAGGATGTAGAGAGAGCCTTAACGTTCTCCCCTATTAATCGGTCTTTTATTCTTTCATTTCTTGGAGGAACTCTCACTCAACCCTGCTTAGCTTCCTCCTGTCCTGCTGTCCTGCGTTTTACAACTCTCTTTTTACCCTCTCTTATTTTCTGCCTCTTATAATTCATCCGTTCCTGATGGCCCGTGGGCGATTTGTGTCATGTTTCTCTGATAAATGTTGCATGAACGGAGTTATAGAGGGATGCAGTCAGACATCGAATGTCCTCCTGCTATGCGAGATGTTTCGCTAAAAGGTTACTTCTGGTCATTTCCATTGTGTGCAAGAGCTCTACATCCATAATGGTGGACAAAGGAGCAAGGAGTGGATAGTGTTACTAATCCGGTGATGATGTTACAGAACCCTTGCCACAGCAAAGATCCATAGATTGACCCGGGGGCGATAGGCTAAGACTAGGGAGCTTAATCATTTATTAAGACCACATTCTGTGTTTTAAAGTGTTTTAAAGTCAGTCCTATGTCTGCAAGCCCGCAGTGCAACTAATAATGTCTTCATTAATGAGCTCAAGTTTAACGAATAACTCTGGATCTTTTGATAGCGTGTTCAGACAGCGCTGGTAATGTTATCCCTCGGCGTTGTGCGATTTCCTCTCAAGTTGCCCTGGCAACAGGATAGGATGTGATTGGTCAGCTGGATGGGACATGTGTGCACACTGTGTCCCAGTTTGTGTGTGTGTGGCGTTCCTGTGTTACCCAGCAGCCACTGGGGCCTTCCAGGCAGCCTCTTTATGATGCTGGTATTGCATGGCTGAAGTCAACATGAACCCTAGCTACAGAGGCAGCAACCCTGTCTCTCCTCTTCCTCTCTCTCCCCACTATTCCTCTCTCTCTCCCCCACTATTCCTCTCTCTCCCTCTCTTATTCTCATCCTTCTCTCCTTTCTCTAGACCTCTTATTCTTTCTCCTCCACACCTTCCTCTTTGTCACCCTGTTCTTCTGTCTCTTCTCTCTCTCCTCTCTCCATCTCTTCTCTCTCTTCTATGTCCCTTTCTTCTCTCTTTCCCTCTCTCTCTCCTCTCTCCATCTCTTCTCTCTCTTCTATTTCTCTCTCTTCTATGTCCCTCACTTCTCTTTCTCTCTCTCTTCTCTCTCTCTCTCTCTTCTCTCTCTCTCTCTCTCTCTCTCTCCCTCCCTCTCTTCTCTCTCTCTTCTCTCTCTCTCCCTGGACCTGTGGCTAGCTGTGCTATAGGGACACAGCCCTAATGGAAACCCTGTGGAGTGTTTACCCTCCTTTTCCCAGGCAGAAACCACTAAAAGACTCGGGTACGCGGATACAAAAAATGTTTCTACTCGTCGTTGGCTGTAAAGATGATTCGGTCGTTAGGTAAAAAGTGAGGTAAAAGTTTGTACTTGAGTAAAGCACTCTTGACCGGTCAGCCTTGTGTCTCTCCCCACCATGCTATCATAAAGTGATCTTTTACAACAGTGGGAAGTTGATACAGTTATATGACTCCAGCAGTATGCTCAGCAGCTGCATGTGGGATGGCGTTTAGGAGGCTGTTCGTCCGCACAGCTCAGTGGTTAGAGCATTTGACTGCAAATCAAGAGGTCATGGGGTCGCATCCCCATCTGGGTTTTGTCTGTGTCTGCTGAATCAATGCGTTATCATTGTTAATTTTATGAATATGCTTTCGGCCAAACCACAGTAGAGTTTGTGTGAGGCACAGAGAGTTTTTCAGAGGGCAATCCCATATTTTTGTCCTTTATGTAAGTGTGTGTGTGTGTGTGTGTGTGTGTGTGTGTGTGTGTGTGTGTATATATATATATATGAGATTATATATATGTATATGTTCATTTTTTGTTCGGTTGTCTAAAAAAGAATGAGGTTGGCTGTTCTCTCCACTTTGGGCTGTTTCCCCCCCTGAAAACCATCATTGTGAGCCTTGATTACGGTGTACGGTTTCTCCCAATGTAAACAAAGTCTACTAAATGCAGCACGGCCAATTGGTCCGATCCCCAATTAAGGCGGGGGAAGCAGAAAGAGACCAATTAGGAGACGGAAGCCACTAATTAAAAGCTACAAGATTTTCTGGAGCGAAAGGATTCGTCCTTCAGATTCAGGCTGTAACAGAACCTTCTGCATTCGGCAAGTCTCACTCACACCAGAAGCTCTCCCATCTCTTTGTTCTTCAACTCACTTCATAGCAGTGAAAACCACGAGGATGTATTGAATTTAAACCCATACAACCTCGAAAACCTTTTCTTTTCCTCGCAAACCTTGGAATGTACTTTGCGTGTATCTGCCAAAACGTTCTGGGTGCTGCGAATTAGAGGTTACAGTTGGGTTTTCCTCCAGGGGCTGCGGTTGGTTGGTTAACCAAGATGGAGTCCTAGAAGCCTGCCTTGGAGCACGCTGCACCTGAGGAAGGAGGCAGGCCAGAGTCCTGTCAGTTACCCATGAGCCTTTGCTTATATGTGGCTCTTTCTGGACCTGTGACAACTGAACTTCTGTGTTGCGATGAGTCCGCTGTCTAAAGCTTAACATAGCCAGCTCAGCCTTAGGTAGCCTGTCCTTCCAACATCCTCTGTTTACTGCTTCCTAACTGAACCCTCCAACCTTGGGGACAGGATACAGTTGGCAAGGTTTTCCCTCAGAGGCCTAGCTGGACTACAGGCACTTCATGAGTCCCCCCTTGCCTTAAGCAGGAACCCTTGGGCTCCAATCCGGAACTTTCTATACCACATATTTTCTCATTTAGTTTGATGTCTTAGGGCATGTGTCCATGGAGTGTTTTTCCTCTGGCAGAAAAGTGTTGGCACGGTGCCAGGGAGCACTTCCTCCCGTTGGTTTGTGTTTCTACGCCGAAGACAATATCTTGACAACGTATCAGCTGGTGGTGACGACGCCGGGGACTTTCGGAAAAAGTCCAAAGATTAGAAGCGGGAAAAGTCGTAGCTAACCCCCCCCCCCCCCCCCCCCCCTTCCCCTCCCCAGATTCTCGGAGCTCTGCTGTTCTTCCCTCTAGGTGGCCGCGCACGGTCACTGCTGTGTGGACGTTCAGCTTTCCTAAAGTATTTTAGTAAAGTGTTTCATGTGTGGCATGGTTAGCTGCTCCGCTCAGCCCCTTCTCCTCTGTCCCAGCGTGGCTTCTTGCCCGTCCTCCTGGCTACAGCTCCAGCCTGTTCTGCCTTCCTTGTCATGTTTGCTTTAGCTGTGTTTTTCCTTCTCCTCCACAATCAACGGGGAATTATCTGCTTTCCGGAAAACGAGGCAGGCCACTAATTTTAGATTCACTTGATTGAGCCCGGAGGCCAAAGGGATCAAACCCACATCCGCTGAAAACCAACAGATTCTAATTCTAACCATAACACGGCCAGCATGTGTTGTGCCTCTCTCCGGGAGCACTGATTGGAGACCTGCTCCTCGCCGCTCTCCAGACGCTCAGACTGCTCCTCCTTGGTCGCTGGAAGGCCACCCTCTGTTGTGGTGTCTCCTGTGGTCAGGGGGACTGTGGTTGGACATCCAGAGCTTGGATCGCACCGCCTCTAGCCGGCCCGTTTCTCTGAGAACGCGAAGCATCGGTTTTCAGAGGCAAGCAGCAAGACCATCTTAGAACTTCTCGACGTGTTTCAGTGACAGTAAACTCGTTTTGAAAAAAGTTCAAACGATCCAGATCCCTAAATAAGATCGTCTCGATCGGCTTAAAATACGCCGTCCTTCTCTAGTTGTCTTGGTTCCCCCCTGAGGCGTTTCTGTCGTGCTACATCCTGACGACAGCTAGCGAGCTCCGCGCGGTAAAGAGAAGCGGAACGAATCGCCAGACCGGAACTTTGCCGTCTTCAAAAGGCGCTGGGTAATGACAGTGTGGAGATTGTAGTTAGCGCCTTCCCCCTCAGGGTTGGTGTGTAGACAGCTGTCAGTGGCCAAGCTGCAACCCAGCTCTTTACAAAGAGGTCTCCAGTACAAGACTGCTCTTTCACTGGTCCCTGCAACCCCAGATGGTTAGCCTTCGGGCTCTGTGGAATGGCTAATCCGGTTCCGCCTTTCATTCTGTCAGGACCTGTGTGCCCTGAAATTACGTCTTTAAATTATATTTATTAAATATCTATATCAGGTTCCTGAGAGTGACTGTGCAAATGTTTTCTGTTCCGGGTGAACCCAGCTCTAAGAGAGACCCAGGAGTTTGTAGAAAATCACAACACCAGATGCTTTCATCCGAAGCTTTGTGCAGAGGGGGATCCGAACCTGCGACCCCCTTGATCTGCAGTGACTTGCAGTGATCTCCCCTTGACTCCTCCACTGGGGTATATATCCACCCCCCCCCCACCACCACCACACTCGCCTTGTTGTGGAGGAAGATGGGGGTGGTAACTCGGTGAGTAGTGGATGGAGGAGAACTAGCGTGGGTTGAATCCAATCCTTCTATCAACATGCTGCCAAGACGAAGGAGGGGACTCACTGTTGCAGCCCTCCTGGTTTGGGTTCATTCCTTGAGTCCTCTGCATTCCCCTGGCTTAGCCTCCATCTGGGCCTTCAAGCCGTGCTAAAGCCTTGGGATGCACGGAGCCTAATTCCAACACGCTGAAGCATTACCGCCTGTCCGCCCCCGGGAGACAAGATGGTCACCAGGTGTCTTTCTGTCTTCAAAGTGTCGGCGTTGTTAATCATCGCCCCCCCCCCCCCCGCCCCCCCGCCCTCGACATCCACACACAGCCATGTTGCGTCGCCTCGCATGTTTTATCTTCCTTGACCCCTGCCAGCAACGCACACACACGCAACACACACACACACATGCAAAACACACACACGCAAAACACACACACACGTTCTGTATTTTTGGACAGTCTGTCACCCAGCTGCTTCTCCTGCTGGGTTTATTTACAGTTTACTCCGATTAGAACCACATTGGCAACCAGCGCTCCATCTTAATGAAGTCACTGTGATCCGGACAGAAGGGAGGAGGAGGGGTGGGGGGGTACCAGGAAGTAGGCCCCTCCAGGGCCGGTGGATAGTAACCAACCATCGGGCCCCAGGTGCCATGTCTCCTACTAGAAGCTCACTGTGGATCACCTTTTCACGAGAGGCGATGCAGTACTAGATGGAGCCACTAGCAAGATGGGGCTGATTTGAAGTAAGTTCCATTGGCATTTGTTGAGAGAACAATTCTCTCCATCGTTCTGCTTTCATTGCAGGTCGTTTGAAATCCTCCCATGTTAGGTGGTTAATACTTCTTCTGCTGCTTTCTCGGACAGATCCTGTCCGTGTAGAGGAAGCCTCTGCCGTGGTGTTTAATGGCCGTTGTAGTTCACGTCAAGGCTGTGAATCAGAGCGTCGGCGCTGGAGTAGGTTCTGGGTTTGGGTTTGTTGGCTGCTGAGGCCAAGTGTCATTAAGGATGCCCTCTCCCTGCCCTCTCTGACGCAAAACCGAGCAAGAGGGGGGAAAAAAAGGCTGCTTTCCTCTGGAAAAGCACCAAGGGGACCATTTCTGTTGTTTGAAATTGCTGGAAAGGGAGAGATGGAGGGGGAGCGGGAAAACTACAATGGCTATTAAATGAGGGAGAGAGAGAGATAGGGAGAACGACAATGGCCATGAAGTAAAAGAGAGAAAAGGGAGAGAGGGAGGTAGAGAGGGAGATACAGAGAGAAAGAGAGGAAAAGAAATCGAAGGATGGAGAGAGAGGGAAAGAGAGAGGGAGGGAGAGGTCTAGAGCGGAGTGCTTCACGTGCCAGAGCTGTAATGTGTTCCTCCGCTGCGGGAGCGGGTTGAACCCTCGCTCCTTGGACAGGAAGTCCCCTGCCTGGGGAGCAGCGCGCTTCCTGTTTTGGAGAGGCCGGGCTGTCGCAGCTGCAGCACGGCGGGCTGGGGTCAGCCAGGCTGGGGTCAGCCAGGCCGGGGTCAGCCAGGCCGGGGTCAGCCAGGCCGGGGTCAGCCAGGCCGGGGTCAGCCAGGCTGGGGTCAGCCAGGCTGGGGCCAGAGCTCAGCCCCCCTCCAGCCTTGAGTGTTGGACGGGTTGCGTCCGGCTGCGTCTCCGCTCTGCTGTCACTCTGGAAGAATGTGGTGGAGCTGCACTGTCCCTGAGGCAGCGGGAGCGAGACCGCCCCAACGCTCTCTCTTGCTCTCTCTATCCATGATCTCTCTTGCTCTCTCTATCCATGACCTCTCTTGCTCTCTCTATCCATGCTCTCTCTTGCTCTCTCTATCCATGCTCTCGCTTGCTCTCTCTATCCATTATCTCTTTTTCTCTCTATCCATGCTCTCTCTTGCTCTCTCTATCCATGCTCTCTCTTTCTCTCTCTATCCATGATCTCTCTTTCTCTCTCTATCCATGCTCTCTCTTGCTCTCTCTATCCATGCTCTCTCTTTCTCTCTCTATCCATCATCTCTTTTTCTCTCTCTATCCATGATCTCTCTTGCTCTCTCTATCCATGCTCTCTCTTTCTCTATCCATGCTCTCTCTTTCTCTATCCATGCTCTCTCTTGCTCTCTCGTACATTCTTTCCCTCCCTCTCTCTCTTGCATGCTCTCTCTCTCTAGTACGCTCTCTATCTTTCTATCCCTGACATCGTCCATGACAATAGGCTTACTGGATATAGCTGCCCTGTTGGTACGGTATCTGACTGGAGATCAAGAGGTCATGGGTTCAAACCCGTCATGGATGGACTCTGTTCCCTTCGTGTTGATCAGAGTGTTAAGGCTTGCTGATCTCCCCAGGGTTGCGGCTTCGCCCAGGGAGGCTGCCTGCGTTCTCGTCAGTGACGAAGCTGCTGTAACAGGAAGCCGCGAGGAAAGAGAGCTGCCTTGTTTGTTGCTATTTGGGACAACAGGACGGGATCTGTGTGTGACCCCCCCCCCTCCTTGCCCTACCCCGCCCCTCCATAAAGTCTGCATACTGTCAATGGTTCTTTATCCAGAACTCGTTCTGAATCCTGTGTTGCGCAAGGGGGGCCATTTTCCTGCCTTTTTTTTATTGCCGCTCCCAATTTTTTTGACAATTAGCCGAGTCGGTAATTCGCAGTGATTTATTGCGGTGTCAGGTCTCATGCAGGACGTGGCGCCGTTACATCTGAGATGTGCTGTATTTCTCAACATGGCAGATCAAGAGCCTGTCTCCTTTCCTTACACGACCAAGGACGATTTAGAGTCTCGTCGAGTCTCGAAAAAGACTGTTTGTGATTCTGCTCATCAGCGAGAGAGGGTCATTTATCTAAATGCTCCCATTTTTTTTATTTTGGGCAGGTTTTCTTTTATTTTTTTTTTTTAAAGTTTTTTTTTTTGGGGGGGTTGACCAAATCCCACCCGTTCCCCCACATGGACCCGCCCCCCCCCCCCATCTCCCCCCTCACTCCCTCTCACATCCCAGAATACTCATCTGGCATCCTTACCGGCCAGAAACATCCTGAAGTCTGTGGGATCAACTTCTAACCCCAGGAACAGCCCGATAGACCCGGAAGGCTCACTTCAAAGAACCTGGACATCAAACGAAACACAGCACATAGATGGTCAATCTGGAGAAAACGACCATGAACGGCCCTCCCAGCCCTCCCATTTGTCAGCCTGGTGATTTATCCTCGGAGAGCCCCGTAAGAGAACCCAGCTCCTCCTGCATGCTAGGGTTTCATAACCGAGCTGGTTCCTGACAGGGACGCAGGGCAGAGGGGTACCTCAGACCTCGGGAGCAGATCTGTCAAACGTTATCTCGCACTTATCCTTGTCGAAAAGGATCAGGGGTTCGTTCTTTTTTCTCTCGCTCTCTCTCGTTCACCCTTCCTCCTCTCTTTATCTCTCTCTCTCTATCTCTCTCTCTTTGTCTGTCATTCTCCTCTCTGTCCTCTGTCTCTCTCTCCCCCTCTCTCTCTTATCCCTCCCCTCCCCCCCCCACCCCAGTCCACTGACGCTAGCTTGTCTGAGTGGCCTTTTGCCATACATTCCTCTCCCCCCCCACCACCCCCCGTCTGGCCCCAGCATCAGGAAGTGGCCCAATTAGTGCATAAACACCGTGGAGGGGGGTGGGGTTGGGAGAGGGTTGGGGGGTAAGCTGGGGTAGGGGATGGGGGGGTAGGGGGCAGCACCAATTAGTGTTCTCTGGGCTCAGTGGGGCTCTACTGCATAGCGCCCCCCTTCCCCCAAAACACCACCCTGCTGTGCCGTGGCAGAAAACCAGAGGCCGGCAGCAAACAAATAAACAAATGATTGCAAATGTAATAATTCACATTTACCAAGGACAACGGGAGGTGAACACGCCAGTCGTCTAGGCGACAGGTTTGAGCACTTTTATTTATGTTTTTTATGACGTTTTCCCCATTTTACCTGTCATGTGTGAGTGTATACAAGAACACTGGCTACAAGGCCCTGGCTTTGAATAGGACGTGTGAATGAGGTAATTGAAAATGCTTTTGCAGGGCTTCCTGCTGGCGTACTGGGTGGTGGGGTGGGTTGGTTAGGTGGTGTGGGGTGGTTGGTGTGTGGAGTGTCCGGGTGGTATGTGGGGTGGGTGGTGGGGTGGTGAGACGTCGAGGTGTGAGGGGTGGGGTGGTGAGACGTCGAGGTGTGAGGGGTGGGGTGGCGGAGGTGTCTGTGGGGCGGACAGCTCCAGCAGGTGTCATTTACACGTCACTCGTCGTTCTGTTTGCTCACAGCCGACCTCAGGAAGCACACGCTTCTGTAGCACACGCTTAGGTGAGATGTGACACTGTCCTGAACCCTGACCCAAGCTGGAAACACTGCACTGACCCCTGACCCCAGCTGGAAACACTGCACTGACCCCTGACCCCAGCTGGAAACACTGACCCCTGACCCCAGCTGGAAACACTGACCCCTGACCCCAGCTGGAAACACTGTACTGACCCCTGCTGAAAACACTGCACTGACCCCTGACCCCAGCAGGAAACACTGCACTGACCCCTGCTGAAAACACTGCACTGACCCCTGACCCCAGCAGGAAACACTGCACTGACCCCAGCAGGAAACACTGCACTGACCCCTGACCCCAGCAGGAAACACTGCACTGACCCCTGACCCCAGCAGGAAACACTGCACTGACCTCAGCTGGAAACACCCCGACCTGATCTGTTGACACATGATCTCCTTAGCTACATACTCTGGTCTGTGTTTCTTACTTCACTTCTAAATTCAGGTTTTCTGCTGGACCAGAAATGAGATTTTAATATGTTTCGGAAAGGCACTAGATGGGGTTTCTACATGTAGTATTAGCATGTTGCTCCGGATAAATCACTTGCTTGAAAAAAGTCATGTAACTGGAGGAGGAGATGGATGGTTTCAAACAACACTGTTAGACAGGTGTGGTAGTGTAACTCAGTTTAGTTGGTCAAGATCAAATGGCTAGCTCTTCAGTGACGTAGCTGGTGACGTAGCTGACTAAAGTGGTGTGTTTAAAAGTGTCTGCTGTACATTATTACTGTCCTGCTGGTGCGTTATTACTGTCCTGGAGGCGTTTACTCCAGAGAAGCAGTCACTAGCCAGCGGTGGGAAAATGGCCCATTTATTGCCAAACAATGTTAGAACCGCTAGTTAGACGAGCTAGCGTTTGACAAGCTAAGGTTACACGCTAGGTATAATTTCGGCCCGACTTTCAATTTCGAGGTTTCGTCTGCAGCTAAACCCGTGTTTAAATGTTTAAATTGCTGGTTAAAGTGTGTTGTGACTCCCGCACTTCTGAAGAAGTTTGCATTCTTATTGAGATACCAGAGAAAATGGTCCGTTGGGATGTCCACACGAACAGGCATAGACACCACACAAACACACATACACACACACCGACATACACATACACACACACCGACGCACACACACACACCGACGCACACACACACACCGACACACACACATACACATACACGACTGTGAGTTTGCAGACAGAGCAGTATTCCATATGGATGTCAGTGAGCATGAGTTAGAGCTTACGGCTCCAGTACGCATCCACACAGACAACTGGAAAAGTGGCTTCAGTTCTTTCCTCCTGCAGCGGAGACCTTTTGATTGAAGAATGTTTAGCTGAGGGCTGAGAAGGGGGACGTGGTTATTTTTTTTTTTTTTTTTAAAAAAAAAAAAAAAAAAAAAAGGGGGGGGGGGGTGAGGGGGGGGGTGGGGGGTCATACCATCTCAAAATCTGCTCCAGAGATATGGACTCAAATGGATTCAGCAGCGTTCAGCCGGAGATTTCGTTTTCAAAGCTACTTGGGTCCTTAGCTAGTCTTTTTGTGGATTACTTGACATCTAGAACTGGTGTCGCACTGGCGTGAGCCATATCTCAATCTTAAAAGAGAATTATTTCTTTAAACCTCCGGAGATTATTTGATCGGGAGGGCTTTGATGCAACTGCCAACGCAAGCCCAGTTTTACCCTCTCAAAATCTAGGACTTAGAACGGGAGGTAGTTTGTCAAAGAGGGAGAAGAGGTTGTTAAAAAGAGGGCAAGAGAGAGGAGAAGAGAGAGAGGGAGGGGGAGAGGAAGAAGAGGAGGGAAAGAAGGAGAAAGGGAGGGGGAGAGAGAAGGAGAAAGGGAAGGGGAGAGAGAAGGAGAGGAGAGAGAGAAGGAGAAAGGTAGGGGGAGAGGAAGAAGAGGATAGAGAAGGAAGAAGGGAGCGGGAGAGGAAGAAGAGGAGAGAGAAGGAGAAAGGTAGGGCAAAGGAAGAAGAGGAGAGAGAAGGAGGAAAGGAGGGGGAGAGAGAAGGAGAG
>BROE01000006.1:3706721-3738905 GCA_036571765.1 Plecoglossus altivelis | reverse complement strand
TTTATATATAGACACAGTGGCTTGGATAGTGTAGATGTGGTCACTTCTGCACTGTGACTTGGTTGTGTAGATGTGGTTAATTTTGCACTGTGTTGAGTGTTTAGATGTGGTTACTTTTGCACCTGTGCTTGATAGTTGTAGATGTGGTTAATTTGCCACTGTGCTTGATAGTGTAGATTTTACTTTGCACTGTGTTGATAGTGTAGATGTGGTTACTTTGCACTGTGCTTGATAGTGTAGATGTGGTTACTTTCCACTGTGTTGATAGTGTAGATGTGGTTACTTTGCACTGTGCTTGGTTGTGTGTAAGATGTTGGTTACTTCTGCACTGTGCTTGGGTTGTGAGAGTGGTTTACTATTGTGCACTTTCGCTTAGATTTATCGTACGATGTGGCTACAAAACCTACTCGGGTATTTGCACGTGTTCGGGCACTGGGTGTATAGGTTTGCTTATACCGAGCCATAGATTCTGGTTTTAAAACTTGTGCACTTGTGCTTGGTTGTGTAGTTGTGGTTACTTCCACTGTTGTGTTAGGTAGATGTGGTACTTTTGCATGTGCTATGATAGTGTAGAGATGTGGTTACTTTGCCACTGTTTTGCTTGGTTTTGTAGATGTGGTTTACTTTTGCACTTGCTTGATAGTGTAGATGTGGTTACTTTGCACTGTGCTTGGTTGTGTAGATGTGGTTACTTTGCACTGTGCTTGGTTGTGTAGATGTGGTTACTTTGCACTGTGCTTGGTTGTGTAGATGTGGTCACTTTGCACTGTGCTTGATAGTGTAGATGTGGTTACTTTGCACTGTGCTTAATAGTGTAGATGTGGTTACTTTGCACTGTGCTTGATAGTGTAGATGTGGTCACTTTGCACTGTGCTTAATAATGTAGATGTGGTTACTTTGCGCTGTGTTGATAGTGTAGATGTGGTTACTTTGCACTGTGCTTGATAGTGTAGATGTGGTTAATTTGCACTGTGCTTGATAGTGTAGATGTGGTTACTTTGCACTGTGCTTGATAGTGTAGATGTGGTTACTTTGCACTGTGCTTGATAGTGTAGATGTGGTGACTTTGTACTGTGCTTGGTTGTGTAGATGTGGTCACTTTGCACTGTGCTTGATAGTGTAGATGTGGTGACTTTGTACTGTGCTTGGTTGTGTAGATGTGGTCACTTTGCACTGTGCTTGGGACATGGTCCCTTAACTCCCATAGCACTGTTGCCTTGGGCTTGATATCCCTTGATTCTTTGCTGTATGCTCTACACGAGGTATGCTCTACACGAGGTATGCTCTACACGAGGTACGCCTACGTCACTTTGGACAAAAGCATCTGCTATATGAATACAATTAAGGACTTGATACTCATAAAGATCTCATTCATAGAGATCCTCTTCAGACATCCTGCCCCGGCTGAACTTGTGGGTACGGTTTGTTCCTCACATGCCCTTCCCTGGCAGAGCAGAGCCACGCTGGAGGAATGGGGGGGGGGGTGGGGGCGGGAGAAAGTGTTGTCTTTGTTAGTGAGCAACTGTGTTATGGTTTATCCCAGGAGAAGGAGGAGAAGACAGTACCTGTTTGCTGATTCTCCTCTCAAAAGTTCCACATTGCAAAGCATTTTTTGAAGCAATTTATATATATATATAAACATATATATATGTATAGATACACTCACTCACACTCACACACACACATGCTTGCATAAGGAAGGAAGTTTCCGGGCTTGAAAGGCCTCAGTGTGTCCGCAGGCTTTGGGGAGAGATGGGACTGGGACATAAACAGAGTTCAAAGGCGTTTTGTTTGCTTCTAACTACCCTTCAGAGATTCCCATACAGGACAGAGAACACTGCCTTCTGCCTCTCTAACGTCAGTGTCCGTGGCGTCTGGTGCGCCCGCAAAGGGTTAAAGGTCATTGGCGCTTGTAGAGGAGCTGGAATGGCTAACAGGAAGTAGCGTGTGCAGCAGACTTCCTGTCAAACGAGTCTGTGAAGGATGGTTCAGACTCAGCTCTAATTATGGTTCTGTGACTAGGGTCATGTTCTACAGCTACGTTCTGTGACTAGGGTCATGTTCTACAGCTACGTTCTGTGACTAGGTTCATGTTCTACAGCTACGTTATGTGACTAGGTTCATGTTCTACAGCTACGTTCTGTGTCTTGGGTCATGTTCTACAGCTACGTTCTGTGACTAGGGTCATGTTCTACAGCTACGTTCTGTGACTAGGGTCATGTTCTACAGCTACGTTCTGTGACTAGGTTCATGTTCTACAGCTACGTTATGTGACTAGGTTCATGTTCTACAGCTACGTTCTGTGTCTTGGGTCATGTTCTACAGCTACGTTATGTGACTAGGTTCATGTTCTACAGCTACGTTCTGTGTCTTGGGTCATGTTCTACAGCTACGTTCTGTGTCTAGGGTCATGTTCTACAGCTACGTTCTGTGTCTAGAGTCATGTTCTACTGCTACGTTCTGTGTCTAGCGTCGTGTTCCACAGCTACGTTCTGGTTCTGAGGGTAGGTTCTGCTTGGTTCTGAGATGACGAGCTTGTGACCTCTGACCTCTGTCTCCCAGGCCCTGATGCGACCCGGCCGTCTGGACAGAATCGTGTACGTGCCCCTCCCAGATGCGGCCACGCGCCAGGAGATCTTCAGTCTGCAGTTCCGCAGCATGCCCGTGGGCCCGGACGTGAGCCTGGACGAGCTCGTGTGCCGGACGGAGAAGTACTCTGGAGCCGAGGTGAGGTTACCCTGAGCAGCCTGTGTTTACCAGACGCAGCCTTTAACCGTTACTGGAAACCAGGCGTTGCGGTTCGGATGTTATTTGCCTGCCGCGCCGGCTCTATTGTGTCCTGGCTGCGTCGAGGCGCTGCCTTACTGAGGACATTGAAAGCAGAGCGCAAACATTGTCCTGCGTGAGTCACCGTGTCCTGACAGGGAAGCCACGCTTGGGGAGTCTATGTCAGCTAGCCCACATCGCTATTCAGGAACATTCAGTTTGATTTGGCTTTTGATGAACCCATTGAATCGTAAACAAGGAGATGTTGTCCGCTGGGCTGTTATATTGAAATGGCCTTCTGCACATGCCCAGACACAACCCTGACATGTAACCTATAACAGCAAAGCCACAGTACACCAGCTTATTCACTTCGACCGAGCTTTTGTCTGGACTGAAAGGGAATCGTGTCCCATCGCAGACCACATCCCTCCTTCAATACAGTGAAAATAATTAATAAACAAAAAAAACTGCTTGTGCAGGAATCACGCAAGATTTAGCACAGGTACACACTAGCTCATGTACACACATGCACAAAGCACAGAGAATCACGTGCGCACACACAAAGCACAGTCACGCACACGCAATCGCACGCACACATTGTTGAGCTGCAGATTGACTTCTGGGGGAACTGATTAAAAACATGCATGTCCACATGCCCTTATTAGGAGATGAATCAACGCACAAACACATAAGAGTAATAGCCTTTAAATATACACCCCTCTCCTACCCCGTCTAACTTACTAACCCTCCTCCACTTACAACCTGCTTTCCTTCCAGAAGCTGTTTCACTCCGGAAACACCTGTATTTTAATCTCAAAGTATAACTAATAAGTGTCTAACAGAGTTGACGTTGGATATACATGAATAAATTCCTCTCCGTTAAAATAATTTCACATTCTGAAATGACACAACAGCTTATCTGACAATTGTGACATTTATAGATACACAAATGTATCTTTTTCAAACGTAAAATGTCCTCTCGTGGTGAAATGAGCCTGAAGGAGGTATGTGTTGGAAGCCCAATCCTGGATATCAGGTGTTTCTCATTCGGCTGTTGAAACACAACTTTCACCCTGGAGGAGCAAGTTGTCACTGACGTGTCTCAGGGTAATCGGTGACAAGGTGGCAGGGCAGGGGGTGAGAGGGCAGGAGGGGAGAGGGCAGGGGGTGAGAGGGCAGGAAGGGAGAGGGCAGGGGGTGAGAGGGCAGGAGGGGTGAGAGGGCAGGAAGGGAGAGGGCAGGGGGTGAGAGGGCAGGAGGGGTGAGAGGGCAGGAAGGGAGAGGGCAGGGGGTGAGAGGGCAGGAGGGGTGAGAGGGCAGGAGGGGAGAGGGCAGGAGGGGTGAGAGGGCATGAGGGGAGAGGGCAGGAGGTGAAAGAGCAGGAATTGGCAGGGCAGAGGGTGGCAGGGCAGGAAGGGAGAGGGCAGGAGGTGAGAGTGCAGGGTGTGGCAGGGCAGGGGGTGGCAGGGCAGGGGGTGAGAGGGTGGAGAGGGGTCTTGTTGTGCAGACAGGAGGTGGTGTACAGATTTCTGGCTTCCAGGGAGTATGCTTGGTAAGGAACCTCGTAAATCACTGATCGATGCTCTTATTGGAATTGGAGACCACTCACTTGAGTCCAATTTCATTTTTTCCTCTGTCTCTCTCTCTCCCTCTCACTCAGTCGGTCTCTGTCACACTCTCTCTGTCTCCCTCTCATTCAGTCTGTCTTTCTCACACTCTCTGTCTCTCTCCCTCTTACTCAGTCGATCTCTGTCACGCTCTCTCTGTCTCCCTCTTATTCAGTCTGTCTTCCTCACATTTTTTCTGTCTCTCTCTCACTCAGTCTGTCTCTCACACTCTCTCACTATCTCTCTCTCTCTCTCTCTCCATAGAGATATCCATATAGACCCCATGATGAGCTGCATGTCTGTAAACACACTTGGCAGGACGCCAGGCTGTCTGCCCCTGAGTGCCTGCTCTTACCTTCGCTGTCGGGGTGGGCAGAGGTGGCCTATCTGGGCAGGCAGACAGGCAGGCGGACAGCCAGACAGGCAGACAGACAGGCAGACAGACAGGCAGGCAGGCAGGCAGGCAGACAGGTAGGCAGACAGATGGGCCATGCATGCAGACAGACAGTCGCATAGACAGACAGTCGAAGAGACAGAGAGGCAGAAAAGACAGACACATGGGCATGCATGTAGATAGACAGGCATGCAGAAAGGCAGGCACACAGACAAGTAGGCAGTGGAGAGAAAGTCAGACAGGAAGGCAGGAAGACAAGTGGGGGTCGGAGGTCGGGGGCTCAGGTGACGCCTCAGTCACGGCGGTCTGTCTACGTGAAGCACTGACTTTAATTACATTCCTGGGAACTGAGACTGCAGGGGAGGTGCAGTCGCTTGTTGAAATCACCTCTTCCTCCCCCCTTCTCCCCTCCTCACAGGATACCTGCCCAGAGTGACATCTGGTTTCCACCCCCACCCACACGCACCTTAACTGCTCCTGCCCCCCACCCGCTCCCCGTCCGTCTCCTCTCCACAGAAGCAACATTTGATGCCGTAATTGCCTTGTGTTGTCACCAAGAAGGGAAGGCGCTCATCCACTCTCCTTACCTTTTGATCAAGCCCTGACAGGAACCTGGAAGTTTGTGTCTCCTCAGAGAGGCCTGCCTCCACCCTGCAGCCACGGTTTAGACCTGAGGCCCTGCCAGCTAACGTTAGCTTCTCGTTAGCATTAGCATTACACTAGCATTAGCGTTATATTAGCATTAGCGTTATATTAGCATTAGCGTGATGTTAGCATTAGCGTTATCTTAGCATTAGCTTTATCTTAGCGTTGGCTTCGCTGCTGGCTGGGTTCAAGCTAGCCTGCGTTTGACGACTAACGCTAGCCTGCGTAGCTTCAGTGTTGGAGACGTATGGGTACAACAGTCTTCTACGTCAGAATATGAAAGTATGAAAGTTGGGTACTTACGTTTTAAGAAAAACACTCCACAGCAGCTTCCTGACTCCTGCACAGGAGCGTATCAGAATGCGACCCGAAATCAGAGTGGAGGGAATATGTCTGGGTGTTTAGTCTAACAGTGGGTGTTGAATGGACTTGGATCCTAAGAATAGTGGCCGCATGTGTATTCTGTCTGTGACCAGGCATTAGTTGTGACTGCGCATCAACCTTCAGTGTAGGCATAATATGACCGTGTGTTTGTGCTCTCGGAACGCCTTGTGGAGTTTGTGTTTAGTCTGCCTTTACTTATCTAGGATGACATGGACATAACATAGCCAAGGACTACTCCTAGCCAAAACCACATCCAATATGAAACTAACTATAACGCCTTCCTGCAGAGAACGCTGTTATTCAAAGCAACTCCTAGAGAGGGATTCAAACCTCAGACCTCTTGTTCTGCTGTCAGAGGCTCCTCTAAGCTGTACCGGTCCCTGAAAACATCAAGATGTACAGAAACTCCACACCCACACACACACCACACACATACAACCATACATGCAGACAACACACATTCATATCCCCCAAAACACACACACACACACACACACACATGAAGGGCAAACAGACAGGGGACAGATCAGAGCAGCAGTGTCTGTTCCCCCCCACCCCACCCCCACCCCCCCTCCAGAGCAGTGCAGCCTTGTTTACTAAACATGCCATCCCTCCTTCCCAGGCCAGAGAGAATGTGCCGCTTTCATTCCCCTGATTAAGGGGCAAGGACAAATATGCCCTTAAAAGCCAGGCCCTGTTTTCCCCCCAACACAGCACTGCAAGGCTCATGGCTTCATGCAGGTGCTATCCTACCCCAAATGCCTTTTTCTCCCCAGCCTTGCTCTCCCCTCTCCTCTCTCTATCCCCCTTCTCTCCTCTCCTTATCCTCGCTTTCCCCAGCCTCTCCTTCACAGCCTCTCTTCCCAGCCTCTATCACCAACCTCTCTCCCCTGCCTGTCTCCCCTGCCTCTCTCCCCAGCGTCTCCCCTGCCCCTTTCACCAACCTCTCTCCCCTGCCTCTCTCCCCAGCGTCTCCCCTGCCCCTATCACCAACCTCTCTCCCCAGCCTCTATCACAGCCTCTATCACAGCCACTCTCACCAGCCTCATTCCCCAGCCTCTCTCCCCTGCCTCTCTCCCCAGCCTCATTCCCCAGCCTCTATCACAGCCTCTCTCCTCAGCTGGAGATGTTGGTGCACCGTGCGTTGTGACTGAGATTTTGCACTGTTACTCTTAAATGCAGACCATTCCTTGACTCTGACCACGGAAATACTGTTATTATCAACTACATATGCTCCTCTGATCCTTGATCTTCTGCTGCACTTTCTGAATGCATTATTTGTATGTTGCTTTTGATAAAAGGCTCTGCCAAAATGAATCCAATGTAGTGTATAATGGAGGAGGTTCTGGGCAGGTAGATGACCCTATGTACCCAAAAAACGCAGCTTGAATGGGAAATGTAGTTTCTACCCTAAGAAGAATTCCTGCAGGCTTCTTCAACCTGCCAGGCCCCAAACTGCAGAGAACCGCTGCACTACCTAGTAAATCACCCGTGTTTTCTATGGAATCTGAATTCCTTTGGCAAATCGCTGCCAAAAACCTCCACCTTCACCCCTCAGACTCTCTTTATGGTCGTGTGCCATGTTTCCATTCTGCACCCCCCCACCTCCCCGTCACCCCCCTGTAACCAGCCGCCCCCTCTTGCCTTGTAATCTTAAAGAGGTTTCACATGGGACTGTGGTCAGGCCTTGTTGTACTTGGCAGCATCCTGTCACTCTAGACACTTCCTCTTTTGCCTTTTTTCTCGAGGATGAAACAGGTTTTTTAAAGTTTTTTTTTTAAATTCTCTGTCCGGGACCCTGGCCCCATGCCGTTTGATTTGTATATTATTTAATTTCCTCTCTGAAAATTGGATGCAGTGTTGCTCTCTCTGGAGAGTGGGAGGAGGGACGGGGGAGGGAGGGAAGGGGGAGAGGGGAATAGGGGTGGGGCAGGATGATGCAGTCAATATTTTGGCGTTTGCCTAAGAGCCCTGCTAGGAGCCAATATCATCACTGGAGCTGGAACACAGCCTGATTATAAGAGGCCGCAGGCATAGAGAGAGAGTGTGTTTGTTGTCTGTGTGTGTGTGTGTGTGTGTTTGTTATCAGTGTGTATGTGTGTGTTTGGCAGTGTATGTGTGTTTATGTGGTGTGCTCGTGTTTGCCTGTATACCTGTGCATGTAGATCCAAGTGTGTGTATTAGTTAGCGAGAGTGTGTTTGAGATGATAAATTTGATAGTTTGTGCAGTGTGTATTTGTTCATGCTTTGTGTCGTAACGTAGCCAGGGCTAGTGTTGTAGCCTAACCAGGGCTAGTGTTGTAGCCTAGCCAAGGCTAGTGTTGTAGCTTAAGCAGGGCTAGTGTTGTAGCCTAGCCAGGGCTAGTGTTGTAGCCTAGCCAGGGCTAGTGTTGTAGCCTAGCCAGGATAGTGTTGTAGCCTAGCCAGGGCTAGTGTTGTAGCCTAGCCACGATAGTGTTGTAGCCTAGCCAAGGCTAGTGTTGTAGCCTAAGCAGGGCTAGTGTTGTAGCCTAGCCAGGCCTAGTGTTGTAGCCTAGCCAAGGCTAGTGTTGTAGCCTAAGCAGGGCTAGTGTTGTAGCCTAGCCACGATAGTGTTGTAGCCTAGCCAAGGCTAGTGTTGTAGCCTAAGCAGGGCTAGTGTTGTAGCCTAGCCACGATAGTGTTGTAGCCTAGCCAGGGCTAATGTTGTAGCTTAGCCAGGACTAGTGTTGTAGCCTAGCCAGAATAGTGTTGTAGCCTAGCCAGGATAGTGTAGCCTGCTAATGAGCCAGTCTCCAGCTCTGGGGAAAACACTGATGTCATCCCCTGTTAAACAACCTCTCTGCCAAGATCCTGTGTGCTGCACCAGGGGCCACTGTAGAAGACAGGCCTTCCTGGTCCCTCCGTCCCCCTAATGACTCTGCCTGCTCCTTCCAATGAAAGAACCAACAAAGAACTGAGCTCAATGTGACTAGCGACCTGCAGGAACGTATCATTATGGTGTTCCACTGACTGCACCCTACCCTTGCTTCTTACCGGCGGGGAAATATGATGACAGACACTCAGTGGCCTGCACAATTATTTCTTCAAATTGTGCTTGCATGCGTGTGCTTGTGTGTGCGTGTTTGTGTACATGTGCCTGTCTGCGTATTTGTGTGTGTGTGTCTATGTGTGGAGAGTGTGTGTCTGTGTGAGAGAGTGTGTATGTGTGTGTCTGAGCTCATTGGTCCAGAGTTCGGCAGCACAGATAAAAGCAGCGAGGAGTGAGTGGAAACAAGCATGTGGTCAGAGCTGGAGGAGGAGGCAACGTCTTAAGACTGTCCATCCCTCGCCTGCATCCTGCCTGAACCACTGCGGTCCAAAGTGCTCCCGAGACAGCTTGCTGTGGTCGTTTGACTGGCAGAAGGACCGTGTAGGAACCCTTCTATAAGGGAACTGGGTGCAGCTTGTCTGCTAAATCAAAACATCATTATTACTGGGCTTGAGCTCTATGATAAGTCTAAAGAGAAAGTCTGCGAGTTATTCACGGTGCGTCGAGACGCCGCAAAACTATTTGTGAGCTACGAAAAAAATGACTGCAACGTGTTCCCACCGGGCCTTCGTTTACCTTGTGGTTATTTCTCACACAAACACTTTTTACTTCATTTTCTTTTACATTTAATTAATTCGACGCGTTTAAATCAGTCCTTCGCCACGCCATGCGGTGAAACACCTCCCCGTTTATCCCTTTCACTTTATGACGGCCCCCGCTTCGCCAGGTCCCCCGCTTCGCCAGGTCCCCCGCACCAGCCACGCCACCCGCCTGGCCCTCCAGCCTTCAGTGTATTTAAGTGATTGCTGACATAATTTATGAAGGGAATGAAAAATATGGTCTGCATTGCAATAAAACCTCGATCCATAACTTAGGCAGCCTGCCGTAGGCTTGGCCCCCTTCGTTTCTGTGCGTCTGCAGTTTCCTGTGAGGGGCCCGCTTTGGGGGGGGGGGTGCTTTAGGGCCCCACTTGGGGTGGGGGGATGGGGGGGGGGTGGGCTGTCGCTGGCTCAGCTCCACGTTTACAAACAAACGGGCTGTTTTGCTCGGCCTGTTTACCGTGTGCGATTCCAGAAAGCCACAAAGGCAAACATGCGCCGAAAACACTGGAGTGTTCTCACCTCACTGCTCTCATAAAGAAGGAGATATGAATGACGGCTGTTGTGGTGTGTGTGTGTGTGTGTGTGTGTGGTGTGTGTGTGTGTGTGTTGTGGTGTGTGTGTGTGTGTTGTGTGTGGTGTGTGTGTGTGTGTTTGGTGTGGTGGTTTGTGTGTGTGGTGTTGTGTGTGTGTGTGAGTAGAGAGAGAGAGACTGGGAGGGGGGTGGAGGAGTAAACAACGAAATAATTTGCAGTTGAGTCATGAGATTGAGGCCCACGTCCCTGCTGTCCAGGGGGAAAAAAAAGTTTACAAAGTCCACAATGATTGTATTTGTTTGTGTACATGATGCATGGAAACGTATTTAACAGGACAACCATCTAGCGCTCCCCTTCCTACTCTCCTGCCCCCCCCCCTCACCAGTCATGTTTCATTGCATCCCCTCCCCAATGACAACAAGCTCGAATAATCTGTGACGCAAAAACCTCAGAACTACCAGCCAGAGTCGGTGTTCTGTCTGAATCACGTTGTTCGGTTTGCCTGAAGCGAAGCCGAATACGATGTCCTGACATCTGTGCAACACCTGCCGCGGCTACGCTGCTCGCTCGCCCGCCCGCACACCTCACCCGCCCCGTTCTCTCCTCCAGCCAGTTCCTCCGCTCGTCCCTCCGCCATCAAACCACAGATTTACATGAAAGCAACGGTTGTCCTCATTGTTTATTACTATGCTCATCCCTGGGGTCAGTGGAATTACGTCGCCAGTCTTGCCGGAACTGGAAAGTCTTGCCTAAGTGGGAATATCAGTTTCCTCTCTCCTGGTTGACTGTGAAACTTACACAACGGAGAGAAGTACGACTAGACGGCAAGAGAAGGAGGGAGAGGGAAGGAAACCAGAGAAGAAGACTCCTGACCAAACAAGGAAAACATTGAAAGATTATACCAATACATATACTAATAATACATATACTAATACAACATTCCCAAATAACTTTGTTCTCTGCATGGTCTCTCATACTCACAAACTCTGACTGACTGGATTCGTCTCGGGTCAGCCATTTTGTCGGCAGCCCCTGTCAAACGATGAGCTCAACAGGAACTGACCTCCCACTTCTCTGCTCGACGGTTTCAGCTAGTCAGCCAACCATGTACGTTCACATGGACACGAACCATGTAGCTGCAATACCTGTAGGAAGAACATTGTGTGTCGAGGCCCAGCTAATTGCAGGGTTTGTCTGTCTGGGAATAGGGAATGTCTGAGCTTACGTTCCATGTGATTCCCTTCGCTCGGCCTGAAATACATTGAGAGCGTTAACAGCCGTCGCAGGTTAAAGTACTCTTCTGTCAAGAGAGGTGTGGTGGGATCTTGCAGCTGAGCTTGGGCATTGCTTGAATTATGCCAAGAATGTAAACTCGGCAAATGACTAGACCAGATTGTAGACATGGCAATGCAGTTCAGGAAATGAGTTATTCAAATGTCAGCCTTTTTTTTCATGAGGTAAAACTCACGATCGTTATTGTTACTAACGTATCCAAAGTTTTGTATAATCTCCCATGTTAACCATGACAATATCAAATATAAAATATTCATAAAATCTTAGAGTCGACCGTGTCATGGTAACCTGGCACGTTCACAACCACACGGTAGAAATAACCTGAGCAGACTCTGTTAGGACTCTGCCTTGTGACCCCCTGCGTGTCTGACCTCCTGTCTGTGTTTCCTGTCCCAGGTAACAGCAGTATGCAGAGAGGCTGCCCTTCAGGCTCTGCAGCAGGACATCTCAGCCGAGAGCATCGCGGCAGAACACTTCCATGCAGCCCTGCAAGCCGTCACGCCCAGGGTCCCCGACTCTCTCATTCAGTCGTACATCAGCTACCAGCAGCAGCGAGGACTGAGTCTGTTCTAATGTAGCTGGGGGAGAGGGCCTAGCTGGGGGAGAGGGCCTGGCTGGGGGAGAGGGCCTGGCTGGGGGAGAGGGCCTGGCTGGGGGAGAGAGCCTGGCTGGGGGAGAGGGCCTGGCTGGGGGAGAGAGCCTGGCTGGGCGAGAGGGACTAGCTGGGGGAGAGGGCCTAGCTGGGGGAGAGGGACTAGCTGGGGGAGAGGGCCTAGCTGGGGGAGAGAGCCTGGCTGGGGGAGAGGGCCTGGCTGGGGGAGAGGGACTAGCTGGGGGAGAGGGCCTAGCTGGGGGAGAGGGCCTAGCTGGGGGACTGGTTAGGACAAAGCAGAGCAGGCTGGGGTGTTTAGGAAGAGTCTCTGTGTTACAGATGGACACCAGCCAAGGCGTGGGACAGGGATAAGAAGAAGATTTTTCTCCTTGATGCTAACTAAGGCTTCTGTTTTTAGTATTATCTTTGTTCACTAGATTATTTTTTGGGGGGGGGGGGTCGTTGATGGATTGGAATCGATCTTCAAGTTGTCATTTCCAAGATGTGAGTATTTGATACTGATACTTAATAAATAAGGTAGTAAATTTGTTGTTACTAAATGTTTTTTGTATATTTTTGGGTTGTAGTTTGACGTTAATTACAAAAATGTATCCGAGACACGTTAACTAATGACGCTCTTTGTATTCTACCGTAATTATTTAATGACAATAATTGGACTATAAAAAGCAGCACAAAAGAGGCTGTAACCTATTTAACCTTAAAATTAAACGTTTCCTGGCGTGTAAAAATACCTTGCATTTAACTGAGAATAACAGGCAGGGTTAGAACATATTGATTGAGTCGTTGAAAAGTCTGTTAAATCGTTGTAAAGGTTAGATTTCCGCTCAAACCTCTGCCCGCATAAGTGTTTCTAGGCGGCAGGCTGTTATGTGAGATATTCCTGGCAGGACTAGCTTTATCATCTATTTCAGTAAACTGCCCTTTTTACGTCGAGGCTAAACATTGCAGAGCAATACGGATGCGGTTTATCGGTTCCTTAACTGTACTCGTTTTTTTGACGACTCTGTTGGCCCAATGTGACATTGGGGTCATTCATCTATTGATTTTTCCATTTGAAAGGGATAAATTGACTTTGTATTGAACTTCCTTTTCTCATGGATCCGGATGTAGCGCATCCGCGACACCAATCAAACCAGACAGTCAAGAACGGGGGGGTGGGGGGGTGAGGGGGGTGAGACTCTTTCCCCTTGCTCGCGGGGTGCCTTTTTCTTAAGGTCGTTCTAAAGTTACATGCGCACGGTGAAATCGGAAAGGCTCTCTTTCGCCTGTCCTCTGCTGTCTAACATATTTTTTCACCGTTTAATTTGTATACGTCGATTTTTTTTAACATGCAATGCAATAATACGTTATGTTACCGTTAAATCTGAAGATATTTTAAACAAGAACAAAAGGCTAATCTGGGGTTTTAACGGAAACATGGTTCGGTGTAACGTGTCAAACTCGGGGATCTATGTTTGCGTGAGCTCTTGGTCTTATCTGAAAAGGCTGAGAGATATTTTGTTTGTTAACCACAGGAACGGAAATGAGTTTTCCCTCTGGTAAGCTTTTCGCGGAGCGTTCCACCTTAAGCACTGCACACATCTCTGTCGCCCGGCCTTCCACATCTGCCCAATGAATTAAGAGCGGATGCGATGTATCCTTTTTCAGTGGACTGAATGGCCAATGGCAGTTGGCTTGACGAGCAAACACTGAGCCCTACATTCCCATTCATTCAGTGTTAGACAGTGCTGCTGCTTTGGAGAGAGCACGAGCGAGACAAGGGTTTGCTTTGAGCGTTAGACAACACGAAATAACTCGCGCCTTTCAACAGATACGCGAGGGGAGACTCTTGGATATATCAGTATTCGTCTGCGTTTCGAATTTGTTTGCACAAAGAAACTGAAGTCATTTGAATCACGGTCGCTATTCCGCTATACCGGACTAACCTGGGTTTCTTGACTACAAATCGGCCTCAAGTGCGCAACTCTAACAGGGGTGTCTTACATCTAAACTCTATCGTGGATTTACCGTTTCTGGAACAGATTGATGTAACTGCGCGTTTAAAACATCAGCATTTTAGCCTGTAAGGATTAACGGAAAGAAGATAAATCCTCACATTTTTGGAATTAACATTGTCCATTATGAACGTTATCTGCTTTTAAGTTAGTCTGGACAATTTTCTTGGATGGAGTTCTGGTATAATGGTTGATGGATTCGACGTTATGGATGGTTGCATTTAGGTGCGTATTTCCTTCCATGTTTTTAAAACGTCTGCTTTAATCATGTCATTGGTTTTGAAAATATTCACAGCTCTAGAAAAACCATTTGCATTTAACCAATATAGCTTAGAAGAAAGTAGCCTAAAAATGCTTTGAGGTTTAAAAGTCGGAGTTTATACATGTTTTGACATCATTTGCACGAAATGAACGGGAGACTTTGTCTCGAGATAGGTGGCCTCGTGAATTCGCATCTGGTGCTTACATTGATCGCGACTTGGCAATATCCTTTATGATGTTTGCGTCCGGATCCTACGCTGTCTGCCATACCGGAGGCTATTCGTCCCTCGGAATAGAACCGGAGGGGGGGGGGGTGAGGGAGGGCTGGGGGGGTGTGGGGGGTTGATTTGTCAGGGAATACTCTCACGCGCAACTAACAAACACCCCTCCCCCACGGCGGTTGTTTTCATTCACAAGTTTTCCCAGCTAATACGATTCATCCGACCTCAGATCTTACGATTGATATCCTAGCACACTCTGGGGTCTATCACACGGGCCTCCGCTTTGTTTTCGCCGTTTCCAAAAGAGACGAATCGCCTCTCATTAAAGGCATGTACTTTAAAATACAAAGAATGCCCATTTAATGTCTCTTTTGGCGTGCAATAAAAGCTCTCGTTTTATGTCGGAAGGAAACCTAGTTTGAGGCCGACGGACGACCCAGTGTAGCCAAGCTTGGGCTTTCCAAGCAGAGTTGCACAGGCCTGTTTATAAACAGGTTGCCTACTATCTTATAGGAGCAAGTGGAAGTATGTGCGTGTAGATTAAATTGCATTTATGTAATTGCATGATCTCGGCTGTTGCATTTGAGAATCAGTTTATCCTGTGTGTTTAATGTCTACATGCAGCAACACAACCGAAATTCATGTTAATGTAAGTCCCTAACATTTGGTGTGATTTCTGTTAGAGCCAAACAGCTATTCTAGTAGCCTGTGAAGTCCTTGGCATCGGGTTTGAAGTTAACTGTCAGAATATCGTGTTTTTTTTTAAATCATGACCTTAGCTTTTTACCCCATTGTTAAAGCATTTCCTTGAAATCGCTTCTGGTGTCGTAATAGAATACAAATTCTAGTCTCCTTTAGTCCTCTCGGATCGTGTCCTCGTCTCGTCGCCGAGGCGCATTT
Organism: Plecoglossus altivelis; assembly: GCA_036571765.1. Lineage (NCBI taxonomy): Eukaryota > Metazoa > Chordata > Actinopteri > Osmeriformes > Plecoglossidae > Plecoglossus > Plecoglossus altivelis. Next base: position 3,723,682 of record BROE01000006.1, on the reverse strand, counting down.
GAATGTTAACTAGTCATACAAATGTAAATGAGGAGGGGAAGTATTTGTACTGAAGTTTGGATGTGTGCGTATTGAGGAAGGTACAAAAAGTCTCGTTAATAGTCAACTTCTCCCCGGTTGCCTCACCGCGAGGGTTCAAATGTGTCATATTGTGAGGGAAGTTGATGGTAAAGAAAAGTGAAGATGTGTGTGGGGTGTTGGGGGTGGGTCCGCCGGCTCAGGATTTTATTATTATCATTCGTGTGCAGGAGAAATTAACAGGATTTTGCATAACAAAACACATTTCGTACTCTAATCTAACAGATTTTATATTTGTGCTACGGTTATTCCTTTGCCAAACTCTTCTATCTGAGTCTCTCGGTCACTTAGTCAAACGCACTATAATAATTTCTGTTACATATGACGCATATATCCACAACGCAGGGACAAGAGTTACCAGTTCACGAGACCAGATTTACCAGTTCGCTTTCTTTAGTAACATTTACAATGTCGGTTATAGTGATTTAAAAACACTTAACCCTTCATTATAAACGTCATCCCTCGACCTGCTCTGACGGTGCCCTCTCCCCCCCCCCCTTCTCCCAGTTTCCGATGCATGCCAAGTCCACGGTGAATGTCGGAAGTGGTGATCGCCCCAGATGGAGCTCCAAAGTCAACATGGCCCTGGCCGTTCAATACTGCTGATCCAGCACTCTTCCCTGGAGGGCCGGCAGAGGTCTGAGGTAGACAGGGAGTTCCAGCATGCTGCCATCCTCTCCCTGGACCAGATCAAGGCCATTCGCTCCAGCAACGAGTACAGCGAGGGCCCGTCTGTGGTCCGCCGGCCCCCAGCTCCCCGTATGGTCCCCCGGCCTGACAAACAAGAACGGACTCACGAGGTGATCCTCGTCAACGTCAACAACAACAACTATGAGCAGCGGCCGTCCGCCCTGCACCATCCCAGCGGGGTGTTGCTGGTGTCCGGGGCCCCGCCCTACGGAGGCAGCCGGGCCCCTGGCCTCAGCCGCTCAACCAGCACCGGCAGCGCGGCCAGCTCTGGGAGTAACAGCAGCGCCTCCTCCGAGCAGGGTCTCCTGGCTCGCTCTCCGCCCTCCAGGCCCGGCCTGGCCCTCGCCCAGCACCACCACAGAGCCGAGAGAGCGGTCAGGACTCAGCCCCAGCCCAAGGGCCTCCTCCTCCCCCCCCAGCCGGGCCTACACCCCCTAGAGGCCCCTCTGAAGCCCTCGGGGAAGGGGAAGCAGGACTTGCTGGACGGGGTGGGGACGGCCGGCCACCAGTTCATCTGCGAGCGTTGCGGGAAGTGCAAGTGTGGCGACTGCACGGCCCCGCGCACGCTGCCCTCCTGCCTGGCCTGCAATGGACAGTGCCTGTGCTCTGCGGAGAGCGCCCTGGAGCACGGCACCTGCATGTGTCTGGTGAAGGGCATCTTTTACCACTGCTCCAACGACGACCAGGGGGACTCGTGCGCCGACCAGCCCTGCTCGCTGTCGCGCTCGCTCTGCTGCTCGCGTTTCCTCTGCATGGGATTAATGTCGGTACTCTTCCCCTGTCTGCTGTGCTACCCGCCCATTAAGGGCTGCCTGAAAGCCTGCCAGGGCTGCTATGACCAGGTCAATAGACCCGGGTGCAGATGCAAGAACTCTAACACTGTGTACTGCAAACTGGAGAGCTGGTCGCCTCAGACCCAGGGGAAGCCTTCCTGATCCTGGGGGGACTAGTTGTGTGTTCCTGGGGGAGGGGAGATGGGGTGCGGGGGGAGAGGGCCGCAGGAGCATGGAGCCCAAACACACCACCCACCACCACCTCCTCCACCACCATATGGACCTGATAATGGTTATCCTGATAATAATAGTCACTATCGATGTTTATCAAACATTTGAAGCCCCTGCCTCCCCAGCACTACTGCAGTCCTGAGAGGAGATGAGCTGGGGAAACAATGAAAACCACTCATTCTTTTTTTTGTTTGTTTTTTTCGCAACAGGATCATGTTTTACAGACCAGTGTTTGCCTTAACTGTTTCTTTGTCTCTGTTCAGCTACACACTAACACTCATGTACATCTAGCATGTTCCTGTCAGCTAAGCAGGATATCCCCAGGGCTTTAAGCTACCAGTAAGAACCGCCTTGTACCAGATCTGTGAAGGACTCTCTCTCTCTCTCTAGATTATACTCTCTTTCTCTCTCTCTCTCTCTCTCGCTCTCACTGTCGCTCTCTCTCTCTCTCTCTCTCTCTCTCTCTAGATGATATGTAGCTGTTACCTTGTAAGCATAGCAACTAGGACTGTTGGATCACCTAACCGTTACCACACAAGAGACTGTGATGGGCTTGGTTTCCTGTGAGTTGTGTTAAGGAAAGCCTGTCCATGCCATGGTTGTCGTGATGGACTCTTCCTGTTCCTGCTCAACATTCTCATCTGTCCTCTGGCTTGTCCTGCCCTTTTTGGTTTTTCTAAATTGAATGCTCAAATTCATGAGAGGAATTCTGGCTATTTTTTAAAAGAAATGTCTGTTAAAACATTCTTTGTTGTAAAAAAAAATATTTATTATGTGAAGCTCTATTATTTTATGATATTTATTGCAAAAGACAGTCTTAAATTTACTCATGTCTGAATATAACAAAATATCAATACTTACTGAAAAATTAAAGGGTGGCACAAAAGAAAAACTATGTTAACTTTAATGCAGAAAATATATTAATTAATGAAAAAAAGCAACGTCTTGTGTCTTGATTTCCCACGTTTCAGTGTTCGCCCAGTCTCTCTTCGTTTCAGAAAACTATTTTGTTCTCAGGTAGAACAAACTGAGGTTGATGATTCAATTCAAGACAGCAGTTCATGAGCTAGACCTGCTGTACCAAACTGTTCTTCCATTTAGCTGTGGCTTTGGAAGTCACAATGTCAGAACTTCCAACCTTTTTTTAAGGTCGACTCAAACCGCTTTGCAGCCAAAACATGAATGTTTACATTCTTGAAGAACGTCTTTCCCATGTTTTAGTCCTGTAACCTTGAAACCAAACAATACAGGCCATTGACTTGAGCTGGCCCTGAACCTGCTAACATCTGCCTGCCTGCCTGCCTGCCTGCCTGCCTGCCTGCCTGCCTGCCTGGCCTGCCTGCCTGCACTGCCTGCCTGCCTGCCTGCCTGCCTGCCTGGCCTGGCCTTGCCGCCTGCCTGCCTGCCTCCTGCCTTGCCTGCCTGCCTGCCTGCCTGCCCCAGTATGGGGTTAACACCGACAGGAAGTTGCTCTGTGTTGTCGGAGTGCTGACCACAGCCTGGGGTACCAAAGAATGTTCAAGCTAATTTCCCTGGCTTTAAGATTGCTCATTCAGGATGTGGCAAACTCCCAAATGGCATCCATCTTGCCCTATTACCTCCCCCCCCACCTCCCTCCCCCCTGCCCGCCCACCAGGCCGTGTCTAGAAGTGGCGGAATGTCATCGTTGCAGCTACCCGGGGCCACCTGTTCAAAGATAGTAAACCCACTATCAATGCTGGGCTTTTATGGCATGGCTTTACCACTACAGGCCACCACGGCCAGCCATGGGACCCCCCTCCCCCCACCCAGCCTCCTTTTGTCAGTGAATTTATCACCCAGGACGTCCCCTGACCCTTGACCCTTGGGTATGAGATCACCACTCTGGAAGGTGGTTGGCCAGGGCAGAAAAGCCAGCCGGCCAGGCAGGCAGGGAGGGAGGGAGGGCGGGAGGCCCCAACCAGGAAGTGTACCGGGACATTGCTAAAGCACAGGGGATTAGTTTGTAGGCAGCGGCAGAAAAAACTCTGGGTGAGTGATCAACCTGGAGCCAGGACTAGCTTCAGTGTTAGGTTTAGTTACTACAGGTTTACTATTCCTCATGCTAGGAGCTGGTGGGTTATAGATCTGCTGGTGGGTTATAGATCTGCTGGTGGGTTATAGATCTGCTGCTCAGGTTGTTCCAAGTAAACATGGTTAGCTAGTAGTTTTAGTTGGTTCTACCTTGTCTTTGGTGTCAGTAGTTTAGCGTTGGGTCATTTATACGTGAGACAAGTGGATTCTAGTTTCAAATCTTCAGTTTGTTGGTTTGTTTGGTAAGGCTCTCGTTTGGGCTGTTCCGAACACTTCCGTAACAAGTCACCCTTACCAAATGTGCCCTTGTTTAATGTACTTTCTTTTTTAGCTGAAAAGTACCTTTTGTCTCAGTGAATAGTGAGGAGTGGATTAGCGATTTATCAATTTCCTGTTTCTTTTCAGAGCTGCAATCCGAGCCCCATTTTCTCTCCTGGCTGTTGGACAATTACTAACAATAGGAGGCCTCTTTTTCAGGCTTCTTTTGGGATACCTCTTACAGGAGCAAGGCTGAGCTCACACCACATCCAGGACTCAGGACAGGAAGACCATGTTTACTTGATATTTTCCTGGCCGATTCGCCCCCTCCTCCTCCTCCCCCCTTCCCGAAAAAGAAACCGTATCTTGTTCCCCCGTTTCCAAGTCTTGCCCTTAAGCCTCCGAAAACACTTCCTTTTTCCACAACTGTTAAAATACCTGTTTTTTTTCCCTTCCTCCTTGTTTTATCGGAACACCACGAAACAGGGGATTCGGTGCCTGTCACAGGCCTGTCTCTGCCGTGTAGTGCCCACTGTCTTTGTGTCATTTCCACACTGGGCAGAGAGGGGAAACTGTAGAAACCCTGCTCAGAGTGGGTGCATTAGGTAGCGCCGTGGCAAGAGAACTCAGGAGCCAGCTCGCCCCCTCACACTTGCTTTAGTGTATATTTAGAAAGTGGAACCCGCCCACGCTGAGCTATTTGGAGTGTGAGGCTTGGCGGGCCCTTGCTCCCAGACTGCAGACTGAGGCTGCCAGGGCCTCAACACGCATGACTGCCCTGTGAGTCACTGTGGAACCTCCAACACACATGTTCTGCCGGGGCTGGCCTTGCCCAGGACTGCTCTATAGTGTCCTCAACCAGGAATGTCCTTAAGCGAGACTGTCAGTCTTTTTTATCATGGACTGCTCTATAGTGTCCTCAACCAGGAATGTCCTTAGGCAAGACTGTCAGTCTTTTTATCATGGACTGTCCTATAGTGTCCTCAACCAGGACTGTCTTATAGTGTTCTGGCAGCCGGTGAAAGAACAGCTTCCTCTATAAACAGAGGTATCCCAGTCTGGCAATTTCACGACTCAGCCGTCCCCCTCCTCTACTCTCCATGACTCTCCCTGCCCTCACACCAGAGGAACTGCCCTCACACCAGAAGAGGAACTGCCCTCACACCAGAAGAAGAACTGCCCTCACACCAGAAGAGGAACTGCCCTCACACCAGAAGAGGAACTGCCCTCACACCAGAGGAACTGCCCTCACACCAGAGGAACTGCCCTCACACCAGAGGAACTGCCCTCACACCAGAAGAGGAACTGCCCTCACACCAGAAGAACTGCCCTCACACCAGAGGAACTTCCCTCACACCAGAAGAGGAACTGCCCTCACACGAGAAGAGGAACTGCCCTCACACCAGAAGAGGAACTGCCCTCACACCAGAAGAGGAACTGCCCTCACACCACAGGAGGAACTGCCCTCACACCAGAGGAGGAGGGACCAGCTGTTCAGACAGAAGGGGCGCGTGTGTTTCTAGAGTTGATGACGTCCTTGCACTCCTTCTTCATCATGAGTCAGGGTATTTTAACGTTTTATTTCACAACTTTTACTTCCACAGCACTAAAATAAACGTAATAAACTTCAACGCATCTGCGATGAAAGAAACGACGTCTTTTAACCATTTTCTAGTTTTATTTCTTCGGTTCTCCTTTTTTTATGGGGGCTGTTAAACGAGCTAAGTGACATTCAATGCTAATTCTGTCCCCCCCCCCTTAGCCAACTGCTCCTCCCAGAGACAAACGCTCAGCGTGTCTCTTTAGGTGTTAGAGCCTCTTCCAGGTCTGCCAGAATTCTGTGGCCCATTTGTTCCTGGGTCCACAGCCACACCAGGCCGGTGTTAAACCTTCACACATCCCTCCCTTAAGTACCATGGGGCTATGCAGCGTTACTGCCATCTGATAGCACATTCCTCTCCACCACCTCTTCCTGTCTCTCCCTTTGTCTGCTGGTTTATGGACAAAGACTAGGTGGGGGGGGGGGGTAAATAGGTGGAAGCCACAGCAGGGGAATCAATACGCAGTCCTTAGCCGTCCGTCAGAGGGATCCTTTTGTAATGAGAGGACAGGCGTTATTTTCGGAGGCGAGCGTTAATCTAAATCAATGGCTTTTGTTTCATCAATGAGATTGACTCATCAGCAGGGCTCATCTAGCTGGCTTCCTCCCAGACGAGGGCCCAGGCAGTGTGGGTACTCACACAGCCATGAACCCTGGAGAGGCTGCATTCAACCGGCTAATGAAATCAATAGGACAGACTCAGCATTTGCTTGATACATTTTGCTCAAGGCAGTAGGTGGTCAGCGATCATAGCTTGTGGGTTATTATGAGGTCGTTTTCTCTAATCATTCCTATAATTTATTTTTTTTATTCAAAAAATCCAAAAGCAATGTACAGAGGGGAGTTTTCAAACCTTTGACACCTTGATCTGCAGTCAAACGCTCTAGCCACTAAACTGCATCCAAGGAGAAGCGCAGGGTAAATGCTAAGATGTTGCTCAGACAGACACAACACAGTACATCTTCTACTTTGCTTTGTCTGAATGAAGGCCAGGGTTAGTGAGCTCTGGGAACACTGTGATCCTTGCCTCTGTGTGTGACAGTGTTCCTCCAGGACGTTCCACAAGGACAAGATGGTGTCCTTGTTCCACTACTCAAGCCCAAGGCCTAGTTCCGCTGTAACTTTCTTCAAACCCCCCTCACGCGCGCAGACACGCACATGCAGACACACACACACACACAGACACACACACACACACACAGACACACACACCTCTGTCCCTTAAAATAAAAGAGCTTAAACCATACCATGGAGGCAGTGGCCCCTTTCAGAGGGTGTGTGCGTGAGCGTGTTTTGGAACGAGTGTGTGTGTGTGTGTGTGTGTGTGTGGGGGGGGATGTTGTTCTCTCTTTCCTCCCTCCTTCTCCTCCCTCCTTCTCCTCCCTCCTTCTCCTCCTCAGTTCTCCTATCCCCCTCTCTCTCTCTGAGATTAGACTATGCATGCAGCCAGATGGTTCCTGTCTGCTGGCTTTTTTCAATTCACTTCCTCTCCTCACAGACAGGCCCCCTGAGCCCCTCCCCCACTTCCCCTTGTTCTTCTCCCCCTCCCCTCCCCCCCCCCTGCCTTCCCCTCCCCTCCCTCCTGCCTCCCTCCTTCTCTAACGGCCTCTCTGTTATGCGGCTAGAAGTAATCTTTTATTGCCCAGTTGTTAGGAAGTGACCTCCTGGCCTTGATTAGATAGGCCCCAAGTCCTATCACACAGTTGTGTTTGAGCCTCCCCCCCTCCTCATCCTCTGACCCTTCAGCCCCCTCCAGCCCCCCCCACCCCCACCCCCACCTCTCCGTTTCCCCGCCAGGCCTCGGTGAGCCACAATGGGGGGCTTTAGTCTTGTCCGGCTCCTCTCAGCTAGGGGGCGTTGGGTGGAGGTCATGCTGGATTTCTTTTTTTGGCAGGGGGGGGGGGTTGTGGGGGGGTGGGGCGAGGGGAGAGAGAGGGGTTGAGCCAAGTCTCCTGTGATTGTTAACCTCTCAGTTGCTGGTTTGCTCACCCTTCGACCCTCACAGCACCCCACCTCCACACCACCGCCACCGCCACCACCACCTCGCCCCCCCCCCCCCCCCCCCCCCCCCCCCCCCCCCTTCCCCCTCCCAGCTAGGGGGCGTTGGGTGGAGGTCATGCTGGATTTCTTTTTTTGGCAGGGGTGGGGTTGTGGGGGGAGAGAGGCGGAGGGAGAGATGGAGGGGTTTAGAGCCAAGTCCTGTTGATTGTTAACCTCTCAGTTGCTGGTTTGCTCACCCTTCGACCCTCACAGCACCCCACCTCCACACCACCGCCACCGCCACCACCACTCGCCCCCCCCCCCACTTCCCCCTCCCTCCCCCTCTCCCCCACGACAACCAGCCTGGAGGAGGAAGGTCCCCCCACCAGCCACGCCGCTCTGCTCTCTGTTATGTCCACAATCCACATCCTGTTGGCTTTCAATCGATCCCTGCTCGTCCTGCCCACGCCACGGCCCCCTCGCTTCTGACGGCGTCGGGCTTTAGATCAGAAGCCTCTTGCCTGCAGGCTGTCAGGAGGTCAGATGGGCGTTTAGATAGGATGCCCATCTGCATATTCAGCGTTTGCATCTTCCGCTGAACGGGATTGGACCTTGCGTGATGCCTCGACTTAGTGTGTCCTGTTACGGGGTATTTATCGAACGAGGATAAGTGCCCTCTCGACAGCCTGTAACTCCCCCTTATCCACCCATCTGCGGGTGTTTTTTATTTCAGACTGTGTTGCAAACCAAAACACGGTTGGCTGGCCTGGTGGGTTTATTTGGTTTCCGTATCAAACAGCGCTTGTGTGCTCCAGGCTACAGACAACAAAACCTCAAGCGTAAAACCAGACCTCGTTCTCCTCTCTCTCTTTCCTGGCTTGTTTGTCTCTCTTCCCTTATGGTACAATAAAACCATAACAAAGCCTAGGGTGTCCGGTGTCAGCCTGTGAATGCGGGCCAGCCATGTGAACAGCTGAGAGGACAGGAAGGCGACTCTGGTTACCTCTATAGAGTAAATGACCTGGTGCTGCTGAGATAGTTGTCCTCCTCTGCTGGCCAGCTGGGCCGGTCTGCAGGGTGGCTGGGCCGGTCTGCAGGGCGGCTGGGTTGGTCTGCAGGGCGGCTGGGTTGGTCTGCAGGGCGGCTGGGTTGGTCTGCAGACCGGCTGGTTCGGTAGATCCCAGCTCCCAGGTGTTTCTTACAAAGCACGTGGTGCTTTGTGTCGAGGGATCGTTGCTAGACCTGTTCCAGTCTACTCACAGGGACGACCGAGTCCACTGACCAGGGGAGGTCTCTCACCCCTGCCTCCCCCCTGCCTCCCCCATCTCTCCTCTTTACCCCTCTATCTCTCTCCCCCTCCTCTCTGTACCCTGCTGCCCTTTTTTCTCCCAACTCACTCCCCCCTCTTTCTCCTCTCTCTCCCTTTTCTCCCCCCTCTCCCTCCCCCTCTTCCTCCCCCTCCCCCTTCCCCCAGGGTCTCCCCCCCCCAGTCCAGAGCACGGGCTTCTGACCAGGAAGTCCCAATTCCTCCCTCTCTCCCCTGGGCTCTGCAGGAGCCCACATCAAAGAGGAGACGCGCAGAAAAGGCTTATCTGTTGTTGGTTTAGGGCTTACATTCAAGCACAGGGTCCTAGAGATGGGCTGGGAATTATAGAGCCAGATCATTGGATCCCTGCGTTTCATCTTCCTCTGCTTTTGTTCTTCAAGGGCTTTGGAGAACCCTTGGTGGTTCTGCTCAGTTTCGTGCGTTTCGAAGTTATACGTCGGGAGTAAAAGTTGACAAGCAAAAATGCCTGTTTTCCATGAAACCAGGAATGGTACTCGACCAAGAAACATAAACAAGCGACAAAACCTTTTTTCCCTCCTCAGACTTTATAAAACTGCTCTTGGCGTGTAATTCTATTTTATACCGAATCAGTTCCTTCTCACTGAACTGTACATTTCAACTCTGATAGTGGCTTGATTGAATCTTCATGTTGTCAAACGGCCCCATTCTGCCGGTGGAAACCTTAACCTGAGGGAGGCCCTTCCCTTCCCTGCTCTAGTTCTTATTACTTGTACCACCCAATAACACAACACAGCTTGATTTAGCCAAATCACACCCTCTCACACTGGGCTTCCTGTCCATCATGGGCCCCAGTCACACACTGACAAAGCACACCGTTTTGATTGACACCTCACACTTTGTGTGTGTATGTGTGTGTATGTGTGTGTCAAATGGGAGTATACAAGACTGTTGTGAGACCACCAAGGGACTTTCTTCACCCTACATTCCTCAACCTGTTTGTTTCCAGAAGGCCTAAAGAATGGCAGAGGGGGAGAAAAAAAACACATCAAAAAGGAGATTTTTTTTTTTTTTTGCGGTCGTCCGGGTGTTTCTGTGCATGCGTTCTAGGGGTGTTGTTTAGTGGAACATCTGTGGAATATATGTGAAGGATCTAAACTGAAAAGATATCCTCTCGCGTTAGAATCTCACACCATTACTAAAGATAACACGCGCGTCGGCGAAACAAAAGAGAGAGAGAGGGAGAGACGGAGGAAAAGAAAGAGAGAGAAAGGGGGAGGGAAAAGAAAGCGATGGAGATAAAAGGAGAAAATGGAAAGAGGGGAAAAAAGAGGAGGAAAAAGTGGAACCAGCTGTCTGAGCACGCTTCATCTTTACGACGTCATAGGGACACGGACTTTTAAACAAGTCCAAGTTTTGCCACAATCAAACGTCCCATTTGACTTTACAGGAATATTATAGATGTTATGCGGTGGTCCTTTTGGAGCGCGCGTCGGTTTACGCACTTAAATATTTATGGCGTGTAGCTAGCCAGACAACAAAAGAGACCTTAATGCTTTTCCTTCCCTGGAGGAAGAGAAAATAGCCCTCCACATCGAGCCCCTCTGTGCCTTGATACAGGTGCACGCTCAGACCGGGAGCCTGAGTCAGGGCTGGATAAACCCACCCTCACACACCAACGCACGTCTCTAGACGAGGGCGGACTGACAGACAAAGAAGAGGTACATGTTGGAGGCCATTTTGTGTTCTCAAACACTTAAATAGAATGTGAAACCAAGTGTGTGTTTACAGTTTAGATGTGTGTAGGATGATATGGAGTGCTTGAGGTGAGTGTTTTGAGGCTGTTTGGAAGGGTCAGGTGAGGTCACAGAAGGAAGCTTCTGTCACTCAGACAACCAAACTGTCAAGATCTCTGAAGGGAAAATCTTCCAGATTACTCTAACGGATTCCTGTCGGTGTCAGAGGTCGTGGAGGAGGAAGGGCCCGGCTATTAATCTGGTGACGGGTCGCTTCGGAAGAGCCTGGAGGTTGAGGGCGGGGCAGACGGTTTAGTACACCTTCAGGTGCACATCCACCCTGCCCCCCCCTCACAGGAAATAACCTGCCTGTTGACTTGTTACATTCCCTGTTACATTCCCCTGACTCTACAGCTACACCTCCTGACTCTGACATGACACCTACTGACTCTACAGCTACACCCCTGCCTCTACAGCTACACCTACTGACTCTACAGCTACACCTCCTGTCTCTACAGCTACACCCCCTGCCTCTCCAGCTACACCCCCTGCCTCCAAAGCTAAACCCCCTGCCTCCAAAACTTTACCCCCAGCGTCTATGTCTGTGCCTCCTACCTTTAAGTCTAAATCCCATTGCCTCTAAGGCTGTCTCTAATTCTATACCCCCTGCCTCTGAGGCAATACCCCTCTGCCTCTAACGCTGTACTTTCCGCCTCAAAGGAAAGGTTAGAGAGGGGGGGGCGTGAGAGATGAGAGCGAGAGGGGGGAGGAGGGGAGAGAAAGGGAGGGTGGGGTGTTGGCTTGTAGACATTGAGTTTGCTAAGTCAGGCAGAAAGATGGGGCAGGAAGCGATGCAGGAAGGAGAGAGCCATTGTTCAGGTGACGCGCTGACGAGATGTGGAGGGTTCCAGGCAGGCGGGGGTCTCTCTCTCTCCCGGCTTGCCCACTTCTCAGACACTTCGCAGGTTAAGGAGGAGGAAACACTAAAAGCTCTATGAAGTTAAACAAATACATCCTGAAATGTTCGTGTCGCTGGTTTTTTTAATGACTTGAATCAGCAGATTAGGCTCATGACTCAAAACGTAGGTTTTCAAAACAATAAATACTATTTTATTAAGATTTTGAAGAATTTGTTTGAAAAATAAAGGCTGCATAAACTATTATATAACTAAGCAACATTAGCTATAGCAATAACATTGCAGCAACACATTACATTATGGTTGCGCTTACTACCGTGTGACAATGTAGCAAGACCTTTCGTAACAACAATGTAATACTATAAGAAATGTTTATACAAAACCTGATAAGCTTTATATTTCCTAACATACGGAAGCAGTTAGAAGTTGTCTCTGGGCTCCGGGGTCTGGAGTGGCGTGTTTCATTGCTACATCTGTTCACCAGTTCTGGAACGTTTTCCTGGCCTGGTCCTGTCTGTGCTGACTGAAGATGCGCCAGATAACACTATCTCCTGACCAATCAAACGCTTGGATCCCACCTCATCCCACAGGTGGGCCTAGTTGGACAAAATGCTTTCATTAGCAGCCAACCAATCAGAAGACATCCAGGTGAGCCAAGGAGGGGGTCATGCTGGGTTCCTGAGAGGTGAAATGAGGCGTGATGTGGATGACAGTCAGCTTCTGTTTTGCGTTCAGCTTAGAAAGGCCTCTGATCAGGTTTTCACTGGTGTGGAGAGTTTACAGTTTCTGTGTGGGAATGTTGTTTTTGAAGAAGCCAGTCAACTGAGAGCTGTTAAAGGATGGATTAAAAATTATAGCTTATTTTCTGCTTATTTTTCACCATCAGAAAACTTTGGTCGAAAGAAACGAGGCCTCCAAGAGCTGTTGATAGCTTCTGTGGCAGGCTGGTTTTAAGTCTGTTGAGTCTCTGAGCTTCTCATTGGACATCCTCTCCTCTCCCCTCCCTCCCTTGTCCTCCTCCCCCTCCCTCCGGTCTCTCCTGCTTGTGTGACGACAAGGTAGATTCCGGTCGTGGCTAATCTTCGCCTGTTTCAAAAGGACCCTCTAAAGTAAGAGCCCATCTCACACACATGGTTCCACTTTCTGCCGCGGCCTCCCGTTTCTCTTCGTTCGTCCAATTTCTCCTTCATTAGGCTGCGTTTTCAGGCCGCAGGGCACAGGTAATGTAAAGCATTCCCCCCCCCTCCCCTCCCAAATTGTAGGTCCACGCCACAGTTGCTAGGAAGTGGAAGAGCCTCAATTGCAGTCGTTTCCTCGTCTGTGTGCTCAGAGATCTTATTACTGCATTTAGGTCAGGGCAATTGCTGTCATTACTCACAGGCAACTTCCTCTGAGGAGTAATGAATTAGCTCAAGCTATTTGGCCGCGTGATTGCTGTTGCCAGGGGAGACGAGTATGAAGAGAAGGATAATTATGGTATGTATTGTGATGGGACGTGTGGATTGTCTCGGTGCGTTGTTAAGTGTCATGTTCGGCCTGTTGGCTCCAGCTGATGTGAAGGAGGGCTGCTGTGCTTTGGCGCTGAGAGGCGACAGTCTCGCCAGGTTTACAGTCAGGGGGTTCTAACCTGAGCAGAGGGTTCTAATCTGAGCAGAGGGTTCTAACTTCATCAGAGGGTTCTAACCTGATCAGAGGGTTCTAACCTGAGCAGAGGGTTCTAATCTGAGCAGAGGGTTCTAACCTCATCAGAGGGTTCTAATCTGGTCAGAGGGTTCTAACCTGAGCAGAGGGTTCTAACCTGATCAGAGGGTTCTAACCTGAGCAGAAGGTTCTAACCCGAGCAGAGGGTTCTAACCTGATCAGAGGGTTCTAACTTGAGCAGAGGGTTCTAACCTGAGCAGAGGGTTCTAACCTGATCAGAGGGTTCTAACCTAAGCAGAGGGTTCTAACCTGAGCAGAGGGTTCTAACCTAAGCAGAGGGTTCCTAACTCTGGCTTGACTGTTACATCCACACCAATCCAACTTCTCATTTTGGGCATCAGCCAGAGAACCTACAGATGCAACATTTCATGTTTTATTGCTTTTGCAGAAGTAGAATGGAGGCCTGCTTGTTTCCGAGCTATTTGATCTTGAATCACAATGTCTAATTAATAGAATCTTTCATCGATATGATGTCTAATCAATAGATCTTTAATCAATACGATGTCTAATCAATGTGCTATTTAATCAAATGAGAGGAAAGGTGATTAGCTAATGTGTGACAGGTGCTGTGATTTTTTAGGTCATGGTAATTTTTCAGTCTTTTACACATCGTAAAAGTATGTTTTTTCCTATTAATTATTTCAGAAGAACAGTTGTAAAACCACGGTGACGTACTATGAAAAACTATGAATTTAAAAACCAACCGAAGAAAAACCACACAAACAATAAGAATAAAGCAACAATAAAACTGTTGAGCTCCTTTTATAGTATCAACCTGAGCAATAAGCTGGTCGCAACAGAGATCCTAGATCTGCTAAACATTATCAACACCCACAAAACACTTCGAAACCTCAGCAAACCAAGCTGCTGATATTGCTCTCCGTAAAAACCTCACCAACGTCCCCAAAGGGACACGAAACGAGAAACGAAACAACAAAAAAAACACACACAAAAAAAACATTAAAAAAAACAAAGGCATGTTAAATGCTTAACACTTCTCCACTGGAGCAGAAAGGCTTCAGCCATGCTAGAGGAAGGAGCATGCCTGTTTTCTCAATGGGGTGTTCAAGTCTGCAATAGGAAGCTTGCCAAGAAAGTCTTCACCAGACAAAGAGCCCAGTAGGAAATAGTGCTGGTTGAGGCTTGTTGGTCTGCCTGTGGGCCTCATTCCAAGCTGCTGTAACTGGCTCTGGGTCTTTTACAGAGACACCCCTCTGAACAAGAGCTCCTGTTGAAGAGAGGAACTTTTACATTTCTGCCTGAATGGGATGTCTGCCAGTAGCTGAGGTCAAAGTGCATCTACCAGTCATTTCATTTAACAGCTTTGTGTTTGCAGGACAGGGGCTGAGGAAGAGGTGCCCAATCTCCTGTGATGTTCTGGAGCTCTGTGCTGACTGACGGGAGACAGGAGGGCTGAGAGACAGGAGGGCTGGGAGAGAGGAGGGCTGGGAGAGAGGAGGGCTGGGAGAGAGGAGGACTGGGAGAGAGGAGGACTGGGAGAGAGGAGGGCTGGTAGAGAGGAGGGTTGGGAGAGAGGAGGACTGGGAGACAGGAGGACTGGGATAGAGGAGGACTGGGAGAGAGGAGGACTGGGAGAGAGGAGGGCTGGGAGAGAGGAGGACTGGGAGAGAGCAGGGCTGGGAGAGAGCAGGGCTGGGAGAGAGGAGGGCTGGGAGAGAGGAGGGCTGGGAGAGAGAAGGACTGGGAGAGAGGAGGACTGGGAGACAGGAGGGTAGGGAGAGAGGAGGGCTGGGAGAGAGGAGGGCTGGGAGAGAGGAGGACTGGGAGAGAGGAGGGCTGGGAGAGAGGAGGGCTGGGGGAGAGGAGGGTTGGGAGAGAGGAGGGCTGGGAGAGAGGAGGACTGGGAGAGAGGAGGCTTGGGAGAGAGGAGGGCTGGGAGAGAGGAGGACTGGGAGAGAGGAGGGCTGGGAGAGAGGAGGGCTGGGAGAGAGGAGGACTGGGAGAGAGGAGGGTTGGGAGAGAGGAGGGCTGGGAGAGAGGAGGGCTGGGAGAGAGGAGGGCTGGGAGAGAGGAGGGTTGGGAGAGAGGAGGGTTGGGAGAGAGGAGGACTGGGAGAGAGGAGTTCAGCCAGTAAATAACCACCAGCAAGTTCTCTATCCCCCCTTCTAATGTCTTCATTGAATTTTCTATCTATGTTTATTCCCTTTTTCTCCTGCTCTCTCTCTCTCTCTCTCTCTCTCTCTCTCTCTCTCTCTCTCTCTGTGTCTGTCTCTCCTCTGTCCTCCCTGACTCCTCTGCTCTCTCTCTCTCCGTCTGTCTCTCTTCTGCTCTCTCTCTCTGTCTTGTGTACATCCGCCTGAGCACACACATATTTCAAGTTCTGGCTCTGTCCCTTCCTCTGCTTCTCCTCTCTCTTCTGCACATCATATCTCATGTCACTAAGAGCAGGAAAAAATGCATGACGATTATTTCTCAATACAAATGCCATGTGTGTTCTTCTGAGAGCCAGCCCTCTGCAGCTCCCCAGGGGAGCATCAGGAAAGGAAGCTTTCGCACAGTCAGGCCTTAAACAGACATGCCACATGACAGCTTTTTTACCTCATTTTTCCCCCCTGAAAAATTATTTCACCCTCAAAATGGTCAGGAGCAGCGGCTTTTGGCAGTGCCTACTCGTTGTAAACACGCTGAATACGCGAACGCGCATTTGTATTCATTCGCTGTTTATTTATTAGCATCCGAATCTCAAGATAATCAAGCCACAGACAGACACAAAAACACACAGACATGCACATATTTCTACCTTCTAAGCTGGAAGTTTGAGTATATTCTTTCCCCTTTTGGACATTTTAAAACAATTTTTCACAATGTGTGTTTACTGTAAAGTGCTTCCCAGCCAGTTGGCCCCCTGGGTCAGACTCTGGACAGCACCCCCTGCTGGTCATTACTTGGGAAGATCCCACAAAACACCTGAACGTTTTGGATCAATTCAAAAAATCGATGAGACGTAACACTTTTACTCATTTTAGACAATCTAACCTTATGTTTTAGGTTAGTATCTAGAACCATATGTAGTCAGTTGAGTATCTTTTCTAGCAATCCTCTGCAATCGAACATGATAAAGATCAGACGTGGAGTTCAAACAAAGGTAAGACAAAACACTGGAGAGAGAGGAAAGATCCAGGGTGTTTTACAGTGATGGTAGTTTACAAGGAGGCAGATGAAGTTGTGGTGGAGGGAAATTTCCTACCTTGGTGAGGGAGTGAGGTTAGCCTGACAGCTTGATGGATAGTTTGTTGTGTACGGGCTATATATGGAGGATTTCATGTGGCAGCAAGACCACAGTGTTCTCACTGCTTCAGAGTAATTAGCACTATCACTCATTACAAACACCGTGCCTGTGCCTGTGTGTGTGTGTGTAGGTGTGTGTGTTTGTAGGTGTGTGTGTTTGTAGGTGTGTGTGTTTGTAGGTGTGTGTGTAGGTGTGTGTGTTTGTAGGTGTGTGTGTAGGTGTGTGTGTGTAGGTGTGTGTGTGTGTAGGTGTGTGTGTGTGTAGGTGTGTGTGTGAGAGAGATAAAGACGACATGAGATACATACAAACCCAGTGCTTGGCAAAACTTGAGACTAGTTAACAAGTATATAAATAATGAAAACAGAGATCCCCCCTCACACACACACACACACTCACACCCCCCCCCCCCC
>BROE01000006.1:3670797-3697133 GCA_036571765.1 Plecoglossus altivelis | reverse complement strand
CCTCTCCCCTCCCTCCCCCTCCCCCCTCCCGAGCTAGAGGAGACATCTGACCTCCTGGGCATCAAGGGTTTCCATAGAGATGAGACTGAAGACTCCTGCCTGAGAAAATCAATCTGTCGCCACGCACACAGGAAGGAAGCAGGCGAGAGAGGAGAGATACTGCTGCTAATGACACTCTCTCTCACACACACACACACACACTCACACACACACACACATACACACACATACACACACACACACACACTCACACACACACACACACACACATACACACACACACATACACACACATACACACACATACACACACATACACACACACACACACATACACACACATACACACACATACACACACACACACACACACACACATACATATGCACACGCACTCACACACACACACGCGCACACATACACGCACACACACAGGAAGGAAGCTGGTGAGAGAGTAGAAATACTGCTACTAATTACACACACACAGACATTCTCTCTTTCACTCTCTCTCACTCACACAGATACACAAACACACACACACAGACAAACACACACACACACACACACACACACAGGAAGGCAGCCAGCGACAGAAGAGAGATATGGCTTCTGAGGACATGTTTCTCTATGTCTGGACGGGAGAGATGGAGAGAGGAAGTAACAGGATATTTAAACAGAGATAAGAGTGTATGCCAAAGGGGCTGGGATACGACAAACCCCATGGCAACCGCCCGGAGCTATCGCTAAGGGAAGAGCAAATACAGTTGCAGTATTTTTTCTTATCATAAATTCTCATCCATCACGTATTTGGATGAATACGATATAAGTAGCTGGCTCATGTGACGCTGAGTGGAGGAAAAAAAGTTTGATATCAAAGAGAGGGGGTATGAGCCGTTTTAAAATGTACGTTTCATACAAAGGTTCATTGTTGATCATTGTTGATGAGACAGATGTATACTTCGTCTGATAAACAGATCTCTTATGCCAGGATGAGTAGGAATATAGGACTTCTGTCTGAACTGTTCCTCTTGCCCCAATACAGGAGACCCCAGAGCAAGAGTGTCAAATCCTGGTCCTCAGGGGTCACTATCCTGAAACCCTTTAAATGTTTCCCTCATCAAGCACACCTGATTCAACTGAATGGGTTGATATCCAGCTCTGTAGATGACTGACAATGACCATTCGTTAGAATCAGGTGTGCTAGTGCAGGGAACCATCCACAACTCTCAGAACAGTGGCCCCTGGGGGCCAGGATTTGACACTCCTGCCCTGGGTTCACCTGCCCGTAAGCTCTCTCAGGTTCTCTTCCAGGTGCTCTTGGAGGTTCTCCTCCCCGTTCTGCAGGTTCCACCTCTGCCTTAAGGATGGGATGAGGAGGGATGAGGAGGGATGATGACCTACCTGGGAAGGGATGATGCTTCACAGAGGGATTAGCAGCAACTGGATCTCTTTGGCACTGATGCAGGAATTTTCATTACAATGATCTTGGGTGTGGTGCGGTAGGAATGCCTTCTGAGAGGAGAGAGAGAAGAGAGAGAGGAGAGGGAGGGAGAGAGGGAGACGAGAGAGAGCTATAGAGCCCCACCACCAAGAGAGCGGGGAGGGGGGGAGGCTGCTCACACCTCACCCTCTCCTTCTCTCTCCTCTTCCTCTCTCTCTCTCCCTACTCTCCTCCCTCTTTCCTCTCCTTCCACCCCCTTCTCTCCTCCCCCTCCCCCCCTCCCCTCTGCACAGACATGTTTTCAGAGGAAAGGCACCTTCAGGACAGCGGCAGCTCCGTGCTGTGGAACACAGCCCTCAAAATAAGCCCTGTTTGTGAAGAAATACATATAAGATCTCAGAACAATGTTAGCAGATCTAAGAGCTGGTCCACCGTGCAGAGCAATCGTTCTTTTTTTCCCACCACAACCACAGCCGTGGTGATATTAGATGAGATGAACAGAACCGTGGTGAATCTCTGAGTGAATCTGGTCAGTAACGTGAAGCTGTTTCCGTGGCGTTCGCCCTCGGAGAGCGAGGGCAGCCTGGAGGTCTTTCCGACTGCAGTTACGATCTCGGCCGGGGGGGGTGGGGGGGGTGTCTTCCATGGGGAGCAGCTCTGGAATTACCTCCAACAATCAGCAAGTGAAAGGCAGGAGGGCAACAAAGAGCTCTCTGTTTGGACTGGGCCTTTTTGGCCCTGCGGAAATACTATCTCCAGCCACTGCCCAAAGCACTGTTTCAATGTGTGTGTGTGTGTGTGTGGGGGTGTGTGGGTGTGTGTGTGGCTGTGTGTGTGTGGAGGAGAGGGGGCGGTGCATGGAATGTGTAGTTGGTGCCTCCCCCTCCTTCATCTCTTCAGACGTGTGTCCTGGTCATCCTCTCTCACCCCTTCCCTCACCCCTTCTCTCACCCCTACCCTCACCCCATCTCTCACCCCCTTTCTCACCCCTACTGTCTTCACTGTCATCCTTACCATCACAACTATCCTCCTGTAGTCTCATCCCTACTCTCATCCCTGGGCCTGGTAAAACAGACCAGTCCTTGACTCTGGCAACTGAAAAATCAGTCAGAATGGCCGACAGGACTGTTGAACTTCTGATCGATCCTACTTTGCTGAAATAATTTATGTTCATTTAAATACAAACAAGGTACATGCAGTAGATTATTCGACAGGCTGGTAAAAAAGCACCCACGTGTATAACATGGAATAACAGGGCATGGTGATTGTTTAAACTGCACTATCTGCTTTTGGACAGTGAAAAGCACAATGTGTGTCACCGCCTCTGTTTAATCCAATTAGTAATCCTCAACCTCACTTTCAAAGGCCTCAGGCAGTGAGAGAAGGTGCTCCTAATCGCAGAGAGATCTGTTACGCGCCAGAAAAACATGACCCCCCCCCACATATCCCGCCCCCTCTCCTCCTCTGCCCTCCCCCATCTCCCTGTAAACTGCCTCACCCCTCTCCCTGAACCCCCCACCCCCATCCTCAACCCCCACCTCCAACCCCACTCCCTCCTGTCCCCCTGTAACTTGCAGATGGTAGCAGCTGTCTGCAGGAAGCTTGAGAAACTGCAGCAACTGGAGAAGCATTTACAGTCTGCCCTGGAAGGTGAGGAGAGAGGCAGAGAGTTCAGTAGACCAACCCCCCTGAAAACCTTCAACGTGCAGTTTTATCGCTTCAACAGAAGGAAACAACAGGACGTTCTTTTAAAACACGCACAAAATCACGGCTATTAAAAAAAAACAACACACACACATACAAAAAAACGTTTTTCGCTTGACTCCGGTTCTTAACGTTCTGAACCCAGGGACTTGTTGATCTGAAGCCCTGTGGAGCTCTTGCTTTTCCCCCTCTGGCTCCCTGGCTTCTCTCCTGGCTGATATTTATGATCTGGCTGCAGCGTGTTCGATGAAAGATCTCAGCGTTGGAGCTCCTTAGCCCAGGAGGATGAAGGTGCATGCAGACACTCTGAGAGGGAGAGTGGGCCTTCGGAAACACGGCTCTCTGGTGGGAGAGGACCCCAAGCACACCTTGTCTCAGAGTGGCGCTCCCTCTCTGGTGTGTGGGAATGTTCTTGACAAACACTCCTACTAGCATGAAAAAACAAGGAGAGAAGGAGAGAGAGGCAGTGAAAGATCGTGTGTGCTTGCGAGAAAGAGAGATCGTGTGTGAGAGAGATATAGTGAGAGAGACATTCTGATTGAGAGAGAACGAGAGTGAGAGCGAGACAGTGATAGAGAGTGAGACAGAGACACAGAACAGAGAGAGACAGTGAGTGAGAGAGAGACAGTGAGTGAGAGAGAGACAGTGAGCGAGAGACAGTGAGTGAGAGAGAGACAGTGAGTGAGAGAGAGAGAGACAGTGAGTGAGAGAGAGACTGAGTGAGAGAGAGACAGTGAGTGAGAGAGAGACAGTGAGCGAGAGACAGTGAGTGAGAGAGACAGTGAGTGAGAGAGAGACAGTGAGTGAGAGAGAGACTGAGTGAGAGAGAGACTGTGAGTGAGAGAGAGACTGTGACTGAGAGAGAGACAGTGAGTGAGTGGGGCACAAAAAAGAGATAGGCAGTAAGAGAGAAAGAGAGACCCTAACACAGAGAGAGAGAGAGAGCATAGGGAGATGAGAGAGAGAGAGAGCGTAGGGAGATGAGAGAGAGAGAGAGAGAGAGCGTAGGGAGATGAGAGAGAGAGAGTAGTTGAGGCAAGTTACCAGAGTAACAGTTGAGCAGAGGAGAGCAGGGTTGGTGTGGAGGGGGAGACGTCTCTTCATAACAAGCCCAGACTCTGAAGCCCTTCCAGATCGTATACATTCACAGGAGAGCGCCGGCCAACTTTCACAGCTGTCACACATTTTCAACAGATTCCACCGGCCCTAGACGAAGTTCGAAAAGCCATTCCTCAGCCATTACACATTGGCTAAAAGGAATTACCGTTCACATCGGATATTGTGGAAGTAGGAGATGTGCCACTAGACCTTGCCCAAAGCACTCCGGAACTCAGGGTCATGGATTTATGATCTCAGATGGCCCCCTAAGGCCACCTGGGGCAGCAGGGGGAGTCAGGGGGCGGGGGGAGACGGGGGTGGTAGGGGCGGGGGCGGGGGAGACAGGGGGTGGAGGGGGGGGTGGTGCAGGGAAGGGTTTTTTTCCTCCTCCCAGTGTTCCGGTAAAAAAAAAGTCTGAGCCCCAAGTGTGCTATTCATTAAGTACACTGTGCAGCTTTGTATGGGAGGGAGAACTGCTGGGCTGGGGGGCGGAGGGGAGGAGAAGTGTGGACGGGTGATAAGGGGTGGAGGAGTCAAGGGGTAGAGTTGGAGGGTAGAGAGGAGGAGGGGTGGGGGGGGTTGGAAGGTGGGAGGATCCGGAGGCGTGGAGGATCGGAGGCGTGGAGGGCTGGGGGGTGGAGGGGTGGAGGGCTGGGAGGTGGAGGGCTGGGGGTGGGGGGGGGTGGGGGTTGGAGGCCTGGGGTGGAGGGCTGGGGGTGGGGGGGTGGGGGTTGGAGGCCTGGGGGTGGAGGGGTGGAGGGGGAAGCAGGGACTGGAGACACATGTTCCTATTGCTCCATGGGTGTTTGTCAGAGGAACGGCATGTTTCAGTGGAGGCCATTCCCAGCTGTTGGCTCATAGTGAGGCCACGCACACCCAGCAACCAGGGACACATAAACAGGAAGTCTCGAATAAACAGGAAGTCTTGGATAAACAGGAAGTCTCAGGTAAACAGGAAGTCTCAGATGCACTCTCGCGTGGTGACCAGCTCCAGTTCCCAGCAACGTTTTATGGGGGGAATTTTGGGTGAGCAAAGTTTACCTCACAACACTTTACACAACAAAAACACTTTTTATGATAATTCGTTGCCTAGTGATGCACGCCTAATGACCGAGTCTACAACAAGAAACACTGAAAGCTAAGATTTACAGTTTGGCTTTTAAAATCCTATTGTGGGCTTCGTTTTGTGGACATCACTTTAGTGCACTTTTGTGATACAAGTGACTGAAGAACTCTTACTCATATGTGCAGTATAACAACACAATTCCTTTCTTCTCAGCTTGACCAAGGTATATTCAAAACACCTGCAACATGGCCGCCACCATTTTGGCACCGTCACAAACTCTTTCCTTTCAAAAATACTTCACTGGGACGCCGGATTCTCACATTCACCCCGAAATAAATATTTATAGAACCGCTTTGTGCCAAAGTAATCAGCCACAATTTCAATATAAGCTTATTTGGAAATAAAATCCAGATGTCTGGCATCCTGATGAGCGCCGTGACCTCCATGTGAAGTGTTACCCTGTGTTTTCAGCGTTTCCATGACTCAGACGCGTGGACGGCTTTCCTGCCTCAGGGTAAGGCAACCCCTGCGACCCCCCCCCCCCCCACCCACCCACCCCTCGCCAGCGCGTCATCCGGTGAGTCACCCCCACCGCCTGGAAGTGACGGGATAGAATCCAGACGCCGCATTCTCCTCGCTAGCACGACCTTTCTCTCTCGCTCAGGGGTGAGTCGTCGCCAAGGCATTTGGGTGACTTGCTGCGCTTCTGCCTGCGCTAATTGGCCGTGTTGTCTTGGGTTCGAATCTCACTTGGAAAATATGCACAGTTTCACTGACGTAGTGACCGCGCTGCGTGACACGGACGACAAGAATGACCGTTTTATGACGTTCTAGTGCAGGAACAGGTGTAATACTGGTGGACCTAAATAAACCATCCATCCATCCATTGTCTTCCGCTTATCCGGGGCCGGGTCGCGGGGGCAGCAGTCTGAGCAGGGAGGCCCAGACTTCCTTCTCCACACACACCTCCTCCAGCTCCTCCGGGGGGCCTCCCAGACCAGCCGAGAGACATAGTCCCTCCAGCATGTCCTGGGTCTTCCCCGGAGCCGCCTCCCGGTAGGACGAAACAGATGCCCGAGACCACCTCAGGTGGCTCCTCTGGACGTGGAGGAGCAGCGGCTCTACTCCGAGCTCCTCCCGTGTGACCGAGCTCCTCACCTTATCTCTAAGGGAGCGCCCGGTCACCCTGCGGGGGAAACTCATTTCGGCCGCTTGTATCTGCGATCTCGTCCTTTCGGTCATTACCCAAAGTTCATGACCAGAATAAACCCTGTTTGTGCATCAGGGGTACTCTTGTGTAAAATGAGATTAAAACGCAAAACTGTTATTGACGTGCTGAAATCTTAATCGTTAATACAAGAGCCTCTCTCACCATCACAAATGGATTTGACTGCATTTGATCGCAGATTAATGACTTACAGATTCGAACTCTCCTGCATAGTTGGAGATAAAAGCCCACGTGGTCAAAGACTTTGTTTAATGAATCCTGTACCCAGACACCCCTGTCATGAATCATCTGTTTACAATCTGTTCGGCGACATCATGATCACTTTATGGCAAAGGAGAAGCAGAGGTGAACTGGCTAAGGGGAAACATGTCTGAAAAGAGATCTCGCCATAAACCGAGCTTCACAGACAGACAATGTTACAGACGTATGGGTTAAACGGTGGCCGAAGTTAGTTTGTTGATATTTGGACTCCCGAAGAGATGTAGAATGTCATTTAGGTTTTACCACACCGTCACCACCGGTGAACTCAGCGCACACGTAGATAACAGTCTCAACAACATTGACACTGCAAACCACAGGCCCTGGGCTAAGACCTTCTTATAAATATTTTAAGAACTTCTGGTCCAATATACCTTGTTTTCCCTGGTGTGTCAACAGCCATCTCCGTGTCTGTGTAGGCCTGGAGGGAACTCACTCCGGTCTCTTGTGTCCTGTCTGCCTCGCAGCGAGGAAATTAAATGTTCAATATTGACCGTTCCCCTGGTATGTGACCTGTCAGATTCCAGCTGTGTGGGGCAGCAGCCCTGCTTCTCCTGGAGGAAGCGGATCTGGAGCTCTCGAACATGACCAGGGGCTCGGTCGTGATGTCTAAATCTCTGTCACACAATACACTAACATGCCACCAAGGTCAGAGCCGGGGGGGGGGGGGCGGGGGGGGGTGCCGGGGGGGGCGGGGGGGGTGGTGGGGCCAGTCTTAATAATTTTTTAAGTGTAGCGCATTGAGTTGCCCACTGGTATGAAATGCGCTATATAAATAAAGTTTGATTTGATTAATCATACCCTTTATCCTGTTCTTTTTTAATCATCGGATTTAGGATATGGTTGATGCTATCATTTGGCTTATCTTCAATCAATCCATTTCTTCATTGTCATTATACATTGTACAACAAAATTCGGGAAATCTTGCCATACACACAAGTTAAATCAGTTTTTCACTTGTGTGTATGAAATCAGCCTTATCACCACTTTGTATTTTCCAATGTTGAGGCTAAGGAATGTTTTGGTCGTATACTGTCTTGGGTCACCCTCAAAAAGGACACATAACTCAACCCAAACTAACCCTAACACAACCAAGAATCACTCACGACCCATCTGATCTGAGCTGTTTGTGATTGTAACTTTAACGGCAAAAATAAGCCTCTGGAACACCCAGTTCCACACTGACAGTAAATTATTACACTCTGTTACCACGAACGTAAAAAGAGCAGATTCAATTTTGGAGAACACACGTTTTGAAGCCCCACTCTCTCGGGCCCCACTCGCTTGGGCCCCTCTCGCTTGGGCCCCCAGCCACCCAGGCGGCCTGTCCCTGGTCAGGCAGGTTTAAGACAGGCTTAACGAGCTTCCCCGGGCACCTGAGGAGGGCAGAAGGAGCTGGCTCGTTAAGAGGGCAGAGGTAGCTGGCTCGTTAAGGAGCTGACAGGAGGCGGAGCCAGGCCTTATTAACCCTGCCCATCACTGGACACCTCGGCTGGTTCTTACAGTTATAAGACCCAGAGTCTGCCTGGAGCCACTCGATGATCTCTGCGTACGTGTGTGTGTGTGTGTGTGTGTGTGACTGTCTCTGAATGTGTTTGCATGTGAGTGTCAGTGTGTGTGTCAGTGTGTGTGTGTGTGTGAGACTGTCTCTGAATGTGTTTGCATGTGAGTGTCAGTGTGTGTGTCAGTGTGTGTGTCAGTGTGTGTGTGTGACTATGTCAGTGTGTGTCTGCCTGTCTGTGTGTGTGTCTGTGTGTCAGTGTGTGTCTGTCTGCGTGTGTCTGCGTGTGTCTGGGTGTTTGTGTGTGTCTCAGTGTGTGTCTCTGTGTGTGTGTGTCTGCGTGTGTCTGGGTGTTTGTGTGTGTGTCTCAGTGTGTCTCTGTGCTCTCCTTCACCCTTATCCCACCATCTTCCAAGCCAACTGTTTTATTTCACAAATGTGACCTGTTACACAAGTATATGTGGATGAGTCCAGGTCTTGTGCGTGTTCCATCTGGATGAGTGCAGTGCAGCCTCGCTACAAGTAACAGACATCTCAGCTCCAGTTCTAACAGACAGGGACAAACACCCACCCTTACCCTTGCAGGAACCCTCCCCCCCACCCTAGCCTCTTCACCTGGCCTCTATCCCAGCCTCCTCCCTTATATTGAGTGAGGCCAGCTTCTTCCCCCAGTCTTCCCCATCCATTCCAGCCAGGGTGACAGTTTTACACTACCCCTCACTGAGTTATTGTATCAATAGTGTTCTGCCAGCAACTGTTGTGCTAATGAAAGTTTAGCCCCAGACATTATATAGTTTTTCACAGGAAGTGCACTCAGCATGCAAAATATCTCCACAGCATTTACGGCATTGAGTGTAGTCATTATTTTTAATGTTTGCAAGAGAATTGGCCGAAAACAGGTTTTATGGTGGAGAGCGATGGGTTGTGTCCATGTCGGAGTGTTAGGCCAGTTTTTACTTTCATCTCCAAGCGACTCGATTGGCCCGATTTTTTTTTCCCCATCAGAAAAAATATTTGCTAAATCTAGGGCTGGTTATAACATCGACAGAACGTGATTACTGACTTGTATAGATCATTCTAAATCATTTGAAAATTGAGAATTGAGTGAACGATATTAAGAATAATATAGCTAAACACTCTGGCGCAACTTATATGATGATGATGATGAATATGTAGTGAATCTCTTTTCAAGTGAACCACTAATATATAATATATATATATATATATATTATATATATATATATATAATATATATATATATATATATATATAGAGAGAGAGAGAGAGAGAGAGAGAGAATTAATTGCAATTGTGAAGTGTTACATCAAGGACTTACATAAAGCTACTAGGTTAACTAATAAAGTATGAGCACATGGTTTACAATAGGCCTAATAGGTTCTCTAAACTAATACTACACAATAAAATATAACCCGCTATTCTTAAAATCAACACCACAATACGCATTCAGCATAGACTCGTAAATGCATACAAAACTATAAGCGGGTTTCAAAGCGCAGTTCAAATACTATTCACATCTCTCTCAAAGTAAAAGGCCGATTGCAAGAAATTAATTAATCCAGCGGTTCCCACAAGATGAGAGGGGCGGGGAAACGTTTTGATGGATTCCAAGTTTAAATAGAAAGCTTCTGTTGAGAGCGCTACAAAGCCTCGTGTGTAAATATTGAATAATGAGCCTCTTTTATGTCCCCTACTTTGTATCTGCCATGAAAATGGCTCTAATGACAACTTTTGGTGTGGTTTACATCAGACGGACACATGAAACACATTCACTGGAGATAAATTTGTTATTATTAGTTTTGTAGGCGCTAGATAAGTGGACCGGCTGGGATCAGAGCTCAATATGTGCAAAGCGCTGACAGTTAAATTTAGACGCACATGTGTCAATCTAAAAAAGCAGTATGGTTGAAGTTTATCGAGTACATCACACACTTCATTCACAGCACGGCAACATGCTGAATCATATCCATAAACAACTGTTCATATTTGCGTTCGTTATGCAGGATTAACTGTTTGTTGAATGTACGTTCACCAGCTTGACAGACTAATAAACAAATCCGACTATATCCTGCGTGAGAAATACTGCACGGCGCATTTAGTCTTTCATGGAATTTGAGCTGTGTAGCGTGAACCATCGCCTTGGTCTCTCCCACACTGTCTCTCTGGGGAGGCTGTCACGGGTGTTGACTCACTGTTGCTTGGCACCAGGGTTACTCAGTGGCGCATCGGGAAATGTGTGTCAAAAGTTAACATAAAGTTGACTTTTTAAGTGTTTCGTTATTTCGTTCAGTGGTCAAATGAAATTCTCATGACTTCTTTTTTCCTCGCTAGAATTCCACATACATTACGCAACTCTGCGTAGATGCTTGGATGTGTGAGTCACGGGGTTATGCTAGCAGCCTCATTCCTACCTTCATGTCCCTTAAATCCACAGACATAAAATAATACTGAGCTTGTAAAAGGGGATAGGAGCGGTTGGCAGCTGCGCCGATCTAGCCCGCATCGTCGACATCATACCATCACACAACACTTCCTTGTTGACATTACAGAGAGCAGCGTGATCCAGCCAGACTTCGATCTTTGTTTTTGCTTAACTGTTATTATACCACACAAATAACACACATCCTTACCAACACATAGCCCAGGGTCATCATGCTTTAGACGTGCATATGTCTTAGAAGTCCATCAATACGTGGTTTTAGATGCGTATTAACGATAAGTTATAGACGATCTTTTTAGGACATACATTTGAACGTTTATAAAAGCTATGATCTCAGGGCTAGAGTTGTCAGGTTGAATTTCAGCAAGTTAATTCAATCCTGCAGGAACAGAAGAGGCTGACAGTATTTACCCGGCGTTGTGAAATTAAACACTGTCTCGAATGCGTGATGTCACACTCTCTCAAGGCCCTTTCGACACACAATCCCAGGTGTGCTGGGGATAGCCAAGCAAATGTACAGTACACACTTGCACACATACACACAAACACATGCACGCATACACACACACACACATGTACGCATACACACTCACACATGTACACTTACACACACACACCCACACATGCACGCATACACACACGCACAGATGCACACACACAAACACACACACACGCACACAAACACACACACGCACACATACATGCACACACACACACATGCACGCACACACACACATTTACGCATACACACACACACACACACTCAGTGACAGATACATGTGCTACCCCACACAGAAGAGAATGCTTTCATTTACACACACATTCACACAGACATTTACTCACATTCATATACACACACACTTTCACACATTTATACACACTTACATACATTTACACACACACACATTTACACACGTTTATTTACACACACACACACATTTACATACATTCATTTACACACACACACACACACAAACACACACACACACACACACACACACACACACACACACACACTTGTGCACACACAGACTGAATGAAGGGAGCAGAATTGGGTGAATGATTACAAGAGTGTAGTTCATTCATGCCTGCAACACAGCTGAACCCACAGTGGCCTTGTCTTGGCTCTGCTTGCCCGGACATCACAGTTCATTCAGTTCGCTGCCGTTTTGACACAAAGCGACGCACAATTTGTGCATGTTAAAAAAGAGTGGCATGTCAAGGATCAGAAGTGCACTGCTCTGCCAGTGTTTTGGTGGTCAGTGTAAAGTTACAGTCTGTATTCACCAGGCAAAGTGCAAAGTAACCACATCTCAGCTACCAGACACAGGGCAACAATAACACAGTCTAAACCACAGCGCAACAATAACACCACTATCCCCGTGAATATAACAATAAAACTGTATTCCGAAGGGCCCCTTGTCGATTTCGTGAAAAGTGTTGACAACTTCTCAGCACGTTTCCCAGTATAGCTAGCGATTAACGTCACTCAAACGTCTGCGGGCTTGATTTCGAATGGCTTTTTGTCTTTTTTTTTTCTTTTCTTGTGCCGAATACGATTCTGTATATTTCACATTCTGTATATTGTCCCATTCACAAATGCAGCAGCAGTCCACACCACATAAACACACACGCAGCGTGCCAAAGGTTAGTCCGACCATGGGCGGAGCTCCGCTTCTCATCTTTACTGTTGCTGGTCAGTGCCCCTTTGAATCAATATCTCATTTCACTAACAGACAGCCCATGGATTCGAGGAAAAAGAGGAAACAGCTATTAACTTTGGCTCTGGCGCAGCGATAACTGGAGGGCAATAGTTCTAGAATGATCTCCGGACGCAGATAAGCTCATTGTGTTAGCTCAGGCTTGGAAACCCACAAGTCCTGTAAGACGAGTAAACAGCAGGAAGGAAATAATCAATTTGGAGCTTTTAATGAACAACTCTGTCTCTCACACACTCTCGTCTCCCTCGATCTCTCTTCCTCTCTCCCCCCTCTCTCTCTCTCTGGGCAATATTGCCACATGGTAGTTAAACATTAGATAGGCTTGGCCATGCAAAGGGAGCCAGCTCACATGAATAACAGGCTTCAGGTGTTGTTGTTTGAGGGCTGAGCTGTTGCTGCACATTTCAAGACAATTCTAAGTAAAAGAGATCAAGAGAGAAAGAGAGTTACGGCAGGGGGAGTGTAGACAGAGAGAGAGAGAGAGAGAGAGAGAGAGAGAGAGGGAGAGAGAGAAAGGGAGAGAGAAAGGGAGAGAGAAAGAGAGAGAAAGAGAGAGAAAGGGAGTTATAGCATGGGGAGTGTAGACAGAGAGAGAGAGAGAGAGAGAGAGAGAGAGAGGGAGAGAGAGAGAGAGGGAGAGAGAGAGAGGGAGTTATAACAGGGGGAGTGTAGAGAGAGAAAGTCAGAGAGAGAGAGAGTCAGAGAGAGAGAAAGTTAGAGAGAGAGAGTTAAAGAGAGAGAGAAAGGGAGTTATAGCAGGGGGAGTGTAGACAGAGAGAGGGAGAGTCAAAGAGAGAGAGTTAGAGAGAGAGAGAGTTAAAGAGAGAGAGAAAGGGAGTTATAGCAGGGGGAGTGTAGACACAGAGAGAGAGAGAGTCAGAGAGAGAGAGTCAGAGAGAAAGAGAAAGGGAGTTATAGCTGGGTGAGTGTAGACAGAGAGAGAGAGTTAGAGAGAGAGAGAGAGAGTCAGAGAGAGAGAGAAAGGGAGTTATAACAGGGAGAGGGTAGAGAGAGAGAGTTAGCGAGGGAGGGGGAGTTTGGAGAGAGAGAGGGGGTTATTAGGGAGAGTTAGAGAGAGACAGAGAGAAGAGAGGGGGGTTATTAGGGAGAGTTAGAGAAACAGAGAGAGAGAAGAGAGACGGGGGGGGGTTTTATTAGGGAGAGTTAGAGAGAGACAGAGAGAGAGAGGGGGGTTATTAGGGAGAGTTAGAGAGAGAAACAGAGAGAGAGAAGAGAGAGGAGAGAGGGGGGGGGGGTGGAGAGAGAGACAGATATAGTTAGAGAGAGACAGAGAAGAGAGAGAGCGACAGAGAGAGAGAGAGAAGAGAAGAGAGGGGGGGGGGGTTATTAGGGAGAGTTAGAGAGAGACAGAGAGAGAGAGAGAGACAGAGAGAAGAGACAGCGAAAGAGAGACAGGGGGGGGGGTTATTAGGGAGAGAGAGACCAGAAGAGAGAGAGGGGGGGGGTTTTTAGGGAGAGGGAAGGACAGAGCAGAGAGAGAGGGAGAGAGAGAGACAGAGCGAGATTAAGAAAGTGGAGATATAAAAAGAGTAAAAGAGGGAGTAGGACTAGACAGGTTCTAATAAATTGTCGTGTGGCAAAAACCTACCCAGTAATGGTTGACACATTTTAATAAATTGGCAGATGCTTTCATCCAAAGTACTGACACTTAAAAGATGGGACGAATGGATGTGCTATTGTTGGTTCTTGTTTTTGTGTGATGCATAACGAACCAGGAATAATGGTGACACGTCTTATATAGATACGCAGTTCAGTGCCTCAGTGATTTACGTTTTGTTCAAACAGTATCTGTTACGTGTTAAGACTCCATGAACATGTATGAAACGCATGAAAAGTGTAACCTAACCCTCCTTCCCCCTCCCCACCACCACACCAGCACCACCACGCTCCAAACACCCTGGAGTATATGAGTATATATTTGAAGTCTCGCAAAGCCAGTCTCATTACCGTGAGGGCCTACACAAGGTCTCACTCCCAGACACAATATAAAGGCAGTAAAAAGGAAAAGCTTCAAGGTTACTAGACGGTAAATGGGTTTGGAGGAGACGGCCTGTTCTCCTCCCGGCCCGCATCTCCTCGTCTCTGGAGCCGGCAGGGCCATAAAGCCTGACTAACACTAACAGCAAACGGATATAAAAAAGACTCCTGGCTCCTTTATATGACCCCTTCTCTATTGCTGTGAGGTTTGTTTACGGCGAGGACTACAAATAAAGAGGAGGACGAGAGAGTGTTGGAGGGAGGGAGGGAGGGGTGGGAGGGAACGAAGGGAAGAAGGAAGTAATGAAGGAGGGAGGATGGAAGGAAGGAAGGAAGGAAGGAGGGAGGGAGGGAGGGAGGGAGGGAGGGAGGGAGGAAGGAAGAAGGAAGGAAGGAAGGCGGAAGTGGAAGGAAGGCAGGGAGGGAGGGAGGGATGGGAGGGAACGCAGGGAAGAAGGAAGTAATGAAGGAGGGAAGGATGGAAAAAGGCAAAAAGGACAAAAAAAAAAAAAAGGAAAAAGGAAGGAGGGAGGGAGGGAGGGAGGGAGGGAAGGAAGGAGGAAGGAAGGTTTAAGGGGGGGGAGGAGGGAGGGAAGGGCCGGAAACGAAGGGAAGAGGAAGTAAATGAGGAGGAAGGCATGGAAAGGAAGGAAGGAAGGAAGGAGGGAGGGAGGGAGGGAGGGAGGGAGGGAGGGGAGGGGGGAGGGAAGGAAGGAGAAGGAAAAGGAAGGAAGGGAGGGGGGAGGGTGGGAAGGGAACGAAGGGAGAGAAAAGACAAGAGAGGGAAGATGGAGGAAGGAAGGAAGGAAGGAGGTCGGAGGGAGGGAGGGAGGGAAGGGAGGGAGGGGAAGGAAGGAAGGAAGGAAGGAAGGAAGGGGCGGGAGGGGGGAGGAGGAAGGGAGAAAAGGAGGAAGGGAGGGGAGGGAGGGAGGACTACAGGCCCCATGGTGGGTGGTAGTCGTGAAAGTGTTGAGCAGGAAGAGAGTGTCAAATGAAACTAGTGAGGGAGATGGACACTAGTGAGGGAGATGGACACTAGTGAGGGAGATGGACACTAGTGAGGGAGATGGACACTAGTGAGGGAGATGGACACTAGTGAGGGAGATGGACACTAGTGAGGGAGATGGACACTAGTGAGGGAGATGGACACTAGTGAGGGAGATGGACACTAGTGAGGGAGATGGACTTTTAAACTAATGCAGGACGCGAGGAGCGCCATCTTCACCCTATAAATGAGATTTATACAAACGGTGTTTGGAAAAGTACGTTCTTCCAAGACCTGGCCAGCTTGCTCGCTCATTAGTTCGTTAGTTAGCTAACGTTCGTTTTCCCCAGATGCGGAGACTGGACCGGTGCTTCTTGTACTTCTAACACTAAATGTTTGAGTTGCCAACAGTAACAGGTATTTTGCAGTATTTTATTTGACGTGTTATTTCTGGTTGGGAAATAGTAATCATGTTTGTCTCCCTCCCTAGGCCCACCATCTGACCTTTGACCTTTAGACTGGAAAAGGAAGAGGGTTATACACACACTGAAGGTAACCCAACACCAAGAAACAACTCTTGGACAGTTTTCAAATTCTCATTTCAACAGCCTCCCAGGACGCACATGCTCTCTGGTTATCTCGCGCATAACCATCTCAAATAGATATCAGTTTCTACTCGGCTAATGGAAACACAGTCTCGTTTAGAAACAGTATTCAGAGCTTCAGGAACTAAACCCCTCGTTCAGGGAAAGAAATGACTTTTCCCTCCGAAGCACTTACAAAGCATTTACGAGGGAGCAAATTAAGTCTTCATTGTAAGCCAATTATTCCAGGTCGCCTCCTTTTAAAACTAAACAAAGGGAAGTGGAGGTGCGAAACTATTGTAAGTACATCTTTATTAGGAACCAGAGTGAGTAACAAGGATGAAACTCGGTGGTAATCTAAGTCGCCCCTTTGAGGGTTACTGAGTCAACTTTACAATGAAGACTCATAAGGTGTTTTGAGGTCGTTCTTTCAGGAAAAGCGTTTTTGAAGTTGTAATGCTGCAGCGAGCAAGCCGTGATCGTTTCAGAGAGAATCCTGTCTTCTAGGAAGGATGTCTAGGCGAGACAGTCCTGTGATGTTCATACTGATTACAGTCGAAAAGGGGGAAATCCGCAGGTCGAATGTTGAATGATACTTTGAAGTGAATTCCCATCAAAGCTTTCATGTGATCGCTCAGCTAGTCAGGGAGAGATTGAAGCCCCGTTTAGGATTGCGGTTGAACAGGGGATGACTCGCACTTCTATCACGAGCCGATGACAGAAGCAGCTTCAAATCAAACTTCCAGGCGTCTTCGCTAATTTCCCGTCGACCCCAGCTGTCAGCCGTTCTTAAAACGCCTAAAAGGTCAAATGTAAAACGTTCCCCTCCGCAACCAAACTCTCCGTACTACATGTTTAAAACAAAAAACAGCTTCCTGGAAGCGAGGGAAGGATTCAGTTCAGTATATTGTTTTCTGTAACGTTGCCAAAATTCTCAATTTGTGTTAAAAAGACCACTTTATCACGGTCGACCGCATGTCCGGACGGCCCAAACAGAGGAACACCTGCAACATTCCAGGGAACAGCCTCCCTGAGAGAAGCTGAAAGGCTTTGTCTGTGCCCCCTTCCCCCGTCCGCCCGCCCCGAGACGCCCCCCTCTCTCCCCCCTCTCTCCCCCCTTCCACCCAGACCCTCCCGCTCCTCCCTTAGTTGCATGGGGGCTGCACATCTGAGGCAACATCAGCGGGGTCAAGGCTGAGCGTCTGTTCCCCTGGCTGAAGGTTGCTCCTCTCGCGGGGTGGCGGTGGGCGTGAGGGTGGGGGGGGAAGCGACTCTGACCCCCAGTGTCAGCAGGGACTGAGGCTCGGACCGTCCGGTTCAGCCCAGAAGCATCCTGCTCACTCTGCCTCGTAGTGGTCCATGCTGGCGGCTTGTAAGAATGTCGTGATGGTGGAGTGAGTGAGGACACACCTGCCGTTCAGAGCACTAGGTCCTCTGTGTGTCTACGTCTCTCTGTCTGTCTGTCTGTCCGTTTGTCTCATTCTCTCTTCCTCCCCTTGCCCTCTCTCTCCTCCTCCCCTGCCCTCTCCCTCCTCCTCCCCTGCTCTCTCCCTCCTCCTCCCCTGCCCTCTCTCTCCTCCTCCCCTGCCCTCTCTCTCCTCCCCCCTTGCCCTCTCTCTCCCTCCTTCTTTCTGTTTCTCCCTCCCTCCCTTTCACTCTGTCTCTCTCTTGTTCATGAACATGTCTGTCAGTTGAAAACGCATGGCATGAGGCAGCCAGACACGGACTGCCCTTTCAGCCACACGCTCCCACGCTTCACCACACGTGCGCGGAGCTATGGCTGCCCAATTTATGGGCCGTTTATACCCAACGCAAACGTGTTTCCAAAGCAGAAGCGACGTGGCTGTAACGTCTACAGGTTGAAGGTAAAGAGCTCTGCTTGCATTACGGGGACCCCCGTCCTGGCAAGACTGTAGGGGCCTAACAACACCCACTCTTCTTCTGTGGTGTCAAAAGGAAGATTCAATCCGCTTCCTGACCTGTTGTCGTCATTGTACGACCAGCAATGCTTAGTTACGCATTGAGAACTAGGAGCCAGGAAGTAGAGACCCTGTCCACAAACTCCAGATTTGAGCATGTGAGAGGAGGGGGACATTCAGTCTTTAGATGGTCCCTGTGTCCGTCTCCTCTTAGCTGGGAATGCTGGTGGGATCCCAAACACACACACATACGCTGGACAAGTTTTATATTGCTACAGGTTCCAACATGGAACATGGAACACTGGACATGTCCTTGTAGATGATATGACCATACACACCTCATATGGATAGTTCAGCTAGATTCTTCCGGTCATATTTTTTGTTTGTGAATATGTGTGTGCTTGGGTGTGTGTGGGTGTGCTGGTGTGTCTGTATGCGTGTACGTTTGTGTGCGTGTGCGTATGTGTATGTGTATGCTTGTGTGTGTTTTCTCACCTCCAGCAGGGATAGAGCATCAGAAGAGAGGAGCTGTTGGAAACAAGACTCTGGAGCAGGGAATGATAGGCTGCTGGGATGCTTGGGGGGGAGAGAGGGGAGAGGTAAAGATGGAGAGAGATAGTGAAGGGTTAGTGAGAGGGTGTTGTGGGGAGTCAGAGGAGCGTGTCGGTGCTGGGTTATTAGGTACAGAGATGTGGAGATATTGTGTATAATGTGCGTCTGGAGTATTTGAGGGGATGAGGTGGTGGGGATAGTGTTTATAGTTGTGGTTTGAATGGAATTAAGCCAGAGGAACTAAACTGTCACATCAGGAATGGGCTGATGAGGGAGGGCAGAAGTGAGTAGCTGGGGGAGGAGGGGAGGAGGGAGGATGGGCGAGGATGGGGAGGATGAGGGAGGAGAGGAGAGAGGATGGTTGGTGAGTAGAGTAGGGGCAGACTGAAGGGAGGAGGGTCATGGGGAAATGTGTGAGGGGTAGAGAGCGGGGTGGCATTTGGGGGTGGGGCAGGTTCGGGGGTGGCAGGTTCGGGGTGGCATTTGGGGGTGGGGCAGGTTCGGGGGTGGCAGGTTCGGGGTGGCAGTTGGGGGTGGGGCAGGTTCGGGGGTGGCAGGTTCGGGGTGGCATTTGGGGGTGGGGCAGGTTCGGGGGTGGCAGGTTCGGGGTGGCATTTGGGGGTGGGGCAGGTTCGGGGGTGGCAGGTTCGGGGTGGCAGTTGGGGGTGGGGCAGGTTTGGGGGTGGCAGGGTACATTCTGTGCCATTAATCAGAAACTGAGAGGCATCCACTTGAGGTTTCCCTATGCTCTCTCAAGCACATTCCACACCCTGGATCATTTCTTCAGCTAATTACGCTCAATAGCAGCCAGATGATCCCAGCAGGAAATCAGCTCTCGTCTGACGATAACTACACTTGGTTTTATTACAAAACACTTTGAAAACCAACCTACAGGTGTCTGTGCCATGGCAAGTGTGTGCGTGTGTATGCGTGTGTTTATAAGTGTGTGTGCTTGTATGTGCGTGAGTGTGTGTATAGGTGGGTGTGTGTGGTGCGTGCGTTAGTGTGTGTGCGTGTATGTGTGTGTGTGCGTGTATGTGTGTGTGTGCGTGAATGAATGTGTTTGTGTCGCCAGCGATGGAACCAATGCACCTTTTGCTCAGTTTGTCAGTAAATGTAAATACGCAAGATTGAACAAATATTACCAAATTGCAACTTTTTTGTGTGGTGTGTTTAAAAAATAACTGTTTTTTTTGTTGTTTTTTTTCGTTTTGCAAAGTCTTGAATAAGAAGTAAAACAAGACAAGTTACCATTGAAAACAATTCGAAACGTTTTTTCCAAAACACATTTGTTTTTGAAAAGAATATTTTAAAAATAAAATCTAAATTTTAAAAGGTAAAACAATTTGTTGAAACAGAACAATGCAGAGACATTACTGATC
The DNA here is from genome assembly GCA_036571765.1 of Plecoglossus altivelis. Taxonomy (NCBI): domain Eukaryota; kingdom Metazoa; phylum Chordata; class Actinopteri; order Osmeriformes; family Plecoglossidae; genus Plecoglossus; species Plecoglossus altivelis. The sequence goes on along the minus strand of BROE01000006.1, from coordinate 3,677,238 downwards.
ACCCATCTTTGTATATTCATGTTTTACTGTAACATGATGTGAAGTCCAACAGGAGGGGTAAGGGTTGGGTTAGAGTTGGGTTAGGGTTGGGTTAGAGTTGGGTTAGGGTTGGGTTAGGGTTGGTTTAGAGTTGGGTTAGAGTTGGGTTAGAGTTGGGTTAGAGTTGGGTTAGAGTTGGGTTAGGGTTGGGTTAGGGTTGGGTTAGAGTTGGGTTAGGGTTGGGTTAGGGTTGGGTTAGGGTTGGGTTAGGGTTGGGTTAGGGTTGGGGTAAAGGGTCAGGGACTCGCTACTTATCACATAAATACACAGCCGTCACTTCTTTACTGTAATTTGAGTGAAAAACTATATTCAGCACTTCAACTTCGACCAGAGACTTTACAAACATGAGTATCTGTACCTCTCCGTGAGTGAAGGATGTGTGGACTTTTGCCGTCTCTGGTTACATGGTCAATGCTACCTTAATACACATAGACAGCAGCTGGGGTGGAAAACTCCGGAACCACAGCCTTGTGCATCTGAGCATTCTAATCTACACATCAGGAAATACATGTATTCAAGGTCACGACCTGAGCAGGCCAAAACAATGTTTTTCAAACATCCTGCCTGGAGCCTTGTGCTGCCTGGAGCCTTGTGCTGCCTGGAGCCTTGTGCTGCCTGGAGCCTTGTGCTGCCTGGAGCGGGAGACTGTTTGCCTGTCTGCGGAGCAGCTGTTGGGAGTCAGTCTCTGGCCTGCCTGGGCTGAGCACACAGAAGTGTCCCAGTGCTGCCTTAATGCTTGGGCCAGATTGGGCCCCAGAGCGCTGTACTGGTGGGAGGGGGCTCTGAAGATGCTGGTTCACTAACCAGCATTGAAAACGTTGGTAAAGGGGTTTTTTCTCTCTCCCTCCCTCTCTCTCTCTCTCTATCCCCTCTCTCTCTATCCCCCCTCTCTCTCTATCCCCCCTCTCTCTCTATTCCCTCTCTCTCTCTATCCCCTCTCTCTCTCTATTCCCTCTCTCTCTCTCTCTATCCCCCCTCTCTCTCTATTCCCTCTCTCTCTCTCTCTCTCTCTCTCTCTCTATCCCTTCTCTCTCTCCCTAGATCTCTCTCTCCCTCTTTCTCTCTATCCCTTCTCTCTCTCCCTAGATCTCTCTCTCCCTCTCTCTCTATCCCTTCTCTCTCTCCCTAGATCTCTCTCTCCCTCTCTCTCTATCCCTTCTCTCTCTCCCTAGATCTCTCTCTCTATCCCTTCTCTCTCTCCCTAGATCTCTCTCTCTCTCTCTCCCTCTCCCTCTCTCTCTCTATCCCTTCTCTCTCTCCCTAGATCTCTCTCTCCCTCTCTCTCTCTCTATCCCTTCTCTCTCTCCCTAGATCTCTCTCCCTCTCTCTCTCTCTATCCCTTCTCTCTCTCTCTCTCCCTCTCTCTCTCTCTCCCTCTCCCTCTCTCTCTCATGCACTCTCACTCTGTATCCTTCTCTATCTCCCGCTTTGTTTCATTTCTCTCTTTCTCTCTCTTTCTCTCAAACCCACCTGTCTTCCCCCCTCTCCCACTCCTCTTCCTCTTAGTTTCCTCTCCAGTGATCTCGCTGGGCTGTGTGTGTGTGTGTGAGTGTGTGTGTGTGTGAATGTCTGTGAGTGTGTGTATGAGCAAGGCCAGTGGGATGTGAATTCTGGGCACAGCTGCAGAATGGCATCTCACTGGATCAGTCAGCTTGTCTCTGATTGGTCTGACACAGCTAATCCCTCCAGATGTTCAGCATTAGCTGATGAGTGTGTGTGTGTGACTGCGTGTTTTTATGAGTCTGTGCGTGTGTATATGTGAATGTGTGCTGGTGGCAGTGCGTGTGTGTACATGTGTATCTGTGTGCGTGTGTGCGTGTGACAGTGTGTTCATGCGGTTGTGTGTGTGTGCTTGTATGTGCATGTGGTTGTGTGTGTGTGTACGCATGCATGCGAATGTCCGTGTTTGTGTGTGTGTACATGTGTGGCAGTGTGTGTGAGTATGTGTGTGGCTGTGTGTACATGTGACTGTATGTTTATGTGTGTGTGTGCATGTGTGTGTGTGCTTGACTGTGGTTGTGTGTGTGTGTGTGTGAGAGAGAGGGCTCAGGGGAGCAGAGGGGGGCCATCTCACACCACCGTCTTCTGGATCAGTGAGGATCTCAGGAACCTCCTGGCCATCAGAACCAGAACGTTCTGTCAAATAGCTGCGACGCAGGTGCCACAAGTACTGCGTGCAAGATGTCGTTCCACATCCAAAACGACTTCGCCGGCGCCTGAAAACACATCTTCGAATTCGCACACCTCAGGTCTCAGCTTAAACGCCGTCCGCGAGGATAAACGAAAGCAGAGCATCCTAGTTGGAAACAGTCGGAAGACCGTCGCTGTTCCTTTCCCGTCGTCTTGCGTGCTCGCTCTCAGCCCGAGGGAGCGTTTCTTCTCGTGTCTGAGGAGGACATGGTAACCGAGCCCTGTGTGTCTCCAGGACGGAGCCAGAGCAGCTGCAGCCGGGCCTTCTGGGATTGCAGCCCCGAACCCCGGCGCTCAGACGCCAGAGAGCCTGAGGACGGAGCTCTTAATGTGTGAAAGCTGCGCTGTGTTTTGTCTCCGCGCAGCCCGGATGTGTTCATGATACACTGGGTGAGTCTTGTTTCCAGCCTCTGCGTAACGGTCAGGGTACGGGGAGGGTGGGGTGAGAGGTAGGGGGGAGAGGTAGGGGTGGAGTAACGTCAGGTATGGGAGATTAGGGGAGGTGGGGTGAGAGTAGGGGGTGATATGGGCATTGGATGGGAGGGTGGGGGAGGGTGGGGTGAGAGGTAGGGGGGAGAGGTAGGGGGGAGAGGTAGGAGGGTGGGGGTTACAACAGCCATGCTGATTCTCTGCTCTGGTAATGAGGAGTAAGTACGGAGAAGATAGAGGGGAGAGGAGGGGAGAGGAGGGTGGGGAATGGTTGTGGGTGGGTGGAGGGAGGGAGGGACGAGAGAAACTTCCTTCCCTAGTGTGCCTCAGTACCCCCGCCTCTCCCCGCCTTCCCGCCTCCCCTCCTCTCCCTCCCTTGTTCCCCTCCTCTCCCTCCCTTGTTCCCCTCCTCTCCCTCCCTTGTTCCCCTCCTCTCCCTCCCTTGTTCCCCTCCTCTCCCTCCCTTGTTCCCCTCTTCTCCCTCCCCTTCCCTACCCTCTGCTCCCCTCCCCTACTGATGATGGTGTCTGCTGTGATTGACAAAGCTCCTGGTGAGAAGAAATGCCATGTGAGTAAACACCTCAGACCACCTGTGCGATGTCAGAGGAACAGCTCTGATTGGCTGTCTTCAAAATAAACAACCGTGATAGGCTTGCTTCTATCTCACGAACCGTTCTGATTGGTTGTCTTTATTGAGGGGCCTGATCTAACAGCAGCATGACCCGACATGCACATGGGAGACAGTAGCATGAAACTAGACACTTTAAATACAACTCCTTTCTTCACAGTGTTCACTTAACAGGGATACTCACAGCAGACACACATTAGTAGCGATAAAAGTATGAATACTAGGACACGTTGTGGGCAACGCGTGACCTTTTCAGCCCGTTTCGCAGTCAATACTGGGTCTTCCTTTGTCTTAGTGTTGCAGTGTCGTGTAAAGGTTAGATGACAAAGTAAATGTTGGCCTGTTCTTTAGAGAAGAAATGCAAGACGTCCTTTACTTTCACGACCCAGCAGAAACACTAAGAACAACACTAGTTCGGTGGATCCGTGTTTTTAAATCCCTCTGCAGCCTCTTGAGTGACTTCAATTCTCCATTTAGCTCTGACATCACGATTGGAGACTGACAAAGTTGAAAAGTTGAACTTGATATTGAGCAATCCCAACATGCGTTAATATTTCATTAATGTGACAAGTTCATAAAAGGCCAAGGGCATGCGCTAAACTGACAAGTAACACTCCTTAACTCCCCCCCCCTCCCCCCTCCTCCCTTCCCCCCCCCCCCCCCCCCCCCCCCCCCCCCCCCCCCCCCCCCCGTGTCTGTCTGTGGAGACTTCAGGGTGTAGATGTAACTGCGTCAGTCGTTCTGAAGCCTCAGTGTGACATGTGAAGTGCTATCAACACCACTTCAAACAACCTGGAGCCAAGAAATCCAAAACTGGGCTCTTTCCTGGTGGCAGGGCCCAACACGCCGTACCTTGGACTGCCTTCAGCCACGGCTTAAGATTCCGGAACAAGGGAGGGAAGCGGAGGGAAAAACGATGTTTACAGCTTTGACAGCCGCTAGCTTTTCTTCCGTCCTGGTGCAAAGCTCCCTGGGAACTGTAGTCCGGATGTTGCATCTCAGGGCTGTCAGGTAGGCGCTGGCGATGACAGCTGGGACCTGGAGCGCCGTGACAGGTTTGCAGAAAGGACAGGAAGCGGAGGGGCTGAGAAACTCAAGCGGTTTGACGCTGGCGTGCACACCACGTCCGCGATCGCGCCCGCGTGCTCGAGCACACGCGCGGGCGCACGTCCAGACACGCCACATGTACACACACGCACCCACATGCAGAGGCACACGTCGTGCACATACACCCACATGAATAACACTGACAACAAAAAAAAGATCCAAACGTGAGAGTCAGTATGAACTGTAGCAGGCCTCGACGGCGTCTGCATCACAATGAGCGCTTCGGTCGCCAGAGACGTTCGAAAACAGCCAAACCAGAGCTGAACTTGACGCTTCTGCAGCGGGCTTTGGAGCTGGCATCCTGACAGAGAGGGGAGAAAAGCAGATAAACAACTAACTGCTTCCTGTTGACAGCTTAGCCAGACGCAGAGAACAGGCTTTATTCCCCTGTCACCAGCACACACTTACATTCACACGCTCAGCCTGCAACTGTAAACGACCTCGGTGACACTGCATAATCAAACACAGAACGAATCTCCCCTCTCAGACTCGCATAGGCAAGAGTCTCCATAAACATATACAGACGTTAAGATACACAGACTGACAGACGAGACAAAACGTTTTTTAGCAAAACAAGCTTTTCATGCGACGTGAGACCAGGGAAAGGCTTCTAAACACACCGTGTTTACCAAGAGAGGTGCTCTGTTAAAACAGTGAGCTGCTATTGTCCCTAAAGCAACAGAACCAGCTTGGTAGCGGCTGCAGGGCCGTGCCAGGACGGACCCAGGGAGACCAGAGAGACCGACCCAGTAAGTAGAACCCCAAGTTTGATCAGCGCCAAAAGGAAATCACCGATCTGGAAATAAACGGCACATTCCGGAAGGTCACAGTCATTTCGATCCAGCTTCCAGCTGCTCTTGACAACATTAACTCCGTATTAAAACACATCTTAAAGCAAGATGCGAAAATGAACGTTAGGGGTTTGAATCGACTGGTCTAAGGACTCAGGTGTCCATGGTGTGAGCGTGGGCTGGAGAGTCTGGATGATGCCGTCTGGGGGTGACAGGGGTCGGGTAGGAAACACACCCTCACAGAACATCTGAAATATTATCATTATAAATCATAATCATAATTTACTGTTTGGACGTTGGTTTGGATAAACCATCTAGTAAATGGATAACATGCAAATACATGGATACTCTGAAAATGTAGGCTGATGCATGCAAGTGGGTGTGGAACGTAATAGCAGGTCTGATATATGACGTCTTAGTACTGCATTGCTAAAGTGAAACTGAATTTGCCAGTTTAGTTACACTGTTGAGTGTTAGAATCGTTTTCAGGCATGTACTCTATTCTCCGTTTGTATTCTGGACAGCGACTGAATAGGACTCAGTAGGAAACAGGCCGGGACATGTTATGGCATGTGTGCAAATGTGTGACCTTCTGAGACTTATGCAAGGCAGACAGTGATGAAATCAAAACAAGGAATAGTCTAGTGTGGAGATTCAGTTAGTCACCGTGTTGTATGTAAACACAGAAGCATAGCTTTATGCAATTTCCCATTCAGTCTCGCTCAGTGGGTTTGTAATTTGGTAGTACACAGCTAGCGGTTAGAATACCTACCAAACGGAACAACATCCGTCCTCAAAAACCACAGTCTGAAGTCTTCAGACCTTTTTGCAGCGTGAAGAAAAAGCACTTAATGATGGATTTGATCAAACCCACGGTCTCCCATCCCAAGCGAGTACGATGGCTTCCTAGACGGAGAGCTGAAGGGCACAACATGTGGGTTTCCCCCGGTGTTCAGAGCCGACAGGGAGGCATCAAAGCAACCCGCTGCTTATCTCCCCACTCCCGAGTAGCTCAGATAAAAGAGGAAGTGGTTAAAGTGGTCCAAAAGCTGCTCTGGATGACTACATTCCACACACACACACACACACACACACACACAACAGCACGCACATCCACACGCACACACACACACACATCCAACACAAACACGCACTCCACAGCGCGCACACAACACCCACACACATCACACAACAGCACGCACATCCACACGCACACACACACACAAACAGCACGCACATCCACACGCACACACTCAC
>BROE01000006.1:3568016-3670754 GCA_036571765.1 Plecoglossus altivelis | reverse complement strand
AATACATACAACACACTCACACACACCACACACCACACACACCAACAGACACGCACACACACACACAATTCACACACACAGCATTTACACACTCAGCATTTACACACTCAGCATTTACACACTCAGCATTTACACACAGCATTTACACACACACAATTCACACACACAACACACCCACACAACACACATTCGCACAAACACCACATGCACACACACACCACTAGCTGAAACAGGCAACAGCACGCAAACCACAATCCACACGCACACACACACACTTCACCCCTACTAATTGATCGAATGGCGAGACTAGACCATCCTCACCACAAAGCATATAACGAACTACAAACCACGACAACTTACATCGAATCCCATTCCCACGCACACAACGCGTGAGGGCTTGCCGTTTCTGGCACCCGAAGAGTTCAACAGTTTGCGCGCGCGATGTCACAATCACACACACTGCAAACTCAACGAATCTCTACCAATCGAGCCTTTGTCGAGAAGGCATTTTTGTTATGACTTCGCAGGCGACGATCATACACACACCACACAACAATCAACAGCTGACACGCGCTCCCACGCACCACCTCCTGTCTTACCGGCTAGACGCGCCCCTGGCTGAACCGAGTCTGTGGCGTTGGCGGCTCCCCCTGGTGAGGATGGGTTCTGAGCGGCGGCACGCACACACACACACAATCGCTCAATCGCTCGTATCGTACACGGCTACTTGGTTTTGCGTTCAACACAAACAGCACGCACTACACACAAGCACCACACACACACACAGAAGAGCCCATACCACACTATACCCACACACATCACACTCACACAAACACACAATCTATGCAATCGCACTATGCCGACGTGACGCACGCACACACAGCAAGCCACAGACACGACACACTCACACAGCGACGAGCACCACACACAGCTGCACCACATTGGAAGGTAAGCAGACATAAGGTGCACAGCTGTGATAGAGTCACGCATCTGAACCAATAGCAATAGCACACACAACACACACACCGCACCCACACCGCACACACACAACACAACACATACACACACAGCACAGCACAGGTCACAGCACAGGGCACAGCTCACAGCACAGCTCATAGCACAGCTCACAGCTCAGCTCACAGCACAGGTCACAGCTCACAACACAGGTCACAGCACAGGTCACAGCACAGCTCACAGCACACAGCTACACACGCACAGGCAAACACCCACGCAGGCACGCCACACACACACATGCACAGAGGCAGGCTGGAGGTCGAGGGCCCTCACAGTGCACAGCTGTGGGACAATGTGCTGATTTGTAACTCTGTTTCCTGTGCGTGCAAAGAATCCTGCCTCCCACCGCTCTCACGGACACCTGCCTGCACCCTCATGTCCAGGTAAGGCTGGTGTACTGTCTCATCTGCAGCTCAGGCTGGTATATTGTTCTGTCTGAGACCGGGGGTTTATCGGATACTAAACAGCTGGGCCAGGTGGGGGTAGGGTGGTGGTGGTGGTGGGGAGGAGGGGGGTGAGGAAGAGGAGGAATGGGGTGAGAGAAGGAGGTGTGGAATGGGCGGGGGGGGGCGTCGCCATTGTAGACCAACGCGTCGAATGTTAAAGGCTTCCTGCTTATTAATACGCTCAGAATGTGGGACAAACGAGTGTTCCAAATGAATATTGTAGTCGTTTAGCTGACGTCGAGAACCAAAGCGACAAAAAAAGGGGGGAGGTGAAATATTTGGTAATAAAGTACTTTCTATGAGGTAATGCGTGCACAGAAGTACATAGGACTTCAAGAGTGAGCTTTTAGGAATATCTAATATGTAGCGAGGCAGGAGATGGTAAAGAGATTGTCCCCAGACGCTTATTGTTCCTGACTTAAAGCGTTCACACGAGGAGAGGGGAAGGTGTGTAGGCACGGACACACAAAAGACTTTCTGCCATCAAAAGCGGCGTCGGGGGTAACTTCTTCCACTGAGTCATTGTCTGCTTTCCACGAAGTGTCTCTCTGTGCAGGAGAGGGAGAAAAGGGATTTGGGATTTCTTCCAAATGAAAGAGCGTTGGGATTTCCCCTCCCTGTTCCCCCGCTGGTCCTCCTACTCCACAGCAGGTCTCTTCAGGAGGTGGCGTGAAGTGTGTGCGGAGGATATTTCGGAACCCAACTTCAAAAAGCTAAGTTGTGTGTGTGCCTGTGTGTGTTTTGTGCGTTTGGGTGGGGGGTGGGGAGGGGGGCTACGAATCCAAAAAGGATAATGACCATGACAGCCGTCCTACAGACCCCCCACCACCCTGTCCCCCATGCCCACCCCCCTCTCTCTCAGCCTCTCTAAGCCCTTGTTTAAGGTTCTGCTTCAGCGCCCACTTTGAACCCCTCCCTGGTCTCCTAGCAGCCTCTAGCAAACCAGCCTCTAGCAAACCAGCCTCTCGCCAGCCAGCCTCTAGCAAACCAGCCTCCATCTCACCAGCCTCCGTCTCACCGGCCTCTCTCTTAGCCAGGCCCTACTCTGGAGATAGATGGCTAGCCTCTAGGCTAGCCTCTAGGCTAGCCTCTCTGCCATTGAGCCTCTACTCTGGTTCCTGGATCCTGTTAAGGTTGATTCTTCCACTCCTAGTGAACTCCTAGTGGCAAAGGTTATGTATTAAACTCCTAGTGGTAAAGGTTATGTATCAAACTCCTAGTGGCAAAGGTTATGTATTAAACTCCTAGTGCTGACAGTTGTGTATTGAACTCTTAGTGGTAAAGGTTATGTATTAAACTCCTAGTGCTGACAGTTGTGTATTGAATTCTTAGTGGTAAAGGTTATGTATTGAACTCCTCGTGGAAAAGGTTTTGTATTGAACTCCTAGTGGTAAAGGTTATGTATTAAACTCCTAGTGGTAAAGGTTATGTATTAAACTCTTAGTGTTATGGTAAGGCGTTCTATTAGTACCAAGAGACTACTATCTATTAGTAGTTAAGGGTAAAAACGATGGGGCCTTATACACATCTGTCCACTTACTATTGTGAAAGAGAATAAAGATACTTTAGCTTTTCCGAGCATGGTGTTTAAAACGCAAGCAGAGAGCCACATGTTCAAGCACCCTGTAATCATAGACATGGTCTTACAGTTATCCAGATGTTGTGTTATTCAACGCCAGATACGCTATCGGATTATTGCCAATACCATTTATTTTCAAAATGTCGCCAGTTTAATATCTTTGCTGAAGACAGCTCATATAACATCCATCTAGCAGGCAGTTGGTGGGAGCAGGCATAGTCCAGAGGCATAGCCACACACACACACACACACACACACACACACACACACACACACACACGCACTTAACCTCTCCCCATCTGATTAAATAGTAAAAGAATTGTCCAGAAATGTCACAAGCTTTTTGCTTTTACATGAAGCATACGCAGTGGAAAAGTGACTTGAATGTCATCCATTCACCACATCTAAAGAACGGGATACTAGTTAGCAAAGTCAACATCGCTCTTCCGGTCTCTAATGACTGCGCCCACTAAACAGTTCGATGTCGCTCCTCAGATATGACCGTGCTTAGATGCTGCTGCTGCTGTACCATGTAATATTGTGGTTGAGATGTTGTTATTGCACTCCAGTAGATGTGTGTCTGAGATGTGATGAGTTGGCACTGTGCCTGGTAAACACAGACAGTTCCTTCAGTTTGACTGCCCAAAGATACTGTTGGAACCGCAACTTTGTGTTCCTGGGGTTTTACTGCTCCGCTTTCCACGCGCGCGGATTGAACGTTAGTTTACATCGAAGTGTTTCTTGAATGAATGTAAAGTCGATGTGAAATGTAAAGAGGGGACCGTGTAGTGCAGTGGCAGCCTTGAATCTCTGAGTCAGGGTGTCGCTATCTCAAACACAGAGGAAATAGGAAATCCCCGCATACCTGCTTTTAGTCTTCTAACAAATTGCTGTAATTGCTATTGTGGTTGAATGAATATTGCGGTTAAGGCAAAGAAGATGTTTTTTTTTATAGCGGTGCCATTCATTTATGGTTGTTGCCTCTGGAATGAACCATCTGGTGAGTGGTGAGTTTTCTCGATGGTTTTTGAACAGAATGAAACTGCTTTTCGTGATTGATTAGAAAGTTTACAGGAGAGGAAGGAGGGGGTGTTATTATTGCTGTAAGGTTATAGTGGAGCTGGAAGTCTTCAAGAGATTGTTCATCTTCTTACATTTCATTATTAGGTCACATCGTACCACACCGTTAACTATTCACACAAACACATGCACACATGTCCCCTCTCCATGTGATTGGAGCCATGCAACAGAATCATAGGCTGTGTATACAAACGACTGAAAAAACTCCAAAAGCATTTCCTCAACTCAACCCTCAGAGAGATGACTTCTGCGTGCCTTCCTGTTTGCAGAAGTTCCCATTTCCTGTCTGCCGTGTGGATGGACACGCCCAATCAGAGGCTGAGACAGTGTGGGGAGGCGGGCCTTCCTAGCGGCACCCGAGAGGAACGCCCAATCAGAGGCTGAGACAGTGTGGGGAGGCGGGCCTTCCTAGCGGCACCCGAGAGGAACGCCCAATCAGAGACTGAGAAAATGTGGCGAAGCAGGCCTTCCTAGTAGCCCTCGAGAGAAAGGCCCAATCGGAGGCTGAAAAAGTGTGAGGAGGCGGGCTTTCCTTGCAGCACCCGAGAGGATCTGAATGGATTAGAGCTGTCACTATCAATCAAAGACGGTCAAAGGGTGGCTTTTCAGGTGGCACAAAAACCACTCTGTTAGGCTGAGCCTGCTGATTCAGAGGAGGGGGGGGGATGTGCGTGTGTAATTCTGTGTGTGTGATGGCGCGGCCTTATGGGGGGAGGGGGCAGGAGATGGAGGGGGGGGGGGAGGAGATGGAGGGGGGTGGGGGGAAGAGGAGGGGGGTGGGGGGAGGGACAGCTGTATGTGATGTCAATAAATAAAGATCATTTGTTTATAGTTTTTATTCCTAAATTAATCAGGCATTGACTTAGATACATGGAGTATTTGCGCAATATCTATGACACTTTCCTTTGGACGTTATTTTGGAATAATATCGTACAAACATAGAGATGATGGAACGTCAAGAGTTAACAAAAGCTTATCCAGCCTTTCTCCATCTCCTAAAAAGCACAAATATCTGCAAGTGTGGAATGTTCATTAGATTATGCTTGTCTTTTTTTCCCCCTCACTCCTCTGCGAGTCATTTCCTGTCTTCAGGAAAACCTGAGATAAGGCCTCCGTCTTTCAAATAGACTGTTCCAGAAACAATAACCCAGTTGGTTCTCCTTCCATGTCCACTAAAATACACAATCGTTAAGCGATAACGACTCACAAACAAACACCATCCGTCCGGTGGTGTTTGTGTTTCTAGAGGACCGGGTGTGCCTCCAATCATCCCTGGGTTTCCAGGGATGATTGTGTAGGACTTTAAACTATGTTGTCTAATAGGATGTGTCTTCAGTTACTCTGAAGCTGCCAGGCACTTCAGCCTTCGGAACTCTGAGTTTTATCAAACAGCATGTTGTCTTAACAACCAACATCAGCAATGAGTTAGACAACAAGACTGACACTCCAAAAAAAAACTAAAAGAATCTCTGTCCTGATTGTTTTTATCCTGGTTGAATGAGAACGTTTTCTTCTGTTCCGTCCTGTTGTCACGGAGAAACAGAATGTTTGCGTGTTGTTATCTGACCTTGAGGTACAGTGTGTGTGTGTGTGTGTGTTCGCTATGTCTATATTTGCGTGAGGGTATGAGCTTATGCGTACATACATGTTCTCTGGAGTGCCTGTGGGGCTATTATTAGTAAGGAGCTGTGCAGAAGGGGACATTGCACGATCGTGTGCATGAGTGAAGCTGAGTATGCATAACTTGAAATGTGCAAGAACGTGTATGTTTTTGTACTAGTGTGTGTGTGTGTACTATATGCAGAAGGAAGTATCTATTTTCAGAGTGTATATTTTGATAACACACCAAGCACCCAAACTCCCTTGCCATGTTGGCATGGAGACCGACAGAGACAGTTGTGTCTGTTGGGTTCCATCCTGCAGCAGTGGATGTTGTCGGTTCTTTACGGAGCTTTTGGCTGCTTGCGTTTCATTCATGTTCTGTGCGCGTTCGATGTCCATCCCCAAAGATAACACAGCTGAGGGAAGGAAAAACACATGGCTAGTTCTGGAACCAGAATACCCATGTCCAGTTCTTGAACCAGAATATCCATGTCCAGTTCTAGAACCAGAATATCCATGTCCAGTTCTAGAACCAGAATATCCATGTCTAGTTCTAGAACCAGAATATCCATGTCTAGTTCTGGAACCAGAATATCCATGTCTAGTTCTAGAAGTAGAATATCCATGTCTAGTTCTGGAACCAGAACATCCATGTCCAGTTCTAGAACCAGAATATCCATGTCCAGTTCTAGAACCAGAATATCCATGTCTAGTTCTGGAACCAGAACATCCATGTCTAGTTCTGGAACCAGAACATCCATGTCCAGTTCTAAAACCGGAATATCCATGTCCAGTTCTAGAACCAGAATAGCCATGTCCAGTTCTAGAACTAGAATATCCATTCTCCAGTTCTGGGACCATAAGACACAGCTCTTGTTCTAGAACATTTAAACCAGTATCCTGCTCTGAAACCCCTCTTTGATGTGGAAGTTGAAAGGGAACAATGCCGTCATGTACAATGCTTTATTCATCACCTGTTTATCTCTCAAGTCATTTCCTGTTTCCCCGAAGACCAACCTGCAAATCCTGTTTGAAATGTTTGTATAATTGAATGAATTCAAAGGCTGATTGAAGTGGTCTGTTTATATGCCATATTGCTCGAATAAAAGTTTGAAAGCGAGCGACGGATCCGTTTTCAACGAAGTAGAAAACGCAATGCAACGCTTCTTCCACTTCTCCCAGCCTAAGGCTTTCCCAGTGGTCTAGTAGATATAAGTGGATAGATTTTCCATTAAACATCAGACTTGGATCCTTCCCAGGGTGAGAGGAAGGAAGCATAGTCCCATGTGACTGCAGACGCACACTGCTGCAGAGCCTTCGGATTCCTGCCCCTGCAGCGCCCCCTGCTGGCCCTTGGAGACCCTGCGCTGCTTTGAAGTTGGGGGAAACAAAATGGTGAGATGGTGGAAGTTGCCAGAGAACTGAACCTGAATCCTAATATTCGAATCCCAACCTAGTTTTTCATTCCAGAATCTAGGTCGGAGGGAGAGAGAGAGGGGGGGGGCTGTTACACACAGGCCACAGACAAGATCATCAAAGTTCTTCCTTCATGTCTTTCCTTTTTTTTTCTTTTTACAAATAAAAGAACATGGAAAAAAATTACATGAACAAAAAAACATGGACACCAAACATCTGCAATGTTCTTTATATATGAATATATGTAACTCTTTGAAGTGTGAGCTTTCCGGAGTGGTGGAACATGCTAGAATCAATGCCAACGTTACCCTGCTTTACTGTCAGCAGATGAGGATGAGCTGGTTCAACCCAAGCATTTGACTGTCATCAAGAGGAGAAATTCAGCCTTCTCGTTGTGTGGTACTCCCCTCAGTTATGCATCCTCATTAGTAAATCACTCGCAAAAATCTGAGGAATTTGTCCATGGGCTGTTTTTTCTCCCTTTCAAAGACACGGCCATGTGAATGCTTTCGCTCTTTAACTCCTCACAGCTTTCAGCTTGTTAGACTATGTCCTTGTTTTCAGACACATCAATTCATGTCCTTCATAAATCAAGGTTGTGTGAAGTGTGCAAATATGGAGATGCATGTTTGTGTACACAGTGCACATACTACATACAGACTGCGTAAATACACGTGTGTTTACTGTCTCTCTGTATATATACACACATATATATATATGCACACTTGCAGATGCGTACACATACACACACTACATGTTTATGTATATATATATATATATATGTATATGTACACATGCTCATACAGTATATATATAAATATGTAAACATGTACACACATACATAGCAGTGTGTGTATGTGTACGCATGTCCAATTGTGCATGTGGATGTGCATGCGAGTATGTGCATGCAAGTGTATGTGTGTGTATGTAAGCACGTGCGTGTGTGAGAGAGAGAGCAGGGGCTCTGTGGCCCCTGGAGACGGTCCATTAAAACCAGGGGACCATGAGTGGCTCTCCAGAGGGGACTGTCTCCGGAGAACACACATGAAGTACCGAGCACACAACAACATCCTGGAGCCAGACGGCCCCGCAGCCCGCCAGACGGGGGGGGGGGGGGGGGGCAGGGAAGAATGTGGAGTCAAGGAGAGGGACCTGGAGGTAGGACCAAGGCCGCCCACTAGCCATACATCAACCCTGGGGCTGGTAGTCAGTTGTGACTGGCCAGGAGACCCCAGACTCACCCCGGAGAGAATGATCGGCCCCTGCCACGCCTGACATGTAGGCTACCCCATGCAGTTTGGAGGCACCGTAATTATGGTTCGCAGTGAACAGAGCCCTCCTCGACCCACCCCCCCCCTCCACCTCTCCCTCCTTTCACTGGCTGCCAGCCTGCCATAAATCTGCCAGCTCAATTAATCAAGGCATACCCCTGGGGGCTGCTGGAGCCAGCTGACAGGCTTCCTAACCTACCCCCCCCCCCCCCCCCCCCCCGCTCCCACCCCCACCCCCACTCCACCCACCCACCCCTGCACACTCACACTGGGTGTTAGTGCCAGCCTATTAGAGCAGCTCTCCTCAGATGACAGCAGGAAGGAAGCAAGGAGGCCCTGTTCTGTTCGGACGTACCTCCAGAACCCCCCTCCATGCCCCCCTTGCATCAGCGTCTGCCTGCCTTCGCTGCTGTCTGGAAAGATGAACGGGTGAATTTAAACAGACGATAGGAAGTCAAGTTAGTCGGTCGCTTCCTGTTTCTCCATCAGGTTTCACTGTTCCTTTGATGTGTTGGAACATTGAATGCTCTAATTCTCCATTCCTTATAGTTTAATGTAATATATATATATATACTGTCATTATTGTAAGTATCACGATCAGTAACGTTGTTGGGGTTGTGTACCATTCATGTTGTAGTACATACATTTGTCCAGAAGGTAGCAGTTTAGGAGGACCCAGGAAGCAAAAAAACTAAAAGGCAGTGGAAGAATAACGTCCTGTCAAGTAATCCATCTTGATCGAGAAACAAATATTCATTAGTGATGGTAAATATATCAGACTATTGACATGTGGTACAACTCTTCTGTCAGTTTAGAATAAAAATCTACTCAGAAGATACAGAAGAAAAATCACGTACAACAGCTCAGAGCTATTTCATGCATCATTTTATAAATATTGTTACACAGATTTTATACAAATATATAAACACCACATAGGCTACACACATGCATTTCTGTATGTTTATTCAAATGCTGGCTCCCCATCACCCAAATGAAAAGCAAACAGGTTTGACTGACTTCTCACAGTTTCAGATGTATATAATAGTAAATAGTGGGAGGGGGAAACCATATATAGATCCTATGCCCCACTGTGTATGACCTCCGACCCAGGCAAAGCTACTGCAAGGCCGGAAGCTAAGGTTTCGTCCCCCGTGTGCGTGTTTGATTGACGGTCTGCATGTGTGGGAATAAGATTACTCAAAAACTCCCGGCCCAATTTGTATGGAAGTTGGTGAAAGGTAGTAGCATGAGCCAACGTTAATTCTGACCATAATTCTTCATTAAGATCCTTACTGATCGCGTTAAAAGGGCTTTAGGGTTCTTGTTCATGGGAGAATCCAGCTGAAGGACAACAACCTCTTCGGCTCTCCGTCGTAGCCGAAGTTCTTCTGAGAGGTGCAGACAGCTAGTCAGGCGCATTACATCAGAGAGGTTTATTTAACTTTGCATCGTTGGAGTAACGTAAAAGTCGACACTTCGGCACCCCGGGTTGTGGACTGGATTGAGTGTTTAAGAGACGGCATTCTGTTAGTATCCCACGTATGCACAGGAACACTTAAGTATGATTGTGACGAGTGTCAACTTAAAGGGGCTAACTCCCAGAAGCATGTCACAAGTTCAGACAAACCTACTCGCCTACTGACAAAAATGTTGGTGTCACTACCATGTCAGTTATTGCTAGTTAGTCTCAGTCATGGTGGATCACGATTCGTACTTACCTGATACAAATCAATTATTTTTAAATGGTAAAAGTCAACAGTATCCCCAATAATATAAATACCAGGTGACAGAGCACAGACAAACACCCAGACGAAGAAAATAAAGATATCGGTGAAAACGAAAGGATTTCAAGGACAGAATAGAAAGCACAGGATTGACTTTTGCAGTGAAAAATCGAGCTCGTTAACAGCAGATCGCAGTCTGGCTAACCATCCGTCCATACACCATTACGCAGGAAATCAGCCTACCTCCGTGCCAGTGCTCGTTAAGGCATCAAGGATGATTCAGAACAGTGTTGCCGAAGCCGACACAGCTGAGATTACACAGCTAGAAACACTCTGCCCTGAGAGCTACTGACAGAACACAGATCATAATCAAGAGATGTCAAGAAAATCATGATGGAGGGGTGAACGCGGGTTCCTGTGTTCTGCTCATAACGACTGACACGTTTAGAGTTTCTGTGCGTTATTTTCAATGTGTTATTTCTATGAAGTATCGTTATTGGGTATTTATTACAATTGTTTCCATGCACTATTAATGTGTACTATTTATATGCGCTATTTTTTAATGTACATACCGTTCGTATGTGTTTTGTATATGTTTAATCTTTGTTAATTTCACGTCTGAACGCACAAACTATTACTACCTCTAGAGGGCGTAATTTACCTTATCATTCAATCGTGTTTGCTTCATGTTGACTCCCTGCAGAAGCTGGTATTCAGTAACACTAACAGCCTACCCTAACTCTGAAAACAATCCTCTTTTACAATCTCATCTTCGCTCCAAGTCTTTTTTAGCGTATAATACATCTGAAGACTCAATGTGCTGACATTAACTACGTGTAAACAGCCTGTTGACTCTAACCACCAACCTCCAACCACCAAAACACTGTTAGATACGCACTTCTGATCTGATCTGCCGCACTGTCTACATCCACTACTTGTATATCGCTCTGCATTAAAGCGCCTGTCAACATGAATGACATGTAAAATGTCAAACGTGAGCTTCCTTGGGAACTAACTCTTTGTGAGCTAACTACGCTGTGGAGACCATCCTGCAGGTGGCAGTAGTTGTCTGTGAACGCAGACTTCCTGTAATGGGGAAAATGTTACGGCAGTGCACAGAATGCTGCCAACACAGCCATTATCTCCTCCACCTTGCTCTCCCATCACAGGGGCTGAACAATAGCCCTGCCACCGAGCTCTCACACACCAGCTGGAGAAAGAGGAAAGGGAGGGAGGGAGAGATCATATGCTGTCGTTTATGAAAATGTGTATGTAATAGTGATGTGAGCTGCTCTGCATCAATCCAGTGCGTCGTCGGCTCAGGCCCGGTTGCGATCACAGCGTTTAGATCTGCTAGCCTCTGCTGTCAAGCTTAGGCCCGTCTACGGCATCCTGTCAGAATGATTCTGACACTATCAGAATCCCCCCCCCCCCCCCCCCCCCCGCACACTCTCAGAATCCGCCCCCCTCCCATTCCGTTCTGAATTACGAACTGTCCCGTAAATCTCTGTTCACAAACGGATTATTTACAATAGAAACGGCCCACAGGCCAGCAGCACTGATGAGTCCACGCGTCTGATCTGGTGCTCTGAACCACTAACCATTAACAAAACTGTTAACTCTGGAAACCGCTAATGTAAAGAACCGCTAGCTGCGAGTGCACGGAACAACCGAAGAATACATTGGGTTCTTCTGAGGCCGTTTGATTCGTTCCGGAATGATTAATCAATGCATGTTCTAGTCGCCCCATTCACATTTCAACATCTTCAGACCCTTTCAGTTTATAACCTACTGTTGCCATTTCACTGGTAATTCACAGCACACAGCCTTTCTGTCTCTACCCAGTTCAGCTGTGGTCAACCATCTGGAGATGGAGCAGCAGTTATTCTGGCACACTATACTGTAGCAATTATTACATCTAAATCGCAATTTCACATCTCCCGAGCAATTGAGTCTAAAAATTGTGCACTTATGTGAATCAATCCATTACTGGTCATCACCCAAATACCCAGGGTTGTTTTTTCCCCACATAAAATGACTGCATATCGGTCTGAACACTTTGCAACTCAATTTGTTTGCAGCAAAAGTCGCTGTAGACATCGGTTCTCTATATAAAAAACCAGGATCAGAAAATGCTCTAATCATCGCATGTCAGCTGCTGCTGTGTGTAAGATGAAACACGCCGCCATTCAGAATGTCTGCCTGCAGATTTGTGTGATATGAAAGAATAGACTAGTTCCTTATCCCTTTGTTCAATCAATACAGAGCCACGCTGCTGACGCTTAAATGCAACGGCGGTCGAAGAGTCAATACTGCATGACAAAGACGAAATTTACTCTCATGCTGTTTTTTTGTTGCATGCAAATCTACTCAAGTGGAAAATGTAATTATTCGTTTAAATACTGAACTACTTGCAGCCACGTACCGAGTTAAGAGACCCTGCCCAGAACACTTTTCTATGACTGAACAAAGGCGTACCATAATAATGTATTTATTCATCTGAAGCGATTCGTGGCACCGCGGTGCCATTTGAACTCGCGAAATCTTGATCAGCGGCCAAACGTTAAACTACGGCGCTACACCCATGTCTAATGTGGAGGGACCTAAATCATTCGCAACCAGAGACCGTCGCACATGAGTAGGCCCACAGCTGTGTTCACCAAGTGGCAAACGGAGTGATGAGTCGTGATCTGTGATATTCCGCTCGGGGGTATGAGCAGTCAGTGAACAGGGTTTGTGAGTCGAGACAATTCCCCTAAAACCATTTGAGCTAAATGACATTGGTCAGTATCACTGCTGCACTGCCTTGTTTCATTAAATCAGTGGACTTGCTCACTTCTACATTAGGCTACATTACGTTCCGTTTTGTTCCGTTAGCGGTCGCGTTCATCTAAACCGACGTACGAATACCGCACGGGGAGCGCTGCAGAAGCTCAGAGAGAAGAAGTGCATGGTTCTGACTAGAGTGCTTCAGTGGTCAGTCAAGGAACATCGTGTACTAGGGGGCTTTTAATTTCCATTCCATCTCTGTAGGGGTTTAAAAATGACGATCTCTTCCCGATGATGAGTTGATAAGCCCACATTGGTTTTCCTCATGATTCTACCAGAGAGACACACACTGAACAGATATCCAATCCAAGTATGACAGCGCTGCCGGGAGACTAATAAAGTATGTTTACTACCGTTTGCATTATGTAGTACTTTGCCATCGTTCACCCCATTAAGTCCAGCACTCCTGAGCAAGGCTACTGACCCCAGCACCAGGAAGACAGACAAGGCATCCAGACACATCATAAAGCCAAAGGCTATAATGTACTTAAGAAACTGGGAAGAGGGGAAAACACATTGGAAAAATATGGCTCATTACTGGGATGACATAAGCCTTATAAACGTAGCTTACATTTGAAATCTCATTGATTTACTTCAAAGAACAACAACAACAACGATGCTATCTGTAAACGGGTGACTTTGAGTTTTGTGCTTTGTTTTAAAGATGTCAAACCTGGAGCAATCAGTTCCTAGACAGGAAGAAAGGGCTCCTCTTTGCAGCATCATTATCAACAAGGATTTAACCTTTGTGTTCCACGTCCATCGCCCTGAAGGGTCCTAACCCTGGCATCATCATGCACGTCATGCGCGCCTGATTGTTGGTTTGCAGGTGGCCCTGATGATGTGAAGACAGAGCTGTCAGGAAGAGGGGGAGGGGGAGGAGAGGGAGGTGAGGGGGAGGGGGTGGATGAGAGAGGGAGGGTGAAGAGGAGAGGGGGATGGGGAGAGGAGAGGGGGATGGGGTGTTTAACACAATGGAAGAAATTGGAAGGTGTACACCCCCCCCTTAAAATCCAACCCCATTAGGCAAGAGTCTAGTCAAACAAGACTCTAGTCAAACAAGACTCTAGTCAAACAAGATTCCAGTCATACAAGAGTCTTGTCATATGGAAGCAAAGCTGGCAATTGTTTCTGCGGCAGGTTCAGAGCACCTACCATCAGTACTTTCCATCTCCACGTCAAGCTGGTTTTGTAGCATTCAGCTTTTCCTCGACTCTCTCGCCTCCTGTCTCTCGTCCCCACTATCTTCTCCTTTATTTACCTCTCTCTCGAACTCCCCTCCTATGCCTCTCGATCCTCTACTCACTTACCTTCCTTCTCCTATATACTTTCTGGTCTGGGTCTTCTATTTCCCCTATCATTGTCACTTCTCCTCGTCTCTCCTGCCTTCGTTCTCGAGTACTAATTAGTCCCTTCGACACCTCGCGCTTCTCTGCTCCTCTCAACCTTGTCTATTACTCCTCTCTTTCCTCGCATCTTCAGCATTAATTCTCGCTCCCTTGATCACATCAGTCGCTCTCCTCTCTCTCGCAGCTCTCTAACTCGCCGAAAATAGACGGACCCAGTCGTAGTCAAATCTCCTCTTTTCAGCTCTCTCCAGTCATTTCCTTCTACCGCGGTCCATCGATTACCGCGCTGTCTAGTCAATGTAATGATAAAAGCAACAACCCTGGATTTCTATTGGATGGCCCAACTTGGATTTATCACCCTGTAAACATAACAGTCTCTATCAAATTACCAAACTTTGGGATGACAAAGGCCTATTGAAAGTGATGTTTTGTAGGAAACATGAATACGTTGCACGATTACAGTAATGGCTGAAGGCAAACAAATCATTTTGATGGAGAATGAAGGTTGTTACATTGTGAGGGATGAGGGGAGAGGTATCAATAGCCCGGCTGGTCAAGTTCTCCCTCTGTAGGTCACTTTGGAGAGAAGCATCTGCTTAATGAATATATTATTGTTCGATTTTGAAGAAAGTTACTTATTCAAATGGAATGGGCCACAGGAAAGGCTGCCACATATCTGTACAATCTCATGATCTTTGTTGTTCGTCTGTCTGTCCCCGCTCAAGAGCTTTTCAATACTCTCTCCCCCTCTGCTCTCTCTCTCTCTTCTCCTCTCTCTCTTTTTTTTTTTTTTTTTTTTTTTTTTTTCTCTCTCTCCTCTTTTCTGTCTCTCCTTCTTCTCTTTCTCTCCGTCTCGTCTTTCTCTCTCTCTCGTCTCTTCTCTTCTTCTCTCTCGCTCTCCCTCTCTCTCTCTTGCCTCTTCTCCCCTTCCTCCCCTCCTCATTTCCCCTTTTTCTCTCTTCTCCCACTCTCTCGCTTCTCGTCTCTCTCTCTCTCTCTCTCTCTCCTCTCCATTCCTATCTCCTCCTTCCTCTCTGGGCCCCTTCCTCTCCCTCCCCCTCCTTCACTTTCCTCTTCTCTCCTCTCTCTCTCTCTCTCTCTCTCTCCTCCCCCTCTCTCCTTCCTCCCTCTCCTCTCTCCTCTCTCTCTCTCTCCTACTCCCTCTCTTTTCACGGATCCTCTCTCTTCCTTCTCTCCCTCTCTCTCTCTCTCTCTCTCTCTCTCTCTCTCTCTGACTCTCATATCCTGCCCTCCGCTTCCAGACTCGCTCCCTGAGGCCATGGTAGCAGCTATCTAGCCTGCAGCACACGTGCAATAGAAGCCCTCTGGCTGCTATCTCATTACCAATGTCAGTGTTTGTTAGCATCCACGGCTAGCTAGCAGGGAAAGCGACAAAGGCCCCTCCCCCTAATCTTCCTGACAGCTTGTGAAAGACCCCAGTGACATCAGCAATAGACACGCTTTCCTGGGGGTTCAAAATAATACAAATTCAGGCCTCATGGCTTGGCATGGTTCCCTAAGGATGAGATGTAAACGATCTCCTGGTGTCTGTTCGTGAGCAACTCACTTTAGTAGCGCACGCACACAAGAGCCCACACAGAAATGGGCCTTCCCATGACCCAGTAGAAGTCTCTTTGCTCGAGTGGGCTGATTCCGTTGAGCAAGCTTGTGGAGTATGTATTTCATAAACCTTCTGGGTTAACCAGGGTCAATGGAGTCCTATATATTTGCATTGAATAACTCAATATGTTAATCGTGTCTGAGCGCTCAGCCTGAATCGCAGCTTAAAGAGTTCAAAGACAAATAAACCTCAGACTATCATCTTGTATGACGAGTCTTTTTAGAGTTGCATTCGACCGTAGAGATAAGCAGTTCAACTGGGGATTCCGCATTAATGATTTATAGTCATGCAAAAAGAGAACATCTAGCGAAATGGAAAATGTATCGTTCTTGCATGTATCAGACTGTCTTGTGGTGTTGAAATAAGGGGGAAACGTGAAACTGTTTGCGACATTTCAAACTTCATCAAACATCGAGATGTAACCGCTCAATTTGATGAATCCCTCCTGGTTTCCACCACCTCCTACGGACCCACATACAAAACTGAGCTTTAAAACCTGTTTCTAGTTCAAAACCGGGTGGACTAAAGCCTACTACCTGAAAAGGTTTCTGCAGTGCGTTGTAAGATTGGACCGGTACCACGCAGTAATGAAGCAGCCCGTTCAAGTCGCCCGCGCTCCTCGTTCCTGCCTCCGTCAGCGCCCGCCGGTCCGTGGACGCGAGGTACGCAAACGAAGATCAAGACAGCTGAATTGTTTTACCAAGAGAATGTAGTAATTATTTACTTTTTTCAAAGACAGTGATTTTTATGCCATCTTCTTCCTTATAGGAAAAAAACTTCACTTGAATGTTTCATAATGTTTTCTGTCAACACTCAAGGGAATTACCATAAAGTTCTATCAATTCTACAACACATGCTTCTATCAATTCCACAACACATGCTTCTATCAATTCCACAACACGCGCTTCTATCAATTCCACAACACGCGCTCATCTCTTCTGGATCTGAACCGCACGATACTGCGTCCGTCCCGCCGGTGTGGATGGGCTTGGTTTTCACAGCCTTGTCTCAGAAATTTCAGGTGTGTCGTTGAAAACCCTCTCAGTTCCGAAACGTTTTCGAAAGGTTTCCTCGTCACGTATTGGAGGGGCGTAGATAAAGTGTTTTACTGGGATATTTCAATCATCAGCAGTCAGTTGAGGTACTTTAGTTTTGGCCTGGCGGACTTCTGGAACACCCCAGCCTCATGTCCTATGAACGTCTCTACCACAACATGACAGCTCCCTCCACAATGGTATTCAGTTATTCATTTATTCCGACTGTCTTACATCCAATTCCTTCCAGTTACATGGCAGCTGCTCGTCCCCAGAAGCAGAGAAGGGTCTCGTTTAAAGGCCCAGTGGCTATTAAGAAGGCATGCCCCCCCTCTCCCCTCCCTCTCACCATCCACCCTGCTATACCCCCCTCCCTCCTCCATCCCACCGCCCACCGACCCCCCTCCTCATCCCCTTACCACCCCCCTGGCTCCACCCCACCTCACCATCCACCCTGCTATACCCTCCCTCCCTCCTCCTTCCCAGCACCCACAGACCCCCCTCCTCACCCCCTTACCACCCCCCTGCCTCCACCCCGCCTCACCTCATCACTCCCTCTCAGTCTCTAACCAGAGCTCCACCCTTCTGCAGCAGCAGAACATCTATCCTCCAGAACTTCGGACTGTGAATCCGCGCATGTGGGTGTCCATGTGTTTGCTCATTAGAATCAAGCCTGAAACAGATGGACTTTACAGTAAACCCAAACAGAAAACTCCCTCTTTAAATACCTTGTAGACAGCCATCACTGGATGAACAATGAGTTCTAGATGTGTCCTGTTCTGAATGGGCTCTTTCAGGTGGTCTTGAATGCAGATAGAAAGACAGAGGCCTGGCTGTTGGAATTAACATTATTTCAAGCAGACAGATGGATAGATGAATAGACATTCTCGACATATTTGGAAATGCATTTAAATGGATGACTTGCCAACAGTCACAGCTATAAGGTCAAGACAGCTGAATTGTTTTAGAAAAGAATGTTGTTTTTATTTACTTTTTTCAAAGACAATGATTGTTATGCTATCTGCTTCCCTTATAGGAAAAAAAAACGTAACTTGAATGTTTCATAATGTTTTTCTGTCTACACTCAAGGGAATTACCGTACACCAATCAATTCTACAAATCAAAAAATAAAGACATCTACTGGTATATATTCAGTATCCACATATTACCGTTATCAGTACTTAAACTAATATGACTCTACTCTCATATCATTCCTCTTACTGTAGATATGAACAAACATACATAAAAACGTCCACTCTAAGCACCTAAGTGAGGAGCTCTGAACCGCTGTGTCTATGTGCACCGCCATTTTGGAAACACCTTCCAGAGCGAGCGAGCATGAGCAGCGGTATGATGGGATCTCCGTGTTGCTTTTCAGACAACGAGCAGGGAGAAAAACAAGCCCTTCGGTCAAGTGTCCAGGCTTCCAAACAGCCAGAGTCTCCATGCAAACGACGAGTGTCAGCTGTTCTGCTTATAGAGGGGGGCTACAGGGGAAGTGGGCTGAGCAGCACTGGGTCACTGGGTGAAGCTGGGGGCCTCTTCACAGAGAACAAGAAGGGAGGGTGGGATGGACGGAGAGGGAAGGAGAGGAAAAGAGGGAGGGAAAGGGAAGGAGGGTGAAGGAATGAGAGAGTGGGAGAGAGGAGGGAGGGGGGGAGGAAGGAATGAGGGAGGGAGAAGGACGGGAGAGAAAAAGGGAGGGAAGAAGAGGAAAGGAGAGTGAATGAGGGAGGGAGGGAGGGAGGGAGGGAGAGAGAGGAAATAAGGGATGAAGGAATTAAGGGATGGAGTGGGTAAGGGGGCAGGAGAGAGAGAGAGGAAAAAAGAAAGGAAAAGAGCAACAGGAAGAGTTTAATTGGAAAAAGCTTGACATTTTCTCAAATGAAACAACAAGAGAGGAGGAAATGCAATTACACACAGCAAGAAATGTGTCAAACAGGTTGAGAGGTATGTCTGGGTGAACACAACCTCCCTGGTAATGAGATGTTCCTGTTGTCAACAGCTTAGAGCCGGCTAGCTTACCATGAGGTGTGAAGTGAGGCCTCGACCCTAGGACTTGTGAGTTAAGTACTCACAAGTATAGGACAATGCACACGCTATCGTGTCCCTCACTGTCTACCGTATAGACACGCTTATGAACTGAGATAGACTAGTGGAAAAGACAAGCCCATGTAAGGATTGCAGCATCGGTCTTGACTGGAAAAAAACTGTAGAAGTCATATTCCCTGTGTTAATACCGTCCTAATTAATGTCCACATATCATTATACTGGTGATGAGATATTAATAGGAACGGTTCAGAGTCATTTTCTCCTGCACAATATAAATAGGTTTTCAATAGCCCTTTGTGCTCGGAGGGTAATTGTCTCTGTAATCTACATTGCATACTGGCCTAATGGCTCTCTGACACTGGCATGGATGTTGACGTGATTGTTTGAGTGAAAGGCCAGTAGCCATAATTGTCCCGTTCAACATTTCTGCTAGACAGACACGCATCGTTCAAACCGCAAATCCGAACACGTCCTTTTAAAACCTCCTCTGAAACACAGCGCGTTCGAATGTCAGAGTTAAAAAGAAAAGAAAATATTGATATACATTTGATAGTCGGCGAGAACAATATGGAATCGGTTTCCCTGGAAGGGCTGGGTTACAGGTGTATAAAACCATCCTTCACTTGATACGAACACATAGACGGCTTCTCCGGCTAAGTTCTGAAGTAAACTCGACTGCGTGTATAAAGAGACCTGGGTCTACTGCAGAGACCGGCTCAGAGAAAGCTGGTGATATATGTGCCCTGGAATCACCCCGTGGTTGATTTACCAGTCTGCCTCGGGGTCACGTCTCTAAAGTTACCCCTGCAACGCCCCCCCTCTCAACCCTCTCACTCCACGGGACGCTGTGGGGAAACATCTGGAATTGCCATCCTCAACCCAGAACCAGGCCCTGGTCAACGCCAGGCGGTGGCGGCGGCGGCCATTTTATGAGCGTGTCTCTGGAAGGCAGGGTTGATCAAAGCCGGAGACACTCGGCTCCGCCTGAGAGCGTGGCGCTGCTTTCATCAGACTCCTTCTGCTGCGGGGGCTGGAGGGTGAGCGCTCTGTCAAGGTGATTAAAGTGACGCGGCACGTCAACGCATATGTAAATATAGCTCAAACTGGGGGGGAGGGGGGGGGGCTACAAAGTGAAGCCAGGTTCATACATACTTGATGATCCAAAAATGTAGAGGTCATATGCTTTATATGTCCATCTCCTGCTATAATGATGAGGAGCGTCTGACTTCGAATTTGAAGAGGCATCAACACTATCGTGCCAAGATTCAAGGATAGATCAACAAAGGTTTAGTCATCCATAACAAAAAAGCGTTACTTGAAAAAAAATATCTTTGCATTTCTCGAAAACAAATAAAATGGTTTATGTTGATTAGAAATGGGACTGTTGTCCCCTGAAAGCCTTGCAGGGAAAACACGCGCCCCAACGCTGACTTATTCTGATTGGAGTCCTATCAATCTCAGTTAATTTGAGCCTTCTTGTTGCCCTCAAGAATAATGTGTCCCCCAGGTCATCAATCCCAAGGCGGCATCCCCCCGTCTGTTCACTGGAACCGGGTCGCAGCCCTGTGCCTGTGGAGGATTGATGTTTGACTGAGCCCAGTCTGTCTAATGTACTGGTTGGCCAGGGCCATGTGACCCGGCCCAGTGAATCATCCTCCTTAGGGACGGTTTGAGACAGTCTGCTGAGGGTGGAGGGATGTGATCCTGTCCTCCGTCACTCTGGCACCACACAACACACTTAATCTTCTCCAGCTCTTTTTTTCCCCTCTTCTTCTTTTCTCTTCAACGTCTCTCTTTTTCTGATCCTATTCCTTCGATATCTCTCTCTTTTTCTACTTTGTACCCACAGTGTTTGTTGTCTACTCTGTTTGTGAGCATCTCCTCTTTCCAGGCCTCTCCCTTGATCCACTCAGCATATCTCTTTCAGTTTCACTCCCTTACACCCCCGACTCTCTCTCTCTCACCCCGCCACCGCCTCTCTCTCTTACTCTCTCTCACCCCCCACCGCCTCTCTCTCTCACCCCCCACTGCCTCTCTCTCTCTCACTCTCTCTCACTCACCCCCCACCGCCTCTCTCTTGCATAGTGCTCTTTCAACGAGCAGCTTTACTTAAGCACGATTAAGACACATTGCAAACTGTCCCACTGCCAATCCACTCCTGGCTCTGACTCCAGGGGGGCAATGAGAAGACTTTTCT
This sequence comes from Plecoglossus altivelis, assembly GCA_036571765.1. NCBI lineage: Eukaryota > Metazoa > Chordata > Actinopteri > Osmeriformes > Plecoglossidae > Plecoglossus > Plecoglossus altivelis. The sequence continues at coordinate 3,649,540 of BROE01000006.1, read as the reverse complement.
CTGTCTGTCAAGTAAATAAGATTGTATTCTGGGAAGACAGACTCTCTGGGGAGATTGAGGGCAGTGAAATAGAAGAGTGTCCGAAAGAAGCCATGCTTCTTAGAACAGACATTAATACCCTGGAAATCCAAGGCTGTAATGTAACAAGACTGAACTGCTTTTCTTGCTTTTTTCTCTGCGAGGAAGTTGTACCACAATGCAAAGTTGAACGTGAGGATGGATTCAGTGAGTGGCCAAGCGTACAGATTTTAACATCAGCTTCCCGGTCGAGCATTGAATCTCGTATCCTATTCAGTATGGAGTCCTGGTTAGACTCCCTTGGTGAAAAGCATGAGAGAACACACTTGAATCATGGAGCGTTGGAGCCAAATCAGCAGCACTAACCCAACACTCAGACCTGCACAGTCACGCAGTCGAAAGAAAGGCAGGTCTCTTCATAGTTCTTCCAACAGCTTCTCCCATCAGACAGACTTCAAAGCACCTCTGGCCAAGAGGAAGACTTTAAAAAACGCTTTCACTCCCTCTGCAATATCCATTTTAAGGCCAAGTAGACTGTCTCAACTCTTTAAGGCAGCTTTGCAACAACTGCTTTTGTTTTTACTGGCATGCTGTTAGTGTTCAAAAAGGAGCTGTGCGAAACTCTTTCGTGGGTGTATATTTTATGCTGTTTTTGAGCGCTAACCTGAGAAAATGTTCTTTTATCGCGTGACAGACTAAAGCTTTTTTCAGTCTTTAAATCTTGAATTGAATCTTGAGCTCTGTGTAGGTAAAGGGTTTACCTTTGACAGGAATCCACTGTTTGCTTTACTCAGAAGGTTGTGAAAGGGATTGATTTTGAATCTTGCAGTAGCGGGGCTGCTGGCTATAAGCAATTTCACCTTCAATCAAAATCAGAATCAGAATGAAGTTTTCTTCAGCAGGTAAGTCATGGAAATTACTATCAAATAAAACATAAAAATACCTTCATTAAAAAAAGCACACAAAAAAGTTGAACGTATCAATCCAAAAAAGTTTATATTACAGAGCTAAACAATAATTGTATAACTTAGCAGAACTGTAAGATTAAAAAATAGGTATTCATATAAAAGGTTACAAAAGTGAGCAAATAAAATAGGGCAGCAAAATTAAAAGAATAGTGAAAAGTGTGTGAAGTAGATGGTGGACGGAAATGAAATCTTAATATTACACACACACACAGACACACAGACACACAAACACTCACACACAGACACACACATACACACACACACACATACACACACACACAATCAGTGGGGCCCATTCCATGTGCTGAGGATGCCTGGTAAGCCAGCTGTTGGTGAGTTTAGTTTACATGTGCTGTTCAGTCACGTCCAAACACAGTCTTTTCCCATGGAAGTCTTCCCAGGGCTTGTCAACAGGACTCCCACAACGGCACCGCGGGCATTTCTAATCAAGCATTTTCTCACTCTAACCGGTGTGACTTATCAGGAGATTACAGCGCGTTCCCAGTCAGTTATCACCTCGGCTCATGCGAAAAGCAAGACGAACAGTGGGCAGTGGAGTTTTGACAGTCTAGTCTGGAAGCATATCAGTTTGAATTGAAATATGAATTCATTTTAATGTAAAAAAAAATCTGATCTAAAAATGTATGGTTCAGAAACTCAAGTTGTTCAAATTTGAACGGTAAAATCCAGATCCCAAAAATTCAAGCTTCAAAAATTACACTTGAACGAAATTCTGGCTGCTCAAATTCGGATAGAAAAAATTCTGATCCAAAAATATCTTGCCAATAAAAATTCTTTCCCCAAAATCCTTGGCTCAAAGAATTCTGGCCAAACAATTCAAGCCGATGAAAGTACATCCGGAAAAAAAAGAAAAAAAACAAATACAAAAAAAAACTGTGACAAAGAAAATGGTGTCAGAAAGATTTTTGGATGAAAAAATATGGAAGATTTGAAATCACAATTTTGAATGCAACATCCTCAATACCAAAATATTTCTTCTCTCAGTTCGAATCTCTCTCAGACTCCATCCTGTGATTGTATGACTGACCTGCATTTATTTATAATAAATAAGTAAAGGTTATATGACAGAGAAACAGGTTGTGCCTTGAAATATGTGGACTGCGCAATACAAGTATTGCAGTGCCATTCAGGATGAATAAAATACAGCACTACTGACAACTTTTTATTTTTCACATTTTGCGAAATCACACAATTGTGTGATCACAACCTTGTTGGACATTTAATTGCATGATTGGCAGACCCTGAGCAATAGGGGAGATTTAAACCTGAAACCTTAAGATCTGCAGGTCAACGCTGTAATGTTTGAACTCTACCCACCCCTGTATTTAAAAAAGCAAACAACGAAATCAGAACTAAAGCAAAATAGCTCGGAGCCAATGAGCCTAAACATGTCCAGTCACTGTGAGAGTGGCCTACTGACCTCTGTGTGACGCTCGCTGTACGGAAAGAAACACCGGAAAGTTTTAGGACAGTCAGTTAGCCGTCGCGTGTGAAGAGTTATATACCGCGGGCGTTACTTCTGACAACAGGGTGTTGAATTTTCAGGCAGCATTCACAGGGTTAAAACCCTCAGGTTTCCTTATCTGACCACTGTTGTTAGAGCTTTGGAACTGCGTTTCATTGAGATTACATTAATTGCCATGTAACCACACATAGCAATACATACAGTGACAAAGACAATACAACCACATTTCCTGAACCAATATATCTTCAACTGTCACGATGGCTGCAAAGACACTAAGGCTGAGACATATTAATAATCGAGAAAGGGAAGTTTTATTATGAAAATATTATTTCTGTCAATGATTAGTTGAATCTGGTATTGTCTTTGGTACATTCCTTTTCTTCTATGGCGTTATGCTACACGTTTAAAACAGTGTCCATGGTGAATATTATCTGTTGGTAGTTAGCCTCATCTGCCTCTGGTTGGTCCATCTGTACTTTATTTAACGCATGTTTCCTTGTCATAATTTATAAGCTTGTAAAACAAAATAACGAAGCGCATGATAAATATTTATGTTGATTTCAAATACATCAGTGCAAGTTCTGCGGCATCTTCATCAGTCTGTATTTCGCCATGCCTGCTTTCTACGGTTAAAAATAGTCTGGAGTATCACTGAGACAGAAAGGCACTGTGGAACCAAAAAGCCACTACAAAGCATTTCTACCACGCTTTCATCCAAGACTCTCTTATATGCCTCAGCACACACACACCCCCCCCTCTCTCTCTCTTTCTCTCTCCTCCTAACCCCCACCCCTCACCCCCTCTCCTCCCATCCCCCCAACATCATTCCAGGGTCATTGCACTCTTGAACCAGAATAGTCCAGGCGGTCATTTTGACATGTACCATATGAGGCTTGGTTTGTACGCCTCTGTGTGAGTTTGCTCCATGGAAAAACCACTTGTCGGTTACTAACAACATGACTAGAATAACCTCCGCTGTGTAAAATAAACCAATCAAAGCAGACGTTGAGTTGACTGTGTCTCGCAGACGAGGTACAGTAATGTGATGGAGCGCGCTGAAGCGGGGCTTTCTGTACTTGGGTAGAGGGAGTCAGTTTGACTGTTCTGTTAGTTGACTTGGCACAAAGAAAACATCCCAGTTGTGAAACACACCTTTTATCTCTGCCACTCCTGAACAACCAAATATTTACAGGGCTCTCAATCTTCCATTAGTGCCAGCATTAGCATGGTCGCGTATTATATCCATGTGTTCACACCCCTGCATACATACACCCTATGTGAAAAAGCCCAGGGCCATGAATATACCAGCCTCCCCCTCGCCAGGGGAGGAGCCAGCCAGCTTCCTACTGCGACCAGCCCCCTCCATAACAGCAGCTAATTGATGTGGAACCTAACAAGTCAAGGCTCCCTTTCATCCTGTCCTGAGAGACAGGGACTGGTGCTGCTTGGGGTGAGGGAGGAAGGAGGGGGAGGTGTGGAGGTGGAGGGCGGACAGGAGGAGGGAGGTTGAGAGGGAGGAGAGGGGGACGAGAGGTGGAGGGGAGGGGAGGAGAGGGGAAGGGGGAGGAGTGGAGGGGGTTGTAGAGAGGAGAAGGGAAGAGATTGGGAGGGGGAGGAGAGGGGCAAGGAGGGAGGTGGGGCAGGGGGAGAGGGTTAGGAAGGGAGGTGGAGGAAGGACAGGGGGAGGGGTAAGAGAGGGCCAGGAGAGGAGGAGGAGAGGGAGTGAAGGAAGGGGTAAGAGAGGGCCAGGAGAGGAGGAGGAGAGGGAGTGAAGGAAGGGGTGAAAGGAGGACAGGAGAGAGGTTGCCGAAGCCCACGAACCCTGTCATGAAAAATGTATGGTTGCCGTGCAACAGCCAGCCCATAATTTATCCTTGGGCACCATCTCTCAGACGCGCCCCTCTGTGGCTGCACCTGTGGGCCCTCCCAGGCCATTAAAAGTCCATTGTGATCGCAGAGAGACAGAGAGACACACCCTCCCCTTACTGTCAGCGTCCCAGCCAGCCAGCCAGCCAGCCACCCAGCCAGCCAGCCAGCCAGCCAGCCAGCCAGCCACCCAGCCACCCAGCCAGCCACCCAGCCAGCCACCCAGCCAGCGCGTTCAGTGCTCCCCCATTTCATCAACGCCATCGCGGCCGCTGTGTCCAGGCGGCGTGGACACAGGATTTGTTTACTGGGCCTGTTACTGTGTCGGTTGATAATCCTGGCATTCGAAGACAATAGCGGTATTTAATTTTATAATGACTCAGGAAGAACATAATAACATAGTAACAGGTGAAGTAGCCATGTGAGAATGGATTGCGTTCATTTAGCAAACACATTCATCCTAACAGCATTAAGGAGGTTTTTAAACCTTCGAACCAGACCCTTCTGATCTGCAGTGAAGTGCTCTTCCTCTGAGCTGCAACCTCCCTCCCCCCTCTCTCTCTGCCTCTCTCTCTGCCTCTCTCTCTCTCTCTCTGCCTCTCTCTCTCTCTCTGCCTCTCTCTCCCTCCCCCATGCTTGTGTTCAGTATGGTAATGACTGGCATGAAGTGTTTCCACACACGGGGAGAAACAACATGGAAACACATAAGCAGCAGCTGTCAAACCCACACATCCCAATTAATTTCATGCATTGGTAGCTGGCCTTGATAAGAGGGAGCTGATAAATGACTTAATAAGCATCAATGAAGGAATCTTAAGTGGGGAAATGTGACAGATGAAGACTGGGTGAGTGTGTGTGCTTGTGTCCATGCATGTATTTGTGATAGCCGTGTGCATGTTTGTACGTGCATATATGAGTGTATGTGATTGCAGTGTTTGTGTGTGCGAGTGTAAGTGTGTGTTATATATATATATATATATATATATATATATATATATATATATACGTGTGTGTGTGTGTGTGTGTGTGTGTGTGTGTGTGTGCGCGAGTGTGTGTGTGTGTGTGTGCTAGGTGTACGTGCGTATACATGTATGAGTGTGCGATAGCACTGTGTGTGTGTACACATATATGTATGCATGCGTGTGTGCGCTCCTGCATGCATGCATGAGCTCCGGCTCTCTCTCTGTCACGTTAGGACAACCCTCAGACAGGTTAGCTGGAGAGACAACCCTCAGACAGGTTAGCTGGAGAGACATCCCTCAGACAGGTTAGCTGGAGAGACAACCCTCAGACAGGTTAGCTGGAGAGACAACCCTCAGACAGGTTAGCTGGAGAGACAACCCTCAGACAGGTTAGCTGGAGAGACATCCCTCAGACAGCCAAGTCTCTCAGCCAATCAGTGACCTGCAGCAGGATGAACTGCTGCTCTGTCTGCTGCCGAAGATCCAGATTGAGCCCCTGTTTCCCCGCTCCCTCTACCTTCCTTCACTCCATCCCAAACACAGAGGCTCTATCCAGAGCAGCTCCGCGCCAGCTCAGGTGAGGACGCGGACGTGCTGGTGAGCTGAGAGCGGGGCGCACCGGCAGGGCTGACTCACCTGGCAGAGGCCTGGTCTCAGTGGTGATCACCTTGAAGGAGAGGGAGGTGGTCAGACACCTTCCTTGGGTGTTTCAGTAAGCCTCAGGGAGTCTGTGGATGGCCTTTGTGTTGATTGAACCCAGGACACACACACACACAGATACACACACAGACACACAGACACACAGAGACACGCAGACACAGACACACACACAGACAGACACGCCCACACACAGACAGACACGCCCACACACAGACAGACAGGCACACACACAGACACACACTCACACAGACACACACAAAGACACACACAGACACAGACACAGACACAGACACACACACACACAGACAGTCCTCATCTGTCAACGTTTCTGGTAAGACTCTGGATAAACTTAAAATATGTACTGGAGACTCTAGTTAGTGTTTGTATTATCCTCTACATGAAGGATATTTTGGGCTAAGATAAAAAATAAATACATAATCTTCATGTACTACTAAAGTATCGATCAATAAAGTATGTCGTACAAGTAACTGCGATAAAAACCATCTTCGTAGTGCTATAATTGGTGTTTAGAATTGTCTTTTCGCTGGCATGATAGATGACATTTAAATGCATTCCTTTATCAGACTCTTGAATCCAAACACACAGGGGGATTTGAAACAGGAGTCTCTTGGTCTGTAGCTGAAAGCCCCTTCTACTGAGCTATACCCATCCATACCCTCCCCCCCAACATTCAATGATCCGCAACCTGTAATTGTAGCCTTTCCTCTGGGGCTGTTGTCATTTTAGAGGTAATACTTTTCCTTGTGGCAATGTGTTTCCATGCGCTGCGGTCAAGGAGACATCTCTGATGGTCTCGATCGCTCCCTCTCTCTAATTACTAATTAGTTGCAGGCCTCGGATGCCTCGCTCTCCTTTGACTAGGCTGCTTCTTGTCCTTCCTCCCAGAATGACCTCGCTCCCCCGACAGCAGGGTTCGTTTTGATCCCTCGGTTCGGAAATAAAATGTCAAATGAGTACCGTCTGCCGGTCGAAACGGTTGTTTTGAAGACCTTGCGAGAGAGACACGGGCACCCACAGCCACGGAAATGTACAACGGCAGTCTCTCTGTTTTACCTTTCAAGTCTCCTGTCAAAGACCGCACTCACCTGCTCCACAAATCCAGCTTTGCTGAGTCACTAGTCGTCTAGTTCTTTGTCTGGACGGCTCATACAGGTGTCAGAGGTCTGAGGGAGAGGAAATATCACAAAAAGGAGTCCTCCACTACTCTTCAACTCATTGTTCAAGCGTTTCCTGTGCAGAAAATGTTAAAATGTAATTTGCCACAGACAAAAGAGCTGTGTCAACATAGGAGAATGGACACTGTGGTATCTCCTGTATACACTTCCTGCTAATTCACAAAATCCAGACAAATGAACTGCTTTTGAGAGTCGACTATCACATAGAAGGAACTTTGTGTTCTTGCTTTGCCAGTATACCCAAGGAAAACAGACATGATGATTTTATCGGATTTCTATTAACCATCCTGTTGATTGGCCTACTTTGTTACATGTTGGAAATAATATAATGGCCAGTTAAAAAAACCACAACTAATTTCAGCTAATGTATTATCTACATATTTGGTCGTTTTGAATCACAAACACAGATGCAAATTTCTTATACAAGTATTTCTGTTCTGTGAGAACAAGACGTTCAAGCCAGAGGCTAAGATTTTAATGAGCAACATCTTGAAAAGGACAATTCCTGTCGGAGTCAAGTCCGGCCCGACGAGACGAACGAAGCGGGAAAACACACACAGACGAAGGAAAACTCAGGTTTAATGTGTTTGTCATTTCTTTGTGCAGTGAGCAACTGAGAAACGACCCACGTCTCATTAAGGATGCTCTTTCTTTCCCCGTTCTGACGCTTCCTGCGAGCCTGAGAGGTAATTTGTTGCCGGGGCGTTGATGCGCATAGCAGAGCTGCTCAGAGCCCTAATGGCTTGTGAGGGGGCGGTCCTCTGTCAGGGCCGCTGCGGCGCTACCTTCAGCGTGACTCAGCTATTCTCTCCTCGACCACCCTCAGGTTTCGAAACCGAAGTTCTTGGATGTGCGAAGCTGAAAACGAGTTGCTCATACAATACATAAATAAATAAAATATATATACATATGGTAAAAAGCCGGCAGTCATTTCACAGGATAAATGTCAAGAACAAAATACAATAGTTTACTGATAAATACGATGCTTTACTGGGATAAAGGCACGATTTGAAACGGGATCTCTGCATTTACATTATTTTATTCTTATGATCCATATTTTCATTACTTACGCGATTAACTTAAAAAAAAAACAATTATAAACTCCCTTAGTTTGGGCAAAACCAGTTTGTGGAGCCTAAAAGCTTAATAGCCAAGTTAGAGGCGACGCTACATAATTAGGATGGTTTGAATTCATTACGCTTGGTGCTGAAGTGTTGTTACGTAAGCCTTGTCGCTTATGCAATACCTCAAAATGTCAAACCTCGATTTAATATATCAAACATATTGGCAAGTAATTATACGTGAGCTATGTCTACGCATTACATCACATTATTCCTTGGGCTGAATACAACTTTGGCAGAGCAATTTCGGAATCGAAGGTGCCTTTGGAGAACGTTCTGAAGAGGCTGATGCACGTAGAGGCAAAAGAGGAGACATACGACTGTTTCCGCGTATAAAGTCGCGCTCTTGAGTGGTACTGCCATAGCTACTTGTATTTCAGAGACACCTATCCGTCTTTGAAAACCTCGCTGACCTCGTGGCGAGTCGGAATAAACGGATAGGAAACGAAGGGCGAGATCCCATCTGTACTTTCATTTATATGTTAATCTGTTGGGGGGCCTTGCTCTTGGTCGCGAGTGTTTCGCACATGCAAGACAGTAATGGATTCAGGCGGACATGTTTTGGATGTCCAGTGGTTCTCATGCATCATCTGAAGGTGGAGAAAACATGCAATTTACCCTGCCGCCGACTCCATAATCGTCCCATTTATCTACAACATTATCTTCTCTGAGCAAAAAAAGCTGCTAAATGTAAAACAGCTTTGTATTCGTGCTTATTAGGCGTCGTAGTTCCAAAGGACACATATAGAATGCATTAGTCCGCGTTCCCTGGATACAAAGGTGCGGTTGCTATTCAAAGGCATAAACATGCATTGAATACTAAATAAATCAAGTATGAAACGAACTTTTCCCACACATGAAGGTCATGATATTAGGGGAGGGTACGGATAGCAGAATTTTCTTCTTGCTAAGGGTACTGCCTTTGAACCCAGCAAAGTGCAGTCCTTTCTAATGTGATCTTTATCTCTTTAAGGATGATTCTCTGCAGAAAAGGAGTATCCTTTTCATCTTTAAAATGTTTTAATGAAATGATCTGACTTGAAACATTGTCACGATATTAATTTGTTTCCAAACAACTGAAAGTGTTCTCGAAATGTACTGATTTTGTGTTTACGATTCAACTTTATTAATCTCTTGGTGAGGGACTTTTCATTTTCATTTGAAAACTTTCACATTTGTCAGCTGAATAAACTTTTACTTTCTGCAATATAGCGCAACCTGCATTCCTCCAGTGAATCAAGGGGGGGGGAGGGGGATACATGGATTCATAACACGTCACCATCTGAAATGACTGCAGCCTACATTCACAGTATTCATAAACAAGACACCAGCCTCCATCACGCTAAGCTTTCCTTCATTCTCCACCAGCCTCACCTCACAGCCCCTCTCCCCCTCCCTGGTCCCTCCTATTGGCAGGCCTGTCCAGTCAGCTCCAGCCCTGCCCTGCCACCGTGACTAATGAGTCCAGACTCGTGTCCTGGTTGCCCGCCCTGGCCCGGCTGCAGAAGGGGGCGAGGGCTGGAGGAGCCCAAGGTACTGACCTAGAAAAGGGGGTGCTGGTGAAGCGGGATGGGCAGGGATGCAAGGGGCTGAGGGGGCTTGAACAGAGGTGCGTTTGGGGAGCGCTCAGTCGGAAGGTCATGCACTGGTTGGGCTGAATGCCGGTCACTTCGAGGGTCAGTCGAACACAATGGGTCAGTCAATGATTTTGGATGTAGGTTAGAGTCTGGCTGGATGGGGTCTGGAGACTGGGGGGGGTGGGGGAGGGGGGGAGGAAGGGGGGACGGGGGGGGGCGTTGAGCTGTGAGATCCAGGGGGGGGGTTGAGCTGTGAGATCCAGCCGAACGTGGTCTGGGGGGGCAGCGAGTTCCTCTTCTCATCCCATTGGGGTTCATGGGGTTTTACTGGGCGCCGTAAAATATGTAAAATTAAACCGTTCTAACTGAGCTGTTGTGGCCCTCACATCTGGAGTGGGCCTGGATCTTCCCATGTTGATTCATGTTTCCTCACGTGTTAATCCTTCATAACAGAGAGCCTGCGGAGGGTCATGCATGTGTCCCTGGGTCCTGTTACACCCCAAGCTTTGATCCAACTCTCAAGAGGAGAGCAGAGGTGTCCTGGCCTGAACTCTGCAGCAGTGGTTTGCTGACTGAACACCAGGAAGAGTACAGGGGGGGGGGAGAGAGACAGCAAGAGAGGGAGGGAGAGAGAGAGAGAAAGATAGAGAGAGAGAAGGGAAAAAAAGACAGAGGGAATGAACCAGAGTCGCTTTGCCAACGCTGCATTACTCTTTGGCTCTTGACAATAATAGCTCAACATAATAAGCATTGCGGCTGTTCAGTACCTATAAACACCCAGGTGCTCCTCTCTCCTGCTCGGCAAGTGGGGGGGGGGAGCAGGAGACGTCTGGCTGAATCTGGTTCCCTGCGATAGAAGTGGCTCTGCTCAGCTCGATAAGGGAGGATCTGATGGCTGTCATTCCCACACACATACATGAACGCAAACGCACACACGAGCACACATACATGAACACAAACACACTAAAACACACACCCACACACGAACACAAACACATACACACACACACACATCACATACATGAACACAAACACACACAAACACGCACCCATACACATACATACATGAACACAAATGCACACACACATGTACACACACAAACCCACACACACATGAACACAAGAGCACACCCACACACATACATGAACACAAACGCACACACACACACACATACGCACCCATACACACACACACACACAATCATATGGTAATCATTCCCAGCTGCAGGATTCCAGTTCCTTCTAGTCCCACATGTGGAGGGAAGGAGAAGCCATGATAAAGCTATTGAATGCAACACACATCAGCTAAGACTCAAGGACCCGGATAGATCTGGCTTCACTGCAGCATTGTTTATTGTACTTGGCTTCAACTGTAATGATTAACGATGTGAGGCATTGCATGGTATACTGTGGTCCATTCACACAGTAAGTAAAAGACGAGCCTCCCAAACGACTTTGTTCTGGGGACAGGCCTGCGGTAAACGGTTCCTATGAACCTGAAAGCTTGCTCAGGTAGATAATGTAGGCTGCTGCGTATGCAGTGAAAGTAGAGCGGCTGTGTGCATGTCAGGGCTGAGCTTCAAAGAGGAGCAGTTTGTTTAAGACAGTCTTCTAAAGCTTTCATCCACTACAGTTGGTGGAAGTCCACGGGGATTATGCAAACGTAGACAAACAGTATACAGCAAACATGATCCATCATTCTTGGCCCTTTGAGAGTCTGCTGGGCATTTTCAGCGTTATTGTGAATCGCTTGTGTCTCAGGGTATGACTGGCAGTCTATATTCAATAGGTGAGGGGTATTGTGGTCACTTAAGTCTTCAAGTCATTTATGATAAGACTACCCCTTTCACCAAACAGGTGAGATGGGTGTGTAAAGGGGCTACAAGTCTTAAATCTTTCAACTCTTTTAAATAGTTTCATTTGTATCTTGTTCTCCATAGAGTCACATTCATTCACCCTTTTGATGGATCAAAGTGTTGTTTTTTTAACCTGTTCTGCAAAGTCCTTAGCTGTGTCATCCCCTGATGCTAACCTAAGTCTTATTCAGCCCCCACTGTGAAATGGTGGCGCATTTACTGTAGGAAAGACACGATCCTTTCTGTAACTTATTAGTGAAGCAGATCTAACAGCAGGTCCGAGGTAATAGGATATGCAGCAGGGCATGTATTTATGCTGCTGCCAAGACCATTAGCCATCGTCATCCCGCCATTATACATCTGCATTCAGAAACGCACCGCGAATTACAGCCGCTCCTCGCTGTGAATTATCATCTCATTTACAGCGCGAGGAAGTTTCTTTTTTTCTCTCTTAAAAATTTACGATTATGAAGAAAAAAAGTGTCCACAACCTTGGCTCATTGGATTGGAAGCTGATGACGATAACTTTGTACACCTCATGGCACGTTTCGAATTAAGATAAGAAATGGATGAGTGGGTTTACTCACCTTGGAGTGGTTCGTGCATGGCTACCCAATCACCGTGCAGCTTTTTACTTTAGCCCATTAAACAGCAGGATGGTTTTTAAATAAACATTGAACAAGTAATGAATAGTAAAAAAAGAAATATGTTGGCTTGACTTGATGGGTAGGCCTGGTAACTTATTCTCTTCCATCATGCACTAACTAGGCAATAGACTGATGTAACACTGGTAGAGCGTTTGACTGTGGACCAGTAGATATCCGGTTTAAATCCCTGCTGTAAATTACATTGGATAAAAGCCTTGTGAGTGAATGTGTTACATTACAAGAACACGAGTCTCTCTGAAGCTGAACTATCCTTCAAGGTCGACCATTCTACAGAAGACATGCACCAAACACAGGCCAGACATTTCCAACTAGAATGGCCAACTCATTTCAAACATGGGATTCCATTTTGTGAAGTGCTGATATATTGTGTAGGTGGTTTTTTGTTTCCACAACAAGGGTGGTGGAGGAGAAACAGATGTGGTTGCTAGCGTCCAAGACGAAGATGATCGTCCAAGTTCGGACTTGGACGCCTTCTCGGACGATGACATCATTTCCAGATGTTTCGATTGTTAACACCCATTTGAAAAACCTCTGACAACACCTCAACACGTTTTATGGATGAAATGGTATCTGTAACAACCCGTACTAAAACTTTTAAAATCGCTCATGCTTCTGTGTCTCATGGGGACTAGCGTATGACAGATCGCAAGCAACCTTTTGGTTAGACAGGGACGACTGGAGAGAGTGAAGCTGCTTAGCAACGTCCTCAGATCGAAAGCTTCAATACCGAGTGTTCTGGCCTCGCCTTTCATCGTCGAATGCATAGAGAAGAAAGACTGAGTGCAACTGTAGTTAAAGCCGCATTTGGCAACATTAGAAAATAAAAACGGAGAAATAGCTCTCTCAATTTTCGTACGAACATACGTGCTTTCCTCCAGCTGGAGTTTGAGAGCAGTTTCATATAGTAGGCCAAGGAGGAAAACCCGCGTCGTCAACGACGATTGGCTGGAATAGGATTGCTGGAACATAATTGGCCGGTAAGTAGCGGGCCACTCCAAAATTAGAAATATAATTTCGACAGACACTGAGCCGTCCATGTTGAAAACAACTCGGACAGCCTCATTATTTTAAGTTTAATGTTGACGAAACATAGTTTTTATGTACTGTAAAAAGCTTACCTATTGTACCTTTACGCTGTGAGTTAGTAGATCCCTTTTATGTATTATGATCTTTGGATTCCCTCTTAATACTCTTTAACCGCTACTGAAACGGCTCTTTATTGGACTTGACATCTACAAAGATTACAAACTAGTTTCTGTATACGGAAAATAATTCCTGTTCCTATCAGGCCTAGATTTCATACATTAACACGATTTACCCTGAAGTGACAACGGCAAAAGGACAACTCGCATCACACCACATGAACATTTTTGTTAACAGTCATTCCCTTGCACTTGGGACATTTCACATACATTTTGATGTGCTACTGATGAGCATTTTATTATGAGATTACACAAACACAAAATGAGTCAGCAGCGATTTCAGAATCAGAGAATTTTAGTTCCCAGCAGTAAAGCAAATATGTTTTTATTAAGCACTTCAATATACATCAGAAAATTCCGCTTAATATAGTACAGGAAATATTTTTTTAAATGAAAAGGTCAATGTACATGTTAAGCTATTTACAATAAAAATGTTGAAAGGCCAATTCAAAACAATATGACAGACAAACACAGGCAATAGTACAATGACTGCTTGACATGACGGCTAAATAATTCGGAATACTGTGTTGAGAACTTATACTCGAGTCCTTCCATTTGACCTTCATGGCAAAACTTCCAGCCAAACCGAGGGGCTGAGAGATGTGACTGGTTAATGCATGTTGTGTTTGTGCATGCAATAGCAGGCAAGTCCCCTTCTCCTCCATCCTCTCATCCGAGTTGGCACAAGAACAGCTAACTTCTAACATTATGAAAAGCACAATTATGACATTTAAATGCTAACACAGCCCCCAAGATCGTCCATGAGAAACAGATGTTTTCGATCCAGCAGCGTTGTCTCAGAAGGCATCCCTTCGATCCCTCTGGAGGAGGGATGGCGCTGCAGTTGCTATGAGAGACGACTGCTGGTTTTAACTTTGGCTTGGACACGTATACATTTCAAAACAATGCTTTTAAAACCCAAATATCACCGACGTTTACAAGTCTGTTGTGTGGGTTGTGAAGACAGGATCCCAACCTTTAGCTTTGTGTTCATACCCAAAATATGCAGACAAGAAAAACAACCAGCCACACAACAATTAAAAGAAGCAAGCTTTTCTGTCTTGCATTGCAGGTTTTACATTATATTGGATTCCGGGGATGAATGCATTCTAACATTGCTTTTGCTTGAGAATTCTGATACGAGCATCAGACTGTTGACAGTACACAACTTGTTTACTTAAATATCAATTTCAATGCGCACACAAACTGCTAAAAAAAACAAAAACAAATGAAGTCCCACAGGGACGAAATGAAATCACATGGGTTGAACATTTCCAATGAACTCTTTACTTTCGCTCCAATATCTCTAATACTACAAAGCACAAAGCAAACAAAATGTATTGAGATCACCAAAATAACTGCAGGCAACTTCTGAACACAGCACCAAGATAAGAGTATACAATACAAACAAGAGTGGCTTTTCTCCAAAATAAATATGCTTGATTATACTTGTTGAGTAAATTGTGATAGCTAGTAACATATTACACACAACATATGTTAAGCACACAGAACAAGGTTAACACAGATTATTTGGGGTCTCTAGATAGGCAGAGTATTGATGAGTGGAACGTTATCCCATGAGCTGTCTGGGTGTTCACTGGTTAAGGGTGACAATGTACTCTGTGGAACATTGCTGTCAGTGTTTGTTCAACCGGGAAACACAAAATTGGGGAAAAAAAACAAAAAAACAAACAAAAACAAACTGGAGACAACGTATATTTCCTTTGAATGACTGGTGTGATAAGGAACATATGGGTGAGTGACAGGCCGACGGAACAAATGCATGTCTGTCATTTTCTCTCTTTTTAAAAAGTGCATACACTGCATATTAAATATCAATACATTAAATTAAAATGATAGTGTGCATGATTAGACTGAGGCTGTAACAGATGTAGGCACATCGAAGTATCAGGTCACGTAAGCCTTGTGCAGCGGTCAACATTCTTCTCTAGGTTGTCAGAGTCGTTCCACTGAGGTGGAAAAAACACGAATCGGTTCTTATGCAGATGAATATGGTTGCTTTGGCACATTCCTTCCAATGTCTGCGTGACGAATGGCATTCGAGACATCTGCAACAGTATGAGGATGACGATCTAGATTAGCTTTTTGGTTGGAAAATGTAAGTACTTGGCCAGATAATAATACATTAAACAAGTAAAGAAAAACGGTTCCACTAATGAGAGTTGGGAGGAAAATATCATGCTCGTCTTAAGAAATTGTCACTTTATTTCAAAGCAAGCAACACCTTTAACATTGATTTTGTAAACTATACTGTTAAGATTACCTTGATGTTGACATGAATGAATGTTGGATAGTTACATAACGTGACAGTTGTCAGGAACACCCCAGTGCATTAAACTGACCCAACATTCAATCACAAGCACGTTTGAATTAGAAAGACAAGAAAGACACACCTTACCGGCTATAATGGCGTCTCCTTCTTGTAGTTAAACCCAGGATCTGATCCTTCAATCTGCAGTTTCAGGGCTTGTTTAAGGCTTAGTTCAGTTTCCCCAATGGGGTAGTTCTCCAGAACGTCCTGGTGGCCCCTGCTCTGTACAGTCCTGGGGACAGAGACTCGCCCTAGGAAAACCTGATTGCCATGAAGGTGGTAGTTAGGGTTGGTCATTATGCCGTTCCTCTTCCTCTCTGCACAGCTCTGCTGTTGGAAGAAGAACTGTTCTGGAGTCTGGATCCCTTCCTGCTGTGTGGACCCACCGACCAAGATTTTGCAATGAGGATCCTTCACGGAAATGTTTGCCACCGTCTTGTTCAGAGCCACCTTTTTGTCGAACTGGGTCATTTCGTACTCCAAAACCTGACTCGAGCCACTGTTCTTGAGCTTTTTCTTGTCTCCCGATCCTCCTTTTCCGTTCGAAGTGCCGTTTCCTGTTTTACTACCTTTGGTCGACTTGAGCCCAGGCTTGACTTGAGCCCAGTCAAATTCATTCAACGGAGATCCTGGCTGATGACCGATGGATTTAGTGGTGGAGGAGGGCGACACGATGGACTGCCTACTTCTGCTGCGAGGCAGAGAGTGTTGCTGTATTTGCTCCGTGAAGGTCAGTCCGTGGAAGCTGTCTATGGGCACGGTCTGAGCCGTGGCTGTGGACGATGTGGTCCTCAAGGAGGAGTTTTTGGAACTCTTCAGAGAGTTGTTTGAAAGAGAGGACTTCTGCCTGTCGACGGTTGAGTCGGGAGATTCAGACGGAGAGCTGAAAGCATGGACCGGACCGTTGGGTAAGCCGCGTCCTGTTGACTGTAGTTCCCCAGCCCCGGTGCTACCAGAGCTGTTAGATTTAATTGTGAGTGACTGCATCTTCCCTGTTACAGACAGAGGGGTTTTCTGTTCCATGGTGTGCACTGGAGAGGGACTACAGCCATTGACACTCGAAGCTCCGTACTTCTCCAGAAGTTTAATGATCGCCGAATGACCCCCTTTCGCGGCCACTCGCATGGCGGTGCGTCCAAACTGGTCGGCGTGATTGGGGTCGGCCCCGTGCTCTAAGAGTATCTGCACGACATCGATGTGACCCTCCTGGGCCGCGATGCCGAGCGCCGTGGCCCCCTGATTGCACGTGTGGTCCACGCGAGTGCCGTTGTCGATCAGAAACTGCACCACTTTGGTGTGACCTTGCCACGCGGCGGACTGCAGGGCGGACCTTTTCTCGTTGTCGCAAGAGTTCACGTCGGCGTGATAGTTAATCAGCATCCGGACCATTTCGACGTGCCCCTGCCAGCAGGATACGTGGAGGGCCGTCCTTCCCTCTGTGTCGTTGACCTCCACGTTGGCTCCGTTTTCAAGAAAGTACTCTGCCATAGCGAGCTGGTTCTCAAGTGCCAATATGTACAAAGTTGGACGTCCATCGGCGTCCTTGTGGTCGATGTCAGCACCATGACTCAGCAAAAGTTCAACAATGTCCCTGTGACCTTCTAGTGCGGCCACCCTGAGGGAATTCCTCCCGTCGTAGCCTCGCTGGTCGATGCAGGATTTGTTTTCCAGAAGAATGTGGACGCAGTCGTAATGGCCCTCCTGTGCAGACAGTATCAGAGGTATTCGACCATCGTTGTCCACTTCTATGCAGCGTGCTCCCTGCTCGATGAGGGCGTCACACACCTGGCGGTGGCCCTCAAACGCAGCCATGTGTAGCGGGGTCCAGCCTGCGTCGTCCCTGTGATTTTCATCCAGCCCTCTGTCCAGCAGAGTACGCACCACCTCCACGTTCCCTTGAGCGGACGCGATGCTCAGAACCGTCCTTCCTTCACTGTCGATGCTGTCGACAGCAGCCCCCCAGAAAAGCAAGGTGTTGACCACAGAGGCATGGCCCATGGAAGCCGCGGCAAGGAGGGGCGTTCGCCCGTTATTGTCCGTGTGATCGACGTCCGCGCCGCCTTCCAGCAGCAGGTCCACTACATCGACATGCCCTTCGTAGGCAGCTACAAGTAAGGGTGTCATGCAGTCTTTATCACAGTGGTCGACCTCTGCGCCCCTGTCGATCAGAAGGCTGACTACAGAGGCGTGGCCTTTACTGGCCGGTACGCAAAGAGCGGCAACGGACAGAGCAGTCCTGCCGTCCACGTCTTCGTGATTGATTTCCGCGCCGTGATCCAGAAGGTGCTCGACGATCTCCCTGTGCCCCATGTACGCCGCTGCGATGAGGGCGGTCCTTCCTTCGTTGTCCGCTTTGTTGACCTCCGCCCCGTGCTGCAGGAGGTTCAGGACGATGTCTTCGTGACCTCCCCAAGCGGCGGCTCTCAAGGCGGTCCTGCTGTCGGCGTCGGCGCAGTCGACTTTGGCGCCAGCGTAGAGGAGCGCGGACACCACCTCCGAGTGACCTCCCCAGGCTGCCGACCTGAGGGCGGTCCAGCCGTCATGATCGGTGTGGTTGATGTTGGCCTCGCAGCCAATGAGGCAGTTCACCACTTTAGTGTGTCCCTGCCTTGCTGCCAGAGTAAGTGCCGTTTGCCCATGGTTGTCAACCAGCTCCATGTTTGCCCTCCTGGAAATTAGCAAGTTCACCACATCCAGGTTTCCGCTGTACGCAGCGTTCGCCAGCAACGTCCTCCCGCTGGAATCGCACTGGTTGACCGAGGCTCCGTTGTCAAGCAGAGTCCGAATGGAGTCCTCCCTCTCCAGCGCCTGCTGGATGATGCAGGAGGCGTGGTCGTCCTCATTGTTTACGTGAGCTCCGGCTTTCACCAGCAGCTGAAGCACCTCTTGCTCTTTGGGGATGGAGGTGGTAAGGGAGTCCTTGGCGGGCGTGCCGTTCCACACCATCCACAGAGCCAGGTTGAAAGGCTCGATCTGCAAGTTGGAGTTGATGAGATGCAGGGCAAACTCCTGAACCTCCAACGGTTTGAGCTGTTTGGCCCTGCAGGTGTAGCGCATAGCCATCATCCTGTGACCTTCTGCCGCGTTACACAAATACTTCTGGGTACAGTGCTTCACATCCAGGAGCCATTCAGCAAAACTGTAGTGAAATAGGATCTTGGTTCCTCCGAGACCATCCACCAACAGCTTAGAGAGGATGTCGATCTTCTTCTGAAACTCCTCCATGGTTAGGGTTGTGTTTTTGGTCCAGACAGCGTGATAAAGCTCCTTGATGGTGAGAGGCCTGCAGGTGGCAAGGATAACGTTGAGGATGGGCTGGACTTTGGCGAACTGTTTCCGAACGAACAGCCGTTGACAGAGCCACAGGTACAGGCCGTTGAGGGTGCCGGGGATGTCTCGGATCTCGCGCAGCATGATGAAGTTCTCCACCACCCCGTCCAGCACGCGCTCCAGGTACAGGAAGCAGCCACTGCTCTTGATGTGAAGCTGGTTGAGCATCTCTGCTGTCTCCTTGGTGAGGTGCTGTCGCAGAGCCTCTTCCTGGTCCAGCCGCTGGAGTATGTACTGCTGCACGTCCTTGACGATGTACGCCTTCCGCAGGTCATCCAGGCTGATCTTACGGAATCCTGAAAAGAAGAGAATTTTTTGGAATCTATTAACAGCCCAGTGAGATCAAGACCAAACACAATCAGTCAGTGGTCAGGCTCTGATATTTTCCTTAAGAATGGAAAAGAAAACATGTCCTTGATTATTAACTTGGCAATGTGTCAATGTAGTAACACAAGGGTATCATTACACTGGGTTAAAACAAACTTATATTGTGACCATATGAAGGTGACTACAACATTTCTCCACTGCTTTCTATAATTAAGAAAATTGGGGCTGACCTTCAAAAAATTGTCATTTAATTTTTAAATGTGTTCTTTTACCTTTGAAGAATTCTATTACGCCAACCTTTAATTTCTGTAGACGCGGGCTAATTAGTGATAAAGCTATGTGGCTAGAGGAAAACCTTTCAAAGGAATTGAGAGCATGACCCTTTCAGTCTCTGGCAGTGCGTTGCATCAATAGGAGTTCAGTATCTGCATGGCTGATCTTTTAAAGGACTGTGGAAAAAAAATACTTGTGTAATTGCTGTTGTAAAAGACAGTTGGTGTCAAAGCCACTTTATCTTTCTCGATTTGAAACACCTTCACAGTTCCATCTGCATCTTTCAGGGTAATCAACTCTCAAAAATGTATTTATCTACAGATCACGAGGCAGGAAGGACATTTGCTAATAGTTTTATTTTCAGTCTTACAGTGGCAGGAAGTTGAGAAGACAAGGTTACTGATATTGTTTTCTTGTCTATCTAGCCTCCTGTTTTGGGAGAAGAGGCTGTTTAATTCCTTGGTTTCATCTAATTTCCTGGTAGTTTGAAAAACAGCCTGCCAAAAAAGACGGTTTCATTTCCTGCTACCCTGGTGGGGTGACAATTTGCATTTTACAAATTAAAAAGGTTCTGTGACAATTTCACACACCCAAAGCACAAAACAAACACCCAGAAGTATGTATCTGATGTTCCTTAATGGAGAAGAATAGCAGAAACAAAATCAATCATCCTTGCAGAGAATCAATTCTAGCACACCCCACTTTAATCTGTCTTGAATTATGCAACTGCAAAGATTGTCTTTACGCTATTTATCACACGCGCGTGTCACAATGCCCAGAGCAACATCCCATTCAGACTGTGAAATAGTATCCCACACCTGGGCAATACGGCCACACCTTTAGTGGTAATGAGGGGGAGAAGAAGATACCTTTGGAACAGAGGACATTGTTACCTCACGAGCGAGCTGAATGCATGTTTGTCACCTCGTGAAAAGTAACAATGCTGATCGCTGCAGTTCAAAAACACAGCTAGTCGCATCAAACTGTAGTCCACGACACAGAAGCCCATTTGATAGCAGCATTAAAAACAACCTATGGGTATCACCCATGCTATCGCCATCAACACGTCACCAAACCCAGATGACAAACTATGTAAAAGAGAACCCAACGACCTCAACCTCACAGAGTTGGCAACCGTTTTTTAGCAACCAAGAGGATTTTCCACTGGTTCTCCCAGGGTCTATGATCCTCCCCCCCCCCACATCCCCCCTCCCATGCCTAACCCCACCCCCCTCCCCCCACTGCATGTTGGGAAAGATCCAGCCAGGCCAGGAAACCCTCACAAAGAAAAGGAAGACGCCATTAAGAGAGACAGTGAAGTGAAAAAGTACGAATCAGATGACCTAAAAGCCTATTTTGAAATCCGTCGGTACAAGTGCCATGAAATTTCGCTTTAATGGTTGTCGAATGTTGAATATTTATCCACATGGGATTGTCTACCAACTGTGTATACGAATAAGAAGCTGGAGGCAACGAGTAGCAGTAGGAAAAAGTTTCTTTTGTTTTCCTTGAAAATTAATTTAAGTCTTTGTGAGAATGTAAACATTCGAAAACATCTGCTGAGTGTAAACTAAGCATCTGAATATCTCAATAATGACCATGTTTGGGGAACCCAAGAACACGAACAGAGGAATGCACAAGCCTGAGAAAAAAAAAAGAACTGCTTTGAAAACCCAGAGGCCCAACGAAAAGAAACGAACAAGCGAGAGCCTCCAGTCTGAACATGCCAACATTTTCTCTTTTTTTATATATTCAATTACTGTAAATGGAGGAAGCTGACCTACAATTTCCACTTGAGTCATCCCAGACATCCCTTCAGATGGCCTGGATCTCTACTGAGCCGCCACTGCACACCCTTATTGTTCCTGTCATGTGACATGGGAACTCTAGGGCACGGGACGAATAAGCTCCACGCTGCCCTGGCGGCGAAACAGGAAGTGACACGATTCAGAAGCCGTTTTCACTTTCTTGGCGTTCCCTTTTTCCAAAACAGGAATTCCCCCAGGTCTCACTGGCTGACAGCCTAGGCCATGAAGACTGCTCATACTGCAAAAACAATAGGTGGTAGCTGAGGGCTGGGGGAGGGCTGGGGGTGAACAACTACTAAACAACCAACAACTGGCACATTCATCAGGCCCAGAGAAGCAGCTGCTCCTAGTTACTGAACCACACAGACACAGCCCAGCACACACAAAGAGCCAACTGTTTACCTTCTAGATTAATTTTTCAGATGACAAACGAGTACGCGTGAGACCGTGTGCGTGTGCTGGAGCTCATGAGGTAGCGAGTGTGTGTGTGGCTGTGTGTGTGTGTGCGTGCGGTAGTGGGAGTGTGGCTGTGTGTGTGTGGCTCTGTGTGTGTGTGGCTCTGTGTGTGTGTGTGTGCGGTAGTGTGTGTGTGGCTGTGTATGAATGTGTGTGCGGTAGTGTGTGTGAGTGTTTAGAATCAAGAAGCAGGGTCAACAGGTCCATTAGCCAGGCTACTGACCAGCACTGTGGCTAATTCAACACATTATTTCAGCCAAAAAACAACAACAAAAACCCCCCCGATCTGAAGTCATGAGATCCTTAACATAAACAGAAATCCAAGCTACTCTCCAGGCCAGTCCTCTTCTCCCCTGGCCTCATCTGTCCTCTCTTGCCCCCCTCCAGCCTTTCTTGTCCTGGCCTCACCTCTCTTGCCCCCCCCCCCCCAGATCACTCTTATTCTGACCACACCTTTCCCCTACTCCCCTGGTTTCTCTTGGCCTCACCTTTCCTCCCCATGGCCTCTCTTGTTCCCCCTGGCCTCACCTCTCCTGGCCTCCCCCTCCCCTAGCCTCTGTTCTCCAAGCTGCCAGCTAACCTCCCCTGCACTAGTGTCTGCTCAGCAGCTGCAGGGTAGTGCGTTCCAGAACATGAAGACAGCCAGCTAAACACAAGTTATGTGCACGAGCCTTGACTCTAAACACACATAGAAAAACAGATTTTAAAGTACCTTGGAAAAATGCTGATGATGATTATTTGCTGCTGCAATTTTCTTTGCGCAAGAGAATGCACATTGTATTTGTGTTGCTAGCATACGAACAATCCTCAAGCAGTACTAAAATCTTTTTAATCAAAGCATTAGTCAAACTGCACACAGTCTGGCAAACAGGACGCAACTATGAAACATTTTGGAATAGAGACATCAGACGTGTCTGGAAAATGGCTACATAAACATTTTAACGATTAATTGGCAGGCTGTCATCTTGGCGACACCAGTATAAAGCAGCCGCGCCCGAACATGTCCTGTAGTGAACCTCGCTGACAAGAGAAGGCTTTTCCAGTTAGACCTGTTTCGTAGCAAGTTCTAGGTTTAGGGGGGTAGGTGTAGCTCTGTGGTACAGCATTTACCTACACATTAACAGGTCTTTGGATAAAAGCGTCTGCTAAGGCAATACCTTATTGTTCTAACATGTTTTATCAACTGAAAAGACTGCAGGTGAACCAATAAGACGATGTGAGGTAAAAACAAAGCCTTGTATTAGTCTGTCCTCCTCCGACATTAAATAAGGCCTTACGTGCTTCTGAGACATTAATACGAACGACGATGTGTTTATTAAGCAGATGATTCCATCCAAAGCGATGTACAGGGTCGTATTTGAACGCAGAGAGAAACGCATGGAGGTGCATAGCCATCGGCTTTGTTGCGCCACAACTTGCAAGGTCCTATCTGAGCGTCTCTTTGGGAGTTTAGTCACTCCTACAGATCAACCCGATGTCAATCACTTAACATAGTATAATAGAACTAAACACGCACACACACACACAGTGACAGCCCAAAGTCTGTAGAGCTCAATGTCAATAGACACACCGGCTCGTGGGAATACTAAAAACCCCGTCAGCTAAGCCAATTAATATCAGTCAACTCTACAGAATAATGATCTTTTTACATGATCTGTTAACTCGAAGCCATACCCAACTCTCTTTATTCAAATAAGACATTCCGGTGTTTTTGGGGGGGGCAACTAGTACCAGGTTGAAGGAAAAGGCTGGCGTTGTTCTCGTATTCCACTAACTTGACCTCACATTCTCTCAAAACTGACCTCCAAATGACCTTGGGGGGTCGGGTGGAGGGGAAGCCCCAATCACAACTTGGTTCTTGTGCAAAAATACTTGTACTTTAGTCCTGAACCTCAATCATCTTTAATTAACTGGCAAGTCAACTTGAAACGAGCCAGCTACCTGCTACTGTGGCTGGGAACATTTTGGTTTGCATGCCCACGCGACACACTGTTAGTTTTCAGTCAGAGGAATGTACATGCAGCTCTCAGTAAAGTCAGGTACTTGCAAAGTTATCCTTGGCATGCTAGTCAAGAGAGAGAGGGATATCCCCTTTTAGCTTTATAGCAAGGCAAACCAAAAACACGCTGGGATTTTCTAAAAAAGGTATTCCTAATCCCCATCATCTAACGAAGGCCTAATTGAAGATCCTTAAATGAAAGCATGAGCAGACACGCTTTTTAAAACAACAAAATAACCCTAAAGTCGTCCTGATCTCAGTCTGACAGACTGGCATCTCTGGCAGGGCCAGAGCGGAACACCTCCGTCACCTGACAGGAACTGGAAGGAAGACAGAACGGAGACTCGTCTGCTTTGTCTACCGCGGCGCTCCAGCAGCGAGAAACCTAAGGTGTTCCAGAAACACACAGAGCAGACCTGTAATTTGCCTGGCTGTCAGACTACTCTGTGGTAAATTACAGTATTCATGGGGATTATAACTGCTTTCAGCTTGGCTCAGAGCTGGACAGGCAGTCTCACAGACTAACAGCCTAGAAATCTTTACATGTTGTATGTGTGTGCCGTCAACAACAGTGTGGTTACCTTACCGGTAGCCTCACTCATACTGAATCGTTTGAGGCTTAGATATGAATTGTTTAGGGTCAATATCTGAAGTGAATGAAAGGGATCTCTTTTTTTCCTGTGTTTGTTTTGGTGAGAATTTCCGCAAATGCTTAGAACACTGTGAGGCAGTCCTCGCGTTCAAACCTCTTCTATCCGTGACACTTCCTCACTGATGACAGCGTGTCTATGGATCCAAACACCATTTGTGATGACAGTGAATGTCAGAGGATGTATACAGAGTCTTCCTCTCTCCTTGGGGCTGCGTTCCTCCGCTGGCTCAGCGCAGCTAAACAGTTCTGGCTGCCTTTACAGCCGTGTTTGTGTTGTCCCCCCGCCAAAACATCTCCCAGTCCCTTCGGTCGGGTCGCTAGCTTTGCCCAAAAAAGACGAGAACGCAAACTCTAGCGCAGGAGATGTAGAGCGGCTCTTGTCCCTCCCTCGCGTGGGGGCGGCGAGCGGGGGCGGCGAGCAGGGCCGGGCCTCTGCGGACGCCGCAGGAGGCTCTGCGGACGAGAGACTAAGTGCTGAGCCTGGAGGGTGGGGGTGGGGGGGTGAGGAGGCCCCCGCTTCAAAACAGGATGACAGGGATTTTTCCCCCCCCCCCACCTCCCCTGATCAGAGGTGCTAAATCACGGCCGTCATCTGGCCTTGGGCAGAGAAAGGTCCATTCATGGCATGAGCTGGAGACGTGGAGGAAGAGGAGGAGGAGGAGGAGGAGGAGGTAGAGGGGGAGGAGGAATCACTCCCCACTGCAGTAAGCCAACGTTTCTCTAAAGAGAAATTAGACTCGGAAACCACCATCTACACACCCTTTCCCCATCACATCTGCCCTGTTGAAAGGTGGTTTTTAAGCAGGAAATGTGACACGAACGACACGAAGTTAAGTATAACATGCCCCTAAAGAGCAATGGAAAAGACAGGAGATGAAGCACAAACAATAAGGATATACGTCAGCTCTATAGGAGGACATGTCATTCACAGGCAACTGGAAAGCTTTCTAAAAAGAACGTTTTCCCCTCAAACAAACGTTCTTAGAAGAAGAAACGAAAATATGCCAGCCTTCATGATGGTCTCTATTCATAGCACCAGAGAACCCTGCCCACATGGGTGTTCTCACAGTGGAGCGTGTCCACGTTCAGCCAGACTACACGAGGCACATGCTGTCCATGTCATTTCCATTTGAATTCAGTGCCGTTTCCACGCCATGACCGAGTTTACATGCGGTCAGCAAGTCCTCCACCACGGAGACTGTGAGACTTCCACGTCAGGAAGATGACTAAGGCGTATTCTGCGAGCAGAGCAAATCAAGCCGCGTGAGAAGGAGAGGTCATCAACAATAACCTCCAGGCATCCATGAGCTGAACATCAGCCCCATCTTAATGCGTGTAAAAACACACACTGAAGACGTACTGTAATCTAATGCTGTACTTCATTTGAGTTTTTTTCATCCCGACACTGCCAATCCTCTTCAGGCGAAACGTAGTGAGATATTCTATTAGCAGGAGGCAGGAAAATGCATTAAGATGCAAATCCTTGTGATGGATGTCTGAGTGGTGGCGACTTGCTGTTTGTGTTTAAAAAGACCCCCTAGGCTGTCCCCCCTCTCTCTTCTCTCTCTCCTTCCCCTTTCACTCCCTCAATCTGTCCTTCTCTCTCAATATCTCCTTTCACTGTCATTCTCCCCCCCCCTCTACGCTCTCCCCTTGTGTCTCCTCTCTCACTCTCTTATCACTCCCTTTCTCTCCTCATCCCTCTGTCTCCTTGTGCTGTGGAGGATTTTAATGGTTAGGAACTCAACCCAGCTCTCCTCAACTCGGATTGCTTGCTAAGTGTTTTCACTTGGTTTCCCCACTGATAGCCTTCCAGTAGCCCTCCGGGGTGGTGGTGGTGGTGGTGGGGGGGAGGCAGCAGTACCTTCCATAAGCCTCTTGGCTCCAGGAACGAAAGGCAGACGTATGACACATTTTCTACCATATGCTTCCCCCTTAATCAACTTGGACGGCCAAATGAATCACAGCCACACTTAATCTCACTGTTTACGAGGGTGCAATGCTCTCGCTGAAACAGGATCATTAAAAAAAAAAAAAAACTTTCAAAAGTAAGCGTGATCTGACTCAGTCTATGCAGATGGTTACAAAGCACCAGGGGCCTTCTTACAAACGCTGCATTCTTGGTTTGTGAGGTTTGAAGGGAGCGGATGTGAGTCTTCAGGGGCGGCAGTAGGGGTTCATGCTTCCTGCAGGGTCTCTGAGGTGGCAATAATTCCCACGGCACATTCTTCTGAGCGCGCACAGACACCAGGAATAACAGTGAAGCAAGGCTTGCGGAATCCCAAGTTTGCTCCCTGAATAAACATCATCGTCCACACTTAGCAACGGAACCCCTGCGACCGTGGTTCCAAGACGACGCGCGGACGTTTCCACGGCAATGTGTATTTTTTTGTTTGTTTTTTTGGAGCCCTTCTGCGTCTCTCTTTCGTTCGCAGCGTTGATATCATTGCAGAGACACGACGCTGTAATTTCACCCGAGGTGGTGGGTTGTTTTTCGAACGCATGCTGTTTAGGAAGATAACCGCGTGGTCAAGAAAGAAGATGAACCGTTCTTGTTCTCCACACTTCTTTCCAACAGATACAAGGTGTGATACATGGGTGATAGCAAGGAACAACAGCAATAACAAAACATACGTATATGACAAATCAAATGTGACAGTTAAACTATAAAAGATCCGAATGTGTGGTGTGGAAAAGCTAACCCTTACACAGGAGGAGAGCAGCTGACAGTTGGGCTGCAGATACACTTTGTGTACCAGAGAAACACAATGCATCTTGGCAGGTGCAATCGTTCAAATCCATTAAAAGACGAGTGAAGGAAACATAGAGAGCTTTCGGCCCTGACCCCCTCTCTCTCTCTGTCTCCCCCTCCGTCTCTCCCTCTCCGTGTCTCTCTCCCCCTCCGTGTATCTCTCTCTCTCTTCCCCTCTCTCCCTGTCTCTCTCTCTCTCCCTGTCTCTCCGTGTCTCTCCCTCTCCATGTCTCTCTCTCTCTCTCTGTCTCCCTCTGTCTCTCTCCCTCTGTGTCTCTGTGTCTCTCTGTATGTCTCTCTCTCTCTTAAAAGGGGCAATGGACTTTAATAATACATTATTAAATACACTCTGGGCAAATTCTGGGCAAATTCTCTTTCAGGGAGACAGCATCCAAATACAATGTATATTCTAATAAAAGGATCTTTCTAGAAGGATATTAACCAAATTAATAGTCGGTAGTTTGACACAGGTTCAGCCCTTGTCTATGAGGTAAATAAAAAAACGGATCGAGCGGCAAGATGCGGGAAATCGACTGACAAAACACTGTCAATAAACTTCATCTTATCAGATTGCTCTGCGGTGGCCGGTGTTTCCAGCAACGCTGCAGCAAAACACCCCCACAGCAGGTCAGTCCCAAGTCTGAGCACAGCTCACCAAACCTTCTAGGAAAGAACAACCTTTATCACTAATAACTAACCCCACTTACACAACTGTTACATTTGCCCAGAAGGGATAAGTACTTATCTGTACATCCATCCATTTCTAATCGCCAACATGCCAAAGTATAACTGTGAGTTTAACATGACTCATAACTCCTGACAGACACTGACAGGAACCCTGTGTTCATCTCTCTGGCTATGCCATAAGAAACATATGAAAAGAATCAATCATATCATCTTTAAGTAAAACTTCATGTTCAATCCAAATGCAGTACACAATGCTATGATCGACCAGCGATAAAAGTTGCAGCGATCAAGACTCAAAGCCTTGACATGAACTTCTGATTCTACCCCAACACAAACAGCAACACTGCACTTCCACAGCACAATAACCAACACCTACCCACATAAGTTCTAGCCAATTACTTCCTGAACCAAGCTTCCCCCTAAAAAATATAAATACACAGTAGCTATTGGACTGGGTTGTTAGGTAATCCTTCCTGCTGCCAGTGGAGGGTTGTTGTGAAGCCCACTCTCTGGAGAGGTGATGGGAACGCCAGCGCAGACTTGGCGGGTGAGTAACGCACCCACACTCTCTAGCCTTGATTAATGTTATGCCAACCCTCTGCGCTCATCAGGGGATAGCGGGCTGCTTCTCTGACAACTAGATAATGGCTTCCAGTTCAGCTTGTCACAGCGTATCGAGGAAGCCTCCCTTCCACCACGCTCCAGGATCAGAAGGCTTTTCTGTGTCAGGACCTAATCTTTTTTTTATTTTATTTTTTTTAGCTTTTCGCTATGTTAAGATGTCGCTTGAATAAGTGTTTTTATCAGCCGACACGACAGGTGCTTTGTCTAAACGAGCCAGTTATCACAATTTGCCGCGGAATAAATAGAGGCATGAAGTAAATTGGTAATCAATCACTACACAAACGTGTTTGTTTCTCTCAAAGCCACCGGGGCCAGACTCTTTGTGAGGCAGCACCATTTCTGAACAAAAAGCTTTAGCAATTTGTTGCATCATGAGCATCTACTTTGCAACAAACACAAAGTACTCAGTAGGTGAAGGGTTAAACTTTTTGAGCGGAGCAGCAGAGATGTAAGGGGAGAGTGTAAGGGGGACAGCGTAGGGGGGGACTGCGTGCGGCAGAGAACGAGGTGGGGAGAGTGTGAGAGTGTTAGGGAGGAGAGCGTGAGGGGGGGAGAGCGTGAAGGGAGAAGAGTGTGAGGGAGGGAGGGAGAGAGTGAGGGAGGGAGAGCGTGAGAGGGGGAGAGAGTGAGGGAGGGAGAGCGTGAGAGGGAGAGTGTTAGTGGAGGTTGCGTGAGGGTGGACAGCGTGAGGGGGGGGAGAGGGCGAGGAAGCAGGCGTTGTACCTGTGAACAGTTTGGTGATGGTCTTGTTCTGGCGCCGGGCAGAGCAGACGAGCAGTAGCCAGGGAGGGAGGAGCTCATGGTGGAGAGCCAGGAGCTCAGCTATGGTCCTGGGAGAGCCAGGAGGAGGGCGCTGCTCCCCCTCGCCCAGCTGACAGCCCTCGTCGATGGAGTCCACCAGGAGGAACAGAGACTGCTGGGGTGGCTTGGAGCTCAACAGGGGGAGGAGGACACACCTTAGAGGGGAGAGAAGGGAAGGGAGGAGGGAACAAAAAGAGAGGGGGGGAGAGAGGGGGAAAAAGGAGGGGAAAGTATTTAGCTTGAGTTATACACATTGAATTCCTTACAATTCACCCATGTATTAACATGACCTAAAATTACCCTCAAAACGAGGGTGTGACCCAATAAAACAACGGTATTTAAAAAGACTATAACCAATAATAAATACTTCACTAAACTCACAAACCCAAGGGGTTTTAACGCTATGTTAACCTTTAAATAACGCGAGCCGAAAGGGAAACGCAAGGATCCCATTTGCTCGAATGCTAATGAGCGGCGCAGTCATAAATGCCATGGAAGCGCGACTGCACTTCTGTGTTCCCCCACCCTTGTGTTGTTGCTGGCAAGACTTCAGTCGGCATGTCTGCAGCCAGTCACATGCCAGTCTGTAGACCAACGTTTGGCTGTTTTCAATTAAATTCCCGTTACAGCAGTCCTTAGTTATGCATGACCCCGCCAGTACGAATTTAGACTCATTTAAAAAGCTCCTTGCAGTCACACCAGAGAACAGATCCAAAGAGCACAGCTGTCAGCGTCACAATCAGTCTGGCTTTAGCAACTCAAAGACAGAGAGAGAAAGTGAGGAGAGGGAGACAAAGAGAGGGGGAGGAGAGAGGGAAAGGGAAACAGAGACATCCACCTGCACCTGCATGGTTACAGGGCCCCGTCTCTGACAAAACTACAAACATGGTCACCCCCCTCCCCCCTCTCCCTGCTGGCTGTGGCCAGGGCCGAGAGTGATGCATGCTGGGAGGGTGGCCCAGAGGAATGTCCATCTGTGGAGTTCAGACCTCCGAACTGCAGACACATCGCCTGCAGAGACAATCAAATCCACGGTGACAGCAAGCGTACCTAACAAAGAAGCACGCTTTCCATTCAAATCAAAATGCTTTCAGAACGCTTCAGCGTCAGAAAAGGCAGTTGACAAAAGCCAACCCTGCAGAACCAAAAGAAAATCTTTAAAATGAGAGTGGCGGCTATGGTCTGACGACCCAGACTACCTTTTAACATACCTGAGCTGATCATTTGAGTGGAAATCGATGACAGTATGGGTGTGGAGCCCTGGCCATAGCTATTCTTGGTTGTCCCTGCTTTTTGACATGTGCCCCAGTTGAGGCCGGTTACCATTTCAGAACGGAGAAAAGGTTATGTGAAATGAGTGTGATGCAGCAGCCATCTGTGCTGCAGTCTACCATCTCTCTCAGCACCACCACGGTCTGCAAAGAGGATTCCATGGCTGTGATGCTTCATGAAGACATTGGCGCAAACTGGCAGAACCGGGCAAGCTGCCAACGTCTTCGCACATTTCACGGTGGCCATTTTACAGGCCGGGCGTCCGGACGTCTCCTCACCCTCATGACCAGGACTGTGGCTGAGGTCCAGGGTGTGGGTGTGCGTGCGTGTGGCCTTGACACAGGCCTATTTTTAGGCCGAGGTGTCAGTTGAGTTGAGTTTGAGTCAAACACAAGCTGACTAAACGCCCCTGCGACGCTCAGGTGAAACAAAAGGGGGCTCTTCATTAGAACAATCAATCCTAATGGAGCACCGCCATCGCTTTGTTTAAAAACTCTCTTTACGAGAGAGAGGATGCCAGGTTAGCTGTTTTTGTAGTCAGGAGGGGGAGGGGGTGGGGGATGGGAGGCATGACAACAGCTGACTCATTGAGAGAAAGGAGAGACACACTAAACTCTGCCAATTTCTTATTCAAATTCTTTGTTACATCCCGCAAGATGTTATTACGATCATCAAAAGGCAATCGAATTGAAAAAGACATGGAGATGTCCTGGTTTAGAGGAGAGTAAAATGTGTTGTGTTCAAACTCAGTAGCTCTGAACAGAGTCTTGTCAGACAATCATCACATTTTCCTGACATTCAGTCATGAACTCCCTTATTTTCCGACCTCCGAGAGAGGTTTTAAAAGACAAACAGAAAGATTTCCTTCGACATGCAAGAAAAAGAAAAAAGAAAGCAATGGAAAACGAGGAGCGTTGGAACAGGACTCTCTATCCATCTATCACACACTGCTACCTACCCCAGCTGAGATCAACAGCCTTGTGCCTGAGTGAGACTGTGTGCAAGACGTTTTGTGGAGGTGAACCGAGTACACGATATAAACAGAGGAGGGAACAGAGAAAGCACTTTGTCGAAGAAGTGTAAAAAAAAAAAAATCGACATCAAAGAGCAATGGCTCTGGGGCATTCTGAGACACACTGTCAACCAGAGCGGAGGAACACCGTGAATAAGACCCTTCTGAGGCTGCGTGCATCTCAACCACCTGCGAACCCTGCTCCAAGCACAAACCCTGCTGACACGTCTGATAAATGGCAGCGTTTAACAGTTAACAGTAATCCCCTGGCATGAAGATATGCAGTCCAGTTCTCAGATCCGTTTTTTTCTCTCCCCCTTTGCAGTTCCAGAGACTTCTGGATTGTTGAACTGGACTCTACAGACAGACTTCACTTGAACCCTGATTCTGAACTCTCATCCCAAGGTTGTTTTGCTTTTTATCTAAAGACGGAAGCGATAATATAATAAACATGAATACTTAAAATGAATGAATGAATGAATGAATACTTCCTTTCAGTTTACCGTTTGTCAGAGGGAACCTAAATGTGGATTGATGTTGAGGTACGGGGAATCCCAGCTAATTCCTGTATTAAAACTAAACCTACCCAGATGATTCTGCTTTGCAGCGCCGCTCAATCTCGTCACGGGGTTCTTCTTTTCTGGACAGTTATTTAACACCGACGGTGGAATCTGAAATTTCATCCCTCCCAACCTCTCCGCCTCCCATCTCTCTTTTTTTTTCTCCTGCTGCCCCTGCTACATTTTGGCTTGAGGACAAGTTCCATACACACAGACACACACAGACACACACAGACACACACAGACACACAGACAGACTAACACACACGAAGCACAGTCACTCTGTAACCACTCTCTCTGTCAGGACAATGACAAGTCTGCTGTGTTTAACACTGATGGGAAACAACAAGGCGTGCTAGCTAAAGCACGAATGTTGGTGCGTTACTGCGAGGGTAAGGCAGGCCCGTCACACAGGGGGACCCCGGCTATACCCCAGTTCTCCTCACACAGAACAAGGTTAGCTTCTACTCCAGTTCTCTGCCAACAGAACCCAGGAGAACACCAGGTTCTACTCAGAAGTGGCATGTGGGCTCTGTATACGTTAAGCATCTCTTCTACCAACACGCAACAGCAGCTTTGGCAGATCCCTGGTTTTGGTGAATCACAAAACTGAGAGAGAGGGAGGTAGAGAGAGTGAGATAGAGAAAGTGAGATAGAGAAATAAAGCAGGCTCCAGATTGCTGAGTCATGGCATCCACCACGGTGGTGTTGCCTCCCCAGTAGAAGTGATGTGTCACAGCGGCATCCTGTAGAAGGATCTCCTAATCTGCAGTGACTGCTCTGCAGCCATGCACCACAGGATGAACATGCGGCACTACACCTGTTAGCATCTTCCCTCCAGTTAGCATTTTCCCTCTCCCTGCTAGCATCTGTTCTGTCCCTGCTAGCAGCTGTCCTGTTTCTGCTAGCATCCCCCTGTCCCTGCTAGCACCCCCCTGCCCATGCAATTTGCCCTGTCCCTGCTAGCAGCTGTTCTGTCCCTGCTAGCATCCTCCCTGTCCCTGCTAGCATCCTCCCTGTCCCTGCTAGCATCCTCCTGTCCCTGCTAGCATCCCCCTGTCCCTGCTAGCAGCTGTCCTGTCCCTGCTAGCATCCTCCCTGTCCCTGCTAGCATCCCCCTGTCCCTGCTAGCATTCCCCCTGTCCCTGCTAGCATCCCCCTGTCCCTGCTAGCATCCCCCCTGTACTTGCTAGTATCCCCCTGTCCCCACTAGCATCCGGCCTGCCCCTGCAAGCATCCTGTCCCTGCTAGCAGCTGTCCTGTTCCTGCTAGCATCCTCCCACTGGAATCCTCCCACTGCTTGTTGGCATCCTCTTATTCCCTGCTAGCATATTACCCTTCCCAGTTAGCATCCTCTTATTCCCTGCTAGCATATGACCCTTCCCAGTTAGTATCCTCTTACTTCCTGGTTGCATCCCCCATTGGAATAGTGCCTCCCTCTCTACTATAGGTTACTGCCATGCGACTCACAAACCACATCAAACGCCTTCACATTCCTTCTCACTCTTCTTTATGCAGTCAGAGAATAGCAGACAATTGAATGAGCAACATCTGTCTATAAGGGAATTACTACGATTCACTCGCACTGCGTGCAGGCAGAACTGGTCAAGGTTATGTGAGGAACATCAATATGAGTATCTTTGTTTGTGGTTCTCTAAACTATATGAAGGGATTCATTGGTATACCGATTTGATAGAATAAACTCTAGTGCTTGCTCAGGGCAAAGCTAATCTGATCAAGCTGATCCTGTTTTTATTATGCTAACCTTGATCTGGAGAAAGAAATGAGTTGAGCAGATCTGACAGTTATGTGTTCAATCACCACTGAAATTGTATAAACTCCATGGAATTACAGCCGGAAAATATTCTTAGTAGAGCCATCAACGAGAACAAGACAGCCCGTATTGGTCTCCTTTGCTACGGTTTTAATGATTGATACTACGACCTAGTGAATGACCATTGAAACCCAAAGCCTGAAGCACAATAACACATCCACCTGCTCATTGAGCAGTATGGGATTGTGCCTGTAGCATTTAGGGCCCCAAACAACTACGTTTGCTCCACCTATTTATGGACGGCCCCTTTTGTCCTGCTGAACAAACCTAAACAAGACGGAGACAGAATGTGTGAGAGTTCCAAACAAGGTCAGATGCCTCCGCTTCTAGAACAGCAGTCACAATACAGAAAAGGCCTTGGTTAATACTCATGTGTAGCTTCCACCGACATAACAAAGAAGAGAAAAAAGCAAGAACTAACTGCTCTCCGTTTGGCCCAGGGCCACTGACAGCTGCACTTACCAGTTCATAACTTCTTACGATACCTACAAATCTCTCTGCCTTCTACGTGTTGTATTTAAAATCGTGCTGTGCCACCGTCTACTTAGAAACGGAACCCAATGGAACCCATCAATTCTGCACTTGAAATGTGACATTGTATTTACCACACGGTACTGTAGTTATTGTTGCGCTGCGGTATAGATGTTGATGTGGTACCATGTCTAGTGGCTGAGATAAGGATCATTTGCAATGTGCCTGGTGAGTACAGACTTCCCTGACTCTCAGCACCAACGTACCAGTTGCAACTACGCACACGATGAATCCTCCACTGGATGAATCCTCCACATTTTCGGCTTCGTTTTCTACACGCACTCTGTCGCTTTGGACAAAAGTGTCTGCGAAATGAGTAAAATAGTCAATATGTATAATGAATGCTTCGGCGCCTAAAACAGTAGGGTGAGTGCATGTTGAAGAATGCTCTGCAGTGGAGGGGGCCAACACCAACAGCCAGCTCTTAATGCATTAGCACACCAACGGTGATTACGGTCAACAAACACAGTTGTTTGTCATTGACAAGGCTTTAAAGGAAATCGCAGCCCCAGCGGCACTCCAACCCTGGCTGACTTAACCAGATCTTTCTGAGATGGAATGCAATTGTTTTGGAAGAAATGTAGCCTGGGCTATTAATTTTTTTATCTACATATTTATCGATACAAATACTAATATAGATATAATGTATATAGCATGTTCTCTTAAGGGTGCTGTGTTGAATTAGTTTGGGGAAACGGCTGTATGGTCAACTTAAAAAAGGACACTCCCTGTTTTACACATGGTTTGGATCAGGTCAAGTCAGTCAAGATCTTCACCTAACCTCCCTGTAGTTCACATCTCCTGCTCTTAAGTCAGTGATTTGCATGTCCCTGCCTCTCGTGGTGTTGGGAGATTTGCATGTCCCTGCCTCTCATGGTGTAGAAGATTTGCATGTCCCTGCCTCTTGGCAGAGCCCCAGAGCCTGGGTAGTAGAGGGAGGATTAGGTGAGGTAGACTCAGAGCTCCAACACAGCCCTTGTGCCGAGTGTTCAACACAGGTGAGGTGGGTCAGTCGGAGAGCACTGACCCTGTCGCTTTAAGGATGAAGAAAGATGTTTGTCAAAAAGCCTTTTTATTACAATCAACACAAACGGGCTTCAAACGCACTGCGCCTCAACAGAAAACAAATAAGGAAAACTAATATATGGTGCCTATGAACAGAGAACAATCGAATTTTCACCCTCAGTGAACCGTGGATCACTTCAGTAGGTTAAATTAAACAGGTAACAACCCCCTTTTTAAAAGAACTCTTTTACAACTTAGCGTATGAGGGGCAGAAGTGTGATTTGCACACGCCAGTGAAGAAAGACAGTGAGAAATCTTGGCTGCTCTACAGAGGTTCCACATTCCAGGTTTCTGGAATCTGATAGCATCTTTGTCGCCAAGGGCCCATCAGATTATCAGATTATTTGTGTACTGTGGTGCCCAAACACTTTTTTTACACACCCGAGACGGCGATAAGCCATTCTCCAAAGTGCATATTTACCCCACAAACGAACGTCTGTGATCTTCCTTGATAAGCACCGAGTCTGTTGTGCTCACCGTCTCAGGCATCAAGTGGTTGGGAGGACCGAATCGCCGTGGGAACAACAGGAGACTGCCTACAAAAGAGTTCAGTCCTGCGTTCAATTGACACTGGCCAGAGCCTACCTTCAATCTTTTGTTTATGTGAAGAGAACGTCCTGCCTTTTATCACAGAGTTCACGGCCCAAGTCAACGCAACTCATCATGAGGGCGACGCACCAGAAGCAGTTGACATGAAGGTGACTTTTGTCACTCCTCTTCGGGAGCGGGAAAAGACTCACGGCTAAATCAATGATTTTGTTGACCATTTAAAAAATGATTTACCTCGCTGAACGTTTGACCCACTTTCTCCCCCCGTGCGAAGCGGAGAAGGTGTAGTAAGCGCCACCAGATGTCCAGACAAGAGGCGTGTGTGTTCAGGGCTGCATACCACGCCGTGCTGCACACACTGCCTGAACCACAATGTGTCGACAAGCCGGTCGAGTAACTTACACACATGGCAGATAAAGCTCCCCTTTTAAAGCCCCAGTCTACAAAAACATTCAGTCATGATAGTATGACAAGCCTGGGCACGATCCTCTATGTCAAACTGTACAGTCAGAGTTGACTTCCACATGTGCACTTCATCAAAACATAGAACAGCCAGCCAGTCAGTCTGTAAGGCAACCGGCCAGTAAGCCATCTAGTCAGTCGGTAAGAGTCAGTGAACCATATAGCCAGTCAGCTAACCAGTTGGCTTGTCAGCACAATACTTCAAACGCTGTTCCTTCCACCACCCTCAGCCACCTGAGTTTGGCTTCCACTTAAAATAACTGACCTTTCCTCAAGCATGGCTTGGCAGAGACAGTCCCTCACAGCATGCTGCACAAGGGGGTGAAATAACAACAAAAACACAACATAAAGGATAGGGGCAGGGAGGCTCTGCTGGGCTGGGGTGAAGACAAGTGTGTGAGCTGGCAAAAGAGACAGACAGAGAGAGAGACACTCACAGAGAGAGAGAGAGAGAGAGACAGACAGACAGACAGACAGACAGACAGAGAGAGAGACAGACAGACAGACAGACAGACAGACACAGAGAAACAGAGAGACTGAGTAGATAGGAATGCAGGGATAGAGAGGGAGAGCAAGAGCGAAAGTGCGAGAGACAGGGAGGGAGCGAGAGAGAGAGCGAGCGAGCGAGCAAGACACAGAGAGAGACCGAGTAGATAGGAATGCAGGGATAGAGAGGGAGAGAAAGTGCAGGAGAGAAAGTGCGAGAGAGACAGAGAGGGGGAGCGAGAGAGAGCGAGACAGAGTGAGAGAGAGAGGGGGGGAGACAGAGAGAGCGAGAGAGCGACAGGAGTGCTGAGTAGACGGATTTGCACCTACTTCTTGAAGGCCTCTGAGGGATTCCTTTCACACTCCCCGGGTTGCAGGGCGCTCTGGATGTCGGGGTCACACACCCTCTCCTCGTATCCCTGCAGCAGACCCCCTCTGCAGATCTGGGCCACTAGGCCACGTACGAACCCACCCACGCACAGGGTGTCCGAGTCGTCCGCCCGGCTGAAGTGGTAGGCTAGGCACTGCTGGTGCAAGCCCCGATGAGCACCCTGGCCAGAGGTGGGCCACAGCAGCTCCGTGCAGAGGGCTGTCTTCCCACTTCCAGGCCCTCCCACCAGCAGCACTCCCCAGGCTGTCCCCTTGGCTGGACCCGCGGCGGAGCTCCCTCCAGCGGGGTTGCAAGCACCCGTGCTGGGAGACGTGGAGGCCAAGGGCCTGGGGGAAGCGGTTACCCCACTCAGACTGTTGGTTTTTTCCTGGAGGCAGTGCTGGATCTTGTGAAACACCCACTCCCTGCAGTAAAAGCGCTTTCCCTGCAGCAAACTGGTTTGGGCCATTTTGATATACTGCTGTTCCAGCTATGGTTTCACAGGGCTCGTCCCATCGCCCTCGCTTTCTCAACCCAGCGACGGCCAACTGCAAATCTGAGTATCCATTTTGTTGGCTCAACGTGCCACTTCCAGAGTAGATAACAGATGTCCTTAGCGCAGCCAAGTCGTCACTGAGGAAACCTTAAAGGTGAACAGGGTCATGCAGAAGGCAAGACAACCAGTTTTGGGTCGGTCTCAGAGAGAAGGATTGAGGGGGGTCAGTTTTGAAGTTGATACCATACGTTTTCCACCAGCTTTTTCCATGGCTTTCTCATCGGCTGGTCAGAAAACTCAGTGTTATTCCAGGTTTGTTGTTTTAACATGATGTTGTGCATGACAGGGCTCAGGGCTGCGTGGGCACCCACTGACAAACGCAACCACAGCTTGATACATCTAGCGCTGGACAGTACTGATATGTTTCCGATTATGTATTTTGGTGGCTAACTGGGGAACAGATGCTGTTTCCATTACATTAACATGCTGCTGCCTGCCAGGGTTGCCTCAGTAACTCCAAGAACCGCGGCCGGTCACTTCCCTGAGACAGAAAAAAGACGTGGTTTAGACATTATAAGCAACAAACTTGAGACTAGTTATGTGCAATTTCACGTTTGATTATCGTCAACAGCACATCCGCATCTTCAAAGAAAGGCGTCGCTAACAAACTCGGCGCTAAAGGGGACAGGATCGGATAAGTTGTTATAAAGGATATGGACAGTTTCTCTCTCTCCCCCCTGGTTCTCCCCTTTTTCCTATGTGGCTTTAAATCTCCAAACAATTCACATCCGTCCCGAACGGAAAATAATTCAATCCGAGCAGCCCCCGTTCACTCCGCCTACTACAGCGTCACTGATGTTCCCCAACCCCATGATAATATATAGACTACACTGTCGCTAAAGTGAGTTTTTCAAAGACAATACAGCTCTTCTTCTCACTAAGACAAATACGCCGAAATAGCAATACCACATCTATCAACTGTACCCCAGGCTATTCACCTCTGTTTTTGATCACCTATTTAAACATCACTCAACCCGACATATATGGCACGAAATAGGGAATATCGGACAAAGGGTCCGTTTCAAAATTACCGAGAGAAAACGCCAAAAATAGGGAACGAATGAACCACTGACAAGAAACGCTTAACATGCTCAGACAGACTAATCGTCTGTGATGTGCAACAGAATGTGGTTCAAAACCTTGTGTGGCTACAGAACAGCATTGTAGACTAACGTATCATGAGCATAAAAAACCCCTAACCCGTTCCATACGGGATAGAATGTTGCCTACACCTTTCAGTCAACACCCTACAGTGACATGCAAAATACGAGATCAACTCAATTCGACGACAAACCGAACGTAGAGCATTTTTACATTCCCTCGCAACTGTGTCTTAAAGTTTATGTGGCACGTTTGCAGATTTTTCAGGTTACAGTTTTAAATGTCTCGAACACCCCACGTCTCCTCTCACCTCTCGCGCTTTCGCCTCGTGCTTTTTAGTTGCAATATCCTTTCTTGACGGCTTTCATTATGCACGTGGAAACGACTGCACACTTAATACAAAGCATTTAAGGACAATTATATTACCATCTCCACTTCGTTCATCCTTGCCTCTGCATTTCTCTTTCTCTCAGCGACTCCTCCTGCTCGCCACACGGTTCAATACTGAAGCCGTCTCTCCGCCTCCAAACATTCTCAAATTCTATCCCTTGCATACAGAGCAACACGCAGAGCAGACGAACTGTCTGACGGGACATGGCGTTTTACAACCCCAAGTCGCCATCATTTTGGATAGAAAATGGGAATTTCTGACTGACAGCGAGCATAAAATGTTATTGTTAAAGTGCATACCTGAGGACTTACATCAGGGAATTGTTAAGAGGAAAACAATGCCCGTTATCCGATATGCATATGTATATTGTCTGTATTCATTCTATATTTATATCACTAAATACTACTACTATATCGTATTAACCTGTTGTCTTTGGTCTTCACTTCTGAGGGTTTTAGATGTGCCCCTGGCGGAGACAAAGATGAAATAAGAAAATCTATACATTGAACCAAGCTTTTCTTCCACAGTAGGTGGGCTATTTAAACACACTAATCGCCCTTCGCAACTTCACTCCTGAGCTGTCACTTGATAAAAACAGAGACATACCACATGGTCCGCTGGGTTTAAGCGAAATGATGCCCAGTCGTAGACAATGACAAGCATTTAAACTCATAAACTAAAACTCAAAAGTAAAAAAAAAAAAAATCACTCAAAATATATTTTAAAAGTTAAGTTGTTAGAGAGTCTAACAAAGTATGTTCGTGAAATGTATTTGTTTCACAGAATAATTCCTTGGGATTGTAGAAAAACTGCGTGCAGCTGTTTATTCGTTTCCACAGTGCATATTGAGTAGCTAGTCAGTTGAACCAGTCTGTGGAATTTAGGTAATTGCAGCAATTTTCTCTCTTTGTGTTAAGTTCCAACCATCTCATTTGAGTCCAAGACACAGGCTTCAGGGGGCCACAGCTTACTGTGATGATTATTCTCCATTGTTAGAATGTGAATATGTCCTGCATTCATTTGGCGTCATCTATCTAAACATGCTGGTAACCTGCGGTAGGCCAAAGAGACTTGGTTTATGTGGAAAGCATATGTTTACACATGCACACAAACACATCTTGTCGGTTTTGCGATTCATTAAAGCTTGTGTCTTCAATCAATGGGGTTGTGGATAGGCTTTTAGGTGTTTAACACAGACACACTGCAAGCCTTGAGGGTTTAGGATCTGGGTTAATAGGTTACTAGAGGGTCTTGCCATGCTGGGTAAAAGAATGCTACTTTTAAAAGGGCCCTGTAGGCATAAATAAATATGTTGGCAAGCTTAAAATGAAGATGCACGGAGAGAGGAAGAAAACAGCCCTTGGTGGGCTCGTTCTCTGGGGAAAACATGTACAAACCACCTCACGAACATAACATTTGACTTTTATATTTAATTCATTTAGCACCCACCTTTGTCTAAAATAACTTCCAAATAGCGCATAAAGAACGTAAAGCAGAGAAGAATTGTAATTCTAACCGTATTTCCGAGTCAAGATAGTCTAAATTTAGTTGGCACGTCTCAAAGTGCACATTTCACCAGGCGACATGCAGCAACAATCGTGTCTCAGCTACGAAACATCAGCCTTTCCTTAACCTAGTGTGAATAGTCCAACCTAAACAATATTATCCCCTTGATTGTTTCTGCACAATTGTGCCGTAAAATACATTTTTCATCGACGTTAACAGATTGTGTGACATCAGTGGCCAATAATCACACCCACTTTACCTCTGAGCTGTGTAAAACACAACTCGCTGTCAACACTGACACCAGACAAGACTCCTAATAACAATCCACAATCAGTGATGCACTGAGAATGTATGTTCATTCAGGGAGATGTCTTGTCTAGGACATTATTGTGGTATAATTATCTAGCACAGCCGTGGTTGTTGAGTGTGGAACATAAGTGACGATCGATAAAACAACATCTTTTATAAATGAGAAAGGTTGCAGATTCTATCTGTCTATGTAGTTAACATTCATAGGGGTTGGATGAACTGTTGATGTGTTAAAGTGTTGCCCTGACTGTTTCAGGCCAGATCCTGACTATGTCGTACTCACACTCTGAAAGAGCTCACACACTGTGGGGCTGTCCCATCCAGCAGACTGGAACTAACAATCACATTCAAATATTAATATGCCTGAACTGTGCGTTTGTGTAACTGTGTGTAACTGTGTGTGTGTGTGTGTATGTGTGTGTGTGTGCATGCACTTGTCTATGTCTATGTCTGTCTGTGTTGTGTGTATTTGGTTCCTCTCTTCTAACCTTTACCCCATCCCCAACACGATTTGGGTAAAAAGAAGAGACATAATACACAAGGAGGGGGTGTTCACCTCTCTCTCTCTCTCTCTCTCTGTCTGTCTGTGTGTCTGTGTGGTCTGTCTGTCTGTCTGTCTGCCTCTCTTCTCTCTGTCTTGTCTCTCTGTCTCTCTCTCTCTCTCCCCTCAACATCCTCATATTTCGTTAAGTTGATTTCCTGTCTCAGTTGAAAAGGAGAATATGGTCTGTGTACTTTGTGAAAGGTGTTTTAGAGACTGCACTGCAGTTCATTATAGTAGCAACCTGATAAGCGAAAGCCGAAATTCATGCAAGTCTACTGAATAAAAACCGGTCTGAATTTGAACCTAATTTCGGTGAGATGGCTCTATGCAGTATCAAACTCAACACACGAATCTCATTGAAAATTCCTAACCGCTTGAGTACTGAATAATTCATTCTAAAACAACAGAAACCTGTCTTACCATAACATGTCATCTTTCAAAATCTAGGACATGGAAATGGAATCCTGAGCTTTGTAAAACAACGCTTTAATAATTTATCCAAGCGGTCGGACGAATGGAAGCATTCCTTACAGGTCTCTAGACTGTCACAGACCCTGGAGAAGGTGTTTTTTTCTACTTCTTCTGTTTTATAACTCCCTGAAATACTTTGAAAGAAAATCAGCTTTGTCTCCTTGACTGTCTGTCTCTTGTGGAAGCATCTCAATCTGGGTGCGCTAGTTTCAAACTCTCACTCAGATCCAAGTCGTGTCTAGAAGAATGAGTTGTGTCTGTTCTGTGCTTGACGGCCAACGCAGGCTGTCACCACGGGGACTGAAAGAACTCAAAGGACGTTTTAGGGGCATGTATCGCTGATGTCATCCCCAGCATCTCTGTGTAAAACCTGTCCGTGCTGTGGTTGTTGACGTGGTAAACAGGGTTGTGTACATGGTAAACAACACCAGCGGACATGGTTTGACTGTGTAAAGAAACCTAAGTGGTTACAGTAGCAGTGAAAATATGCTTCAGCGGCCCCGGTCGCAAGGCCCTGTGGATTCGAACGAAAGTCAAACGGCCGTTGGTCGATGTCTGTCAGCGTGATTCAGAAGTAGGGTGCAGCTCATATCCAGCCAAACATGAAGACAGACACATGTCACAGGCACAATGATCAACTGCACCTAAAAGAAAAAACTGTTACAGTGTAATTAATTTACTGTACATAATGTGTCATAGAAATGAGATACACCCATAGAGGAATAATAAGATTATAAAGTCATTCATGTTCAGAATTTCCATACACTCTTTTGCCGTCTTGGCCAAAGCATAGCAGACTGTCTACAGAGTTACAGAGTTTTTTATAAATCCTAGATTAAAATGATATTCTTGTAATCCCTCACTTAGTTTTCCATGTCTGTTGATGTAGTGAATGTGCTAATCTGGCGATCAAGTCCTTGTTCTAGTTCTTCCTGGGCCCAGGGTGGAGTAATGCACACACACCTGCTGTTCCTTCAGCAGCTCTGCAGTCTGCTGTGGTGGTCTTCACTCAGCGACTGACGTTGGTACACACACACCATGCGCACCTACTATCA
Organism: Plecoglossus altivelis; assembly: GCA_036571765.1. Classification (NCBI taxonomy): domain Eukaryota; kingdom Metazoa; phylum Chordata; class Actinopteri; order Osmeriformes; family Plecoglossidae; genus Plecoglossus; species Plecoglossus altivelis. The sequence continues at coordinate 3,605,845 of BROE01000006.1, read as the reverse complement.
CACACACACACAAGCACACAGATACACAGAAACGCGTAGCCACACCAGGCACCCACATACGTACACATTCACTATCTCTCTCTCCCTCCCACTCTCTCTCCCTCCCTGTCTCCCTCTCTCTATGTCCCTCCCTTTCTCTCTCTCCCTCCCTCTCTTCCTTCCGTTCTCTCTTTCTCCCTTTCTCCCTTTCTCTCTCTGTCTATCTGTCTCTCTCTGTCTCTCTCACACTCCCAGCTCTGGCACTTTAACTTTGTACAGGCCATAAAATCAATTAGCCCGAGGTCACAGGTTGGCCCTGTAGTCGTAATGCTAGGACTAGGACAGAGAGAATCTGGAGGCTGTTAGGAAGGTCCTTGATTGTAATGGAGGAGAGGAGTATATGTGTGTGTTTGCTGGTCAAGGCAGGCAACGTTAGTTTTAATGCATCCTGGCTGCATGTGTTCTTCTAGTGAGCCGAGTTAGACTCTTCCGCCCCAAGGCCAGCAGGGACTGTTAGAGTGGTACGTCCCACAGTGCAACTCTCCACAAAAGTCCCAATTACTGGAAGAAACCAGTTGGAACTGGACTCCTTGCATCTCCTGATTAACCCCATGCTGTCAAACACATTCACCCAGACCGCGACATAAGGCCAGCCTCAGGGGTGAAAGGTCACAACAGCTCCAACTGAGTGTGCTGACACTTATTCCAGAGCTTAAAAAAAAAACACACACACACAAAAAACGGTTTTGTAGCAGACATCTTAATAAGCACTTGGTCGTACTACCCAGAGCAACTTTTTTTTTTAATCCAGTGCAGCAGAATATCAAGGATTGGATCAGTAGTGTTTTGTTTAACAGTTTCTCGGTAGTCGGTATCCAGGAACAGTTTGTGCTCACGTTTCATTTGGACGCTCAGCACCCTACTGAGTTTTGTTCTGGAAGTTTCTCTACTTGGGCTGCATGTTTCAGACAATCTTCAGACAAAGTGTCATTTCTTTCTCACAACTCTGTTGTTAGACAACGCCGGGAGATCAAGTCTGCGTTTTCATAAGACTGCTGCATAGTTTGCGTATTATACAGTGTTCAGAGTTAGCAGACACATTCATTAAAAGCGACGTACAAACAGAGCATATACCATAGAAAGTGCTGCAGAAAAGCGAAGATCAAAAGTGCACAGTTCTAACAATATTACGAAATCCACAGTATATATTATTTTAATATAATATTTTCTTGTCAAGGCTTGGTTTGCTTAGCATTTCGAAATAAATAAGTAATGTTGAGGTGATGAAAGAGACCACCATATATACATAGCGTATATCTTTTTATCCATGTTACGATCTCAATGGTTGTAGAAAGGGCTGACCGGCTCACTTGGCCAAAGGCCCAGCTCAAGGAAGAGAAAGGACAGCATTCCTAGACGTCATTACAGAATGCTCCTTACTTGTGGCACAGCAAATCTCATTCCATGCCACCATACATCAGCATGAATACGGTAGCTATTGTCACTGCCAAAGTCATTTGCATATAGCCCATCACGCCCCTGGTACAACATCTCTTTTCTCTCGACAGTAACAGTCAACAATGGTCTATTCAGACACAGACGAGTGCAAGTGGTTACATTTACGTATGTCGTTTGGCTTTTAATCAGAAACTTGCAACTACTGTACAGTAGTTGCAAGTTTCTTTTAACGATTTAAGTTCTTTTAACGGTTTGTTGATGTTGCCTTCCACAAACACAGAAGTCTGCTAACTGGAGAGGCTAAAGAATGGCTATATCTCTATATTGAAGCATACTTCCTTCTATCTTCCCGAAGGCCCTGTCTCAATACTGAAGAAGACCTTCTATCTTCCCAAAGGCCCTATCTCAATACTGAAGGAGACTTCCTTCTATCTTCCCAAAGGCCCTATCTCAATACTGGATGAAACTTCCTTCTATTTCCCCAAAGGCCCTGTCTTAATCCTGAAGGAGACCTCCTTCTATCTTCCCAAAGGCCCTGTCTCAATACTGAAGGAGACCTTCTATCTTCCCGAAGGCCCTGTCTCAATACTGAAGGAGACTTTCTATCTTCCCTAAGGCCCTGTCTCAATACTGAAGACCTACTATCTTCCCGAAGGCCCCATCTCAATACTGAAGACCTACTATCTTCCTTTATTTTAAGATGTCTCTGGTCCAGGAGGATTGGACGGGTGAAAACATGTGATCCCTCCCTCTGCTGGCTATCATCCAGTCCACTCACGTTGAGGAAGGTAGAGGGAGTACAGAAGCAAGTCTTTACAGGTGACCAAGTACAATAGAACAATGTTAATAAGGGTGGAGTTTGCCGGAAGCAATATTGAGAAGAGAAACTATTGAGACACCGAAAAGTTTATAGGCTACAGTTGTGTGAGACAAAAAGTTCAGACAAAGCAGATTTTTGTCTTATTTAAATCACTTCAGGATGTTATTTTAAGCTCCTTTTCTTTGAAAAGCATCGTTGCTGCAGAGTTCTTCATCCTAAGTTAATGTCTACTTAAAGGTACGGTGCAAAGCAGTTGTTTAAGGTGATACTCCACAGGGTTGGGTTTTGCTGTGTAGAACAGGGCGTGAAGGACTCGGCCTTCTCTGTGTTGACACCAGGGCAGGGAAATCCATCTTGAGTTTAAGACCATCTGGAGTTTTTCCCTCCCGGGGTTGGCAGCACGTGTGTGTGTATACGCTTCAGTGGAGAAATGCAAACGTGTGTGTGTGTGTGTGTGTGTGATGCGTTAATTTAGCAGACGTGCGTGTGTGTGTGTGTGTGAGGAAAACCGCAAACATATGGTGTGTGAACCTGACTAATCAACAGAGCCAGGAGGTGGCTGGGACATGAGATGTTCAGACCCAAATCTACAGTACTGCTCCATAAACCCACTAACAGGCAGGAAGAGAGTCAACGAGTCCATACTTTGGCATTTGACTTGAAAGCACTTCGCTTAGCCAGAGAAAAACTATAAATTAAACTCATTCGGATAAAAAAACACCCTAAATGCTTGCTTACCACGATTGAAAAATCACCATTGAGTTCAGAATAGTTTAAAATAAACGTAAGTATTTATGTGGATTTCCTCAAACCTCCAGGCGTTCGCGCTCTCTGCTGATCCTTGCTTGATACTGTAGACTCTCCGCACATCACTACCAGCTGGCAACATGGTGGCACATGAAGAAGAGGGCAGGGGTCACTCGGAACATCGGGCCTTCAGTCTGGAAACAGCTCAAGACGAGCCCGGCTTTCTTTCGCCAGCCATCCGCAACATCCCAGAGCCCTGTGAAGTATGCATGACGTGATGAGTCTTTGTGAGTGGGAGTTGAGATCACAAGTGTGTATTGTTTACCTGGAGTCCAAGTGGTAGGGGGTGTTAAATAACTTGGTTGATCAGCCTTTGTTTTCTTTATAGCTTTGTAAAAGTAAGATTTCTCTGGTCGGTAAAAGTACTGTAGCCTTAGGATGGTCTGAGAGTAAGCTTCTTCCAGTCCTGACAGCAGTTCCATCTCTTTGCTTTGTAAACCTGTCCTCTCACTCGGTATCTCTCCTGTAAGAAAAAGTCTGAATGTTGTCATCTAAGAACCCAGAATGTCCACTTGCTGGGCAATTCTAACCAAGTTAGAATGCTCAATTTGAAAAACGAAGTGTTCAACGTGTTTTCTCTCGTGGAAATATGGCTAGGTTTTAACATTTCGGTGACATGCGCTGATATATATTTCCAAAAAGTCTCCATTAATCAGTCTGGGTGTTGTAAGAGGCCGTTTGAACATTTCAAGCATTGGCTCAGTCTGAGAATGCAAGGCATGTGGGCAGGAGGGCAGAGTGATTGACAGATAAGAAACTTAGAGAAAGGTTGCATTGACCAGTAAGAGGCCTGTTTCCACAACAAACTCCCAGAGAAGGGAGGTGAAAAATAGTCCTTGATAACTGGTTTAGTCCACCCATCCCCCTCCACATAATGACAAAAACATATTCGCACACACGTGAATCTTAACATGGGTAGGCTACGATCCATATGTATAGGTGTACACATATGCATGCACACACACACACACAGAGGCATCTGTTATCACAACAAACAAACAGGGTAGTGACCCGTGGTGTCTGGAAGATGTCCCTGAGGTCAGTGTGTGTGTGTGTGTGTGTGTGTGTGTGTGTATGTGTGTGAACAGACAGTTTGCAGGTGGTACTACAGGGCCTTGCAGCACCTGAGGATCTGGGCCACTGAAGCGTGCAGAAAATATGTTGTGACCGAACAATGCAGCAGACACTGCACTGCTTAAAGCAAGACCGATCCAAACTCTGCCCTGAAGACATATAACACCATAGGAAGGACTCGCCTCAGTCCTTTATCAGCAATAAACAAATACAGTCAGTACATTTCATCATGTTTCTAAATGAATCGAAATTGCTCCTTTTGAGCAAAAGGACTTCAACGAATGGAAAAGAGTGCAGCTCAGCGGCGAGAGCTTTTTTTTTAAAGCTGCAGATTAAGACGACTTTGAATGCCCCATGTCCTGCGTGTTGTTTTGGATCGTCTTTAGAGGAGGGTGGAGTAAAATGGCTGGAGCCGATGAGCCAGTGTTTGGAGGCTGTGCCACAGTTCCGTTCAGTTCAGTTATTTTCTGCCTTTCTTATTGGATGACAAAAGTAGGTCGAAAGGAAGTGAGACCAACCATGTCTGGACTACACATGCTTACCAGGCAGAAGGACTGTTTTAGGTTTGAAAACGTGAAATTGTCCATCTCATGCAACAATTTCTAGGCCATGGAAGTAAGCCAAAGATTCAATCTTTACACACCTGGAAGTGAAGGCTAATTCATCTGGACAGTTATCCTCCAGAAAGACCTGCAGCAGGCTTTGCTGTTCTAACTCATGTCTTACAGGAGAGAAGCATGCACCCTACATTCACCCAAATTATGTAATAGAGTTATTTGGCAGGCAGTTCTTTCCAAAGCAACATGAAATAAAAGGAAGGACATGAATATTTGACTTCTTGATCTGTAGTTTACCCCTCAGGGCCTCAGTGCCCTTCCACTGCTTAACTCTCCCCTCCTAACCATTAATTTATTCAGCTACTTCAAACGCTGTGCTATTCTCCTGTTCTATTTTTGGTTGACATTACCGTTCGATTTTAAAAGCAATTAGCATGAAAGATGTGATGATAGCATCTCAGCGGCATTCTCTGGGTCAACGCTGCTGTCCAATGACCACAGGGGAGGACGCGCATCACTAGAGGAACAACCACACTGTGGGAGAGTTTGAGTAGAAGGCGCCGTTCAGGACATAATTCAGTCTGTCCTTGCACAAACACATATGAAACATGTGCACATGTCTGTGCAAATATATCATATAAATGTATACGCACGTTTTCTGTAGTATGAATGCGTGTGAACATTTCACGTGAACGTGAATGCTATTCCTGCGTGTTTGTGTTTGACTGTGTTCGACAGTCTGGATGATTTTTGAAGCAGGCCCCTAACGTCTGATCGCGCGACACACACAGTCTGCAGACGGTTTTGGCAGTTTGGACGGTGCAAAGCAGAACTTCCCGCAGGTGATAGGAGAGAGGAGCGGGCCCGTGGATGTGTATCGTGTTCTTTGAGAAGGACTTGGCTGCAAGCTAATAGAGGCAGATAGACCAATATAGCACATGGGACAGCTGCTTTCTCGCTCGGAGCTGTTTCTGAGATGCGTTCCACAATTCCTGTCTGTAGAACCCAGGCAGCCTTTTCAGCCAGAAGAAGACAGAGGTTCTCTTCTCAGCAGCATGAAGACTTCATCTGACGTGCGAGAGGAAGTCTGAAACGATCTGGAAACGATACTCAAGCACTGGAAGGAGACGTCCCTCTTATAGGTACAGCTCAATGTTTCTCTGAAACAAAATCAATTAGATGTTACACGTTTTCCTTTTTGTTTAGCTTCACCAGCCTAACAGGTGAGATGCGGTAGCATTGCTCTGTGACTGGTGAATGCTAACTCTTAATTGACACTGACCACTGAAATCCGCACACCAAAAATGTGTATTCCAAGTTATGATTCCTGATCTTCAGCCGTGCTTAACTTCTTGTTTGTTGTTTTAGATACAAATTGTCTACAGACATGGAGTTGATTTTTGTTTTTCCCCTTTTCACACGAGGATTTCCATCTTCGCTGGGTTTGTTTTGACTACAGAGGATCAGATCAGAGACTCCTTCCACATACGAGTTGCAGTCAGAGTTGAGATGTTATTTTTGCACAGACTCGAGTTATTCTTATTGTTGCGCTGCTCCTTGAAATAATAAATAAATACGGACCATTTTGTGACTGTGACCACTGAAATACCGATGGAGCTGTACAGACTTCTGATCTAAGCCCTCGAGACAAAAACTCATAACTCGACGGATAAAAACGGAGTGGAAACACTGTTCCACGGATCGAATACGACAATTCACAGACCGTGCCAAGTTTACAGTCGTACAAGAATTGTTTATCTCTGTCTCCTCAAGGCATCTGACCATCACGGGCATCTTCTGTACATTCTGCTCATAATCACAGAGGATACTTGTTTCCTTTCTGTCTTATTTATGTCTCAAATGCCTCACTGGGAGAGAGGAATGATCTCTTGACATTGTCCAGAAGGTCTGTGTGTCACCACCTTCTTCCTAGCGTGTGATTAGATTAGCAAAAGCTGCTCTCACGATGTCTCTTGGTCTCATTAGAGATGTTGAGTTTGTCAATGTTGGCACTTGAAACAGACAGATACAGTGCAACCATTTTTTTTGGTCCAGGGAACACATAGGCCTATAGCTTAGCAAGTGAGCGTCTGCTTTCGGATCAAGGAATCTCAGTTCGAATTCCCCCATCTACTTCATTAAAGTAAGGATAAAATCGTCTGGCAAGTTAATACATTATGTGTCAATCTGTTGTTTGGAGCAATCGTATCATGCTGATGCAACCAGACCTGGTATTCTAACAGTAAAGTGCTTTGCAAACATAGTCTAAGTTACCATGCAAGTCCATATCAACATCACCTCAGGTTGGGTAAACAAAATGCTCCAGAAATCCGGGGATTAACTCTGAACCGCTGAACCATCTGCCACTAAACCTTCTGTATTAATCTCATCGCTCAAAGCATCTTGCGCACAAACCATCTGAGTACAGTTTGCACCGCTAATGAAGCAAGCATGTGTTACCCCGCCAGCAAGGTGACCCCGCCCAGCCTCCACCGTCAGAACACAAGGGCGGTGGTGCTGCAGTCTGAGGGAACACCTGGGTTGGGCTGTACTGAACACCTGTAATTCACTCTTCCTCTCTTGATTGCATTGCCACTTCAGTACAAGACACCCATAGTATATGCAAGTTCCAGCGTTATCGCAATCACACTGACTGTGCTTCAGTCAATTGGGTTCATGTCCGTGCTCATTGATGAGGTCCGACAGGCTTTTAATTGAGTAGTCTTGTAGGTAAAAAAAAAGAAGTGGCAATTAAATCCGGGATGGAATGTGAGACCAGGGAATGTGGATCAGTACTCCAACACTATCCAGGGGACGCAGGAGTTTGTCTGTGTGAATTAAATTCCCAGGCAGATCTCCAGAGGGACTGTGGTCAGAAGAATTAAAAACGTGATTGAAATATTCTGTTTTTAAACACGCGTGCACACAAAGACTCCCTTCTGAAACTGCAGAGGACCTTGTTATTCGAGACCCCTGCCTTCTCACTTAATGATAAAGTAAAATACGGGCTGGTTAATTTGATGCAGAGCGATCGTTTCAAGCAGTATAACTCTCCTTGACACGCTCGTACGTTTCTTTTTCTCTCTCCGTCAACTAGATTGCCTTTGCTGGTTGCGGCTGGCATTCTTATTAATGGGGTCTGTCCAAACAAGCAGTGGATTGATCTAACCATAATCCCATCACACCATGTGCAATCCCCCTACCGCCATGCTCAGCCCTCGCCACTGCTCTGCACGGTGTCAGGTTCTCTCTCTCTCTCGCTATTTCCCCCGCGAGCTGTTTCTCTGGTGTAGCAGTGCGATAATGGCGGATGAGAGTCGGCATATCATCATCTTGATGAATATGGAGAAGGGGCCTTGGGGGTTCGGCCAGGAGGGAGGCCGGGACAGGATGGTGACACACTTGCCTTGTCTCCAGGGACGCACCCTGTCCTCTCTCGAGGTTGACGACACAGGCATCGGAGAACTCTATTCATCCGTTTCTGTTCTCGGTTGGTTCCGTTCTGTTGTTCTCTATTTTGGGCGTTCGGGGGAAACAATGAACCAGAGTTCAGCTCGCGGAATCAGATATATCGACACTGTAGCTGCTCCAACGCAAGACAGAAGAAGAACTTCTCAAATTCAGGAGGGAAAAGAAAGCCCAGAGTACATCAAAGCGAGGGGTTGTGAATTCCGAGGCAGGGACTTTGCCGGGGCGGCAACAGAAAGGAGGTCTATTTCAGGTCTTGAGTTATGGAGGCTAATTCATCTGGGCAGAGTGGTGTGACAGGGTGAGGGATAGGGTCTTTCCGCCTCTCTCTCAGCCACTGTTATCTCCTCTTATCTCCTGGCCACTCAGCTGCTCCCCATGCCTCCTCTACACCCTGCCAGTCTCCAAAGCCTTCCCTTCATTAGCAGAGAGATCTAGCGGGTCTGGGTGACAACTGCCTCAGCTGACACAAACGAGAGGATGAGGACACGAATGCCTCCATGTCTTGAACCTGGCTAGTTCAAAGTCAAAGTCGAATCGGATTCTGTCTTTTTCCCCCTTGCGCGTCACAGGGCCCGCCCTCGTCTGTCGTGCATTATGCAACATGTCAATCGAACCAACCCTGTATTACGCTGGGCCTTTGGTCTTATTTTTAGTTTGTGCTGTGCAACGTTGGACTGTGGGATCTCACGTCCAACGGTTGCATGGTGGGTTTGGTGTGGGCTTGTCTTCCAATGAATGAAAAGGCAAAGATAAATTGCCAGATGGGTTCTCCTGTCAGGAATAACTTCACCACACCCTACCATCAGCCACACGCGGGTTCATACTGGAGCTCTGAACCGTACCATGAAACCGAGAAGCAGAGAAACTGGCTAGAGAACCCATCTGACAGAGTCAAGAGAGAAGTACAGTCTCCCATCTCCATCTGCCTCTCAACTGCGTTTTGAATTCTGTTCCTGCTCCACTTCTGTAATGTATGGGGGGCAGGAGGGAGGTGGAAAAAAGCAAAAGTGTTCAGTACGTCTAAATAATGATTGGGTTCATTGTTTATTCAGACAGCCAGCACTGAGATGCAGATAGGTTTCAGATGCAAGCAGGAGGGAAACAGCTGTCATCTTTCCTCAGATGCCTCGCCAGGCACCGGTTCAGACGTGTCACTTCCTCCCTAGTCGAAGCAACACCTTCTTCATTGATATGTCAAACACGCTAAGCAAACACGGCAACACTCGCCCCACACTGACAACTTAACAAAAAAAAAAAAACCTGTTGTAGATGATTATAATTAGACATATTTTGGAACGTTTTCTTGTGTGATCTACTATTTTGCCGGAGTGAACTGTAGCGTTTAATATTTGTTTTTGCACTGAGAGGTTTTACACATCATTACATTTTACTTTGCAGGAACATCTGACAAAGGTTTTCTGTCGCCATCCATAAACAACCGCCGCTCTCGGGGACTAAAACAACGTCAAACGACATTTGTCGACATTTCCTGGATGGTGAGATGCTTATCCAGTGAAGGGAATGTAATGAGAGCCACGACAGTTGGTGTTTTGGTTTGGTTAGTCCTTTACGAGTGAGCAAGGAGAGGGCAGTCTGTCAGGACAGCTGCTGTGGCTGCACTTATGTATTGATCTTCTTCAAGAAGCACTTAGAGACGTCTCTTAACTCTGCGATCGCATCGACTGGATGAGCTGTGTTCTTCTGAGGTGGCGTCATCCATTCATTTAGACTCGATTCAGGAATCGGTTCGTTTTTTTCTGTTAGAACAGAGAAGACTGATTGGCTGATAAGAATATTGCAGTTTCCAGTCAGTTGATTGTCCATAGAGGAGACTCGGGTCATTGTAAGGATCAAACGACGTCACTGATAAGTTATCAAAATAACACCTGCTGAAGAAGGCGAGGTATCTATAGCGACATGTTAGAAACATCAAAAAAACAAATCATTACAATTGTTGATTACTTAAAAAACATACATTGTTTCAGCTGTTCACATGTCTAGACAGGCATGTAATGCCATCCTTTTGAGAGAACAAATGACCAAGAGAGAAAATGCTATTAGCTGTTGGAGGAAAGCCACAAAGCATGGTTTGAAGTTGACACCTTACAGTAAGGTCACATTAAAGTCGTTACTATAGGTGGTGTTATGTAGATTGGAAATGTAACGTAAAGGTAATGTAAAAGTGTTGCTATGTAGCTATATAGTTGGAAACGTAACTCTTTATGTATAGTGTTTCAGTCTACTTACATGGTTGGGAATGTAGCCTTAATGGAATGTCCCAACCCTGTGGTACACCAGGAAGGAGAGCTATCCACTTATAAACAGACTATCTGCACATCCTCAGCAGATGAGACGATGAGTAAGAACATAAAGTGTTAAGCCTCACCTCCTTACCCATCCCTCTTCACCACTCCTTCCCCCTCCTCACCCCCCAACCCTCCTCACCCTCTTCACCCCCTCCTCACCCCCACCTCCCTCCCTCACCCTCCTCCTCACCCACTCCTCACCCCCCCACCTCCTCACCCTCTTCATCCCCTTCTCACCTCTCCTCACCCCCTCTTCACCTCCACCTCCCTCCCTCTCACCCTCCTCCTCACCCCCTCCCGCCACCCCCTCTCCAGGTGCTGCTGTGAAGGCAGAAACACAGCAGAGTGAATGGCTTTGGCTGACCACAGCTATGCTCTTGCCTCCTGGTTCCAGGATCTCACAGTCTTGTTTACCACATTCCTCTCCCAACCAGGACGGCTTGATTGACACCTGCGGGCCGTGAGTCACAGGTAGCCCTGGTCTCTCTCAGTCACTCACACAAAGACCTCTTCAGACAGCGGTAAGGTAATCCGACAGCCATCTATCCACTTCGATAGCTCCCTTCCCTCTCTCTTTACCCTCCTACCTCTCTCTCCCCTAAACTCTCTCTCTCTTTCTGCTCCCCCCTCTCTACCCTCCTCCTCTCTCTCTCCCACTTCCCTCCCTCTCTCTTTCTACCCTCCACGAAGACCTCACCTGGGCAGGCCTCTTACCCTGAAGCAAGAGTCAAGAAGGGGAACACACACAGGAACACACACAAGCACATAGACACACACTCATATCCATGAGTGTAGACAGACAGACAGGGAGTCAGACAGGTAGGCGCACAGACAGATAGGCATGAGCTGTGCAGCTGGTAGTCAGACAGACAGGTACAGAAACAGGAACACAGACAGGCAGACCCACCAACAGACAGATAGGGATGAACAGTGCAGCTGGTTGTCAGGCAGGCAGGCAGGCAGGCAGGCAGGCAGGCAGGCAGGCAGGCAGGCAGGCAGGCAGGCAGGCAGGCAGGCAGGCAGGCACACCCTCCAACGGACAGATATGTATGAACAGTGCAGCTGGCAGTCACACAACAGGAACACTGACAAGCAGACCTTGCCAACAGACAGACAAGAACACAGACAGGAACATATACAGACAGACAGACAGACAGACAGACAGACAGGCAGGCAGGCAGGCAGGCAGGCAGGCAGGCAGGCAGGCAGACAGACAGACAGACTGACAGGGTGCAGTAGGGACCCATCCTTCAGCATAACCCTCATCAACACCAGCCACGTAGGTGAGTTCTTGGGTCATCCATCAAAGCTGACACATTCTCCAATCTAAAGACCCATCCAACCTGAGGGAAACAGGCACACTTTCCTCCTCATCAAAGAGGCCACTGTTCCCTAATTCTTCATCATGTTGTGTATAAACACTGACTAGTTCTCTCCTTTAATTACCAGAGAAGCCTGATTTGACCTGCTGACAGTTGCTTCAATAGACCTAATTGTGAGTCATTTCAGAGCCGAAATGACTGTGTTGGCTGATGACCCGAATGTGTCCATTAGACGCAATTATAAAGTCTTCAATGGAGAAACACAATGTAACCGTGTTCTTCTGAAAACACAGGACTTAACAACGATCCCTATCCTGCTCAGGTAGAAGGTAGATGACTGCTGAAATCTATAAGACTCCATTTTCAACACTAGTCATTTAGGAAGAAATTCAACCATGAGTCACAACTCCGCATCAGGCATTATTTAAACGAGCAGTAACGCTGACCCCTTAAGGTCTCTTTAAGTTTTGCTGATAATTGAAACGCTAAGAATGAATACTCTAAGGCTTTATTTTTAGTGTGCATTATGTTAATGGATTGCAATTAACATTTATATGACGTGGCCATGATATCATCAAATTCCCTTGGTGCTAGCAGAACCCCATACTAACATTAAATGGATTCAACCACATCATGCTAGCAAACTGCCAGGCAAAGCATGCCAGGCTGGTATAATCACCCACAACCACTTGCAGGACTAGACACGACCATGCGATGCTTGCATAGCTGGAAATAAACCATACTGTGCTAGCAGAAATGCTATGTGATGCTAGCAGAATTGGATACAACTAGCATTCTAGCATAACATGCTATGCAATGTTAGCAGAATTGGATACAACTCTACCATTGTAGCATAAAAGCTACACCATGTTATCGTAACTGAGAGCACGCCATGCAAACTCGCTAGCTGCTTTTACATTCCCTGTCAGCCTCCTCAGGCCTTAGAGACAGCCTCAGTCACACATGATTAGCTCAGTTGGCAACACAAACCCATCATGACAAAGTCCATCATAACAGGTTTGATGGATGGCAGCTGCTTGCAGTGTGAGGAAACGACATCACGACGACAGAGAGCCACCATCAAAACAAGTACGATAAAACATCGTACTTGTCGTACTCGTTTTCTAGTCGCATCTCAAAAGGATGTTGATGTTCACATTTGTATTAGGGACGGCGTGTTGACCGTACAAACATAGCAGGCTCATCTTGGTAAGTGCTCGTTCAGTTTCTCTTAAACCAGGCCTCTACATGAGACATGCAGCATCACAGTTCATAAACGTTATTGCGTGAAAAAGATGTTTGAATAGAAACGTCCATCTTGGAGGAAATTCCATCTACAGGCCTATAATAAAGAAAAAATCCCATAAAGTATGTGCGGTGAGTGATGGTCTTGCATTGCTACAGGGTGAAACTGCATCATGTATTTTACAGTGCTTTCGGGGTTGTTGTAGCTGATGAATGGGACATGGGAGACACTATATACTCTGGCCTAGAGTGCCTGTAGGTCTGATCAAAGAAATACTACAGGAGGGCTACATTCCCAGGAGAACATCTCACCGTGGGTTATTCTGTCTTCACTGTGACACTGTATTCCAATTTGTTAGGAGGACATGTTTCCGAGGAATGTGCGGTGCGATAAAGCATTATATGTTTCACATGATACCCGCGAAGAGAGCACTGGGTGTTGTCTGGCTAGGTTATGCCTGAAAAATGTAATTCATAGGACATTTAAATTGAGGAGACCTTCCAGCCTCATTGAGTGATGTACTTGTGTTTATTTTCACAACATATTCCAAGGCCCACATTGATCCAAACTAGCGTAGTCAAGTCAGTTATTTTTACGTCATGACAGACACTATGCTGTATTCATAATTCCGTAGGAGCAACACGAGACTTGGTTATAATCCTGTCTGAGGCCTACAGTGATGTTTGTTACTGAGCTGAGAAATGAACCTGAGCTTTCAAACGAGCTCCTGTAAAGATGTTCTCTCTCAAACCCAAACGAGTCTTGAGGAGCCTTTAATTAGAGAGGTGATGAGGAAGCTGTGAGGCGGTTCAGATGCTGGATCCTGTCACCCGATGGGGAAATAACACCTTTACCGCAGAGCAGGCCGGAGAGGGTAACACAGGGACGGAAATGACAAAACATCTCCGGACCCAGTGGAACTCTGCATGCGCTTGCCAACATGTACAGAGAGACCCGGTTCCCGGACGCACTGAATACCCTGGTATCCTTTGCAAATGTTTTTGTCCAGATGTTATTATTAGCTCAACGGACAGACATAGCACATTTATTTTGCTTCCCACCAAGCATAGCAAATTCGATCTTATTAAGTTTGAGCCTAATGGGGCTTAAAAAAAGATGTCCAAGGGGCTTGTGCTTGAATGGGTAGCAACCTCAGGCAACTCGTTGGTAGCAGTGAATTCGATACCAGAGTAACTTCAAAAATGCTTACGTGGTTAAACTTAATGGCGTGCCTCAGGGATCTATCCTTAGCCCTGCATTTTTCCGTCCCCCCTCCCTTTCTACTGCCGTCGCGGAGGATCACGGAATGTAAGGACACAGATGAAGGGACCATTCGGTCCTGGGAGACTGGTGTAATTGGAAATAGCCAGCTTTTCCCTTGATGAATGATGGATATGGATGATGATTATCAAAGATGAATAATATGATCCGAGAATCCCTACAAAATATGCATATTTCATGTTATTGTGGATATCAAAAGTGGAAGAGCGCTATCTCAAAGTTCCTGCAATTCTCTACTTAATTAAGTACCTACTCTCACTTGGCATGCTAATTCCCAATAGCCAAACACAGATAATGGAATGTAAGCTAATCAAAAAAGATTGTGGATATGGAGATTAACAAGACAGAGCTGTGTTTTAATGTCACATCAGGCAGGGATTCAAACATTCCATATTCACCATCGCCAACTGAAATTGCTTCATAAAATATGTCTCTTTTATCTCCGATATTCTCAATGGCAACAAGATCCATTTAATCTTACAGTTAATTGCTCACATTCAGCCCTCTTAGATTGCTCCACTTCAACTGTAACAACTTTTTGATGACTCACCTAGATCGTTTCAACTGGAGACACAAGGTATAAAGATTGCAACCAAGATTTGTATGTGTCATTAAACCGCCATTAAAAACCTTTTGCCCAGTTCCCAGTTAATTAGATCATTTCTAAACTTGCAGAGCGGTATCTCCCCCCACACACAGTTCTTAGTTGCTCCTCTGCATATTATACCTAACTACATTTTAATATTTGTTTAAGTTTGATGATAGAACATGTGTGTATGAACACAAAACAAGGCATGTCAAACAGAGGACCACGTTCTCAGCCTGTCTCGTTGTATTTGGACACTTTTGGAGCAGGATCCTGTATCTTTTTGCGCACTATATTGACATGGAAGGTAAGGAAATGGTTGGGATGAGGATTAGGAAATAAGGATAAAGATATGTCTTGGGCTGGGGATAGTAAGAGGGATAGGGCTTGATTGTGATCAAGGTTTGGGAAAGAGTTAAGGTGACCTTGTGTGTCCGAAACTAACGCCACAGGGTGACGGTCCGGTTTAATCAAATACTGATGCCATAGGCTGCCATCTGTTTCCAACAGCGACGTTAAGAGCTCTTCCCAAGTAGGAATTTGTGACACCTCAGATGTCCGACTAGGCTTGACTCAGAGGACACGTGTGATAACGCCATGTCTGGTCCGTTTGTTTAATTGACATTTTCATGCCATGTCCTCCACTTCCAGCTATAGCTAGTCATCATCTGACAATGGAACTTAAGCACAAACCAATACGATTTGATCTCCATAACCAGCATGTATTGTTGCAATAAGCGTATCTGATTTTCATCAGGCGTGAAAGACTTGCGCCCCTTGCACCCTAATCTTTTAGATTGATGCCATAGCCTGAGATAGCCATACCTATAGTGTAAACAGCGAGACAAATGAGGTTGGTGTTACTAAAGCACAGATGAACCAAATCATAGTCGTATTAAACTTCAGCCTTTTCTGTGTCTATCACTGCTTTCTTGTACAGAACCATCTACTTCTGACAGTGAAGGTTAAATACACCTCCTAAGGCAGCGTATCATCTCCTTCACCTTGCGTGTAAAACTGATACAGGACTAATGAACACAACCTTACACTTCACACACAGTCGCTCCTCTCTACCCTCCTCCCTCCATGGATGTCCAAGTTCAGATCACTTTCAAAGGGATGGAAGAATGCCCCAGAAGTTAATCTGCAGCGTATATTGAAATCGGATCGTCTGTAAACGCATGTAATGTGGGCCATACGCTATCATCATTATGTGAAAGGCAGGTATTCTTCTGTGGTTTGGCTGTGCTCAGATACAGAATGTCTGGTACAACAGGGACACCTGCTGGTCGTGTACTGCAACAACATAAAAAAGGATGTCGCTTGTGCAGAAAAAAACCTCTATAAGTGATTGTTTTTATTTCTAAAGCTGACAACGAAAATATATTCTAGACAGTGTTGGCAGTAACATTCCCGTTCAACCTATCCCTGAAGTGATTCCTTAAATACTGACCGAAGCAAGTCCAGATTCCTAAAAATATGACCACAGTGGGACGGTCCTCAGTGGACCTTGCAAGCATTTACACAAATGATCTCTTATTCTCCCTTCATTGCAGCAGCTTACTGTACACCACGGTGTTCACTGATTGATATTTATATGCTGCTGTTGAGACTGACCAAGCAGCACTGGACAGGGGAGATGGAAAGTGCCGGCGTGCAGGAGAAAGGGAGGCCAGAAACAGCAGAGTCTCACATCAGACTCGGAATGAATGGGCCAACGGGAGGGTAGGGGAAACCCCTGAGTTGACTCGGACGCCAATTTAAAAGGCGCGTTCAAGAAATACAGACCCTGGATAGATCCACTGTCAGCATGGACTCCCACGGGGGTTACCGAGGGGCTTGTTAGAGTGGCGGGGATGTCGTTTCACGGGCCTGAACTTCCTCAGCGCACAGGAGCTCTTTCGCGACACGCTTCAAAAAGCCAATTAAACCGAATTTGTCTTGAACTTCAAGTGGCCCTTCTTCCCCCAACTCAAATCAATGATTCCTCTGTAACCTCCTGGCCCCCTCCCCACCAGCACCACCACCAGCACCACCACCGTCAAAACTGCTGTACCCTGGCCCTAGGCCGAGACGGAGGTGGAATAGTTATGTCGTGGCCCTTTAATTAAAGGGAATATCTATGTGCGTAATTATAAACTGCACCATGTCCTTTCTACAGCTGGGCCCTGAGTTCAGATTCCATGTTGTCAGTGGATGACAGTAAAAAGTTTAGATGAGGTACATGGATGTCTGCTCTACGTTATAGCACCCCTTCATCCTCTCATTGGCTTCGGAATTTGATCTTTACTGCTTGGCTTCAGTCTGACTGTACGATGACAGATTTTATGAGAGCACAGTACTTTACTGTACATGCAGAGTTGTGCATTTAAGACCCCCCAAAAAATGACTTCCACAAGGGTCTTAGGTAAGGAGAGGAGGGAAATGTATTTCGAAATATGACACATCTGTTTTGTAAAGTCTATAAGTGTCTTTAAATGAGGACTAGGTTCCCTTCGCCAACAACAAAGAAAGGCTGCAGAGAAGTCTGGTGTCACATGACACCAGGAAATAGAAAGTCTTGCAAATAAATACCCGAATGACTTCAGAGGCAATGCAGGTCAGCAAGAGTAGCAGACGTCAGATAGACAGAACGAAAACATCCAAACACAATAACAAGATCCTTTTCGTATTAAATGCATCCTGATAACTTCAGTCTTAGCCAGCCTAATCAGGTTAAATGGCTGTCAGGACGGAAACGCAGCGACGGAGGATAATCTACTTTGATACGCTGTCTGCAGCTGTAACATTGAAGTGAATGGGTGCGCTGGCTGTCAGTCTGAGCCGCTGTCTCCAGGCCTGCTCTGTAATTCACTTAGGATCGCTGAATGAATGTGAATCGCACCCACCTTGATGTTCCCTGCAGAGCCCAGTGCCTAATTAACGCGCAGCATATTAACCATGCGAAGCCTGCGGATGAAGATTCTTACACACGTACTTATGTTCACATCTTGTTCCCAGCAAAAGATTTGTGATTTCTTTGGGGATTTTTTCAACAGTTTTGCTCAATTATCACTGCTATTTCAGCATACATAGGCTTACATGTGTACCAATAAATCCCACTTAAATCCAGAGATAAGAGTGATGAATGCTGCAATTTCACAGTAAAAATATTGTGAGAACAAACCCACACATTTGAGAGTGCAAACTGGGTCATTTTAAACTGATTTAGTTGAACATGTATTTATTTATTTGATTTAAACAGTCATTTATTCTGTTTTGAAATCATGTTAACCGCAGGTGCTGACCTCACCAACACACTATAAACACACATGACACAAAACACGTTTTCAGTGAGAGCGGTGATCAACGTTTGGACTCTAGATGGGGCTACTTACCTGTGTTAACGTTCATTATCTTTGCAAAGGCACAATTTTAGATATTAATTTGGATGTCGACACTTCGAGATTGGAAAACATGCAATCGATTTTCTAAGCGTGTTTTTTACACAACACATGGTAAATGAAGACAATACTACTACAGTTTGTATCAAATGTGATTTGCCTTGGTGATCCAATTGACTTTATATTGCTGCCTGAAAAATTTAGACCTATGTGAATATGTATAGGTCTACCTTCAACCAACATTGTGGACATTACATTAGCACAAACACAATTATATTCAGGCACTTGTGACAGCAATCAGATTGGTAAAATGTTCAGTTCTGTAATTCCGAAGTTCCCTTTTAATCATTGGAACTTATAGCCCGACTGTTAATCGATGCAATATTACAGAGAACATAGTCGAAAGTTCTCAAAAAAGTAACGGTTCTTCAGTTACCTGTTCATGCGCTCCGGGCCTATCTTCTATATGATTGACAGTCTCTTCCGCAAGCCACGACAAGGACTGCGATTTACAATAGAGAAGGATGGCGGGAGGGCGGGCAGGAGTACCGTTATCCAATAGGATTACAGGTGGGAGGGAGTTTGCCTAACTCCAGCTTTGTTCTAACTTGCTGGGAACCTTACCATAATATGACCGGAGCTTCTGCACACTTATTCAACGGGACATTGCATTGGGTTTTTAAGCAGAGTTGTCCTGCGACTCTGTGTTATTCCTTCCCCAAAAATCTGAATTACTTTCAACTTTTGGAATAACTTTCAAGGACCGAGAGAAACAATTTTAATTTATTTATCTGTGAAAAGGTCCCGTAATAATGAGCTCTTTCGCTCACATGAATCATGAGGAGCGGCTTGCGGATGCTGCGTTTTGCCTCAGAGAAGTTGAGGTGAAACTTCACTGACAAGCACGGGACGTCCAATCATCATACGGAATTCATTCTGCGTTGAAGGAATTATAACCCAGTGAAATATTTCAAAAACTTTTTTTTTTACTCGATAGACATTTCTTTTGGAATATTCTTTTGCGCTCAATCTGTGGAAATATCCTTGACGCTCAACGTGAGTAGCGCAACTTGGAAGTACAATGCTTTAGTGATCGGTGAACTCGAAATTGATGCATTTTAGGCATGGACTTTGTTTAAAGAAGGTGAACTGGGAACTCAATCATGACGCTCACAGGTAGAGGCTTCGGCCGATTTCGTTTGATTTTATTGATGCTGTGGACTCTCTCGCAATATTCTGCATCCAGCCAAGTTCGTCAAGAGTTTCAGGTATTAGAAGAGCAACCTATTGGTACCTATGTCGGAACGATTGAGACGAAACCCAGCTTCACTTACCGCTTCAGTGAAAATCACAAACTTTTTGCAATTAACGGCACTACGGGAGCCATTTACACCTCTTCAGTAATTGACAGAGAGGTTTTACAAAGTAGCGTCATTAACGTTGTGGTTCTCTCTAGTCAGCCTACATACCCAACCGAAGTGAGAATAGTTGTACTGGACATAAATGATAATTCTCCGGTATTCCCCGACGCGTCTATTGTAGTTTCCTTCAAAGAGGATGCTAGCAGTGGCCGACAAGTGATTCTGGACACAGCCACGGATTCGGACATAGGAAGCAACGGCGTAGACCACACCACGTACAGGATAGTGAACGGGAACGAGCAGAGGAAATTCCGTTTGGATATAACGGTCAACCCTAGTGGAGAGGGAGCATTCTTGCATCTCGTTTCAACCGGAGGCTTGGACAGAGAAATCACACCCTTTTACCAACTCCTGATAGAAGTGGAGGACAAAGGAGACCCCAAAAAGTTTGGCTACTTGCAAGTTAACGTTACTATTCAAGATATAAATGACAACCCCCCTATATTCGACAACGATCAGTATCAGACAAGTGTTTTTGAGGATGCTGCAGTTGGTTCAAGTGTGCTGCAGATAACTGCATCAGACCAAGATGAGGGGGCCAATGCTGATATCAGGTACTTTTTAGATGAGGGAACTCCATTCCAAATCGACGCTAAGGCAGGTACCATCATTATAAAAGAAGGTTTAGATTATGAGAGTAAGAAGGAGTACTCTTTGACCATCCATGCTACTGACAATGGGGTTCCATCTTTATCTGGCAGGGCAGAAGCCATCATTAAACTCCTGGATGTGAACGATAATGACCCAGTTGTAAAATTCCGATACTTCCCCACCACCTCTAAATTTGCTTCCGTCGACGAGAACGCCCAGATTGGCACCGTGGTGGCTTTACTTACGGTCTCTGACTCGGACTCTCCCACTGCCAATGGAAACATCTCAGTCTCCATCTTAGGAGGCAACGAGCAGAGGCACTTTGAAGTGCACACCTCGCCCGTCCCCAATCTAAGTTTGATTAAAGTGGCCAGCGTTTTAGACCGTGAGCGTATATCCTCCTACAACTTGACCGTGTCTGTGTCAGACAATGGCAAGCCCATGTCCAGATCCTCCTTCGCTAGCCTGGTTATTTTTGTGAATGATATCAATGACCACCCGCCTATATTTCAGGAAACCCTGTACAAAGTAGATATCAGTGAAGACATTCCTAAAGGCAGCTACATTAAAGGGGTCTCTGCAACAGATGGCGACTCTGGGCAGAATGCCAACTTGCGCTACTCTCTCGTGTCTGGAAACAGTTTGGGCTGGTTTGCCATCAGTGAAAACAGTGGCCTGGTTACCAGCGCCGCTTTGCTGGATAGGGAAATCACATCTGAAATAGTACTCAATATCAGTGCCAAAGACCAGGGGCTGCAGCCTAAAATCTCCTACACCAGGCTGATAGTGAACATCACAGACGTCAACGACCAGGTTCCCACCTTCACTCAGAGCACCTATCACATTTCCCTGGTGGAGCACTCTCCAACCGGCACGGAGCTGCTGGTGCTGTCCGCCTCCGACGACGACCTCGGGGTCAACGGAACGGTCCGGTTCTCCTTCGATGCTGAGACTCCGTCCTCCGTGCAGGAGCTGTTCCGTCTGGACGCGGGTTCGGGCCGGCTGAGCACCGCCACGGAGCTGGACAGGGAGGACCAGGGCTCCTACCTCCTCTACATCAAGGCCACTGACTCAGGCCATCCCCCTCTTCACTCCACCGGGAAGGTGAACATCACCTTGAAGGACATAAATGACAACAGGCCGGTTTTCTACCCGGTGCAGTACTTTGCCAACGTGAAGGAGAACGAACCCCCTGGCTCCTTTGTGACTACGGTGTCGGCCTCTGACCCTGATCTGGGGAGGAACGGCACGGTGAAGTACATCATCTCTGCCGGGGACTCATCCAAGTTCCACATCCACAGCAACACGGGTAAAATCACCACCCTGGTGTCATTGGACCGCGAGGAGAAGACAACCCACCAGCTCCAGGTGACAGCGGCAGACGGAGGAGGCCTGCGCTCCCAAACCCAGGCCATCGTCACCATCACGGTCATCGACACCCAGGACAACCCCCCCAGATTCAGCCAGAAGGTCTACAGCTTCGTCATGTTTGAAAACGTGGGCGTCGGCACAATCATCGGAACCGTGTCGGCCACCACGGTGGACCTGAACACGAACATCACCTACCTGATCACCTCCGGGGACCAGAGGGGGCTTTTCAACGTCAACGGTGCCACGGGTGAAATCACAGCCGCCAGTCAGATCGACAGAGAAGAGCAGTCCTTCTATCAGCTGAAGGTGATAGCGCGAGGAGGCGAGGTCACAGGGGAGGCCCTCGTCAACATCACGGTGAAGGATCTCAACGACAACGCGCCCCGTTTCATCCACGCTGTGGAGCACGTCAGCGCCGTGGAGAACTGGAGCATGGGGCATCTCATCTTCCAGGCCAAGGCCTCCGACCCGGACGAGGGCACCAATGGCGTGGTGGTCTACAGCCTGAAGCAGAACCCCAAAGGCCTGTTCCACATCCAGGAGAGGCATGGACTCATCACCCTGACTGGTCCTCTGGAGGCCACTACCAGCTCCTACCAGGTGGAGGTCCTGGCGTCTGACATGGGAGTGCCTCAACGCACCTCCAGCCTCATCCTCACCATCAGCGTGTACGACGTCAACGACAACTCTCCCGTGTTCGACCAGCTCTCCTACGAGGTCGTCATCTCGGAGGCCGAGCCTGTCAACAGTCGCTTCTTCAAAGTGGAGGCCACCGACAAAGACTCGGGCCTCAACGGAGAAATCGTGTACGACATCGTGGGCGGGAACACGAGGGACGTTTTCGGCGTGTTTCCTGATGGCCAGCTGTATATAAAGACAGAGTTAGACAGAGAGACCCAGGACAGATACAACTTAGTGCTGGTTGCCACAGACAGGGCAGTGGAGCCACTAAGTGCCAGTGTCAATGTTAGCGTAATTCTAGACGACGTCAACGACAACCGGCCCCTCTTTAACAGCACTAATTACGTGTTCCGTTTCGAGGAAGAGCAGAGCAGAGGGTCACCGGTGGGCCGCGTCTTCGCCGAGGATAAGGACTTTGGCCCCAACAGCGAGGTCAGATACGCGTTTGAGACTCCGCAGTCCAACTTTGAATTAGACGCCATCACCGGGGAGCTGAGCAGCACTCTGCAGTTGGACCGTGAGGCGCTCATGAGACAGAGAGGCGCCGCGGTGTTTAGCTTTGCCGTCGTCTCCTCAGATCAGGGCCTCCCCAAGCCCCTCAGAGACCAGGCTAAAGTGCAGGTTTACATCCAAGACATCAACGACAACCCACCCAAGTTCACCAAAGACGTTTACCAGGCCTCCATCTCAGAGTCAGGCCAGAACATGACGCAGCTCCTCAGGGTGTCAGCTTCAGACGTGGACGAGAACGACAACGGCCTCGTCCAGTACCGCATCGCCGAGGGCAACGAGGAGGCTCAGTTTGCCATTGATGGCCAGTCCGGCCAGGTCACGCTGGTGGGGAAGTTGGACTATGAAGCTACCTCCACCTACTCTCTTAAAATCATCGCTGTGGACTCTGGTTCTGTCCCTCTATCGTCCTCCTGCATGCTCAGCATCAGTGTCCTGGATGAGAACGACAACTTCCCTTCCTTCCCCAAGGCGTCCGTGTCGGTGGACGTTTTGGAGAACATGAGGATAGGAGAGTTGGTTGCGTCCGTGACCGCCACTGACGCGGACTCGGGGCTGAACTCTGACATCACGTACAGCATCACAGCCACGAACAACCACGGTACCTTCAGCATCAGTCCCAACACCGGCAGCATCTTTCTGGTGAAGAAGCTGGATTATGAGACGCAGTCTCTGTACAAGCTAAACATCACCGCAAAGGACAACGGGCGACCTCCTCGATCCTCCTCCATCCCCGTGGTCATTCACGTCCGAGACTTCAACGACAACCCTCCCATCTTCGCCCCGGGGGATATTTTCAAATCCATCCCGGAGAATCTTCCCATCTCAGCCTCGGTGATGACCATCACAGCCCACGACACGGACGCAGACATCAACGGGCAGCTTGAGTACTCTATCGTCCAACAGAACCCCAGGGGGTCTCACTTCATCATCGACTCCGGCAGTGGACTCATACGCACCAGCAGGGAGATCGACAGAGAGTTCTCGAATCTCTTTGAGCTGACGGTCAAAGCCACTGACCAGGCCGTCCCAGCGGAGTTCCGTCGCTTCGCCCTGAAGAACGTCACCATTTGGGTGACGGACCAGAACGACAACGTCCCCACGTTCCTGTCTCAGAACGCTCTGGTGGCCGAGTCCAGCATCGTCATCGGATCCATCCTGACCACGGTGGTGGCCTTGGATCCAGACGAGGGTGCAAACGGCGAGGTGGAGTACGAGCTGGTGAAAGGCGACTCGGACACCTTCATCATGGACCGCTACAGTGGCGACATCCGCCTGGCCTCCCAGCTCCTCCCCTCCAGGCTGGTCTACAGCCTCACCGTGTCGGCCACCGACCACGGCACCAACAGGAAGACCTCCAGGACGGAGCTGACCATCATCCTCCAGGGCTCCGACGGCCCCGTGTTCTCCCAGCCCAAGTACATCACCATCCTGAGGGAGGGCCAGCCGGCCGGCACCAACGTCATCTCCCTGGACGCCTCCAGCCCCCGAGGGTCCGGCGCCAAGCTGGAGTTTTTCATCGTGTCAGTGCGCAGTGGAGGGAAGGCTGCAGGACGGCTGTTCACCATTGGACGCCACACCGGCGTGATCCAGACGGCTGCCGAGCTGGACCGCGAGCAAGGGTCCGACCTGTACCTGCTGGATGTGTACGCCATCGAGACGGACGCCAGCCAGCCACGCACGCAGCGTGCTGAGGTCAGTGTGGTTTTTTTCTCCCTCCCTCTCCTTCTCTCTTTCTCCTTCTCTCTCTTTCTCTCTCTCTCTTTTTCTCTCTTTTCTCTCTTTCTCTCTCTTCCTTTCTCTCTCTCTCTCTCTCTTTCTCTCTCTCTCTTTTTCTCTCTTTCTCTCTCTCCCTCTCCTCTCTCTCTCTCTTTCTCTTTCTCTCTCTCTCCCCCCTTTCTCTTGCTCTCTCTCTCTCACCTCAAGTAAACTCTCTGTCTACCTCTCTCTCTCTGCAGTACCTCAGGTAGAGAACTTTGCATCCCTCTACCTCAGGTGGATAGCTCTCTCTGTATCAGTACCTCAGAGGAATGACTCAACAGCAGGTTGTGAGGGAAGGCTGAGGCACACGTGGACATTTAACTTATGCTGAACCCATTTGGTGAGATTAAATGAAACGAGATCAAAGTCTTGACTGGGAAAGCTTCGAGTGAAAATGTCCAAGTTGCCCATGAAACAGGTCCACCCATTGCATTTGTAGATACATTAAGTAAATCCCTTTTTTAATACAATTTTTCTGAAGCTCTGTGTTATAAAAAAGAAATTACCTTGGACCAGAGTGTGTAGGGCTTGTGTTTTTGGCAAGACAACTTTATTGTTCCATTTCTCAAAAACATGCCCACCATAATATTCTCTCGGTATTTGTTGAGTTTGAGTTTTCCGCCTTAAGGAGATGGAAATGTGTGTCCTGTGTTTTCACTCTGCTGCTCCTGTTATGGTGTGGAATATTCTCGGCAGAGCCGGTGACTTAACCAAATCAAGACAGCATTTTTCTTCAACAATCGGCCATCGGCTGGTTTTGACACATCATCTATGGTGATAGGCAACATCTTTCTGTCATTAGCTCTGGTGTATGCTAGGAGTTCCCTCATGCGTTAAGTATGTCAAGGCTCACGTTTTCTTGGATGTGCCTGGAGCTGTTGTGTCAGTAGGGTGGTCCTGGAGTCCTATTTGCTCTGCCCATACCAGCTCCACACGCAGTAAGTGACCAAATAAAATTAGCTGACCCCTTAAGACCGTTTGAAAGGATTTTTGGGTCAGGCCGGAGAGGGAAAATCTCAAAGACTGAAACCTAAGCTCTCTATTGAGTTTGCATTATAGGATGCACCTCTCCAGACTTTTCCTTCAACTCTCCCTTGGGGAACGAGTTAAATTCTCTCAAGGAGAACGCTGGAACTTTAAACCCTAGTTTGAGGTAGTTAAGCATTAGTCACTCCTAGAATGAAAAACAAATGGGATTCTAAAAGATGCATTTTGGAATCCTCGTCTGGAATCTAGAATTTCACGTCAGCGTAGGTTGGACGATAAACCCGTCTATAAATGCCGTGGCATCCAGTTGCGGTGTTTGTTAAGTATTATTGTGAACATTTCTCGAAGAGGTCAAACCTTTCCTATTCAAGAACACAGGAGTCATCCGGTTCTTTTATAACGTTCCTCAGATTCAGTTTCCAACCATTGAAAATGTGAAGTAGCCTAACGCTATGGGTTGTCTCAAGGCATATCTGAATATTATAAGTATCCATTGGCACTATTTGGCATGATCTTGTTAAGTCATCTAACTTGGAGGTTTGTATGGCCAAATAGGGATATCAAGTGCTCCCTCACTTAGTCTGCTACAGAGAGGCTAATCTCTTCCATTCAAAACTCTGCAGATGACCTAATAAGAGACTTAATTCACAACACATTTCAGACGCTTTCCTTTCAGAAACCTCATTCTGCAAGTACAGCTGCATATTATACTGTACCAAGGCTGGTATCTTTGAAAGATATGAGATTACTTTCCTGTATAGTACAATCACTTTAGCAGCAAAACCACACTTAAATGTTGACATTCTTTCACTTTCTCTACCCTGTTTATTGCTGTGGGGGAAAACTACAAGCATTGTTCCTCTCGTATGTGCTGTTTGGGATGCTTTGTAAACACTCAAACAAAGAAAACTCAGCCAAGCGTGTCTTATCAATGACTGTGATCTCAAACACCAAACTTCAGTATAGCTCACTCAGGAGGGGAGGGTGGTGGTGGTGAGGGGTGGATGGTGGGTGCGGGTGCAGGGAGGGGACGAGAAGGGAGAGGGAGAGGAAGGGGTGTGGCTGGTGGGGGGCCAAGGGTGGGTCAGGGGTGGGCAGGAGGGGAGGGCCAGGAGGAGAGGGGGGGCAGGGATGGGGGGGGGGGAGTTGGGAAGTTCTCTTGATGGGGGAGAAGTGGGGTTTGGGGGGGTTGGGAAGTTCTCTTGATGGGGGAGAAGTGGGGTGTGGGGGGGTTGGTGTTCACCCTCTCACCAACACCATCTCTGCCTCCCTCTTACCTCCCCTCTCTGTCTCTCGCTAGCTCTCAGACCCACTCGCTCTTGAGCCTGCCCTGATTGTTTTCTTTCCGCCATTGTGAGAGAGAGAGAAGGACTTCTTGGAGAGGTTGTGAAGTGCTACATCACTTCTACCTCCCCTCAGCAGTATTGTTCCTGCTGGAAGTAAACACAGGGAATCTGTGCAACAGGCCTTCCTTTGTTTTGCCTTCACCAAGTGTTGCTCGGCGCGGGGCCGTGGTTCTGTGGTCTTTGTTTTCTTATTATTTTTATTTGGTCTGTGCCAGCGTGCCCCTCCACCCCTTCCCTTCCCACCCCTCTGGGCTGAGCGGTGATGTAAAACAAATATACTTTTTGAAGCCTTTGGATCCTGTGACAGCCAGGCGGAGTAAGGGTTAGCTCAGGCAGCTAGCATGTGCCGGGTCTCTGCATGTGTTCCTGGACACCACCGCAGAGGAATGCAGATGGCTAAGGGAGATACATGGTGCTTCTTAGTGTTTAGAGAAGCTGCCTTGAAGTTGATCTGTCTGTCTGTCTGTCTGTCTGTCTGTCTGTCTGTCTGTCTGTCTGTCTGTCTGTCTGTCTGTCTGCTCTTCTCCCTGTCTGTCTCATCGCCTATTTGTGAAGTCTTTTGTTACCTTGATCTCTCTCTCATTCTCTCTTTCTCTCTCTCTCTGTTTCTCTCGCTCGCTCTTGTTCTCTCTCTCTCTCTCTTTCCCACTCTCTCTCTCTGTCCCACTCTCTCACTCTCACTCTCTTTCCCACTCTCTCTCTCTGCTCCCCCCACTCTCCACTCTCACGTCTCTTTCCCACCTCTCTCTTCTCTCTGCCCACGCTCCTCTCGGCCCTCCTCATCTTCTCTCTCCTCTCTTCTCTCTCTCTCTTTCCCACTCTCTCTCTCTCTCCCTCTCTCTCTCTCTCTGTCCCACTCTCTCTCTCCCTCTCTCTCTCTTTCCCACTCTCTCTCTCTCTCTCTCTCACTCTTTCCCACTCTCTCTCTCTCTCTCTCTCTCTCTCTCTCTCTCGCTCTTTCCCACTCTCTCTCTCTGTCCCACTCTCTCTCTCTCCCTCTCTCTCTCTTTCCCACTCTCTCTTTTTCCCACTCTCTCTCTCTCTTTCTCCCTCTTACTGTTTCTCATCACTAGCGTCAAGTTAGGGTCTGCAGCAGCACTCTGGCGCTCACCTTGCCAGACGCCTCAGGAAATGTGAAGCGCATTAGAGGCAGATGGGAGGCCTGATCTTGGGGAGATAAACAGAGAGGCAGCGAGGCAAAGCGGGGATAAAACGGAGGCCGTGGCCAGGCCACGGTGAGAGGCAGGAGTTAGAGGTAGGAGTTAGAGGCAGGAGTTAGAGGCAGGAGTTAGAGGTAGGAGTTAGAGGCAGGAGTTAGAGGCAGGAGTTAGAGGCAGGGATAAACTAGAGGCAGTAATGAAACTCAGCCCAGGTAGGAGAGGCGAGGTGGTCTGGGACCCGAACACACGCTTGTTGCTGTGTGTGTGTGTGGATTTAGGGTTACCAGGGCGACCGCGCATGAGGTAATTTGGCTGGATACGCGTATCAAACGGCTATCGTCAGGGTCTTCTTCAGCCGCAAGGGGTGATTCATGTGCTGCTGTCTCTCAGTAGGTGGTCTAAGGCCAAAGCTGAAACAGTGATACCACTAGTCTCTTTCTAAGTGCTCAGCTCTTTTTATGAGAAAAACCCTGTAAAATATTATACGCTCGCACACACTGCAGAACACACAGATGCTCATGGGTATATGTGCTCATCTGCACGTACACACACCAGCACACACCAGCACACATACCCCTACACACAAACACCAACACATACACCAGCACACACACCAGCACACACACACACACCAGAACCGTATGATATTGTCCAAGATTCACACACACAAACACACACCAGTATCGTACCATGTTGTCCAAGATTCATTTCTGTAAGAGCGCGTGGCTAAGGCCAGCGTCAGGCTGCAGCTTCTGCAAGATGAGAAGGATCCTTCATATGCCTGGATCATCTCCTGTCAGTCCAGGTTGTGCTCCTTAGAACAATAAATGATGGCGCGAGGCTTTCACGCGTCGTCGACCTCAAATCCACGTTTATTTTCTCTCTGTAAATACATTTCTCTGGTTACGTGACGCTGATTGTCACGCCTCATTTGCAAGTCATTCCTCTGTGTTCAGCGCACATGGTCAGAGCACAGGGAGGGGGTCATGGAGGCCTGTGGTCGCTCCGGAGGGATTCCCTAGGCCCCCTATCCCATCCACAAGCCCCCTTTAGACCCCCCCAAGGGGCCCCCTCAGGCTCCCACGGCCCCCGAGGGCCCCTGAAAGATGAACAAACACCGGATCCCAAAAGTGCCGTGCGCTCTTGTTTTTAACGTAATCAGATTTGAAATACCGACACGGAAAAGAGTTTAGCAAGTCAGCCATATAACCTGTCTGGGTTAAGCTGTGGTCCAAACGTAGGCATTTTCAGAGCATTAAGCTCACTGTATCTCCGATGAAGAAATGATTGAATAATGTCCGAGTCTGCCCAGGCGCAGTAAAAAAAAAAAAAAAAAGAATGTTCCACTACTTAAACTTGGTGAAGGGAGGGAAGAATCTGGAGAGAGAAAGAGAGAGGGGCGGATTAGGTTGATTTTGGCACATTGGTGCTGCAGCAATAATGGATTCCAGCTACATAACGATTTGTTCTAACACGTGACTTCTATATTTTCACTTTAATTTTAATTAGCATGCAGCTCGGATGCATGTGCACCAACCAACAATTCCGCCCCCCTCCCACACACACACACACACACACCACACACACACACATATACACACACACACACACATACACACACACACACACACACATACACACACACTAATTCACGCACAAA
This sequence comes from Plecoglossus altivelis, assembly GCA_036571765.1. Taxonomy (NCBI): domain Eukaryota; kingdom Metazoa; phylum Chordata; class Actinopteri; order Osmeriformes; family Plecoglossidae; genus Plecoglossus; species Plecoglossus altivelis. Next base: position 3,576,067 of record BROE01000006.1, on the reverse strand, counting down.
CAGGCACAAAGTTCCTTAATGTATTCCGCTCCCTCTAGGCTTCTATTGTTTTGGATGTGAGCTTCTCTGCCTCTGGCCCATCCGTGTTTCATGCGGCAAGAAAGGCAGAGTTGCACTTTCTGAGCTCTTGTTTTCTCTCACTCTGTCATCAGCACCTCCACAGTGACCTTAGGAATGGTCACCTGCCTGGGTCCAGCCCTGCCTTACCCCTCAGGGACGGAAAACTAGGCCGGGGGGTGGGGGGGGAGTGTGTGTGTTTGTGTGTGTGTGTGTGTGTTTGTGTGTGTGTGTGTGTGTGGTTTCTGCAGTGCAACTCACTCATTGACTCATGCACACTCTCTCACACGCATACCGACTCACTCTCACACACTCACTGCATTCACATACACACCCACCCACACTCACTCACGCACACACTCTGCACTCGCACACACACCTCGTCCCCCCCCCTGCCTGCGGTCAGACATGCGACCCCAGGCAGGAAGGGGTATCTCCCGCAGGCGGACAGATAATTTAGGAGCGGCAGGAGAGATGGAGGGAAGGAGGGAGGGAGTGGAGGAAGGGGTGAAGAGGGGGAGAGGGGGAGGGGCGGAGGCATGAAGAGGGGGAGAGAAAGGGAGAGGGGGAGGGGTGAAGGGGGGGAGAGAGGGAGTGGGGGAGGGAGGGGTGAACAGGGGAAGAGAGGGAGTGAGGGAAAAAGCGGAGAAGAGGGAGAGAGGGGGAGGGTTGAGATTGGAGTCGTACACGAAGCAGGGCTGGAGTAGAGCTTTGGTGTCCGAGACAGGAGACAAGAAGAGATAAACTGGCACCAGAGAGATAGAAGGTTCATGCTGTTGCTATCATCCCTTTTATTTTATAAGTTTTCTGTCTAGGCTGAAGGATGGCAGGCTTGTCTCTCCCGAACGGAGCTTTCTGTACGCCATCTAACCTGCCTGCTCCAGGTGACGTGCTGGAGGCGAGGTGTGAAAATAAACTACAGTTCAACCCATTTCTACTAGTCTGGCAGGTGTTTATTTTCACCTCAGAATAGAGTGTGGAGTGCTATGACAGTTTTAATTTCATAATATACGTAGAGTGTTTAGCAGCTTCTGTAGTATGTTGCCTTGTGCCTCAGGCTTTATGCTTACACTGTTATCGTGTTTGTATGGATGAAGACGGAGCTGAAAGTGACGCACACAAACTGACAAAACACTTTCCCAAACCCAGATTATATTATTTTAACGGGCGCGTGATGACGAAAGTCGGTCTGTGCCGAAGAGCAGTTACACAAACTGCATGCGGACATTTGTTTGACTTTGGACGGGCAACAAACAACAAGTGTTTCCAACTACAGTTTGTTTACTTGCGTTACAACAACTGACATCTCCAGTCAGACAAAGAAATGCAACAACAAAAAAAAAAGCTTTGTCTCTTAAAGAGCCATTCTGGTGAGCTGTTTCCCCCTCTCCTCCCCCCTCCTCCCCCCCATCTCTCCCCCCCTTTCATAGGCCTGTTTAATTGGAAACATCTGGCCGAGGTTTTTCGGGCTAGAGATGTGCAGGGCGGACAACGTGACCCAGTCTCTGGCTGGTAGGGGTACCTGAACACCTCTGGCTGTGCTCACGCTCAACACAGGCAGCCTGTGCTCACGCTCAATGCAGACAGCCTGTGCAGCAGCAGCGGAGAACGTAGAACAGTTCTGCAAAAGCTCCAGGGAGACCTTTCGGTTTGGGCTTCAATGTGTCGACGCTTTTGCTGTTTTTTACAAGCAGGTTTTTTCGTCTTCTTTTGGTCTCTGGTTTGGTCTTTTCTCTGCGTTTCAGTGCTAGTCAGCTAGCTGCTAGCTAGCGTGAGCAGCTGCTTTGTTTCTGGATATTTAGTTGTAATTCGGTTCATTCCTGTGTTGAAAGTTGTCGTACTTGCTTTTTCTCCCTGAGGAGCTGTGTGTGTGTGTGTGTGTGTGTGTGTGTGTCTGTGTCTGTGTGTGTGTGAAGAATGAGTAAGTTACTGTGTGCGTGTGTGAGTGTGTGTGCATGTGCTCTTGCGTGCGTCTGTGCGTGGGTCTGTGCATGCGTGCTGGCGTGTCCATGCTTATGTGTGTGGAGAGGGCCCTACAAGGCCTGTGAATGACAGGACAAGCATGCTCTCCACATGTGCTCTTTGTGTGTACGTGTGTGTGTGTGCGTGTGTGCATGTATATGAGTATGTATGCATGTGTGACCAGTCTGAGATCCAGCTTGCAATGATGTGGTTATTACATCCCATCATGCTTCACTGTAGGCCAGGCTACACACCAGCCCTGTGGGCTTTATCTGGCTCTGATTGGGTGACACTGGAGGAGCCCAGCTCTGATTGGTTGCTTTTGGATGCCTGCTTTGTTACTCAGGGAGACCCAGCCCTGATTGGTTACCCACAAAGGACATACTTAAAGTGGCTCCTTTATTGAATAAATTCACTCTCAATGTGCCTTCAAACATACTCCACCTGAATAAATACCGGTCCAAAGTAGCCTACCACAGTTATTTAACCAAGTAATGTAAAATATCATACATGTCACTGTGTGTTTTTATGTTTGACAGATGGGAGCGAGTGATGATAATTGAGTGTAAATATCTCGAAGGATCAAATGACAGAGGTGTTGAAGAGTAACTTACGCCACAGTGTACCAACTCTCCTTAGCTACTAGATGATATTTCATCCTCATATTATTCATTTTGAGCTGTCTGGCTCTGAGTGGACCAAGTCTACCTGTAAGAGTGAATGAACATCAGACTTGGATTTGTCTTTGAAACCTGATCTTTATGAAGGCAGGACAGACAGACTCCGGGCTCCCAGTTGGCCTCTGTCCTGCCAGGTTAGGCTCGGTGGATTGGTGTTATTGGGTCATATGGACTCCATCATGGAGCCTCTGTTGCATTCTTCCAACTGTCACATGCCCCTTCCTCACCTGGCTTTGACGTTCCACGGCAGCTCTGCTGACGCTTGGAGGAGAGATGCCTCGTGAGACTGGGTTGGTGCTGCATTCACTGCCTGCGTTGGCCTCCTCTCTGGACTGCTCTGCCTCCCCTCTCAGCTGTGCTGAGTCAAGATGGAAGGAGCTTTACCTTTGTGGAGGGGGCGGGGGGGGGCGCTTGGTAAAAATGACGTTTGTGAATCATGAACGGCATGGAAGTGGACAAGGTTAGTCATGACTCGGTGCTCATTTGAATTTGAGGAAGCTCATCAGCCCTTCATCAGCGGCGAGCTCCACTTCTGTACTGGTATTTACGAGGCCAGCGATGACTGAATTATGCTAAGATGATGCTAATAAATACCCCGATGTGTAACAAGCACCCTTGTTCAAACAAGCCTTTTTCCCCCTCATTAAGCATGGTCGTCACCCCAGAAGTCATTCATATCATTAGGACCCAAACACTCTCTCCCTTCATTATTCCACCTTGTTTACGCTGTTGTTTTCCCCCTACTCTGCATACATCACTTCCAAGTTCCACTTTTCTTATTTTTCACTCCAAAATCAGCTCCTTGTCCCCTGGTGATTCATGGGGGAGGGGGGGTATGATTAGGAGCGGTGTGGAAGATCACACACGTTTTAATCCCTCACACTGGTGGTAATTCACCCCCCTTCCTTTCTCTCTTTCTTTTTCTCTTTCTCCCGCTATCGTTTTCTCACTACAACTATTTATGTCCAACTCTCTCTTTCTCTCTCTCCATGTTCTGTCTCTCCCTCCCTCTCCCTCTATTTCTCTCTGCCTCTGTGTCCATGATCTCTCTCTCCCTCTCTCTTTTTCTCTCCTTGTTTTCTCCCCCTCTCTCTTCCAGATTACTCCCTCCCTCCCTCCCTCCCTACTAGCTTCATTCTTTCCGATCACAAGACCTCCATCTTCGTTGAATGGAAGCTCTCTCCATCTGTGGGATTTGCTTCAGATGGATGCACGGATGGATGAATGGATGGATGGGTGGATGAATGAATGAGTGTGTGGGGTTTAGGGACAGAGACCAGACTGGAGGTGTTCTCTCTCTAGGTCTCTATTGAGAGGAGATTAAACGCTGGTCACATTGGCAGACACCATGCTGGACTCCCAACGGTCTTTTCAGTCCTCAGTATTGTCAAGCAGGGATTATTGTTAGGGTTGTTATGCTATTAAACGCTGTAATGGCTGCAATTTTCTGCTTTCAGATACAGAGATTTTGGGGCGCGGAAACGGCGGCGTTGCATGTTATTTGTCGGTGACAATCAGGAGATGAATGATGTCAGAATATTGTCTCATGTTGTTCAGCTTGCGTCCCTGTGGGGCGCGCCTGTTAAGTTGAGACGATCTGGAAAAGTTACACGTTTTAGCGTTTCTGAATGATGTCAGTGGATTATACGGACGATCAGTGCAGTCTTTATTTTTTACACAATTCCGTTTTCATAAAGGGTTTTTGTAGAGTTATGGAGAAGTATTAGAACCATTTTATTCCTTGAGAAAGTTTCAGATTGAAGTCAGATTCTTGCGAAATTCCTGACTTCTTTCAAGGTCTTCATTTTTTCTCAAACCAAGCAACAAGGCTCCTTGTTATTAAACTGTCAACAAGGCTTTTCAAAGTAATGCTCTTAACAGGTCATTAAGCTTTTTGAACGTTTTTCTGTAAGTTTGCCCAAACACTAAAACCTTATGTCTCTTCCTTCTGATTAGTGACACTTTAATAAAGTCGTTTCAAGTTCAGTGGACTGAATTTTCCACCTTTTCTACTGTTTCTATGGCCACGGGGAAACGACCGCCATTCAAGTCTGTATGCTATCTTTTAAATGCAAATCCTTTAAAAGTAACTGTGTAATTCTATGTATTGGGACTCTCCCGACTTGGCTGCAAGAGAAAGTGTTTTTTTTTTATAAGGCAACCGTGGCTGTTATTCTCTCTGTCGTCTTGATCTGTCAGCAGTTGACTGAACCAGCTCTTAAAGTGTGACTAAAGGTTGGCAAAATCAGGCTTTTTTTCGCCTCGTCCTCCTCTGTCAACGCGTCGCTTCTCTGGACGAGCCAAGGTGGACAAAAGCTGTCTTCTCTTCCACTTGATTGGGTCATAAGGCTGAAGTTAATGTTTGGTTGAAAATTTCCTTAACATTCCCCCTACATTTTGTTTCTCCTCCTCTTGGGGAAGCCAGGAGACGACTATGTCGAATCGGCCACAATCAAATCATTTACGGTGAGCTCACAGAGAAGGAATTAATGCATTTTATATTAGGCACTGAGATGAACAACCCCCCCTCTCCACTTTCTCTCGTACTCTCTCTCCCCCTCTCTCTTCCTTTTACTCTCTCTCTCTCCCCTCTCTCTTCCTCCTACTCTCCCCGTCTCTCTCCCCCTCTCTCTTCCTCTTTCTCTCTCTCCCCCTCTCTCTTCCCTTCTCTCTCTCCCTATCACTCTCTTCCCTCTCCCTGTTCCCCTCTCTCTCTCCTCCTTTCTCTCTCTCTCCCTCTCTCTCTCACTCTCCCTCCATCTCTCTCTCCCCTTTCTCTCTTCCCCTCTCCCCCTCTCTCCCTCTCTGTCTCTCTCCCCTCTCTCTCTCTCCCCCTCTTTCTCCCCCTCCTCTCCCCCCCCCTCTCCCTCGCTCCTGCTTTCGTCGACATGATGGCTGTCACCCACTTCAGAAGCGGAGGGAAGCAGGTCGTTGACTTGATTTTCATGGGAAGGCAGATTTGTCCATTCAGGGTGTGATAGGTCCAGTATTGACAGCCAGGGCCGAGGGGAGGGGAGCGGGCCGCCTTCATTGTAGCACGCTTTGCTGAGGAAAAACAAGAGGCGGCCAGGGAGACAAAGGCCTGAATGGGAACAGTAGCCCCTGTGTGTCCCTGTCTGCCCGCCGCTGATGCTGGAGGCTCGCGTCTCACAGTGGAGCTTCAAGTGCTGCTCTGCCACCCCTCCTTCACACACACTCACAACACACACACAACAAGTATACACACAGAGACAGTACACACACTCCACACAAGCACAACACGCACGCCCACACACAAGCAGTATAGACACACACTCCACACACACTCACACTCCACATACTCATGCTCCAAACACCCACGCTCCACACACCCACACTCCACACACACTCACACTCCACACACACACACTCCACACACACACACACACACACTCCACACACCCCCACTCCACACACAGTCCCCTTCCTTTTCTCTCTCCTCCTCCACTCCGTCAAGTGGCAGCAGAGGTGTCGCCGCTCTTTTCTCCCACTCCCCGGGTCAGAGGTCGTGTTTGTCATCCTCGTTTTACAGGCCGGTTGAAGATCCCACGCGCTCCCCTCCTCTGCTCAGGGCTCAGAGTCTCTGGGGCCCTCAGGGGCCCGAACGCCGTTCTGGCAGGGCTTCTCAGTTGCTTATCTAGAGAGCAGCGTCTGCAGTGCAGGAGTCTGGGTTAAAAGACTGTGAGGTCACAGTTATCGAGAACAGCGTTTGAAGTGTGTGTTGGCTCTGGTCTGCCCTGATAAACACGAGCGATGCCATTGGGCAAGGCTCCAGGAAGTAGCAACGATGGGATATCATCAAGACAACAGTTTGACGTCTCCATAACATCAGCGCACGCTTCTGAATAAGTACCATCCCGTAATACGATGACGTGTTTTTCTCAGTACGTATTATTTTTAATAATAATTTAATCTAATCGCAGACGGTTTCATCCAAAGACACGTCAGGGGGAAGGGGGGAGTTAGTGGAGGTTTTGAACTTCCAACGTCTTTATTGAAACGTGCTACCACCGAGCTACATCCATACCCTGAGGCAGGACAGTCGCTGTCATTTAACTTGGTTTGTTTTAGGATAACCACCAGAGTTCGTGAAGTGTGGCTCACCTCATTTATATTCCTCTCCTATAATCTCCTCATTCATCAGATAGATCTGTATTCTGGTAAAACAAGGATTAGGAGCGTAGACACTTAACAGTGAGATGAGATTAGCACAAGTGACGGGATGAGCAGGTCTTGCGTTCCTGCTGCAGGGGGGTTCAGACGCAAGGGTTAACTCTGTGTTTTTTAGAGGAGGAAAAAGGAGCTCGACTGTGTCTTATGAACTCTGACCCTCTGTGACTCAGCTTCCGACCTCTCTTAGCCCTCTTTGACCTTTGACCCAGGAAGCTGTCCACCCACTTGACAGCCAATCGACACGGCTTCCAAGGGAGGGGCCGTGTTCTTTCCGCTGCCCAGAGGGGGGTCAGACCCAGCCTGGACTCAGAGCCTGTCTTTGTGGAAGTTAGAGACGTTTCCGAGGGGAATGGAAGTGTTTTGGGGGGTGGTGGTGATGGTGGTGGTGTGTGTGTGTGTGTGGGGGGGGGGGGCTTAGAGGGTTCTTTAACACACGTGGTTTCAAGACTTCTCATCTAACGTCGTGGCCCAACGACATCTCTGACTGGAGACACCCCCTCACCCCCCCCACCCCACCCCTCATGTAAGATGAACATTTCTTTTGAGTGGTGGGATTACCGAAAGTGTTCTGGGCCCTCCAACGCCTCCCCCTCCTCCGCCATCAACCCAACCCCCCCCTCGTCCCAAATCTGTCCATTGATGTATCAGGGCTATTGCATTCATATGGGGATATGGTTTTTCAATTTTGGTCGTGAGCTCTTTATCATATATTACTGTATCAGGGAGTGCTTTCCTCTTGGTATGTGGGGATTGAGCGGGCCGGTCATGTGCTAAAGTGATTAAGAAGTTGGTGCTGACCTGAGGGTAAACCCTCCTAAAGGGGGAGAAGAAGAAAAAACACAAAAGCAGAATGAATTTGGGAGTGGAGAGAGAACCGCTCAAATAGGTCAGATCAAAGACAAGTTTCCCAGCGAGCCGAGCTGAATGATGTCTACCTGCCTCTGTCTACCTGCCTCCGTCTACCTACCTCCGTCTACCCGCCTCCGTCTACCCGCCTCTGTCTACCTGTCTCTGTCTACCTGCCTCCATCTACCTGCCTCCGTCTACCTACCTCCGTCTACCCGCCTCCGTCTACCCGCCTCTGTCTTCTAAAAATCTATCGAGTAAATAATCTAAATAAAGAGAAAGATCTAATATAAACACTAAAACATAATAGAAAAT
>BROE01000006.1:3555267-3568006 GCA_036571765.1 Plecoglossus altivelis | reverse complement strand
TGGAGATGGAGGGAGATGGAGATGGAGGGGGATGGAGATGGAGGGGATGGAGAGGGAAGGAGAAGGAGATGGAGGGGGATGGAGAGGCAGGGGGATGGAGAGGGATGGAGGGGGCAGGGGGAGCCTTCAAAGGAAGCCATGCCATTCTGTTCCATCATAAATTACCACCATGACTAAGATGAAACAATAGTGCCCCGAATAAGAAAGGCAGAAATAGAGAGAGAGAGACAGAGAGAGGGGGTAAAGAGAGAGAGAGGGTAAGAGAGTGAGAGACAAAGAGAGAATAAGAGAGTGAGAGCCAGAGAGAGGGGGTAAAAGAGTGAGAGACAGAGAGATAGGTTAAGAGAGTGAGACACAGAGAGAGAGGGTAAAAGAGTGAGAGACAGAGAGGGTAAGAGAGTGAGAGACATAGAGAGAGGGTAAGAGAGTGAGAGACATAGAGAGAGGGTAAGAGAGAGAGGGGGGGTAAAGATAGAGAGGGAGAGACAGAATGAGAGAGAAACAAAGAATTAAGGACAATTAGGGAAAGTGAGAGAAAGAGAGAGAGGGGGGTAGAGAGAGGAGGGGGTAAAGAGAGAGGGGGTAAAAAGAGAGAAGGGGGTAAGAGAGTGAGGGGGGCGGGGGTGAAGAGAGAGAAGTGGTAAAAGAGAGAGGGGGGTAAAGAGAGTGAAAGGCTAAAGAGGAGTCCAGTCATGTAGGGGACACACATCTGTGTACCCAGCAGCAGTTGAAATTCTCGCTTTTTTCTTTTCAGTTTTTCCATTCGATTTTCGTCCTAACTGCAGGGCGGTGCTGGGTGCTGTTTTCTAGAGGGCGGAGGGAGGGAGGACGAAGGGAGGGGGAGGGAGAGGAGGGAGGGGGAGGGAAGGTTTCTTCGTCTTTTTGACAGTTAATGGAGTGCTGCTGTCCTTCCTGGCAACCAACTGGCATTAAAAATCACTGACCCTTTTTGATGGTTAACTTGTCCCAGCTGAGGGAAGCCAGCTTCTGCAATCAGATGTAATGGTATACTGCTTTTCATTTGGAAAAACTGTGTGAAAAACTTCTTCCTTTCAGCTGAAATTGCTGTTGTCAGGGCTGAATTGGAAACTTCCTTTGTCGCTAGATTGGTACTGTATAACATCACCATTACTCTGTCTAAAACACTACTGATCCTAAACCCAGAAGCAGGATAGTGGGGAAGATGACCTGACGACATCTTCACCTCTTGCCCTGTAAATCAATAAGCAGGGAGGGGGAAAAAAGAAAGAAAAAAAACAACAGAAAAATATGTAAAAGTCGAGTTATGAAGTGGCTCGTCTTCCTTTGTTAAAGTCGGCGTTTGTCCAGCTTCTCGTCTCGCTGTGGACAAAAGGCGTGCCAGCTTCCAGGCATCAGGGTCGCTTCCAGGTCTTTCCGCTTGGTTGACGGAGGGGAACGTTTTTCCAATACGTCTTTGTATGTTAAAATCATCAACCGAGGTAGAAACTCCGAGAGAGAGAGAGAGAGTGAGGTAGTTTAGAAGCTGGATCATCCTAACGCTCCTTCATTTACTCAGTTAGGAGAAACCGGATCCTTCCAGGAACTTGTTTAATAATCAGATGAAGAATCGGCTGGTTGAAACCATCCTTTGGACGTTCGTCACGACACACTTAGCTCCTAGTAATGGAAACGAGGTTTACTCTGGGCAGAATGTATTCGTTCATGGACAAGGGGTTCCATTTTTATTCTGTGTACATTTCAGGATAAACAGTACTTTTGTTTCTTCTCCCACTCATGTTTTGCTTGCTCGGCGATGACCCGTCTCAAACACATTTGCGGGTTGGTTCATTTGTCTGCCTGCTCAACAGATAGACTTATCGGACTTTTGTTTGTCCAGGGCTTTTACGGTTTTTGGCCGTCTTACAAAAACGTGTGCGGTGAACATCATCTCAGCTAAACACCCCAATCCCCAGAACATACACTTTGTCTACACAGTGTGAGAAAGGGAGGAGACAGAGATGGGAGAGTGTGCGTGTTGCGTGTATGTGTGTGTGTGTGTGTGTGTGTAAAGAGGGAGGGCCGGGGCCCGGGGCCCTGTAAAGGAGATGAGAAAGCCCCCAGTGACTCGGAGCCTCAGCTTTAGAGAATCTCAATAGCCTTCGGATCCGAGCGATAGTGACCCTGCCCTGGTGGTCCCTCCCTGCCCGCCCCTCAGAACCATATCTGTAATTAAGGGATTGGACAAACTCCCAGAGCCCCCAAACACACTCCTAAAGCCCCCAAAATTGTCCCCAGGCTCCCAGTTGCCCCCGGACAGCCCCCTCTGCCCTCTCCTCGCCTCAAGCAGAGATTCAGCCTCAGGTTGACGTGGGAACCCTATAGTTACACTCCCTCTACCCGGCATCTCTCTCCCCCGGTCTAGATAGTGGCGTGTAGATAACGCCGCTTCACGCTTTGCCTCCCCCTGTCTCAGTCCCGTTCACTCACCTGCTGCACAGATCTGAGGTCTTATACATTCACACGTGGAGGTATGGGAAGAGAGATTCCCAAGGGGTGGGAGGAGATACCAGCAACACCTCCCAGTTTCAACAGCGTTTTTCAGAGCGATGGTGAACTCCCCTTTCGAGGGGTGGGTTGAGGTGGGGTCGTGTTGTGTGTGAGTGGGGGGGTGGGCGCTGTGTGGGGTAGCTCGAGGAATTCTGAGCAACATTCCTTCAGGTGGTTATTTGCGCGATTTTGATCTAGGAAATGCCAGAGAAATTGTCGCGGGAGCTAATCCAAGCTAGCCTGATGGTTGAGCCACGCAGGGTCTGTGCTGCGCGTAGGGATGTGCTGCAGTGCAACTTAGCGCGGCTGGCATTCGCTGTCCAGGGTAACCAGTGCAAGTCCTTTGGGAGCAAGGGCTTGATCCAGTGCGTTGTCACGCTGGCTAAGTGGTCTTGGTAGGTTGGCGCGCATTGATGTTACCCTTGGACCAGTTGTAGTACCGACTCGCATGTCTCAGGTAATGTTTCTTCCACTGCGTCAAGTGTAATTGACTGCAATTGTTTAAAAAAAAACACACACACACACACAAAAACACAAAAAAGCAATTAATTTAGAATTTTTGAATGCTTACGCACAGACAACCCATTCAGACGGAGACTCTAACACACCCCACCCTCTTCCATCTCTCTCAACTCTTCTCTACCCTCCCACTCCAGACCCCGACCCCCCGGTCATCTCAAGTTATGGATGAGCATACTGATTCAGCAGACAAGTCCCACCACCTCTAATAGGAAACAGAGACTCCCTCACCTCCCTCCCTCATCACCTCCCTCCTTCCCCCACCTCCCTTCCTCCCCCTTCCCCCACCTCCCTCCTTCCCTCACCTCCCTCCTTCCCTCACCATCCGTCCCTCCCTCCTTCCCTCACCTCCCTCCTTCATCACCTCCCTCCCTCGTCACCTTCCTCCTTCCCCCACCTCCCTCCTTCATCACCTCCCTCCCTCGTCACCTCCCTCCCCCGTCTCCCTCACCATCCCTCCCCTCCCCATCTCCCCCCTCTAGGGGTGGGCCACGATTGGGGGTGGCGGTGAGGGGGCGGCGGGGGTTAGCAGCCAGCGATGGCTAATAAAGGCTGAACCTCTGAAAGGCAAGGTTGTGCTTCCTGTGGCAGTGTTTGCAGCGAGGCCCCGAGGGGCCACGGCTGGGCGGCCCGGGGGGTTGTCAGTTACTGATGGTGGCTGTTGTTGCTTCCAGTGTGAAGGGGCTCTGGAGAAGAACACCACAATCCAGCTTGTTAAATAGCATGAATTAATGAAGTGGCAGAGCTGGGAACTTCCTACCCTCCGAGCCGCCGCGAGAAAGATCCACTTCCTTAGCATTTCTATGGGCCCCCAACCTCTTTTCATCCTATCGGACTTTCTTTTTTTTCCTTCTTCTTTTTTTCTTCTTCAATCGCTGGCCCTCTCACCTCCCCCTCAAAACCTTTTTTTTTTTTTGTTAAGTCCTTTAATCCTCAGGATTTATGCTGGGTTGAAAACGACCGCTGATAAGCCGTCTCAATAAGCGAAACATGAAATGTTGCGTATTCTTCGCATTCGGCGGAGATGTATGCTAATGCTAATGCTAATGCTAATGCGAATAGTGGTCATGGCTGACGGCATGGAAGACTGAGGTGAAAGAATGTGCAGATGTGAATGTGTCTTCAGATGCGAGTCTGCGTTTCGTGTCATTTGAAATACCCCCTCCACGATAATTCGGAGAAAACTTTTTTAACCATGAGTGTTTACGCTCCAAACTTTTTATCTCCTGCCAGTTGCTGTTTCATGGTATTCTTTTTCCGCACAGTCGCACGCAGTTCAGTTGGTAGTCAGGGCAACTGCAAAACTGCGTATCCATGACTCTCAGTGATACAGTACATTTGAAGGAGGAGGGGGGGGGGGCTGTTGTGTGGTGGCGAGGGCCGAAACTAAAATGACCCCTCCTCAGAAAACAGGCAGGGATTTCCCATGGTGAGCCGCTCTCTGGTTTTACGGCCATCTTGCCTTCCTCATTTACTTTATTTATGAAAGTCCTTCCATTTTAGTTGCTGCTTTACTAGTTTAATGTTTCTCATGAGGTCAGGGCTTCTGGACACCTGATTTACAGACAGACAAAGACACAGTAACACTTTAACAGAACTGTAAACTGGGCCAGTGGTTCTGATGGATTGACTCTGCAGTACACTGCAGCCAGTGTGAAGCTTGACAGGGCAGATTTAAAGCAGCCATCAATACTCGTACTTGAAACCATGTTTATCAATCCCTGAATGGAAAAACTTACAAGGAAAAGAACGAGCAAGCAAATAGGCCTGTGTGTGTGATACAGTGTGTAGGTGTGTTGTGTATGTGATGCAGTGTGTAGGCCTGTGTGTGTGGTACAGTGTGTAGGTGTGTTGTGTGTGTGAAACAGTGTGTAGGTGTGTTGTGTGTGATACAGTGTGTAGGTGTGTTGTGTTTGATACAGTGTGTAGGTGTGTTGTGTGTGTGCTACAGTTTGTAAGTGTGTTGTGTGTGTGATACAGTGTATATGTGTGTGATACAGTGTGTAGGTGTGTTGTGTATGTGATGCAGTGTGTAGATGTGTTTGATACAGTGTGTAGGTGTGTTGTGTATGTTATGTAGTGTGTAGGTGTGTTTGATACAGTGTGTAGGTGTGTTGTGTATGTTATGTAGTGTGTAGGTGTGTTTGATACAGTGTGTAGGTGTATGTGATACAGTGTGTAGGTGTGTGTGATACAGTGTGTAGGTGTGTGTGATACAGTGTGTAGGTGTGTTTGATACAGTGTGTAGGTGTGTTGTGTATGTGATGTAGTGTGTAGGTGTGTGTGATACAGTGTGTATTGTATTGCTGGTAATATGAAATCCAAGAAGATACTTGAGTTCATGTCAAAGCAAAGAAAGGTGAAGATCTTAAATCTACAGTTTAAACATGTCATCATTCTCATTTGATCCACAAACAAATTTACGTTTATTTTTGATCAACTTAAGCCTAAACAACTGAAACTATAAAGTCATCTATCATCAAATAGTGTTATAAAAAGCAGCCCAGATGAAAACAGACACCTGTTGTCTTCGGTAAACAAAAAAGAATATATTACATCAGTACCCTTTCATATGCAACTCTATGTTTAACCCCATAGTTTTCAACTGTATTAATAGTCGACAAATCTTTTTTCGTCCGTTATTTCTGGAGATGGATCTGTCTATATCTGGGCTGTCGCGCCCTGCAGCCCTATAGAGTAGCGAAGCAGAGAATTGCGGTGCAGATAACGCCGTTCTCTTTGAGGAACGTTTGGTCGCCCGCCAGCCTCTAATGGGAACGTGTTTATCCTCCTGGTTTATCTGCCTTTTCGGACCCGCCGAGGGCCCTCCAACGCACAAAGGCTGGAATGCACCGCTTGTAAAGCACGATACCGTGCCACGGAGAGAAAGAAATGCAATTTAGAAAAAAGGGGGAATAAGTAAGGAATAATGGGAGAGAAAGGAGGAACAACACTACAAACTGCCGCCTTGGAGACTCGAGGTTTCGATGGTATCTGTCGTACGGACCCGACACACGCACAGCAGGTCCACGCTGCCGCGGCGCTGCCGAGAGAGAGACGCCCGCTCCGTGTTTGGACGCCGAAACCACCCGGGGCATTTTTACAGACGCCGATTCAGACCGGCGATAGGCAGGTCTCCTTCGCGAACTCGCTTGTCCGAGGGGTGCGTGTTGCCGTGGCGGCCTGGCGACTCCTGTGGGCTGGGTAACTGATCCAGACGTTTCAGCGTCTGGCTGCGGTAATTTTCGAGGCACGCAGTAAACGCGGTTATCAAGCGGCGAGCGGTTGTGTTTGGATGCGGTCCATGATGTGTTACACGGTTTCTTCATTAAATGTTATTTCAAGCCTGTTAGCTTGTAAACCAGGCCCCACTCTGCAGCTCAATGGCGCTCATCTCTCACGTGACTCTATATATAACCACACAACCGGCTGAAAACACACACAGTCACGGTCTGCTTGACAACACCGTGCGGCTCTATAGATCGAACGGTTCGCTGTACATCAGAGCGGCCACGACCAGTTCCTCGCCCACATCATCGGGGCAGACTGACACAATGACCGAGCCACGGAGTCTTAGCTCGGACAAAGCGCTGGGAAGTGACCAGCGTCGAGCCTGATGTAAACCCCTTTCTTCCTCGTCTGGCCCGTGAAACGAGAGCCGGCTCATGATCTCCTCTGTCTTTGACGGCTCCCCACGGACTCTGTCTGACTGACGCCCCGCGCCTCACAAAGCCGGGAGGAACCGCAGGTAGAGATGCTTCGCTGCCCCTCAAAGCCCCTTCAAGCTGGGCTTTTAAACCAGGGAGGCTTCTCTGGGTCTCTTTTGAAAAGTTTATGAAATTAGCCAATTAGGCAGCTGGGGAAAAGATAGAGAGACGGGTGAAGAGAGAGAGATCGAGGAAGGAGGAGAAAGACCTCTCTCTCTCCCTCTCTCTCTCAGGCCCTCCCAGAACCCAGCATGGATTAATCACTCTGTCTGCAGGATGAATGGCCTCTCACATCCCTCAACTCTGTTATTTACAATTAAGTAGTTTGACAATAAAACTCACGCCACAGAGTCTGCATAGGCCCCTTCCTGCTCTCCCTTTCTCATTTTTTTACCCCCTGCTCACTCCCTGCCCCCTCCCTGCCCCCTCCCTGCCCCCTCCCAGCCTTGCTCTCTTTCTCACTCCCTGTTCTCTCTCCTTCTCTCTCTTTCCCACGTGTCTCTTTCCGTCGCCTTCTGTCTCCCATTCTCTTCCTTTCTCTCTCTCTCCTTCTCTCTATTTCTATCTCCCTCTCAATATCTGTCCTTTCACCCCTCTCTCTCTCCCCCCTCTCCCTCTCTCTCTCTCTTTCTCTCTCTCTCTCTCTTTCTCTCTCTCTCCCCCCTCTCTACCTCTCTACCTCTCTCTCTCTCTCTCTCTCTCCACTCAGACTGCTGAGTAGTAACAGGACTGTGGTTCTAGATAATGGGTCCTGAGCTGGCCATTAAGTAGTGGTGAAGGAGAGCAGACTTGTATACCGTGTCCTTGTGTTTTGGAATGACACACACACACACACACACACATGCAGGCCCGCACGTGCACACGCGCACACACAATTTCTCTGTGCCGGGAAGCTGGTCCGCCTGGTAGGGTCAGTCAAATTCCCCTGAGAGAATCAGCATTTACTACAAAACAAATAACAGGAAGCTTGTCTGTGCTACAAGGCCTGTAACAATCCCAGCTCCTGTTCCTGCGGCCCCTGCAGACCCCACATCCTTGCGTCCAGATGCGGGCCAAGCTGTTTTGATAGGGAGGCTGCATTGTTGTTTCTTGCTGTCTTGATCGAGCCTTAAATAAATCCCGCTGTCCTTACTTCCAGGGCTGGCTCAGCGCCGTTGAGCCCCTCGTGTTTGTCCAAGCCGCCAGCTTCGGCTGCTGTCATGCGCCCCTGGCAGACGGAGCGCCGGGCGTTTGAGGGGGCACGCGTTGCCGATCTCGCCGTTTCGGGGCGCCGTTCGTTTCAGCGCCGACGCGGCTCGTCGGAACGAAATAATCGAGCGAGGCACGGCCCTGTTTACGCTCCAGATTCGGAGGCCTGCGACGCTTTAATTAGTATCAATAGAGGTTTAATTATCCCATTTGTTTGAATGTCAGAGGTTATGAGGAGCGAACATGCTGTATAAATACGAGTGTTGCGCTTGTGGAAACATGTGGGAAATGACCCAGGAGCTCTACCCTGCAATTTGGGGATCCTCACATTTAGACAAATAGGTGTACCCCCCTCTCTTGATTAACTGGCTGGGCTCCGTCGAGTCTTTATTCTCTGTATTTATCTTACTCTAAATTTAGTTTAACGTGGAGCAGGCCCTGTTCGTCTGGGCATTTAATCATAACACAGAACTGAAGAAGTTGGAAGGCTTAATGTTTCATGCTGAAGCATGAACCAACATTGGACAATGTCATCAAGATAGAAATAAACAAGACTCTGGCAAAGCAAAGGAAAGCAGAGAGGTTTGGGAAAACTGATTATAGGCCTTCGATCTTAGCCCACACTTGACCAAAGAATCAACATATTCACTGTGTAATGTTTCAGGAATAGACGTGTGGGGGGGGGGGGGGGGGGGNAAAAAAAAAATGAGGGGGACGGGACGGGGGGGGGACGGTCCTTTCCCCCCGTCTCCAAAACCGTCGACTCCGCAGTGCAAAACAGTTTGTGATTGTTCCTGCCTCTCCTCCCTCTTCACTCCTGCCTCTAGAGTTACCTCTTAAAAATAGATGTACCACTTCATGCGGACCAGGCAAAGAGTTTTACAGGCCTTGTGTATACTCTGCCCCCAGTTTGACTTGTGGAAGATCAATGACACCTGTAAACAATGGAGAGACACGACAGCCCAGGGAGACAAAGAGGGGGTAACAGGGTGGGGGTTGTGGTGAGGGGGTTTAGGGGGTAGGGGAGTGGGGGAGAGACCCCGGGGGGAGGTTTCTCTGGTGGGAGAGAGACATTTTACAGACTTCTGAAGCTGCAGCTAAGATTAGACGGGAGGCGGTGTTGAGAGGCTCTTCTGTGCGTTGTTATCTACATGAAAAACCATGTGAAGAATCGAGGGAACATCTTCAGAATGTCATGACTTCACCTCGTAACCCAGCGAGAGAATGCACACGTGTTGCCTTCCCCCTTTGGGAATCGGTGATCATGCGTTGGCTAGTGCCCTGTGGTCCAATCACCTGCTGCAATACGTGCAAAAAAGCTCCACTTTTCTTTCCATGTTTTCGTCATAGAAAAAACTATCCAAGGGCTAAAAAGCCAATCCTTTTGAGGATAAATTCCCCTAAAACCAAAAATAAACATCTTCTACAAACGACAAACGTAAAAGCAGTTTTTGCGGGCTGATTCGCTAGCCCGGCGGAGTCGTCGTCATAGCAGCACCTCTTCATCCAGTCCAGAACATTCCCCCTACGTCCACCGTACACCCTCATCCCCAAAGACAAGTCTCCCTCCATTAGTGCCCAGCCTGTCTGGTGGTGTGGACACTCTCCAAACACTGAAGATGGAGTGAATACCCCAGAGAGGTCCTAATGGGCTTCCCAGCTGCTAATTCACTAATTGCAGAAGTCCAGTGAGTGTCTGTCTTAGCGGAAGGTGATGGATCTGGCCAAGCGGCTGCTGAGGAGACAGCGTGTGTTTGGACCCGGGCGAGCAACCAAGGGGCCTCGATATTTCACTGCGCCGTTTAAAAAATGATTTCCTTTGGCAAACACAGCTGCCTTGTGTAGTTGAGCTCTTTCCTCTGTAGTCTCTGCTCCGAGGGAGACACGAACGCCCCGCGGATAGACGTTAGCGTCCCACCTGAAAACACGCGACCAAGCGTGGAGAGACGTGGGGTAACGTCCGCCCGAACGCAAGCACTTGACCTTTGACATTGAATCTGTTATCTATCATCCTAAAATGGACTGTTTGTGCCTTTGCCACGTTCACTTAAAACAGCCGTGAAAATCCTGCGTAGACGTCGCTGAAATCACTTTACATCTCATTTATAATATTGTGTTTCCTCTAGTGAGTTTTTCTGGGAGTTTTTCCTTGTCTTCCTTGAGGGTTTGGATAGTTTGAGGGGCAGTTCTATGGGCGTTACGTGAAGCCCTCTGTGACATTGCTTGTAAAAAAGGGCTATACAAATACATTTTGATTGGTGTTTGTCTCAGGAATGGTCTCTATATTAGAGAGGCTCCGTTCAGATTTTTGTAACACACCTCAGAACACTCAGTACAGATGTGTTATTGGATTGGTGTTTTCTGAACGCAGCCTTGCTGTATCGCAAGGGCGAGCCAGGTTACGTGCCACTCTGCATTGAACGTTCTAATCCGAGGTCATGGAACGGAAGCTAATGATGTAACTGTTTACTGGCAGGTTAATTCACGGAGTTCGACACTATTTACTTTCACAACTTCATTCACACACTGTTTTTTTTTGTGGACTAACAAATATAACAACGATTCGTCTGGCAGGATTACGTCAAAGCCTCTCTGCCTTGTGATATAAGATCTCTCTTTTCCGCTTGTTTATTTCAAACAACCTTTGTTTAGCCATTCGCTCGACCTTGAAAGTATTCAGTTTGTGCTTTCAAGAAAAGCACTTTTGACAAGTCCATTCTCCGTCTGTCTGACCTTAATCTGGATTAGTGATTTCTTTCCCTGGATTAGAAACTCGCTGCTCAGTGTAGCATCTCACTATCGCCTGAGCTCAGATCAGGCGAGTCCAAATTAACCTGAGGCTTGAGCTGTGTTTGCGTCAGACTATTGAGTAAAACCTGGCAATGTGATACGTACAATAATCGTTAATCTGGATATTTTAACAAGGTATCCAGCGTTTATGAAACGCCAGCTTCTTAATCGCTGGACCCTCTCTCCATTGATATCGTCATATCAGCGGGGGGGAAAAACACAATCATCTACTTTATGAACTTAGATGTTCTCCAGTCAAGTGTCTTGAGGTATCAGAGTTGAAAGGGAATCAGAGTTTGGGGTCAAAAGGGAGGAGGGGAGATATGGAGGGATTGAAATGACGGGTTCATTGTGAGAGAGAGGCCAAGGGGCTGGTGAGGGAGCTGGAGAGGGAAGGGTGGAGAGGAGATGGTCTGGAGGCACAAAGGGAGTGGAGAGTCCTGGAGAGAAACGAGAGGGTTGAAGAGGAGAGACGAGGAGGCGAACGGCAAAGAGAAAAGAAGCAAGAGGGGTTGAAGGAGAAGAGCTGGGGTTACCCAAGCTTCTCGCCTCTCCCTCTACTCTCTCTACTCTCTCTACTCTCTCTCTACTCTCTCTACTCTCTCTACTCTCCCTCTACTCTCTCTACTTGCTTCTCTCTACTCTCTCTACTCCCTTCTCTCTCTCTACTCTCTCTCTACTCTCTCTCTCTACTCTCTCTACTCTCGTCTCTTTCTCTACTCTCTCTTGTTTCTCTCTTCTTTCTTTCTCTCTCACTCGCTCTCCTCTTTTGCTCTTCACTCTCTCCTTCCTCTAGTTCTCTTTATTTAATTATTTCATTCTCCTCAATCATGTTTTTCATGGGCTTGAAAAAAATAAAGATAAATAACTACTAAGTGTAAGTAAATAACTATTAAATGTCCTAAGAATGACAAGTAAGCGCTACGAGAAAGTCTCTCGCTCCGTCTTTCATTCTCTCTCCCTCTGTCGCTCTCGTTTTCCTCTCTCTTGCTTCTCACCCTCTCTCTCATTTCTCCACTCTGTCTCTCTTCTCCTTCTCCTCTGTCTCCCTCCCCCCTCCCTCTCGCTCTATGTCGCTCGCTCTCTCTCAGTGCCAAGTGGTAGTCTGTGCTTTGCATGCGCCAGGATGGGGGAGGTGGAGGTGGTGACTGCTTCTGTCTGTGACTAGATCATACGTGACACTGTAAGCCCTTTTACCCCAGCACAGCCCGGCTTCAAGCCTCTACACTCCACTGATTGACAGCAACCAGACAAGCGGATTAGAAAGGACCTCTTTTTCCTTGAATGAATGAGGTGTAACTTTGGCCCGTGTCTTTGAGTTATGGTCCATGCCCAACGGTAAATAGATTAACATACTTTATGATGGTTCTTTTTCTTTATTATTTGATGGTTGTAACAGTTCCACAGATGCTTTAAATACGAGGTTTGACCTGAACATTTTGTTATTTTGTTACATTAGTATTGCGTTTATGTTGCATTACATTTAGGTTGACAAAAAAAGGCCTGACCTTCGGTTGTGTCTGGGGACAAATGCAACATTTCTGGTGAATGATGCTGTTCAGACTAAACATATTCGCTAAGGTTGCTGGTGAACAATACTTGGTGCTTCCCTGTATGGATGGTTTATAAGGTTGAGTAAATGTTGAAGGAAGAAGTAAATGACAAAGATGAATAGGCCCGTGCGTTTGTGTGGGTGTGTAGGACTACAGCTTGTTTTGGGTACTGTCTCTGTGTATCTTAAGATATCCTGATACACACGACCTCTCCTTGTTATTGATAGTGATGTGATTGTTTGCGGCCAGACTAAACAACGTCCTTATTAATGAACACAAAAGTATTTATTGTGAGGAACCATGTCTAGTTGTCGGGGGATACTGTGTGTTTCTGGCCCAGTCGCCATGGGGACAGTCAGGGTCCTGCTGTTGTGGCCTGAACAACCCCCATCACCCTCAGACTCTCCAGATTCAAGCTGTGCAGAACATGGGGGTTCTTTGTGGAACAGGGGGGTTCTTTGTGGAACGGGGGGG
>BROE01000006.1:3370009-3554686 GCA_036571765.1 Plecoglossus altivelis | reverse complement strand
CTCTCTATCTCCTCCTTCCCTTCACTCTCTATCTCCTCCTTCCCTTCACTCTTCCTTTCTTTCTCTCCCCCATTCTTTTACTCTTCCAACTCTTTCACTCACCCCTGTCCTCCTTGTGAGTGGATGCAGAAAACAGACACGAAACCTGAAGGGTTGATGGCAGCAAAGGTCAACTAACAAATGACACCCTTGTGCTTAACTGGGGTCCTGACCCCCAGGGGTGCAGAGAGGGGCTCTCACAATGAAACCGCTAACGGGAATTAATCACCACATTCTGACCTGGAAAAGTGACCCCAAATCCTGGTGAACCCTATAGGTGTCTGTGGAAGATAGCAGAGATGGAGAGAAGGAGAGAGAGAACACAGTGAAGAAGATGGCTTGGCTTGTTAAGGCCGCCATTTCCGCCTCCATGACAAGTCTATGGGCCTTCATGAGGAGACAATTAATCGCCTCTATGGGTCCCCTGAATGGGAATTGAGACGGATTGTTTCCAAGTCTTTCAGCTGCGTCCGAGCGTGCTGCGAGACAAAACGCGGTGGCTGTGAAGCTGAATTACCCAGAAGGCTGTTTTTGTTCAGCAGATAAGAGCCAATCAGACGGCCCCCAGCCGTAGCCGTACCGACCAATCCAAACTACTTGGAAAAAATGTGTGTCATTGGTGTATTTGGAACGGCCTGAGTAAACGTAAGAAAACGGTTCGTAAGCCTGACATGATACACTCGCCTGGCGATGGAAAATACATGAAATGTTATTTACTCATGTCAGGGGCCAGCACAGTGTTTGGTGTGCACATCATCCTGGCTGTAGACAGGCAGCCACCTATCCAACATCTCATAAATCAGAAGGAGAGTGCTTCAAATTACGAGTAACTCGGAAGGAATCGGGAGTCGCTGCGTGCAGGAAACAAGATGTAGGAGGGAAAAACACACATGCCTCAAAACCTGAGTAGTAAACAGTTTAAGATAATGGAATGTGCAGGCAACATGGCGAGGCTATTGAAGTTTTAATCCTGTAATGATCTCTCTCCCCCTCTCTCTCTCTCCCTTTCTCTCTCTTTCTCTCTCCCTTGTTCTCTCTCTCTCCCTTGTTCTCTCTCTCCGCCTTGCGCTCTTTCCCTTGCTTTCTCTCCCCCCCTCTTTCTCTCTCTCTCTCTCTCTCTCTCCCTTGCTCTAACTTGGTCTCTCTCTCTCCCTTGCCCTCTCTTTTTCTCTCTCCCTTGGTCTCTCTCTCCCTTGCTCTCTCTCTCTCTCTTTCTCTTTCTCTCTGAGTGGGAGAACTGGTCTGCATGGAGCTGGGCTTCTTCCCATGGTAGTCCTCACAAACAGCCAGTTGATGAAGATGAATGGTATTCTGAAGAAGCCTATCTTCATGATAAAAAGTGGCCATTAAACATGTGAAGCCTCACAAAACCTGCTTGTGTGCAGGGGGTGCGCTCACTCGGGCATGCGTGTGTGTGCGTCCACTGTGTTTGAGAAAGAATCGGTGTGCGTGTGTGCGAGTGTGCGAGTGTGCGAGCGCGTCTGATGTTTTTAAGAAGGGTTTTGTTTGTGTGTGAGTCTGCATGCATGTGCGTGTCTGGTGTTTGTTAGAAGGGATTTGTTTGCATGTGTGTGTGTGTGTGTGTGTGTGTATCTGTGTGTGTGGTGAGTGAAAATAAGGCTGTTGCAGTCTAACTCCAGCTCCAGTCTGTTTCCATAGATGGCCTCAGTAAAGGGCTAGCTGTCTCTTATTGTCAAGTTCTTTGGCAGAGATATTTTTCGCGCAGCCTCATGCTAAATGCATCAACATTTCTCTTTCGGGTTTTTTTCGCCCCTCAAAACGTCCATGGATCAGACCGTCTTGCCAAACGTTTCCTGTCGAGGTCTCAACGACTGACGCAGATGTGTGGTACACAGAATGAATAATAGCGCTGCAGTGAAGGCTAAAGAAAAAGGGGGTTATTCTTCGGAGCAGGAGTTACCAAGTGGAATTTTATGATTGAGGGAGTGTTTAACTAGCGCTAGCTCTGTGGCTAGCTACAGACGTCCCCGTGATGTGGGAAGCTTTTGGGGCCGGCCGCGTTCGAACGTCTTAATCCCGGTCCAGCTGAATGAGTTGGCTCTCCCAGCTGCTGTGTGAAAGGATGAGTCTCGCCTGATGAGTGAAGCAGCGTGTCCTCTGCTAGTGTCATCAGAACCCTGTTCACTAACTGCTGTTTTGAAAGTGGAACGCTGGAACCCTCTGAAACCCTGGACTGTCTGTTAGACATTGAACTGCAAAAAATGGGATTGGGGTTAGAGATTTAGATGTTCCTGTGGGTTTCACTGCGTGAATGAATCTGTCTGTGTGTGTGTGTGTTTGTGTCAGTGTATGTTTGTGTCAGTGTCGGTGTGTTTTTGTCAGTGTGTGTGTGTGTGTTTGAGTCAGTGTGTGTTTGTGTTAGAGTATGTTTGGGTCAGTGTGTGTCAGTGTGTGTTTGTGTCGGTGTGTGTGTATTTGAGTCGGTGAGTGTTTGTGTGTGTTTGTGTGTTTGTGTCAGAGTATGTTTGGGTCAGCGTGTGTGTGTCAGTGTGTGTTTGTGTCAGTGTGTGTTTGTGTTAGTGTCAGTGTGTGTGAGAGACTCCTGGATCCTGCCTCCCTCTGAGGTTGTTAAACAGTCAGGGAGCTTGGAGAGTTGCCTTCACGCACAAACCTTCCTGATTAGGTACCGACCACGGGGCTCAATCTGCTGTCTGTCTCTCCTTTCTGGCTCGCTCTCTCTCCCTCCTGTCTCTCTCTCTCTCTCCTGTCTCTCTCTCCCTCCTGTTTCTCTCTTGTCTCTCTCTCTCCCTCTTGTCTCTCTCTCTTTCCTCTCTCTCCTGTCTCTCCCTCTCCTGTTTCTCTCTCTCCCATCTCTCTCCCTCCTGTCTCTCTCCCTCTCCTGTCTCTCTCCCTCCCATCTCTCTCCCTCCTGTCTCTCTCCGTCCTATCTCTGCCTCCTATCTCTCTCCTTCCTATCTTTCTCTCCTGTCTCTCTCCCTCCCTCCCATCTCTCTCCCTCCCATCTCCCTCCCTCCCTTCTCCCTCCCTCCCACCTCTCTCCCTCCTCTGGCTCTTTATCTTTCCTCTAGATCTTTCCCTCTGTTTTCTCTATCCCTCCTCTCATTCTTTTCTTCTTCTCCTCTCTCTCTTTCTCTCTGTTTTCTCTCATTCACTCCTCCCATTGACACTGTTTTCAAGGGTTCACATAAACAGTGTCTGCAGGGGGTGCGTGGGGCTTTCTCACTACACTGTGGGCCCTGTTTTAGATTTAACACTCCCCCCTCCGTCCCAGCACAATCTCAATACTACACTTTATATCCTGCTTTCACGCTGCCCCTCTAGAACCTTCCATTTCATCCACACTCCTCCCTCTCTTGGATTCTCTGTCTCTGCCTCGTTCACTCTCTCCTTGCCTCTTTCTCTGTGTCTCTCTCTGTGTCTCTCTCTGCCTCTTTCTCTCTCCTTGCCTCTTTCTCTGTGTCTCTCTCTGCCTCTTTCTCTGTGTCTCTCCCTGTGTCTCTCTCTGCCTCTTTCTCTCTCCTTGCCTCTTTCTCTGTGTCTCTCCCTGTGTCTCTCTCTGCCTCTTTCTCTCTCCTTGCCTCTTTCTCTGTGTCTCTCCCTGTGTCTCTCTCTGCCTCTTTCTCTCTCCTTGCCCCCCCCCAACAATTTCACTCTTGACTCCATGTCTATGTCTGTTTCTTTCTCTCTCTTTGACTCTCTGTCACTTTCTCCTTTTCGGCCGCCAGCCCCCCCCCATGCTCCCCCTCCCCTCTCTCTCTCTGTCCAAACCCACCATGTTCTCTGAGTAGACCAGAAAAATTGGTTGCATTCTGCGGCAGTCCTTAGATCGTTCAGATGATAGTCCCCATGTCTCAGCCTTCTGTAACTTCCATGTAGCAACGTCTCGCTTAGACCCATGCAATCCTCAAGGATCTAAACTTGGACTCCAAAAACCCAGAGGATGTTTCAGGATAGAAACAGCGCATTTCGACAAGCTTTTTCTTTGTACTTCCTTGTGCTGTACTAAGCAAAATCTTTTTGGCCAGGACGGAAATAAGGCTAACACTAATGATTAAATTAGGGGCCTAACTACATTATCTTAAGCCAGTAGCTAGAAGGAACTATCTGTCTAACTTATAAGAGGAATGACTTGCTCGTACACATTTTATGTCATGCATAGTTTGGCCAAATCCACCCACTAGCCTATCACCAATGGCTTGGTTGCATTCTGCGGCAGTCCTTAGATCGTTCAGATGATAGTCCCCATGTCTCAGCCTTCTGTAACTTCCATGTAGCAACGTCTCGCTTAGACCCATGCAATCCTCAAGGATCTAAACTTGGACTCCAAAAACCCAGAGGATGTTTCAGGATAGAAACAGCGCATTTCGACAAGCTTTTTCTTTGTACTTCCTTGTGCTGTACTAAGCAAAATCTTTTTGGCCAGGACGGAAATAAGGCTAACACTAATGATTAAATTAGGGGCCTAACTACATTATCTTAAGCCAGTAGCTAGAAGGAACTATCTGTCTAACTTATAAGAGGAATGACTTGCTCGTACACATTTTATGTCATGCATAGTTTGGCCAAATCCACCCACTAGCCTATCACCAATGGCCTTCTCTACTCCCTGCTCCTGAAAATCAGACCCATCCATCATTAGGAAGCAGTGACTTTTAAATGGATGCCGGAATAGTCTTTAAAGCCAGACCTTTTTCCCTCTCGATCCTGACGATCTTGGAGACTTCGACAGAGTTTGGCTTGAAAGAGACCTTGTATCTGCATCCTTTAGATTTACGACTTTTCGGTCCAAATCCCTGGGGTCGAACTTGAAACTGCTAACGGTGCACATTGTATTATCTGTCACTACTAAATCATCACGACGAGTCACAGAAATCGATTGAGTTGTACACTTTACACATCAAGTTACCATCGAGTCTTTGAGTAACAGCAAAAAGAGTATTCCTTACTGTTTTGCGCCAGTGCATGGTGTGTGTTGGATGTAGTAGCTGAAGGTGACGGCACAGGAAGAGGTTAGGGTTTGGGGTTAGGGCTAGGGGTTCGGGTTAGGGGTTAGGGCTAGGGGTTCGGGTTAGGGGTCAGTCCATAGACTCACACTGGATTGGAGACTCCTAGGCTGTTTAAAAGTATTTCTCAAGTATTTCTTCAGTTGCACTTAAAATAAAGAACTGATTTTTAAAAACACACAGATTTTGTTACTTTAAAGTGTGCTTTCTATTACGCATAGGAACTTTCTTCTACAAGGGAGAAATCATTCCGCCTGATGTGTTTATGATTTCTGTATCCTTTCTAACTACGTATCATAGCCAACAGGCTACAGTTAGGTCAGAATGCTATTATTCATTTTGGAAAACAGCTGAAGATTGGGCCTTCAAGAGTAGAAGTTGATGGTGTGATTCCTGTGTTAGGTCATGATTGAGCACAAGTCTAATTAAACCTTTCCACTAAACTCTCCCAGGCTTCGACAACAGGGAAGTACGTGCGTTTAAGGTCTCGCTGCTTAATGCAAGACTCCTGCCTGGTTATAAAACAACAGTTCATCATGGTATGTTTGGAGTCTGCGTGTGGAGAGGACGAGTAGCATGGTAATACACAAGTCTGACCAATCTCTGGGTTATTAGCATTGTGGGATTGCTTCTTGCTCCTGAAGCACACAAGGGGAACCTCTCTTGGCAGGGCTTGCTGGAGGCTTGGAGAGGGCCTTCTCTAGACAAACTATCTTTTAACAGTCGGGGAAGTGGTCCTCCGAGAGGACTTTGATTCCCTTTATTAAAACCACTTGTCCAGCATTGTCTCCGCTGTCTTCTCGGCCGTTCCATAAGGCTGAGGTGCCTCGTGATCGCTTGCAGATACTCTCGGTTTGTTTACTTTCGTGTCTCTTCTTTCCTTTTCCCTCGCCTTTTTTTGGGCCTTTTTGTCTCTGCCTCTGTCTCTCTTTCTCTCTATCGTGTCTGTCTCTACCTCTGTCTCTCTCTCTCTCGTGTCTGTCTCTACCTCTGTCTCTCTTTCTCTCTCCGTTTCACTTTGTCCCCCTCCTTATTTCCACTTCTCTCTCTCTCTCACCCCATTTCCCTCTCCTCCCCTTTCTCTCCCTCTCACCCCCCTCCATCTTCCCCTCTCTCTCCCTCTTGCCCCCCTTTTCCCTCTCCTCCCCTCTCCATATTCCCCCCCTTTCTCCGTCCCTCTCCATCCCCCCCCCTGTCTCTCTCTCCCTCGTTAGTTTTTCTGGGGCAGAAGGAGGGTTTGGGGGCGGGGAGGGGGTGGGTTGATGTGGGCTGCGGGGAGCTGGATCCTGGCTTCTCCAGGGCTCTGTGCTGTGGGACCTGGCAGCTGTCCAGCTCTGTCTGCCTCCTCTTCGGGGCACGTTCTCGTCCCCGGCACGCTCGGATTCCATCCCGGGGAGCGCACGCGCGGAGCCGGCCGTGGCCAGGCGATGGATGCTCCTGGGGGCTGTTGTTTGACAGATCGAACCCCTCGTGATGGCGTACGTGTTAAAAAGAAGGAGGATCTGATAATTTATACCTGGACTGTAGCCTTTATCATTTGCTTATGTTTCTTTTCTGCTCTTAAGAATGGAGACGGGATGGCACTTAGGGCTGTGTGCTTGACCCGCCGAACTCGCTGGTTCTTAAGCTAACATCGCTGTAAATCAGGACCCCAGAAGCCCCTGACGTTATACCCAAACAGTTGAAATGAGTAAAGGGGAAAGTGAGGGGGGAAAGTGAAGATTAAGTGAAATAAAGATGGTCTTTGTCTGCGATTCTCCGGAGTCTCGGGAAATGAATGATGTTGAATGTGCCGTTATATCTCCGCAGTCCCACTCTGCACCAGCAGATAGAGCGGGGCATTTATCAGACATGCAGGGATCACGCCATACGGTTTTCAGATTAAGAAGGGGCCGACACAGACGTAGGGCCCCGGCACAGACATGGGGCCGACATAGACATGGGGCCCAGGGTTTATGGATGGCTGGTAATCCATTCCCAGTGTCAAAAGGATGTCTGATGCTCACATGCGATACACTATTAAATACAACAGGCTCTTTAGAAAGGAGAAGCAACACAGTTGTAGCAGGGCTGACACAATGCTTGTCTATTGAAATGTGCTGTAGAAACATCTGTCTGTTGGTGACAGTGTCCTCGCAGGCCTTGACGGGTATGGTCAGACGTGTGTCTGTTTGGAAGGGACCTAGGTTTCTCCCATCAGAAGCAGGGGTGTAGGGATCGCTTTCAAATGTGGACTGGACATCTTTTGTTTAGTAACCGAGGATGCGGCTGTTAAATCCACTTGTTTTAATGAGAAGTGTTAGTGGAGGGGTTGAAGGGGAGACGGATTTGCCGCTTTTAAGAAGTGGGCGGGGCATGTCGTATGACAGCTAAAGCTGGTCAGAGGAGAGGAAGGGAGAGGATGTGTCAGCGATGACTCCTGTCTCTTTCCCCTCAGGAAAGATAGCAGTTGGAGCCTTTTAAATGCTCGTGCTGGAATGGCTCTCACTGAAGACGTGGCAGGAGTGGTTTCCAGCTCTCCCTGAGCCAGCTACCTCTCCCAGAACAAGGGCCAGTCGAAGCTCTGGCGAAACGTGGCAAGCTTGTTTGAAGGCAAACAAACAGCCAATTTGGCTGAATGAAGTTTTTGCTAAGATTGTTTTTTTGTTTTTGTTTTTTTCAGTCATTGAATAGAATCGACATGTTTGTATTTTTTTTTTAGGTCACGTTCCTTTTTCTGGCTTTAGAAACATTCTATGCACCCTTTTGTTCACTGTGATCCAACGTCTGAGTAATTTCTTTTTAATGGGCTGATGCTACGATGAAGTGTTAGAGGAGGAATAGCTTTTGTGATCCAAATTTCGAAGTGTTAGCTCCAAACAGTGCTTTTTTTTCTTCGTTAGCTTGCTACTCCTACTACAGAACACAATCCTTTTTTTTTTGCGATGCAAAGTGGAATTGTTCAATTTCAAAGGCCAAACCTAATGAGGGCTGGAAGTCAGCATTTCCTTGACCTTTGTCAGGAAGTCGTTAACAGTGTCTAATGAGACATGTAATCATTGCAAAATCATTATTCTCTCCATAAGACTCTCCCTGAGTAATGATATAATAAAAAATGACCCAGGTTGGACTGTCCAACTATTACATCAGAGGTGTAAGGTCACTGTTTCTTGGAACTCAGTCAAAGAAAAAGACCTTACGATGTGTGCTTTACTCCATCCAGCTGAAGCTAAATCCTTTTCTGGAGTAAGTATGTACAGTATTACTCATCTTTAATGCAGGCCGGCGCTATCTTTAATGAATTGGCCCCTCAGCTAGCAGGAAAGTCTGACTTACTAACTCACAAAACCTACAGGAGGTAACATTCAAGGAATCAGCAGTGCTCTAAATGCAGAGGCTTCCTCTTGCTCTGCAGAGAACTTGGCCGAGGAACAATAAGGCAGGGCTCCCCTTCGCTAGCTTCTACTTCTTAAAATATGAGGATGATAAAAAGAGAAAAGGGCTCCATGCTCTGGGGACCGGCAGAGATGCCTTCACGCGAGACACGGCTGAAACCGGATCCAGTGTTTCTCTTCTCAGCGAGCGCTGCTCGACAGACACCAGGGATGGAGTCGAGGCTCTCGGTACATTCTGTAACTGTACCAGATCTCTCCCGGCTGGGAAACTTTAGTACCATCTGCAGACTGGACTCCCCCCCCTCCCCTCCCCTCCCCTCTCCTCCCATCCCCTCCCCGCCCAGGTTTCCACCCCCAAAGATGGCTGGTGAAGATGGAGGACGAGGAAGTGTGTGTGACATTTTTTACATTTTTGGAAGCGGGCTCTGATTGCTAGGTTAACTCGGTTTGGGACACGAATGTGGCTAGGAGTTCAAAACTTTTTAGAGGGGGGGGTATTTAAAATGTCTGCCCTAAGTCGATCTCATTTTTGGGCATAACACCGTCCAGACTTGGTTTGATAAGCAGCCGTCAGAATAAGCTTTCATCTTTGACCTCTCCATCTAAGCCCCAGCCTTGGACTCCTGGCCTATAATCCTGATCACTTAAAGGTATCATAATGGCCAGCGCGCAGGAGCTGGTCCCCGTTTGAATCATTCATGCAGGTCTATAAATAATATAGACCCAGAAGTCAGTAAGCAGCTGCAACTCGACACAGTAGTCAGTGAAATACAATCTTTTCCAGTGTAAACTAATGTGTTTCACCTGCCCCAAACCCCCGCGTCTGGACCAGACCCTGCAGCTTTGACTGACAGAGAGAAGCCATCAACACGCGCTTCCTCCCTCCCTCTCTCCCCCCTCCCGACCCTACTTCCTCTTCCTCCGATTAATTTTTCACCGCAGTCCTTTGATATCCTTCTCAGGGGGGGCAGTATGGGTAATGTTCACTCTAAGCACGAGGCTTAATTATTTCTCATAACCGCTCTTCTACTCTAATTAGTTCACTCCCGAGAAGTGAGCCCTGCATTATTTACACATCAAGGGGACAAGCGGGGTGGAAGATAAATATTCAGCGATTGTTGACTTTGTCTGATTCCCTCCGCTCTGACACAACTTGCTTCAACCCTCCGACGTCTCGACCTAATTTTCTCTTCTTTTTTTTTAACGTAACGCTCGGCTTGTTGCTGCCTGGGTCCGGGCCTGTTGGCGTGAATCCGTTTCGTCTTGTTCTCTAATTATCCAGACTCAGGGGTCATGGCGCTCTTTGGAGGCAGAGAAAGTTAAAGTGCGGTTTCGGGATCGCATTAATAAGCGGTCAACGTGGAGACGAGTCGTAATCGCTATCGTATGTCAACCGGTGTTCTGCCATTTTGTCCGAGCATATCAGATTTTGCTACCCTGGCACAAAATAAAGAGGGATAACCTTTGTCTTAACCTTGCAGTGCACAAGTGCAGTACCTGCTGGGCATGTTAGAAGTTCATCCGGAACGCAAGGCTATCTCTGTCAGTACTGCATTGATGTGTTCAAGGGTTAGTATAAACACTCAGTCATTTAATCGTTCTCTCATGGTGTAGGTATACAGCAATTAATTTTTTATATTTAGGCTATAGCTTTATGTTTTTTTACACAAGCAGTATGAGAGTTCAGCTATCTCAAAACCTCCCCCGAAACAAGATCATCCACTTTAATGAGCTAGACTTTTGAAAAAGTCGCTCTTTCCTGCCGCTTCTATTAGGGTAGGTCTGCAGAGCACGTGAGCTCTGGTTTCCCTGTCGATAGCTGTGGTGTGAATAGTCTGCTGCATCTCTCCCCCTGGTGGATCCGACATCTCCAGGTCCTATTGTCCCCTCACCAAATACCTTAACAGGAAGTCTAGTAGGTTTTTTTAAAATAAAACCTATTGTGGACGTTAGGCAGCTGTTCATTTCCTCATTTCCTATTTCAGCTCGTGCGCCTGTGAGCGTCAAGTCTGAGCGGGGATGCTGAATAGCGAGAGCTCGGAAATAAGTTGTTGCCTGGGGTTTTTGTGATGCCTGGCACGAGAATTACCATAATCACTGTCAACATTAATGGAGATTGTGAATACTACAGACTCTAAACACGGCTTTTCCATATTTATAGAAGTAATAAACAGAGAATGCAAAGCAAATGTCTGTTATGGTTTAAAAGCGAACGCTGTTTACTGGGTTTCAAATGCATATTTGGGTTAGCAGATGAGAGCGGATCATATTTAAGTTGTGTGGTGTGAGTGGAAATGTAATATTCCAGAGCGAAACGCAAAGCATTTAACACCATCATGTCTGGAGCTATACGATGTCCAGATATCTGGATTTGTCTACATGCTTGTTTCAGCGAATAAGCCTACAGCTCAGAGGTAGAGCATCAAAAGATCGTTGGTTCAAATCCCTTCTTGTACGTTACTGTCGATAAAGGCAACTTAATTCTGTTGCCTTGTGAATGGTGGAGAAACTAAGAACATCAGTACTGGATGGCAGTTCACAAAACTCTCACGTTGAACCTGACTGACTTCAGATATAGACATCTCTGAGTTGTCAGTGGGTCAATTTTGCAGTTCCACTCTAGGTTCCACCCTAGGTGTGTCTCCCCCCCCCCCCAAGTTTGGAATTGATTTCTCTCCCTGTGACATACAGATGCACTTAGGGGACCCTGGCTGAACTCATCACATTTCAGTAACTCTCCCCGTTTTATGAAGAGTCAGAGAATGATAACTGCTCCCCTGCAAGGGAACATGTCTGTCTGAAGTCCAAGAAGGTCACCGCAACGAAAGTAACCACTCTAGCAGGTTTTGGCAAGCGTTCGTCGTGGAAATTGAAATGTTTTTTTTTTTCTTCTTTCCTTTCTTTCTTGCTATCCAGGTGGAGATCACCCTGCAGGACGTTAATGACAACCCGCCTGTATTCCCCAACGACATTCTGGACGTGACCATCGAGGAGAACATTGGGGATGGATTCAAGATAATGCAGTTAACAGCTACGGATGCAGATGAGGTGAAGTACTTTAGAATAGGGTTAGCTCTGATTTCTGTCCAGATGTTTGGTCATACGTTTGTAAGAAGGGTTGGTCAGGGTATGTTTAGGCTCGGTGGTAGGCTAGGTAGCTTTTCGTCTCTACAGTTTCATAGTTGGGCTCTTTACTGGCTGTTAGACAGAAGAAAAACGGAAATTGGCTGAGATGGAACGCTGGCACGTAGGTTTTAGCCAACGTCATCAGGCTCTTTGCAATTCTCCCACCAAGCATCCGACCACAGTGTGAAGGTATTCACTCAGAAACACACACACACACACACTTGCACACACAGACTCACAGACACACGCACACTCTCTCTCACACACACACACGCGCGCGCGCACTTTCGTGCAGCTCAGTGTTTCAACGTTATCTGAGATGTGTCGGAAGCCGCCAATATCACGGAGCTCTGAGGAGACCGACCAGCGATTGATTCCTCACCCTGAAGCTCTGATAGTCCCTCCGCGGCCACTGTAGTTCACATTACATCACTGGCATCACCCTCGATTAGCAAAAGCCTCCATCTTTCGCAGTTTTTGGGCAGGATGTGGACATAAAATCTAGGGCTGAGCAGAAAGCAGGCCCTCCCAGCGTATCCCAGGCCTGCGGTCTCTCAGTCCTGCCAAACGAGACAAGGGGACTGGATGGAAAGAAGTGCGCCCGGAGAGGAGAGAGGGATTAGTGAGAGGGGGGATATAGACTCATACTTAATGTTAACTTATGAGGCCACACGTTTTTTATTGCACAGCTGTTCCTCTGGCTCTCGCCAGTTCCCAATGTGAGAAAAGAAAATCAGACCTTTCTGGAATATTCATTTTTGATCCGAATGCTACATCCACTGTTATTGTACTGGAGGCCGGTCAATATTTTGAATAGGGGGATTTTTAAGGACATTATTTGATTACCTTTTTTTCGTCTATGCCGGTGAACTTTAACGCTTTGATCTAGACGACTTTACCACATGGTATTGTAATAGAAACAAGGGGCTCCTTTCACACAGTTTTTCACTGTTTCCCTTCTATTGAATCTGAAAGGCTTGATCTGTGTTCCAATAGTACAGGAACACATTCTCTCATGGCTGTCTGTCCTTGATTCCTCTCCTTATCCCCTTGACTTCTCTCCTTGCTCCTCTGTTCTTCCTAGTTCAATCCCTTCAGCTCTTAAGAGTAATATTCCGAGTCTTGGGACGAGGCCTGTCAGTTAAGAAGACAAATGTAAAGACATCTGTCAGTTATAAAGACCGTTTTAGTCGACTCCAGTGGGATCTTTCATTACAGACTTACAGGAAAGGCGATGTTTATCCAGTATTTGAAACACAGCAAGGAATAGGTCACCATATAGAAGCGTTTGTGTTCCAACCCTGCCAGTGTTTTTTTTCAAGCCAGATATGAGACTAGCCAAAGGTTTGCCCACATCCTAACTCAGGAAACCTAAGTTGCGCTGACACTAAGTGTACAGAATGCAGCGGAGTCCTCAAGCTGCATGTGTGAGGCACGGAGACGCAGCCAAGAGCGCAAGCTGCGGACCAGCTGAATGACTGGATTCAGACATCATTATGATCCCAGCCAGTCTGAGGGCGCTCCATGTGTGCTTTATGTGTGTGCGCGCAAGAATATTGTTTCTGCATATCCCTTTTTTATCAATTTTTCGGGGAGTTTTCTCTCTCTCGCTAGCCCCATTTCCACCCGAGCGGAGCTAGGAAACGGTTGCATGAACTTCGGGAAACGAAAGAGATGAAAGTGTCGCCCCTTTCACTCCTGATGAAAGTCTCTCCCGCAAGAACGGTTCTCACCTCGTTGTAAAAGAGAGAAAGACTGCCCTTATGCTTTCTTTTTTTGGGGGGGAGGGGGGGGGAAGAAACACGCTTGTTTTATTACATCTCTGACCTAACGTGGAAACTATGCTGCAGGTACAGCTCACTTAATGAACAAAACGAAAACAATGGGTACTAAAAAAAAGCAGATCAACAACTTTTAACTCCCAAGTTCTCTGCCTCAAAACAAAGAACATGTGTTCACCCCACAGTCTTAAGACCTATGTAAAAGCAACACTAGCTAAGTGTTGCTGACAGACGCATAGGTATAGTCATGTTTGTCACCATTTGCACATGTTGTTGCGACTGGGCTGCGGAGGTGTGTTGTGATTGGCCCATGCCCACTGTCCCGTTTGGTGTCGAACCCAGGGAAGGCTTGCTAGTAGTCCCGGCGGACCGTGTTGGCTTAAAAGAAAAAAATTGTGGAAACAGTAGGACGGCAAAGGCAAAATTTTGACTCGTTTGATAATGGGACTGAGGTTGATTCTGTTGTGTCTGTTTCACACCTCTCGCCCTCCTCCCCTCCCCTCCCCTTCCCCCGCACCCCGCCACCCGCCTGCTCCCGTTAACCTCTCATCTGCTAAATGAGTTTCCTCCTCTTCAGGTCTGGGTCACTCAACTCACAACTCTGTTCTTTAAATGGTTGGCCCACTTTTTTTTCTCCACTCACCGTGCCTTGGTGGTGGTGGAGGGCGTATCCGTAAGGAGTATACAACAGTTCAAATCAGTCCTATCTAAGCGTTGTGTGTTGACAGGTCAGGGCAGCTGAAGACGGAGCTTCCTGGGGATTTGAGTGGTGGTTGTATTTTTGGTGTGGAACGTGTGTGGGGGTGGTGGGTCAGCTCCTGTAGCAAGGTGGGCTGGGGGGGATGTGGGGTGTGATCTTTGATGTGTGGGTCGCTGATGTGATCATAGTGATGTTTTCTCGAAGCGGTAACAAGGCTGAGGAAGAGGTGAAGTCGGGTGGCAAGTGGTCCTTGTTTAGGTGTGTGGTAGGTTGTGTGGGTTTCGTGTGGCTGGTGGGTGGGGTTGTGGCTGTATAGTGGGGTTTGGTGGTAGGTTCTAGAGCTGTGGGTGTCGTGTTTGTGTTGTGGGTGTCTGTGGGTTAGTGGATTTATCAGGAGTGGGGTCTGTGTCTTCCGAAGCGGTACCGCCTTGCCTCTCCTGCTCCTCTCTCTGCTCTGAACGCCTATCAGAGAGAAGAAAATTTAGTCTATTGTCGAGGTGCAGGCGGATGAGGGGTAGGTGTTGTCTGGGGTGGGAAGTTCCGGGGTGTCCTTGCTGCCCCGAGTGTGCTCGATGTGGCATGGGTGAACCATTTTAACCAACAAGAGTGCGGTGGGATGGCTCACGTGCATTGATTTTTGACAGCGACTGGGGGGGTGGGGTGGTGTGGGTGGGCCAACAGTGATGAGGAGCAGGCAGCCCTCGTGTGCGTCCCTGCGCGGAGTCGTGGTAGGGTATGATAGTAATGGATAGGGTCGTCCAATAGTAGTATTAGAGAGACAGAA
Organism: Plecoglossus altivelis; assembly: GCA_036571765.1. Lineage (NCBI taxonomy): Eukaryota > Metazoa > Chordata > Actinopteri > Osmeriformes > Plecoglossidae > Plecoglossus > Plecoglossus altivelis. Next base: position 3,539,897 of record BROE01000006.1, on the reverse strand, counting down.
AAGAATTTAAAAAGAGTTTTACTGGTTGGTGTCTGGTTCGAAGAATGGGTCTCTCTCTGGTAATGCTATGAGACTGGGTCAGAGGGAGGAACTAGCTGTGTGTTAAAGTACTGATGGGAAACAGAGGTTTGAGAAGTTACCTTTATCTGTGTTGCTGCTCCCTTCGCTCTGCGTTCAAGCTACCGGACTAAAACTCCATCTCAGTAAGCAGATCGGAAGCTACGAAATGTACTCCATTGACCGTAGTGTCAGCGAGATCAAAAGAGGCCTGAACATCAGCTATGAGTGAAACACAGTAAGCTTTTAACTTCAGCTTAGTGCGTGTGAAACAAAGGACCCCACTTCTACCTGATGAAAGGTCCGGCCTTTTGAAACGACTTCATCCGACTCAGCGCGAGACTCCAGCAGACAGAGATCTGCTTATCTATTATGCTCGGCACAAATGGGAACGTCCAGCTCTTTCACCACCGTTATTCAGTTGTCATATCGCGTTTGGCCCCCTACTCCAATTGCCAAGTCCCTGCTATGGCTTTTGCATGTGGAGTAGCCATACTTGTCCAAGGTATCAAGGGATCTATTAGCTGCATTTATAGAGGAACACTATAGTCCCAAAGTTCAAAGACCAAGAGGAGGCCTCAGGAGGATTCAGCCATTCAGCTCCTGGGTTTCTCTCTTTCTTTGTCTCTATGTCTCTCTCTCTCTTCCTCTCTCTCTCTCTCTTCCTCTCTCTTCCTCTCTCTCTCTCCCTCTCTCTCTCTTCCTCTCTCTATGTCTCTCTCTCCCTCTCTCTCTCTCTCTCTCTCTCTCTCTCTCTCTCGCTGAAACGGTCACTTTATTTCCTGAAAAGTTCTGGAAGTGACATATGTACGTACAGAATTGGCAGTGATGCTACTTAGCATTGCCACAAACGTGTGATATTTCAGAGCTTATTTTCAAAGCTAGCCTTAGAACGCTGTCTTTTACTGAAGCAGGGTATTAAGATGTGTGTTATGAGGTCACATGACCTCTCTGGCTAACGAAGCTTTGCTGTCGAACAATCTCTAACTCTGTGCAAATCACATACAAGAAAATGAACACCATACAGTATGTTTAACCAAGCTAATTTATGCAGCAGATTTTGTAGTCTGTATATGCAGTCCATTTTGTCATCTGAGATAGCTTGAGAGTTATCAACATTCAATGCAAAGTTGCAGAATCAAATGTGGGTTGGGGTTCAACTAAGGATGGAGGCTGCAGAGTATTTGATTGCAGCCCCAGAGCTAGCAGCTTAACGTTGTCCATGGCTGTGGATAAAAACAACTGCCCCAAAAAATAAATTGTTATTGTTATATTATTTTTATTATTATTGTTCTTAATCCACTTCCTGTTTCTATCCATGCCTGCAGTTATGTATCCTTACATGAACCCTCTGAAGTCAAATGCCTTGTGTGGCTGTTTCTCCGCAGGGTCCTAATGCTCTGGTGACGTACACAATAATCAGCGGCGCCGATGACAGCTTCCGGATTGACCCCGAGTCAGGTGACCTGATCGCCACCAAGCGATTGGACCGCGAGCGCCGCTCTAAGTACTCCCTGTTGGTCCGCGCGGACGACGGGAAGCAGTCCTCGGACATGAGGCTTAATATCACGGTCAGCGACGTCAACGACCATACGCCCAAGTTCTCCCGGGAAACGTACTCTTTCGACCTCCCTGAGGACATGGCACCAGGTATAGTCTCCTCGTCACGCTCTCTCTCTGCCAGTGACCTAATCGCCACATTTTCAAGCATATTTCAGATGTGGATGAAAGATTTAGTCCATTATACTTGCATGTGGCATGTCTGAAAGGCTTTTAATGCATGAGGTTGCAGCTTAATGTCAACAAGAGACATCAAATTAACTGTGGCACCTTTTCCATGAAATCCAGTGTCGGTGGGGGTTGGATAGCAGCTTGAAGGGTTTTGGGTTGGCAAGGAGACAGCCTTCTGTAACAGACCCAAAACCCCACAAATCCTCACTGTCTGCCCGTCTGCCTCTCCCAGGCTCCATCGTGGCGGCCATCTTGGCCAGCGACTCGGACTCCGGGGTGAATGGGGAGATCACCTACTCCTTGGAGGAAGACGATGAAGACCAGACCTTCCTCCTCAACCCCGTCACAGGGGTCTTCAACGTGACAAGGCTTCTGGACTACGAATCCCAGCAGTACTACATCCTGACCGTGCGGGCTCAGGACGGGGGCGGGCTGGCCAGCACAGTCAGGGTTTACTTCAACGTCCTGGACGTGAACGACAACCGACCCGTGTTCAACAGCAGCGCGTACAGCGCGTCCATCACCGAGAGCCTTCCTCCTGGCTCCAGCATTGTCACGGTGGGGGCCAGCGACGCCGATGATGGTACGTCTCCGCTCTCCCTCTCCGTGTCGGGCGAGGAATGTCTTGCCTCTGGGGTAACGGCAGGGACCCCCTGGTCGTTCGCCGACAAACCCGATTCGTTTCAGCCTCTTTCCTCGAGCCGAGTTGCAGAGAGGGTTCCTGGCGTCGGCGAACGCGAGCAGGGAAAGGAACGCGGTGGCAGGAAACGAGAAAGTATTTGAGTTGAAATAAGCAGTCAAAACACATAATACTCCACAGTTGCCATGTTGTTATGAGAGTCTAACACCCTCCCAACCTCTTCAGCTTTCGCTATTCCATCACCCGTCAAAATAATTTGGGCAAAAACAGTAGAGCCTCTGTACAACCCAAGCGGGCAAAGGTATGTTTCTATATCAGGTGGTTACGGTCAGACGGTTAGAATTTCTTTACTCCTTCATGCTATTATACCAGCCCTGTCCCTCTCCTACTGTAATTACCCCTCCACCAGACCTAATGTGGTTACTCTGACCCACATTCCTGGGGGGAAAGAGCTGTCTGGATTTTACCGCGGTCTGGATCCTTCCTTTGCAATCCTCGCGGCCCGACCCTCTCACGGTGTCCCAGACTGCTCAGCAGCAACTTCCACAAAGCGTCCTTGTGAGCGTTTCCTGAGCCGCGACCTCCGAAAGCGGTCGGGGTCGTCGTCGCTGTGGTAAATGCGTCCCCCGGCTTTCGATAAGGGATTACGTGTGTACTGTAAATACTCGCCTGAGTGTGGGAAGGTGCCGTCGAGTTCCACATGAATACGCCAATGACTTGCATTACAGACGCTCAATTAAGCCTCATTTCACTGTGGCTCCAGGGCAGGACAGGAATTAGGCTAGATTTCAAGGCTCGATAGATTTTTTTTATATATATTCTTTTGGGCAGCTTAGTGTAGTTGTGCCATTATGGCAGTTATGTCATTTGAATAAATGTTTCTATTAGGTAGCATTTCCGAAAGTGCTGCACTTACAGACTTTGCACTAATGTTTCTCTTCCTTCTTAGATATGTCAAAGTGCTTACTGTGGTAGACCTCGCTCTGTTATGCTGGTATATAAATATTTGTTGATTGCAATTCAAGGATTTTAACCATTTTCATGCAAAATGGACACATTTCAATGTCCTTATATTTAATAGCGATATGTTGACATTGTTTTGCCACTCCCCAAGAAAACTGAATATTTCTTTTGTGTTCCTCCTAGGTCCTAATGCGGAGCTGTTGTACAGCATCGTGTCCGGGGACCCCCAGGGCCAGTTTGACATCACCAAGGCAGGTGTTCTGCAGACCAAGAAGACCCTGGACAGAGAGACCCAGTCTTTCTACAACCTGGTGGTGACCGTCCAGGACATGGCTCTGGCCCCCCTGCCTCGCTTCACCAGCACAGCCCAGGTCTCCATCATCCTGCTGGACGTCAATGACTGCCCGCCCACCTTCACCTCCCAGAAGATGACCTTCATCCAGGAGAACACGCCGGTCGACACCGTGGTCTTCAAGGCCCAGGCTTCAGACTCCGACAGCGGCCCCAACAGCTACGTGGAGTACTCCCTCCGTGGTCGCCACGGGAACAAGTTCAGCATCGGCACCATCGATGGGGATGTGAGGCTGGTGGGGGAACTGGACCGGGAGGAGCACTCCAACTACACCTTGACGGTCGTGGCGACAGATAAAGGGGAACCCCCACTGTCCTCTACCATGGAGGTCACCATGATGGTCCTGGACGTCAACGACAACACTCCCAGCTTCTCCCAGAACATCTACGATGTAGAGATCGAGGAGAACACCTTGACGGGCACGGACGTCCTCCAGGTGTTCGCCAGCGACACCGACGAGGGAACGAACGGGCAGATCCGCTTCTCCGTGGGCGGAGGAAACGGTAACTCGGATTTCAGGATGGACTCGGTCACCGGGGTGATCTCGGTGGCCCGGCGGCTGGACCGGGAGACACGGGCATCCTACTCGTTGGTGGTCCAGGCGGCAGATCGAGGGAGCAGTCCTAGGGTGGACCGAGCCACGGTCAACATCGTTTTGCTGGACGTCAACGACTGCTCGCCTGTGTTCGAGCTGTCGCCTTACACCGTGAACATCCAGGAGAACCTGGGAAATCTTCCCAGAAATGTTCTGCAGGTCAGTGCACCAGGTTTGAGTCAGGGTCCTTTCTAGACAAAGCCCAATTCATACAGTCGCCCCAGGACTTAAAATGAGCTAATAGCTTAACCAAGTTTGTAGGAATATTAACCCAATAAGTACGTGTAGGGGATCGGTTTACAAAAACATCAAGCACGGTGGTCATGTTTTGCAAACTGCCAAGGAGAAATGTGCAATTGACGTAAGGTATTAAGAAATGATATATGACACCACTTATGAGTACACACTTTATAAACAAATTGTAAATATTGGATTGTACTCAACCAAACTGCATTGCAATAATGTTGGTCTTAAGCACCATCAACTAGGTAAACCTTTTAAAAGTCTGGTTCCAGTGATAGTAGTAGAAATTGTCAAGAAGTTAAGCTTCTTCAGTCCATAAACCTTCAAGGAAATGAGTCTGCAGATGCACTTGAACTGACTAATGAGACCTGTGGTGTAGAGACGAATGCCCAGCCTATTGGCTCAGGATGGAGGGAAGGGCTGGGTGTGCAGTACTGGGCACCACAGTCCCAACACTACCCCCCTTGTTGTTTCTAAGAAAGCATTAGCGTCTAACTCGATCCTAGACCGGGGTAGGACTCATGCGTTCTCCCGTCATGAACGTAGCCTGTTTCTTTGTGTCTACGCCAGGTGGTGGCCAGGGATGATGACCAGGGCGCCAACGGCCAGCTGAGCTACATGCTGAGCGGCGGGAATGAGGACGGCTCCTTCAGTCTGTCTTCCAGCGGCCAGCTCAGCCTCACCCGAACCCTGGACCGGGAAGTTCGGGGGCAGTACACCGTCCTGGTCACGGCCATGGACTCAGGTGAGGGGGTGTCAGGATACTGTCAGGCTTGGCCCAGATGTGTTGACATAGTCCCTGCATTTCAGGACGAGACGGTATTGGGATAGATGTGGACCAGAGTTTTTTTCATCATGGACCGGTGCTCATATTTAAACTCATACCACATTTAGCATGTTCAACTTAATGTCGATCGTCCCCTATTAAAGGCAGCATATATCTGGTGAAGTTACAACTCTGTCAGGAGGGCCCATTTGGGTTTTATCATGGAGGAGACAAACCTTGGAAAAAAACTGGTTCAGGATTCTCAGGATTCAGCAAAGTTGCAAAATCCGACCCTAAAAGTAGCTTTCATTTTCTGAAATGAACAGGAATGTCAACACGCTGCGATTACAGTTTCACGCTGAGCGCCATGTTTTCACTGAGCAAGAGAATCTGAATGTACTCTCTCTTTCTCTCCCTCTCTGTCTCTCTCCCTCTCTCTATGTCTCTCTCTCGCGTCACTGAAGGAAGAATTGTGTTTTTGACTTATTCCCCGGAAACCTGGCTTTGCGTGTTTGAATGAACAGGGTATTGTGTTTGTTTGGGCACAGTGGTATAGCTTGTTATATGCAGATAAAAGGTTAGCTTGTTATTCCATAGAGGTCAGTAAATGTGCAGTTGAAGAGAGTGCATGCGTATCCCCGTTTCAGCCTAATCATACGCTAGCCTGGGTAAGTACAGGTTTTCCTTGGGATACTTTGGCAGGACAGGCATGGTCAAAAGGGCGGTTCTTGTTCATTCCTGGATGACCATGTGTTTTCTGTGTAATGATGGGGGTTCTGGACTGCGTAGCCTGCTGGTGAGAATTGGGACAATGGCGGAAATGCTCTGAAAAACCCAAACTATGCCTGCTCGTCTTTACGAAGAGACTGAGCCCTGCTTCTGTATCTAAAAGCTTAAACGTGCGCGTTAGATTTCATGTATTTGTATTATAAATCAAGCGCGCGGTTATCTTGAATAGATTAAAGAGGTTTTGTGGTAGTTTTAAGTTGTGATGGATTATGCGTAACATCAGGATGTGGTGTTGTGATGGATTTACGAGGGTTAATAATGGCTGTTGTGTTTAGGTGCTGTTCTTTGGTTCATGAGAATGCTATCATTCAGAGGCTTGTCATCTTATTCCATCAGCAAAGGCCTGTCAGCAAATCCATAATATTATGACTTTTGTATTTCAGATTGTCCACCAAGCAGCCGTCTTTACGGCAGGCTTTGTGTGGAATATGAAATATGAAAAAATAACATAATTACCCAGCGAAAATTGCAGAGCTGCTTTTCTCATGTGTTTGAGGTCAAGACAGAGCAGCAGAAGGAAATGGTTATCCCATGATGCCTCTGGCTGCCTGTGTCAGAGGCGGACCAGGAAGTCAGGATCTGAATCAATGGTTCCTTCCAGCCCATTTCCAACTGAAAACATCCAACACTGTGTAGCACAGTTGTTTTTCAGCGATACATTGTCTTTATTTACGTGTCGATTCCTTGTGAATGTTTCTTGGAACTTGAATGAGACAAAATTGGGAGCACGACAGCAAACCAAAGTTAAAATACTAAAATGTATGAATGTGTCGACTAGGAAACATGTTGTTTTTCTATTGATCTCCTTGGTGAACTGTCACAAATTCCATTTAGCGAGCGCGCCTGTGCTCCATCTCACGGCCGTCTCTATCCTGCTTGGCCTTTGGACGAAGCTGGACTTAATAACGGCAGACTTGAGTGGAGTTTCAGATGCGCTCCGTCAAGCGAAAGCTGTCGTGGAAGCGTCTGGAGCACAGAGAGCTCTCCTGGCTCCGGAGAGCTACGCCTGGCACATGCCTGTCCTGGAGCACTGCGCCTGCCCTTCCTGAAAACGTGGCACAAATACAAGCAGTATAAAGGTGTTTTACAAGCAGGCTTGTTGAGGGGAAAGTCACCGATCAGCCCAGTGGAAAGTTGTTGGCAGCCTTTCTGACGCTCAAACTGGGACGGAGAGAGGGAGATAACAGGACTGCAAATAGAGTCAGTCTGGCCTAATAACAGCGACCACATCTGGGATCAACTGCAGACTTATCTGATCTTAGGTTCGGTCCTCTGCCTAGCAACAACTATGCACACCCCTTCACCGCACGCAACACACACACACACACACACCAGGGTAGAAGAATAACTACGAGGCCAAGGTTAAAGAAAGATGGCCACCCTAAGCAGGAAGTCTCAGTGCAGTGTGTTGGTCAAGAGTGTTTGTGGACCTGGGTCAACGCTGCTTCTGAACACACACTTAAGTTCAGCAGTTGGACGGCAGTAGCTGCATGGCAGGACTTTCGTCTTGTGCCATGAGCATAACTCACATATAGTCTGGTTGGAGCAAGTTGACAGTTTACAGGGCAGAGTAGGACATGGCATATGTTATAATGTTCTCCCTATTCCTTAAATCCATTGCGTTTCATGTACCTTAATGTCGTATCACAATATTGACGTTTTTACATTTTAGTCGTAATGCACCGACTTCTTGCAAAGCGACGTACTGAAAGTAGTTCATTGCAGTTCCCACATCCACTTCATGCATAACGTAGCGGGGATAGAGGGATTCAGCTGCATGAAATATAAATTATGTTGTGTTCCCCCTCACGCCTTCCATCTGCCTCCATCTTGCCTCCCTTGCAGAGGTAAGGAGGAGAGCCCAGTGAAAGCTCTGCAGTGGGGGCCCCTGTGGTGAGAAGGCCCCCAGGGGGGACATTGACATGCACCACATTTGGTTACATATATTAAAGAGGAAGGCACAGTATATCCCTGTGCCCACGCCCAAGGCAGCAGGAACGCTCACACAGAATTCCTCCTGTGTCCCGCGTTTCCCAGAGGGCCACAGGGTCTGCGTGCTGCCTTTTCAGGGGCTAAACGGGCGCTTGGCAGATCAAGAATTTTAATGACCGTCCTGTTTTAAAAAGCTGGATCTTTTATGTTGCTTAATGGCTCTTGTGAATCCAGACTGTGGACCCAACCACGTTTCTGGACTATTCTCTGAACAGGATCACGCGTCAATCCCTGACGCATGTCTTTTAGACGAGCTGTCCGTCTCTCCCGAAAAGGAGTCCGTGGGAAACATCCATCACCTCCTGCTCTTGTCGTGTTCTTTTTTCAAACCTGCACAATACGCTCAAATGGAAAGTTCAGTTAATGAAGCCACTGATAAGTGGTGTGGAAGCTCTGTCAGGGTCGTCTACATCACTGTCCAGAGCTTGCCACAATAAATCTTTAATGGGGTCAGTTTCTGAAGTGTTCAGCCAGCAACAGTCTAGTGGCAACACAAGACGAAGCCAACTGAAATATCAGGTTCCCCAAATGAACTTTTAACAGACCTGTAACATTCTAGATCAACTCTTAAAAAGGCTCTGTAACAATGTGGTCGAGGCCTTTTTTGTGCGTGTTTTTGTTCCGATCGCTCTCTTTTCCACTCCTGTTTTTCGGCGTAACAATCGTTGGAACCCAGTGTTTGTGTAAATAGCCTTAGTATCTAATAAGAGATTTTAAGACGTGGTGTGGTTTGGATGATTAGTGCTTTGCGGCAGCCAGAAAAGATCTACACATTCCAAAATGGAAGCTAAGTTAGGCCCTCTCAACCTCTCATGGTTCATTTATCCATGAGAGCATATCTAACACTCCTCTCAAATGAACAATTTATTCAAAACTAGTCCTGGTAGTAGCATTCTGTCTGCCAAAATAGCAGATAATGAAAATGTTTCGGCCTGTTTGATACCACGGAAACATATGACACGACACAAACAGCTCTTTCAGTCGTTTTCTCTCTTTTTACACTTAGAAGTCATTTAAAATGGTGTTACAACTCTGTGTGTTTTCCAAACATTGGTGACAAGCTGTTGTTCCACGACCGTTTCAATACAACTGGGGATCAGTCATTTTCAAGAGTCCTTGGAGTCGTGCGCTCGACAGAAAACTCAAAACTATTGAACAGCTTGACAAAAATAAAAGCGCCATTGTATTAAAACCACAAAAGGCAAATCACTTCATAAAATCCCAGAATGTGCTCTGGAGTACGAGCGAACGGCAGTTACAAAAAAGATGTCAAACCATTCAGCCACGCCACGCCATAAATAACCGTAAATCCATATGCCGTTTAGGAACGATTTGATGAGTCCGTCTGAGAGAGAGCTGCGTTATTAGAAATAGAGGTTGTTTTCAGGGTGTGGCCTGCTGGCTTGGATGTAGAAGGGGAGAGAGATCCTTTTCCTTCTCTGCCTCGTTAACTGTGAGAAAACCTCTGTTTACTTTGTTGTATTAAGCGAACCTTGCAGAGGGAGAGCTCTCTTCCTGCTCTCTGAACCCTTCACGCCATTCATGGGTGCTAGATGGAGCCGCATTAAAAGGAGCTTTGTTGCAAAGCAACAGGTTCTCAGAGAGGGAAAAATGTCAATTTCATTGCGATGGCGGCCAATTCACCCTGAGTAATGATGTGTTTTGTTTACGCTGTCCCCGAAAGAACACAATCTAGCCGCAGTCCATAAACCGTAATTAACCGTTTAGCCCTAAGCTCCAGGCTACAGATGGGCTGTCTCGTAAATTTACACATTCATCCATCTTCTCTAAGTCAACCTGTCCCACCGCGCTCGGAACTTTAATGAAGCTCTCTGTTTGGGCATCCCGCCGTTGTTCGTACCCATCAAAACGGGACGCTCGGTTCCTGCCGACCCTGCTGAACGCTGAACCCGTCAATAATATATTGAAGGGACAGATTATCCCTTGTGCCACTAAAGCTCCCCCCCAAACCAGGCTCTTAGCTCAGATTAGAGGGGCTCCCCCAAGCTTCTCTGGGTAGAGGTGGTGATTTCCTCCAAATAGCTGTTACCCCCCGCGCTGCTGTCTTGGTGGCATATGTCAGCAAATGGCAAAAGCAGATAGTTTAAGGGTAATTACATATGTATTTATACCCCCTCTGGCGCAGAAAGTATGGCCATGCCACCTTACTGGAAGCTAATGTGATTTTTCTACTGGTAATATACACTAATAAGAAGCTTAGGTCCAGCCATATGTTTATGGCAGACAATGCTTTCTGAGGAGGGCTTATGACTAGCTTACAGGGGAAACTGTCTGTGTGTATTTAAGATGGAGCAGGGGAGAGCAGATGGCTTGTGGTCCTGCAAGTCTTCAGAGCTTGTTATTTTGCACGCCGAAGCTCGGAGGTTATTCAAGGGTTTGGTGCTCTCATTCGATCATCCCTCTGAAAACAAACGTTTCGGACACCCCACCGAAAGCTTGTAATCGCATATTAGCTGATCAAATTCAACACTCGTTCTCACAACAGTTCCACCACCGCTGGTGGACTTACGGGTCGTTTTTGAATGGCGAGATATGATGTTTGGGTCTCAGTGGCCTACGTTGTGTCATGTGAAGAGTCCGGAGGGATTCCTGATGTTTGAATTTGTAGTATCGCTTTTGCAGTGTGATTAAGATAGGGTCAGCAATACTTATACTTGGTCAGTGCTTAAAGTGGTTCGCTGTTGTGTCAGGTTTCTGTGTGAAATGACACCGTGTGACTACAGTTGCCTTTTTACCCCATGCGCTAACGGTGACTTACAACATACGCAGGGTTATCTGAATTCCGTCGGTCTGTTGAAGTATTCCCTCGGAAAGTACTGGAAAAACCCGGCGAAGGAAAGACTGTCTGTGGGACTTAGTTAGGTGCTCAACATGCATTAGCACCACTAGAGCTCACGCTCGTCTCCAGGGGCAACGGTTTACGCTGGATACAAGGTGCCCGGGAGATTAAACATTGTCTTTGTTGATTGAAAAAACACATTGCTGAAACACAATCCGCCTCTCCTCATGTATACCCTCACACACTTTGCAGTTTTTTATGGCTTTCGGAAAGCATCGATAGCTTCCTGAAATCCAGAGCACAAGACCAGACCTTAGTCTACTTACCTCAGTTTATATGCAAACGCCTCTGTTGATTAATGTCACAGTGAGGTAAGTAATCACCATTTAAAACAGATCCTATCAGGGGAGAGAGACGAGGGACATTTCAGGCCACTGAGTGTCATCCACAGCACAACCTCAGATCAACCTTTAAATGAGATTACACTAGTGAACGTGCATCGTTGCACAGGTGCAATACTAGCAATACTAATGTCTCCATAGCTAGTTAGTCAGGTGAAAACACTTGGTAATCTTAGATCTGACCAGAATAGTTTTTTCATACTATGACCCGCATTTCAAGTGACATTTCAGAAAGTTGATTGTCGTCTGATTGCGTTGACCTCTGAGTGAGCATTAGACTGTTAGATGGGCGTGTTAGCTTGGTTTCCTAAAGCCTGACAGAGAAAAGATGGCAGTGGAAGAGCCGTAGGGTGAAATCCCACCGTAGTTTCACACAAACTCAGAAAATGGTGTAAACCGCCCACACCCTGATGAAGCAATTAAAGTAAAAAGTGAAACATGTCTGGGAAGAGGTTTCCGTTAATGGAAACGACCGTTTGAATCTCACGGTGGCCACCGCTTCTGTCGGTGTCCCACAGTCGTTTCCAGCAGCCTCTCATTCACTCCCCCTGGCAGCGTGAAGCTATCTGTCACCCGGCCACCCTGCCATCCCCTCGCTGCCAGACCTCCAACAGGAATACTCTTCTGTCTCCCAACGCTCGCAGACGTGGATCACTAATAAAGGCACCATCTCCAGTTCTCCTCAGCTAAATCACCGACCTTGACACCAGGCTCAAGTAGCAGGGCCAGATTCCTGGGCAGGAGGCTAGGAGGAGCCACAGCCACGACAGCCAGGCGAAGAGCATGCCATTGCGATGATATAAGCCCCCTGTGTATTCAGCTATGATAACATTATGGTAGTGGTGGATTATTAACGTGTTGTCAGTTAATCTGATAACGTAACATCCCTTGGCTATCAGTTTGGCTGTGTTATCAGTAGAGATAACAACAGCGGGGAGTTTGAGATGGTGTTGTTAGTGGCTGTAGACGTAAAGTACTCATGATGTTTCGAGTGTGGGTGTGCAGGGAGAATGCAGCATGGATCTTCTCAAAGGACCAGGTTTCACTCACGCCGCCGTGAAACCTTTCGCTCCGGCCGTAGCCACTTCTAACAACTGCCTTTTACACACATTTGCATAGCTGCTAAGATATTGTGTTCCCGGACATCTATATCTGTCAGCCCACACAATGTAACAAGATAGATCCAAACTATTTACACGTTTGACAGCAGGTCGAGGAGGCAGCTGCTGGTGGTAATGGGATACAAGTTTCCCCCAGGAGACAGGGAGACGGCCTCCCGAGTGGACGAGCGTGGTGCCGGGAGAGCGATACACCCCGAAAGATGTGAAAAATGCCTCGTTTGAACCCCTGGTCTGTCAACAGCAGTGGGTTCAGCCCAGGTTCAGGGTCAGGGTGAAGAGGGTTTGTGCGGCTGCTGGTGTTTATGGCTGGATGCTGGGTTTCCTTAAGGCTTACTGGGGATTATCCAAGGTCACCATGTCTGTCTCTCAGCGCCCAACCCTGCTGTGATGAAGGGGTAGGGGGTGGGGGGGTCCCTGGCATGAGGTCAGGGGTCACGCAAGTGCACGGATCTTCGAAATGGGCCGGGGTCGCGGAGGTGTGCAAGGCCGTCTCTTTACTCGCACCCCTGGTAAATAGGTTGTGACATCACATGCTGCCCGAAAAGTGAAATACCAGGAATGGGGCCAAAAAGTGTTCTGTGAAGAAGCGGGGAATTGGGGGGAAACGTGTTGCTCCATTCTCATTGGCTTCCATTTGTCAGGAGGAGGTACAACCTTACAGAAAAGCCATGACGGGCCGCTGAATAACAGAAAGAGCTGACTTTTCTGGCTTCCCAGAACAGAAATTCTACACAAATATTTTGGAAGTAATTCACTTCTCAACGCTGAGAAAGCCAGTCATTCTCAATCATCATTCCAAAGCATTTGGACTATTGTGTTTCCTCTGGTAACACTTAATAAAGTTAGCTGGTACCAAGCTTGGGCAATTTCCAAATTAAGTATTTTGGCCACGGTTAAGCTTAATTGTGGTGCTTGTACAATTGTGCGTGTGTGCTCCAAAGAGCTAATGAGTCCAGGAGACAAAGCCAATTGGCTTTGAAGCCCACTTAACTGTGTAGCAGCCCAGAACATCTATGACACAACACAGCTCCAAAGCTCTTAGGAGTTGTTGTCTACGAACAAGAGCTTGACCGGGAACAGAGGCTAAGCGTTCGCTCACGTAAACTGATAGAGACACTCTACTGGCAGAGATTGATCCTTAATTAAGAGGATCACTCCTCCAGTCCTCGGCATTTCTAATCTGCTTCCATGGCAACCTCCGTATGATGACTCAGGCGGCCGCCTCACGTTGGTTCTGCCGGTGTGCGCTCTTGAACGCTACTCAGTACGATCGCTGACTAGACGCGGCCAGTCCACGTGTGCGATCGCCTTATCCTGAATTACATGTCCAGTTGTGGACGGGATTGTTACGTAAATAGCCTGTGGTTTTGACTGCCCAAAGGACATAAACCACTATGTTTTGGGGGAGTTTGTAAAAATAAAAAAAAGTGTGAGAGGGAGAGAAAGAAACTGAATATAAGAATACTGATGGAACTGGGTAATTGCTAGTTCCAATCTGATGAAAACATTGTAATTGATATTATAGAATGACGAACACTATAATGATGTGTTCGTGTCTATATTTGGCAATAAACATTCTTACAAATGCATTTCTGGAGTGAAACAAATGCAGTGCATGACTCAATTCGTTGACTCACAGCCAAAATACAGTTAGTGTTTTTTGGCATCTTTGGGTTATGAAAAATAGATTTTTTTCCCCCGTTATTGGTCATGTTCTCCTGGAATGTGGCGGTGTTTGTTCATTTGGAAGTGTGTTAAGTGTATTTATGCTAACATCTACACCGAGGACAGGAGCAGCTGTAACCAGGAAAAACAGGAAATAATATTCTGGCCAACTATCAAATATTAGTTTAAAAGTTACTCAGGCATTTATATCTGTATTTTAAAAACAGATTTTAAACTCCTGGGCAGCTAGAGTTAGGCCATTTAGAATGCTATCTTAAGATTAAAAAAACTATTAAAGTCTGGTGCTGTTCCTGAAAATCCCATTATCTGAATATAAGTCTTTCCAGCAAGCACTAATCCCTTTGTCATCCATACGAGGAGATGATTGTTGGTTACAGTACCTGCTGAGCTTACAGACACATGCTTTTAATTACCTTGATCTTTCAAAACCAAAAGAGCCTCTCTTGGCGCTGAAAGGGACTTATCAGATACTCTATCTCAGATCTGTTCTCCTGCGTTTCTTTCTGTTAGGCGATGCCCAGCTCCCGAGAGAACAAGAGAGATTATCCTCGGACGCTCCCCAGATATTTTTTATTATTTCTTATTAGTATCCCACTGATGGACAGTCCAAGCACCTGATGTTACTGACAGCTGAATAAGCAAGAAAGCTGTAGATTCTTCGGTAACTCTTAACGGTAGATGTGCCATCAGAAAGGGGGCTATGTTGCGGGCGGCAAAGACGAGCAGATGTTTGAAACGGGTTTTCAGCCTTGCAGTTGGGTTTCATCTGCTATTGATTTAAATCTTCCCTCAGGGCTCAGAGGGCCTTGTTCCGTCACTTGCTTGGATAAAAAAAACGGTTAGATTTTCGCTGGAAATAGCATTTCTGTTCTCTCGAATTCCTAAGACTAACTCCCTGTGTGTCGCATACCCTAAAATAGATACCTCAGAACCAAGATGAAAATCTACGGTATCCCAAGACCTCAGGAAGGACAAACAGCAGATTGTATTACCGAGTTATTGAACCCTTTTCATATGATTTGTGCTTTGTGTTGATGTGGCTAGAGATGCAGGAATAAATGCACGGTCAGTGTGGTTCAGTCCTTGCATGAATATGAATTGCTTCAACATGTATTTCACTGCAAATGATAACCCATTACCAATCATCATACTGCATATACATACTGCATCATACATCATATTGAAAACCCAACATGAGGAAAAACTGAACACAAATAAACTACTACTATAAAACTGGTCAGCTGCCATTCTGTAATTTTCATCCACCGACATAATGTCATGTCTGTTAAAAGATGATTTCTGTGGCCTTTCCAGGTTCTCCTCCCCTCAGTGGAACAGGGACGGTCACTGTCCTGGTGGATGACGTCAACGACAACGTCCCTGTGTTTACTTCGTCCTCCTTCCACACCACCGTCCTCGAAGACGCCCCGACCGGCACTGACGTGCTGCTGGTCGACAGCTCCGACGCCGACGTGGGCCTCAACGGGGTCATAAGGTACGGTCACGTGACACAACGCATTCATGGCAAAACGATCGGTCATGTGATGGGTATCAGGTGACCAGGTACAGTCAAGTCACACAACGCAGTCATGTGACTGAGTGCAGCCATGCACAAAGGTAAAGTCCATACGCTAGACACCGCCTCCACCGTCCATCCACCAGGAAACCCCAGGGGATCTGCCTGAGCCTACAAGCCTCTGAAGCTGGATGTTTGACTCATATCTGACCCCTGCCTGCCCTCCCTGGGGACCAAGATTCGGGGCAGAGGGTGGTGGTGGGGGTGGGGAGGGGGGGTTACAGACTCCTCTTTCCCAAAACATGATAATGAGGATGTTAATTGCGTATGGCAGAACTAGTAGCGCCCATCAGGGGTCCGCTGGGTTGGGAGCCTTAATGGAGAGCAGAGCCGGTTGCCATCGGTTATTAGTTTAGATTCTCACAGCCCGTTAAATTAGGCCTTTTACTACTGTTTCGCCTCTGTGTTCCGACCCCGATTGCCTCTGGACGGTGTTGTTGTTGTTGTCACAATAGGTCTGTGTTCCGTCTGTGTTCACACTTTGTTGGGTAATTTGTCGCCGCTTTAGGGAAAGGAACAACGACCCCCCCCCCCCCCCCCTCTCCCACACCCCGAACCACCCTCCAAAAAAAGTCCCTTTCAAAGAACGTATGCGTCACTAAACATTTGCGTCCGGGCTTTACTGGAAACTTGAAAAGCAGACTGAAATGCGATCCTTCTTGAAAACCAGAAATGTATGTGTCTCTGATCAGAGAGTGGTGCTGGGGAGTCACCAGTGATAGTCTTCTGCAGAGGCTGCCGCCAGACAAGCCTCCGTCGCTGGGAAGAAAAACTCTAAAGAATGGATAATGAGTATCTCCAAAGAATGTTAAGATGGATGCCTTAGAAAGTCTCCATGACTGATAATACGGATATGAGCAAAAAAGACATTTGTACCACAACAAGCTTATGAAGTAATGTTACACTTGTGTGTCCTTCGCATGAAACTCAAAGCCTCTTCTAAGCTTGAAACAGTGCCCTCCATAGGATTATGTTGGCAACACTGACAAATGACTTCCAACGCAGGCAATGTCATGTGTGAAAAACCACAATCTTTGTGTAACCCATCTTTTTGGTGGGATGGATCGTACGAAAACATATTCTATTGTTGGAGCTGCTGTTGATTTATAATTTACCATGCAATATTATAAATATGGAATAGATTTTAACGATTAGCATCCAGCATGCTTTATCTACTGTGTCACACGCTATGGACGATTCAACAGATTTATTTTGTACATGGAATATTTAACTGCATTCATTCACATTCCCTAAATTGAATCTATACTGTGTTATACATTGCATTGTGGGTATAACTTACAGTGTCACTTTGTTCATCTCCTCCATGATGCCCTGACACGTCTCTTGACGTTTTCCCACCCAGTTACAGCCTGACGGGAGGCAGTGGCCAGTTCTCCATCAACCCTGCCACAGGCCAGATCATCACCAGCTCGGCCCTGGATCGTGAGGCCAGAGCCAGCTACCAGCTCCTGGTGGTGGCCTCAGACGGAGGGCAGCCTGTGGGGCTGTCCAGCTCCGCCACCGTGTCGGTGGTCGTGGCGGACGTCAATGACAACCCTCCTCGCTTCCACCACCACCCCTACGTCACACACATCCCGGCCTCCACTTCGGCAGGTCAGTGGTTCAGGGGAAATTCTTTTCCCCTTCTTCCCCCTGTCTTCTGAGTAAGGAGGAATTTGTCTGGGCTGTGTAAAACAAAGATGATATGATAAAGACAATAGAGGATGATAAAGACGATGTGGAACTAAAATGATCACACCATTATACAATAAAGTTTCCAGTCAAGTGCTTCACTTTCTTTTGTATCTTTTGTTTTGTGTCTCGTATATCCAGGCTCTCTGGTGTTTGCCGTGACAGTGACGGATGAGGACGCGGGATCCAATGCCCAGCTCCACTACTCCCTGACGGGCCGCAACGCTGAGCGCTTTAAGATCGATCCTGTCCGAGGTGCCATCACTGCCAATGAGAAGCTGACAGGGAGTTCAGAGGTCACCCTCACCGTCCGGGTCAAAGACGGTGGGACCAACCCCAAAACGGACACCACCACCGTGACCGTTCGCTTCGTGACCGGTGGGGACTTCCCCGTCATCAAGATGAAGGCCACCGCGTTCACGTTCCCTGAGAACCAACACACCAACACCGTCGTTACCACGGTGACGGGGTCGTCCACCCGGGGTGGGTCGCTGACCTACTACATCGCCAGCGGTAACCTGGATAACTCCTTTCACATCGATCAACTGACCGGGGAGCTGTCAATCAAGCATTCTCTGGATTACGAACAGATTCAGAAGTACGTTCTCTGGATCGAGGCCAGGGACCAAGGGTTCCCGCCCTACTCTGCGTACGAGAGGGTGGAGATAACAGTGACGGACGTCAACGACAACCACCCAGTGTTTGACCGCGAGCCATTCCACGCAGAGATCCTGGAGAACCTGTCTCCTCAGCGGGTTCTCCTGGTGAAGGCCGTAGATCAGGACAGCGGCCCAAGCGGACAGCTGGAGTACGCCATCGTTGACGGCAACAAGGAGAACAGCTTCAGCGTTAACCGGGCGAGCGGTGAAATCAGGACGACCCGCCCCTTAGACAGGGAGAAGGTCGCTCAGTACACCCTGAAGGTCAAGGCCACAGACCAGGGTTCCCCGCCTAAGACCACAACCGTTAAGGTCATCATCAACGTGCTGGACGTCAACGACAATGCGCCAAGGTTCTCCAAGATCTTCAGCGCCACTGTTCCGGAGAACGCTCCGGTGGGGTACACCGTTGCCAGGGTTACCACCACGGACGAAGACGCGGGAGCTAACGCCATCAGCCACTACTCGATCTCCGACGCTAGTCTCCCCTTCCAAATCAACCCCAAAACGGGAGACATCACCATCAGTAGGTCTCTGAATAGAGAAGACACAGATCATTACATCGCCAAAGTCTCCGCTCATGACTCGGGCTGGACGGTCAGCACCGATGTCACGATCTTCGTCACGGATGTAAACGATAACGCCCCTCGGTTCAGTCGACCATCTTATTACCTGGACTACCCCGAGCTCACAGAGATAGGGTCG
Source organism: Plecoglossus altivelis (assembly GCA_036571765.1). NCBI lineage: Eukaryota > Metazoa > Chordata > Actinopteri > Osmeriformes > Plecoglossidae > Plecoglossus > Plecoglossus altivelis. Next base: position 3,521,129 of record BROE01000006.1, on the reverse strand, counting down.
CTGGTGACCCAAGTGACCGCAACAGACCCAGATGAAGGCTTCAACGGCAAGATATTCTATTTCATTAGATCCCAGTCGGAATATTTCCGAATCAACTCGAGCTCTGGGGAAATCTTCGTCAAGCAGCAGCTCAAGTACCAAAACTCAACTGCCGCTGTCAGCATCAACATCAACCGCCACAGTTTCATCGTCACTGCGTCAGACCGTGGGACGAGCCCCATGATGAGCGAGACCACTGTTATCGTGAACATCGTCGACAGCAACGACAATCCACCGGAATTCGAATCCGCCGCCTACTTCACCCCTGTCACCAAAAGCGTCAAGGTGGGAACCAAACTCATCCGGGTGGTTGCTCACGACGACAAAGACTTTGGTCTGAACTCGGAAGTAGAATATGTGATATCAGGAGGAAACAGCTCAAACAAGATCAAACTGGATAAGCAGAGTGGATGGGTTACAGTAGCCTCCTCCCTCACCTCAGATATTAATAAAGTCTTCGGCATCGACGTCACAGCCCGAGACAAAGGGAACCCTCCTCTGTCGGCTAAAACCGCAGTGCGGGTGGCCGTGACCGAGGAGAATCACCACACACCAGAGTTCTCCCAAAGCCAAGTCACTGCCACCATTCCGGAAAGCCTTGCCATCGGAACTGCCATCCGGACTCTGTCGGCCCGAGACAAAGACAAAGACATGAATGGTCTCATCACCTATAACATAACCTCAGGCAATGACAAGGAGCAGTTTGCCGTCAACAGCAAAACGGGAGTTTTAACCTTGGCCCATAGTCTGGACTTTGAGGAGAAGCAACGGCACGACCTTCGAGTGTCCGCTACCGATGGAGGCTGGATCTCCAAGACCAGCTATGTCACCGTCACCATTCACGTCACGGACGTCAATGACAACCCACCCGTGTTCCACCCGGACGAATACTTCCCAGTCGTGCAGGAGAACGTCCCGAGTGGAACCACCGTGGTCAAGATGAACGCCACCGACCGAGACTCAGGAGCCAACGCCGTCATGGCTTACGTGATCCAGTCTTCCGACAGTGACCTCTTCGTCATCGATCCAAACACAGGCGTCATCACCACCCAGGGGTTCCTGGACTACGAGGCCAAACAGGTGTACCACCTCACAGTAAAAGCCTTCAACGTCCCAGACGAGGAACGATGCAGCTTCGCTAACGTCAACATCAAACTGAAGGGAGCCAACGAATACGTTCCTCGCTTCGTCTCCAAGCAGTACTACTTCGAAGTCTCTGAGGCTGCTCCGAGAGGTACGGTGGTCGGAGAGGTGTTTGCCAGCGACCGTGACCAAGGAGACGATGGGCTGGTTTACTATCTCATTTTTGGGAGGAGCAGAAAGAAGGGCTTCGGCATTAACAGGAAGACAGGCCAGATTTACGTGACTGGCCCCCTGGACCGTGAGAAAGAGGAAAAGATCTCTCTGAAAGTCCTGGCAAAGAATGCTGGAAGTATCCGTGGAGCGGATATCGATGAGGTGTTTGTGAACATCACCATCCTAGATGCTAACGATCCTCCTGTGTTCACCCAAGAGCTGTACGATGTCCAGGTCAGTGAGGGTCTTTCCGCCGGGGGTCTGGTCACCTTCGTCAGCGCTGAGGACTCAGACTCAGTCCCCAGCTGGAGCAGGTTCTCCTATTCCATAGCCAGCGATTCTGCCAAAAAGATTTTTACCATCAACCCACAAACTGGCCAAGTGTCCATTGCCGCTGAGCTAGACAGGGAAACCACACCTGTGTACAACCTGACTCTGCTGGCTGTGGACACAGGTTCCCCTGCAGCCACTGGCAGTGCCACTTTGATCGTGAGCTTGGATGACATCAATGACAATGGTCCCACTCTCATGGCGGTAAACGCTGAGGTCATGGAGAACCAGCGAGCTGGAGTAACGGTCACGACTCTCTTGGCCACCGACCCAGATCTTCCACCCAACCAGGGTCCGTTCTCTTACAGCCTCCTCAACACGGGCTCAGCTACCAGTTACTTCAGTCTCAGCCACTCTGGGCTTCTGACCACCAGCCGGGAGATCGACAGAGAGCAGATCAGCGACTTCTACCTCTCAGTGGTGATCAAGGACTCTGGCATCCCTCAGATGTCTTCTACTGGGACCGTCCACGTCAAGGTGAACGATCAAAACGACAATCCCTCGGAGCCCAGATCTGTGGAAATCTACGTCCACTCTTTTGGGAACACGTTCCCCGGAGGTTCTCTAGGGGTTGTCAAGCCCCAGGATCCAGACATTGAAGACTCCTTCCACTGCTCTATGACCCCTGCCGCCCCTAGTCTGTTCAGCATCCCCACCGGTTCCTGCGACCTAACCTCCAAGGCTCGGTCAGCTGACGGAACGTTCGAGCTAACCGTCCGTAGCAGCGACGGCGTCCACGGTACTGTCAGCAACACAGTCCGTGTCCTCTTCACAGGGTTCACCAACGCCACGGTGGACAACAGCATACTCATCCGCCTCCAGACCCCAGGGGTCCAGAACTTCCTTACGAATCACTACCTCAGCTTCCTGCGAATCGCCAACTCTCAGCTGGCCGGGCTGGGCACAGGAGTCCTCCTCTACGGAGCCTTCGAGATGAACAACGAGACCTTCCTCATGGCCGCTGTGAAGAGGGGCCACGGGCAGTATGTAAACCCCAGCGGCGTGGCCACCTTCTTCCAGAGCATCAAGGACATCCTGCATCGACAAAGCGGTGTGCAGATAGACTCGGTGGACCACGACCCCTGCACCCGCAACCCCTGCCAGAACGGGGGCTCCTGCAAGCGTCGCCTGAGCGTGGGCCCCGACATGAAGATCGAAGAGAGCATCCCGATCATCCTGGTCTCCAACCACCCTCTCCAGCCTTACGCCTGCCACTGTCGGCCAGGATACTCGGGGGCTTTGTGCGAGACGGACATAGACGAGTGTCTGCCGTCGCCCTGCCACAATGGCGGTACCTGCCTCAACCTGGTGGGAGGTTTCTCCTGCTCCTGTCCTGATGGCTTCACCGGGATGGCCTGCGAGAGGGATGTCAATGAGTGCCTCTCCAATCCCTGCAAGAACGGGGCGCTGTGCCAGAACTTCCCCGGTGGCTTCAACTGCCTCTGCAAATCCGGCTTCGCAGGTATTGCACACCGCCACAGGAGTCATTTCCATTTTATGAGCACGAAGAAGCACAGATGTTCATCTAGGCTCAAGTGTATACACGTTGCACATAACTTCCCTGCTTTGAATCCAAGTAAAATATTTTCTTCTGAATGATAAAGTAACTGTGGCATACAAATCTGACTGCCAAACAAGGTTTGTTTTCTAGAAACCAGTTGAGGGAGAATCGTTTTTGATGCGTATCAGCCTGTCTTGTTTACATTAATGAGAACGATGATGCGCAACTGACCGTGTGGTCAGAGCCTTGGTGGACAAGCCACATGCAGTTCACATTTCCCCTGCAAGCCCCTCTCTTTCTCTGCTTGAGAGATGAAGGCTGTGCAGACAAGCATCTTGCTTCATCGCTGAGCTCAACTATTTAGGACTGAAGTTTGCATGTCAATCACTTTATATTTGAGTATCATTTGAACTGTGAGAAACTGACACTTTGGCTGAGCTGATAGTGAGGTAAATTAAGTTTGTCCTGGAGAGGGACTACTCGAAATGATGGTATGAATAATATAAAAATATGACTCCTCATAAAGGCAGTGCATACGAAGAACCGTTAATGAAAACATTTGTCTGAATCGTGTCTGTTTGGTCAGCTGTGGGCTGGGCTTCTGAAAGATCTTTCCAAATGGGCTCAGTGCAGACTTTTTGCCTTAACCGAAGTGATTACTGTTCTTTTTTATTAAGACTATAACAAATGACCACTAACCTATGCGTTTCATCATGATGAATGACCCTTCTGGCAAATTGCACCTATTGACTTACAGTAGTTTGCCTGCCCCTGCTGTGAACTCTCCACTTCCTGTTTTTGCTGCCTGGTCAGGGCGAAATAATTCATCTCCATTAAGCTATTTGTCTTATGCTGCAGTAGTCAGAGCCTACAAAAACAGCGTACAGCAGGTCACTGTCAGTCCCCATGCACACCCTACCTTATTTTGTCTGTGTCGATTACTGTACCGTCCTCATCTCTGAGATTACTGCTTGTCGTACAGTTTTCATAATCAGCATGCTTCTAGTCGGCCCCGGTGATCAATGAAGATTCTTCAGCTGTGAAACGTCAAGGATCATTACATCTTGTGTATGTTTTCACCCATGCGTGGCGACTTTCCAAACCTCACATGTTATTTTACAAGGTGCGAGGGCTCTCTTTGTTTTCCTAAAGTGCGGGGTGATGAAACGTCTCTGTAAACGTGGTCGAAGGGCAAAGCTCTCCTGCACAAGGTGTGTGTGTGTGTGTCCCCTGTCACCCTGTCGCCCGATTCATTTTAATGTTGTGTTGTTTTGTCAACCCAGGCAAAATGTGTGACTCCCTCATCAATCACTGTGAGTGTAACCCCTGTTTTAATGGAGGGTCCTGCCAGAACAGAGTGGATGGATATTACTGTCATTGTCTGTTTGGTGAGTAATTATCAGACAGAATGTTCCGGGTGGGAGTAGATAGATGACTAGTTTATGAATTGTGTCGATTCCTGTTTTCACAAGTGTCTCGTCTCCATGTGTTCTGTTGTTTACATTTGTCCTCCTCTACGAGACACAAACTCACAGTATTTCAATACCACCATTGACTCAAACATGGTCTACAGATGCACGGTGCATTTGTAGCAGTAAGGATTCAGTGCCATTTATGTGATTCATTTCTTTGTTTCTCCTCAGGGGTTTTCGGGAAGCACTGTGAGCTGAATAGTTATGGGTTTGAGGACCTCTCCTACATGGAGTTTCCTAGTCTGGATCCCAACAATAACTACATCTACATCAAGTTTGCCACACTGAAGAGCAACGCGCTTCTCATGTACACCCACGATAACCAAACCGGAGACAAAGCGGAATTCCTGGCTCTGGAAATCTTTGAGGGCCGAATGCGTTTCTCCTTTAACTTGGGGAGTGGGACCTATAAACTTATGACTATGATAAAAGTCTCCGATGGACAGTTCCACACCGTCATTGCGAGGAGAGCCGGAATGGTGAGTTACGATGTTATTTCATCGACAAAAAATGGCTTCTTCACCAAGGGGTTTGTGTTTGTTTGTCATCATAAGTGCTCGGAAAGTGTACTTCATAAAGACGCTTAATGGTTTTATTGGCCCAGGATTACAAAGCATTGGGGGACATTTGAAATGCGCCACATGTCCATAGAGAACTGTTTTATATTTTCAATAGCAGTTATGACTCCTGGGTTTTTATAGACGAAAGCTGTGTCCAAATTTGACTTCATATTCCTTTTGCGCCATCAGATGATAATTAAACTGCCCACACACTGCTCGTTCTACTTATGGCTTTCATAGTTTGTAATTATATTTGATTGCTTGTTGTGATTTACAATGCAGGCCTCCAAAATAGCTTTCTAAAGTTGAGATCCTGTCCTCTGAATCTGAAGAGATTTTCCTTTGCCAGTTTTGGTTTTGGGGAGAAGAAGAAAAAAAACCCTCTGCTTCCCCTGTCAGGTTTTATAACGTAGGTCTCCTGCCGGACTTCAAATCTGTCATATCCGACCGTGCTTTGGGGTTTCATAGGAAACTGGTAAAATCGTTAAATTGTCAGCTTTGAGATAGTGCAGAGTGACTGGATGGAAAGCTACGCAACATGCAGTGGAGAAATGCATTCTACCCTCGTTCTGCCCTCAGATAGCATGTGCAGGCTGAGGAACGAGCTGGTTGGGGTTACCAGGGGAACGAGGTCAGGCCTCGCATGCCTCTTGTTCCAAGTGTCTACTCCCTCAGGTGGTGTAAAGTGAACCTGATCACTGTTGTTTGGAGAAGGCGATATGGGTTATTTCAGTGGTCGTGTGAAGACGTTTTTTTGGGGGTTCCTGAACTTGGATTTTGAGCAGATGTTTTAACCAGACCAGAGCCACCACAGTCCCTGTTGCTAAGTTGAGACCGGCGCAGCGAGGAAAAAGAGATGCTGGGGGCGCCTTGGTAGCTCACCGGATAAGCGATCGTACTACGAAGGCTGAGGCCTTACCGCTGCTGCCCAGGTTCAAATCCGCTCCTGGACTTTTGCTGTATTTCCCCCCCTGTCCTGTCACGCTTCCTGTCACACAGTCGAATAAAGCAAGAGCAAATCAAATAAATAGTGCTCCCTTCGGGTCACTGTGACCCACTGTTGCAGTGCAAAAGGGAAATCACAATGACCTTAAGGCAGCTCAAGGGTTAAAGAAATCGTTTGCTGGAAGTTGACCATCAGTGCAACGTGACCACTGCCACAACATCCCCTTTTATGATTGTGTACGCTGAAATATGTCTTTTGAAGTGACCACAGGTATTTATCAGGCTATCTTTGTCACTTTGTTATTGTAGTGGTGTTGAGGAAACCTAGACAAAACCCTTGTTGGTCTCATTGTTCTGAACTGTGTGTTTTAGGACCCACATAAATGTTTAACAGGAGACTACACCCTTAGTTTGACTCAGCTCTCTGCTGGGTTTGTGAAAGAGCGTTCGGTTCAGAATGCGAATCGGAGTCACAAACGGATTTGGATTCCGTTTCAGATTCTGAACTGAACGTATCTGTTCTTGTCAGCATCCAGCCAGCTGGGCACTTCACATCCCAGCGTTCCTGCTCCCTTAGCCTGTCTTTCCTTGGCCTGTGACACACACTTGATTTACACAACCAACAAATCATTCCTTGAGATGTTATCATTACACTATAGTACTCTTTTTAGTTCACCCTGACTGGAAGCTGAGATGAATTCATTTCTGCAATGAGGCCAGGAAATATAGACTGCTCCTTCTCCGACCACTGAAATACTATGGAGCTACCCAGTTCTTAAGCTTGATCTTTTGCTGTGCGTTCTTGGTGCACTATTTCCACGTTGAATGTAAATGTCAGTTTAAAGCCAGAGAAGTGGTGTCCATCAGAGGTTCTGTGCCCCCACCCCGCCCCGCCCCCGCCACCCTGAGTTGTTGCCATGTCTCTCTGCGTTTCTCTTGACATCCACTGAACACAAACTTATGTTAGCTTTAGTCACACTCCATTTTCCTTTCTGAGATGTTGTTTCCTGAAACAAGTCTATCTGCAGTCCATCGCATGAGATAGAAACAGCAGTTACGCGTGTCTGGTGTGTGTTGTGTGCGTGATAGGGTGTGCTGTGTGGCTGTGTGTAATTGTGCGTGTATGGGATGTGTGTAATAGTGTGTGTGTGGGGGGGTGTATTTGTGTGCGTAGCGGTGGTTTGGGAGCAGTAGCTTTGATCTGACGACAAGGCATTAATAGCATGCCCATATGGCCGTGATGAAGAGCGACACAGGCAGGAGACAAATGACTGGTTTCCATTGTTGTTTTTCCCGCTCATAAACCGTAGGTCTCTGCAAGTAATTGGTGCATGAGGGTGTGCGTGTGCATGGTTTATGTGTTTATGTGTGGATACATGTGCGTGCTTTCTTGTGTTTGTGTGTACGTGTGTGTGTGTGTATAAGTGAATTCACTAGTTTATTTTGAACTGTCTGTCAGTCTGTCTCTCTGGTGAAGCTAAAACAGATCTTCACGTTTCTCCTCTCCCTCAGGCTGCGTCTCTGACTATAGACCTATGTGGTGACGACCAGGAACCTGGCTACTGCGCTGTCAGCAATGTGGCCGTGCACACAGACTGGTGAGAGAACCCCGGCGCCGCCGCCCACAAACTGTAGAAGAAGTGAGGAGTAGGAAGTCAAGGCACCGTGGTCAGATTGAGATTGATCTGGATTATACACTGAACAATGGGGATTATACTTTACTGGGTCCGTCTTTGGCAGTGTAGTAGTTACGGTAGCCTAAATGAAGACACGGTGAGCAGATGTTGGTAGTGACGTGCTCTGTATTCCAGTACAGAAATGAAGTTAGATATGACAAACACGTTAAGACACAAGCCTCAACACTGGAGCAGTATGTTCTACCCTGGCAGGGACTTGACAAGCCAAACACACAGATCCATTCAATAAATACAGGTTTGAAATATCTCAGTAGCTTACACTTTGAACGGATGAAAGATATGCCCAATTTAGGTTAAGCCATGGTCTATTATAAATCCAAGCGTACATTTAAACATACAGGGAAAGAGCCAAACGCTGCAGGCTAAATGAAACACAGTGACCAGATGTTAATGGTGAAGAATGTTATATACAGTACCAGGGCCGAATAAAAATGTGGTACTTTGAAGTTCTTTCTTTTTCTTCTTCTCTTGTAGATCAGCTATGTTTAGACTTGGGTTTTAAGGTACATAGCCGAGCCCAAGAGTGGCAGGGAAGTCCCTTGATAGCATGTGTGTGTGTTTGTGTGTGTGTTTGTGTGTGTGTGTGTTTGTGTGTGTGTTTGTGTGTGTGTGTGTTTGTGAGAGAGAGAGAGAGAGAGAGAGAGAGAGAGAGAGAGTGTGCACGCACTTGTGCATGTGTTCATACTCCTGTGTGTGTGTGTGTGTGAGCGAGAGAGGGTGTGTGTACATGTGCTCATGCTCCTGTGTGTGTGTGAGCGACAGAGGGTGTGTGTACATGTGCTCATGCTCCTGTGTGTGTGTGAGCGACAGAGGGTGTGTGTACATGTGCTCATGCTCCTGTGTGTGTGTGAACGACAGAGGGTGAGTGTACATGTGCTCATGCTCCTGTGTGTGTGCAGGATCCTGGATGTGCAGCCTAACAGGGTGTCTGTGGGGGGCGTGCGCTCCATCGAGCCCCTGCTGCACCGGCGGGGCCAGGTGGCCACGCACGACTTTGTGGGCTGCATCATGGAGCTGGCGGTGAACGGACGACCACTGGAGCCCAGCCAGGCGCTCGCATCACGAGGAATCCTGGACAGGTCTGGTCCAAGCTTACTCTCTCTGTCTGTCTCTGTCTTTCTGGACAGGTCTGGTCCAAGCTTACTCTCTCTGTCTGTCTCTGTCTTTCTGGACAGTTCTGGCGCTGTCTCTCTGTCTCTCTCTTTATGGACAGGTCTGGCCCTGTTTCTCTCTCTGTCTGTCTCTGTCTTTCTGGACAGGTCTGGCCCTGTTTCTCTCTCTCTGTATCTTTCCGTCTGGACAGGTCTGGACCTGTCTCTCTCCTTCTGGACAGGTCTGGCCCGCACTCTCTCTATCTCTGTCTCTCTCTGTCTGTCTGTCGGCCAACCTCACCCCCCACTACTCCAAACCTTACTTGATCTCTGTGCCCCCCCCTTCCTCCCTGCTCTCCACCATCCCTCATCCCTCTCGGTCTGCCAACACCCCCTCTAGTTCCCTCCGAACCTCACTGTCTCCCTGTCCAACTGGCCCCCCGCGATGCTTCAGTCTGGCCCTCTCATTCCCTCCTGCCCCCTCCCATCCTGCCCCCCTCCCCTCCTGCCCCCCTCCCCTCCTGCCACCCTCCCTCTGTCTCCCTTCAGGGCGTCTGTTCATCATCTCACTGCCCTGCACAACTCCAGAACAAGGCCCGTTTTTATATAAATAGATTTTCTGGGATTGCAGGCTCCCAGACTGTCAGAGATCTTTTTTTTCCTGTGTTATTCTTTGGTTCTGACGAGTGCCAATGAGGGATCCTTTAATATGGTAATTCCCGGGTTAGGGTTAGGGGTCTATTATGGGGTTTTGTATCGCTGGGGAATGTCGTCTTCGGGGGTCCTTTTGAGGAACACAGCTGTCCACCACAGAGCTTCACTGTCTGTTTCCGTCTGTCTCTGTGTCTGTCTGTCTGACGGACTATCTTTGTCAGCCTGTCTGTCTGACAATGTCCTTCTGTATGACCGTGTCTTTCTGTCGGTCTGTGTGTATTTATCTGTCGGTCTGACCATCTGTGTGTGTGTGTGTGTGTGTGTGTGTGTAGATGTCCCAGACTGGAAGGTGCCTGCACAGCCAACCCCTGCAGACACGGGGGCACCTGTGTGGACCACTGGTCCTGGCAGCAGTGCCAATGTGTGGACGGCTTCACCGGAACCTTCTGTGAGAAATGTAAGAAGACATTTTGAAGCAACGGTTACTGATCGTTTCGTCTTTATGGATGTGGGTTAATCAGAATAGGGGTTTTTCCCCCCTGCTCATAATTTTATGGTTCGGTATAATAAGTGTGTGATGTGTACAAAATCTGTCACAGGACCTAGATTTTCATACATAATTTGCATTTAGTTAACATACGAAAATCTTACAGAAACAAATTGAAATCTGCATTGTAAAAGAACACTGCAGGTCCTTCCAAATCACCAAACCTTGTCAAACAGTGATTCGCTTTTAATAAAAGCACTGTTTCTGTGTTATTCCTTTCAACAGATGAGTCAGTAGACACTGCCCTGTCATTGGACGGGACAGGCCGGCTGGACTACACCATGAGGCAGGGCCCCAAGCGAGACCTCCTGCTCCGCTTGGCCCTGCTGGCCCCTGCCCTGGCCCCTGCCCTGGCCCCTGCAGGGCCCAGCACGCTGGAGGTCAAGTTTCGCACCCGCAGCAAGACTGGTACCCTGTTACACGTACAGGAGAGCAGCAACTACACCACTGTGAAGGTAGGAGACACACACATACACACACACATATACAGAGACACACACACATACACAGAGACACACACATTTACAGAGACACACACAGCCATAGACACACGCACATACAGCCATACACACATACACAGACACACACACAAACATAAACACAAAAGCACAGCAACACACACACAAGCCAGACAGCACCCCCCCCCTACAAACATACATACTAACACTCGCATAAACAATGCTCTCGCAGACAGACACACGCACACTGGGCCCAGCTATAGGGGGGGACCTGTGTGTGTGTGTATCACCTGCTCTCGTTCCCCCAGCACTCCCTCCCGGCAGGCTTCCAGACGGAGGCTCTGACAGGTCTTGGGCAGCTGTCCAGAGGAGCCACTCACTCAGTCATCCTCCTCTGCCTCCCCCCTAGCTTTCTCCACCAGACACTCCGCTCTCTCACGCCGCTCTCTCGCTCTTCATCTCTCTCTCTCTCTCTGTCGGGCTCTCGCTCTTAATCTCTTGCCGTCTCACTCACTCCCTCATCTCGCTCTCGCTCTCTCTGTCTGCCTCTCACACTCTTTCTTCATCTCTCTTCCATCTCTCTCTCACTCTCTTCCTCTAATTTGTCTTCTTCTCTCGCTTCCCCTCGTCCTCTCTCTCTTTTTCTCTTCATCTCTCTGTCTCTCTCTCACTCTTCCTCTCTTTCTCTTCCCTCTCTTTTCCTCCAAAGCTGAGCAGAGTATCAGGCAAACATAAGCCCCTCCCCCAACGACACTGTCTGTCCTGTCCTGTGTACAAATGTATCAATAATGCGATGTAAAGACGATAACCCACAAATTGTTTATGCAGGTTTGGTTTGCCTTTCTCTGGTGGGATTGCACTTTCTTTTCACGATTTCCAGATTTCTTTAGAATTTAGATTAATCCGAAAGCTACTTATGTCGCTTTGAAAGGGAGTTGACTGCGATTACTTTTCCTTTAAGCTAAGAGATATAAAATTACCATAGCTCCTGCCCAGAAACGAATCATGATCCATTCATTCATACTTATGATATTCAGTAGAGAGGCCCTGCTGTGGAGAGAGGTCTTATCCAACAACCAGGGTTTTCATTTTAATCAATCTGCCTCTCTCTCTCTCTCTCTCTCTCTCTCTCTCTCTCTTTCTTTCTTTCTCTCTCTTTTTTTCTCTGTCTCTCCTCTGTCTCTCCCTCTCCCATCAACAGTATACTGTATGTCAGGCTAACAATACGTTTATTCTGGATCATTTCCACTACTCTAACCAAGAGTCTGTTACTCTCCACCCCACGACCCTCCCCCCCTCCCCCCATCCCTCCCCCGTCCCTCCCCAGCTGAAGAACGGGAACATCCACTATGTCTCAGACGCAGGCGTGGGGGGCAAGGTGGAGCGCGCGCTGGGCGAGACGGCGCTGTCGGATGGCCAGTGGCACACGCTGCAGCTGCTGAGGAACGGCTCTGTCACCGCCCTCCGTCTGGATGGGGCGCGGCCTAAGCTCATCCAGCACCCCACCCAGGACTTTGGGGGGCTGGATGTCCTCACCCTCTCCATCGGAGGAGTCCCAGCTGGACCCGGCCAGCAGAAAACAGCAGCAGGTGAGGGGGACTGGGTCCAGGGGGCAGGTGGTGGGGCGTCTGGGTGAGAAGTTGGGGGGTCTGGATGGGGGTCAGAATTGTATGGGGGGGTTTGGGTCGTGCGATCAGCGAAAAGACAATCTTGTCCGCCAGGTTAACGTGCTCTGATGAACACTCCTTAACGTGGTCCAACATTGCTGACTGGAACTAGATGGGTTTACAATCTCCTCCCTGAGTGTGCGGAGTGTGGGACAAATACTGCTCCTCCGTTTATGGAGAAAAGCTCATGTTCATTTGGGTTGAATTTATCAGCCACCCCCGTCATTGAGGATTGTTTTCGTTTTACTGCTATGGACTTTTAGTCTACAAGACTAAGCAGCATATCATATGTCCTCAACCCTGACTTAGAAATAGTTTGGGCAGGGTGAAACTAAGGGCTTCCAGGGGGAGGGACACAACATTGTAAATTCAGGGCTTTCGTTGGGAAAGGGAAAAAATCGATAGTTTGGACAAATATGGTAAAAAGGACTTAAATGATTTGTTGGCCTCCCTCACACAATAAGGCTCAGGGTATATTTCAAAATAAACATATTCGGAGCACGCAGGTTCGTGGCCAACTGCCTTGCCTCAAACCACGATTATCTGGATCATCTTTGGAAAGGTCACAGTCGGGCCAGGTGACCCTAGGACTGACCTTTGCTGTGTCGAAAAGTTGCTCTCTTTTGTATCTTCACCAAGCATAAGTCAATAAATAGAAACAAATGGATTTAATTCACTATGGGATCAATTCAATAAACATGCGTTGACATCTGAGAGGCGATGTTGTGTTGCAATGCAATAGCGAGCGTTTGAATTAGTCACCAAAACATTTCTTCCAGATGCATGTCTTGAAGCAATAAAATGACTAAACTAAGGATTGATTCACTGGCAATTCCTCATATTTTTGAAAATAAGCACATGTCTGCTCTATAATTTGCAAATGATTTATTCAACTGTTAAAAAATGTAATTTGTCTAGGTGGTTTTCTTGAGGAAACTGTATTCAAATCTTGGTGGTCGAAAGCGAACCAATTACTTGACTAAACAACATTCCTCCAGTTCTGATTATAGCTCATGGTTGTTTACCTGGAAGTTGTGGGTCATTCTAAGAATCTACTGGAACACTCCCAACCCACCTTCATCTAGTCTACCATCGTCTCGTTATTCCGAAGTGTTTCCTGTTTCCTGATCCTCACTTCCTCTTCTTCCCCGCAGGTTTCGACGGCTGCCTGGCTTACGTCAAGTATAACGGGGACAACCTCCCCTTCAGCGGCGAGCACAGCCTGGTCACGCTGTCCAAGACCAGCCAGTCTGTGAAGATCGGCTGCCGGGGTCCCAACCTCTGCGAGAGCAGCCCTTGCTGGGACGGCCTGATGTGTGTCAACCAGTGGTACACCTACCAGTGTGTGCCACCTGGCGACTGCGCTTCCAGCCCCTGTCAGAACAGAGGCAGCTGCGTTCCAAACCCTCACTCCGGCTTCTCCTGCGTCTGTTCTGAGCTCTACACGGGCCACACGTGCGAGACCCTTGTGGCCTGCCTGGGAGTGCAGTGCCCTCAGGGGAACGTCTGCAAGACGGCCACCAACGGAGGCTTCGTTTGCAGTCCTAGCCCCAGCACCGAGGAGATGCTGCTGCCCATCTGGGCGGTGCCGGCCATCGTGGGCAGCTGCGCCACCGCCTTGGCCCTGGTGGTGCTCAGCCTCATCCTGTGCAACCACTGCAAGGGTCGCAACAAGACCAAAGTGCCAAAGGAGGAGAAGCCCAAGGAGAAGAAGAAGAAGAAAAAGAAGAAGAAAGGGAGCGAGAACGTGGCGTTTGACGACCCGGATAACATCCCACCGTACGGCGACGACATGACGGTCCGCAAGCAGCCAGAGGGGAACCCTAAACCGGACATCATCGAGAGAGAGAACCCGTATCTGATCTACGACGAGACGGACCTCCCCCACGGCAACGAGACGGTTCCCAGCGCCCCCTGCGTGCCCTGTAGTGGGCCTGAGGCCGACATGGAGCACTACGACATCGACAACGCTAGCAGCATCGCCCCCTCGGACGCCGACATCATCCAGCACTACAAACAGTTCCGCAGCCACACTCCCAAGTTCTCCATCCAGAGGCACAGTCCCCTGGGATTCGCCCGCCAGTCGCCCCTCCCACTGGGGGCCAGCAGCTACACTTACCAGCCCCAGTACAGCCAGGCTCTGAGGTCCACCCCCCTCAGCCACTCCCACTCTGCATGCCCCACCCCCAACCCCCTCTCCAGACACAGCCCCGCCCCCTTCACCAAGCCCTCGACGTTCTATCGCAACACCCCGACGAGAGAGCTCAACCTGGGCCGCCGAGAGGGCAGCCCCCTGGACCTGCACGGCGAGGCGTGCCAGTCAGCGGCCATGTTTAACTACGCCACGAGGCTCGGACGCCGGAGCAAGAGCCCCCAGACCATGGCGGGGCACGGCCACACGTCCAGGCCGTCCAGCCGTCTGAAGCAGCCTGTGGAGCAGATCCCCCTGGAGACCGGCCCCCCCGTGGGGCTCTCCATCGAGGAGGTGGAGCGTCTCAACACGCCACGCCCCCGCAACCCCAGCATCTGCAGCGCCGACCACGGCCGCTCCAGCTCCGAGGAAGACTGCCGCCGACCGCTGTCGCGGGTCAGGAACCCCGCAGACGGGATCCCGGCGCCCGAGTCGTCGTCCGAGAGCGACTCCCACGACTCGTTCACCTGCTCGGAGATGGAGTACGACAGGGAGAAGCCCGTGGCGTACAGCTCCCGCGTGCCCAAGCTGTCGCAGGTCAACGAGTCGGACGCGGACGACGAAGACTACGGAGGCCGGCTCAAGCAGAGACGCTACTCCAGTAGGAGGGCAGAGGGGGGTCCCAGTGTCTCCCAGACGCTCCCTGGGGATCACTACACCCTGCCCCATAAACTAGGCCCGCAGGCGGTGGGCTTCAACTGGGACAACCTCTTGAACTGGGGCCCCGGCTTCGGACATTACGTGGACGTGTTCAAGGACTTGGCTCTCCTGCCGGAGAACGCAGCCACCAAAGACATTGAGATGAACAGTGGGGACGGCTCTGTGACCATCCTCAACGAAGGAGAAGCGGAGCAATATGTATGAGACTATTTATTACAACAATGTACTATATGGAGATGTTCTCTGGGAAGAAAGACAATGTAGATTACATGAGAACGATGGACTATCTTTTTCGCTGTTTTTTTTTCTCCAAAACAAGACGACCTTCAATGCAGTAAGGCAGAAAAAACACATGTTATGATGAATTTTTGTGTAGTTAGTCCCTTTGAAAGAGTTTGCCAGTCTTTAAAAACTGCTCAAACTGTACCAATCCGAGACATTCAGGCGTAACAATCCTGAGGCACTTTTCATCTCTTAACAGGTACGGCTTAAATAGACACACAGCGAGTTACATGTGTCTAAACAAAACACATACAAAAAACCACAAGTCTATGAATCCAGATTGTGTCGTGACTGATATAAAGTATCATTCAGTGTAGTACTGTCTTACGTCCTATCTGAGGCGTGAGTACGTTGGCTTGACCATCGGGAAGATTCTGTTTTAGCATTACCAATACTACTGCCGTACAGTCACTTATCAGAAAACTCTCATCACAGGTTTCAAGAATTTAAACTATGTCAGATATTACAACAACACTTATGCCACGAACAACAAACACGACTTAAACGGAAGCGAAGTGCCAATAAACAATTGACAACACTGCTTAACAGACGGAACAGCAGAACTGTATCTCTCATAGCCACTGGGCCACTTAAAAAGCTAATAAGAACAACCCAACACTGTGTGTTTTTATATTATACTCGCGATGGCAGCACGTCCACGGTCTCTAACTCTTCACTAAATAAGGGACACCAAAGCATGTGTGTTTGATTCCATGCTCTCATGTAGACGTTGATTGAGCTACAGATGTAGAAAGAACGAGCAACCTCACCTTTGTCTTGCAACCTATGAGGCTAAGCGACAGGGTCATGAAACACATGCTACGACAATCTCAAGGCAGGAAACCAGTCGGTACTTCTTGTTCTTTCCCTCCAATCTCTCTCACTTTGTCCACTCTTGCTTCTTCCCCCTCCTTTCAATTTCTATCTCTCAACTCTGTCCGAGCATCCATCTGACATTTTCCCCGATCGCTCTCTACTGCCTCTACTAGTTTCCCACTCTCGCTCCTCTCCCGTCTCGTCTCAGCTATCTATCCCAACTATTGTCACCCACTCGCACTCTATCGCTCTCCCTCCCTCAACTCTACTCCTCCTCCTGCTCATCTGCACTCTCTCTCTCTACTCATTTCTAACATCCAAATAAAGTGCTCCTCTCCCTCGTCCTTATTATCTCACCTAGGCGTGTGAGTTCTTCTACCCACAGCATCCCCATACCTGACTGGACGGCACAATTACAGCGAGCAGCGCACACACGTGTCAGGACACCACCCGTAGAACAGGTAGATTTCAGCAGGTCCCCCATGCACCATTACACAAACACGTCCGTTAAGGACTCTTTGAGCGGTGTGGGAAGACATGGCGTGGCTTTTCATTTGTGTAGCCAGGTGAGTCACTTGATCGTAGGGTATTCATCTCAGGTCGGTTTGTGATTATGTTGGTCAGTAGGGATTCACACTTAGTTATAACAGTAAAGTGTGGTTAACGGAGAAGCAGCTGATGCAGTATTAAGGAAAGATGGTGTAAACATTTGTACCAGCGTCCAGAATCATGCCCCACACTAACAGATAGGAACTTGTGGTAAAAAAAACAAAAACAAAATCGTAAATACAGTATTTAGATGGTTTGGAGTAATCACTGGTTAACTCTCCAGTTTGTTGTTTCAGTGTGATGTGCATACGCAAGTATAATATACTCGTCAGAGAGAGACATTGTGCATAACATGGATATCCTAGCCTTTATTGTACTGTTTATTAACTTAAATTACTTATGCTGTGTTTTTATGGATATTTTCATACAGTACGCTGAAATGTCTGTTCTTACTTTCAGGGAAAGTAAGATTGAAGAGTTATTTTTTACATTTGTTACATACGTAACACCGTATTTTCCACTTTTGATAAAACTATAACATATTGTATGCTTTGTACATGTAAAAAGCCAATAACAGAATAAAAAGTATTTATTTAAAAGGCGCTTCTTTTGGTTCCCCTTGACTGTGATGTGGTAAACGATCTACACAATACTCCAAAATAAAGCCTTGAAACAGGCACCTTATGGCTCCAGCACAATGATGTTAGTGGTAAGATATTTTATACCTCTTTAGGCTTTGCGCCTGTTGTGAGGGAAGTTTAAATAAAGCTTGATTGGAATTGAAGAAAACCTTCTAAAAGGCCATGAAGGACCTAAACAAAACTGAGCCACTGCCTCTTCAGCCAAGGACAACATCCACTGAACCAAATCATACAGGCAGCTATATACCTTTCAACAATGACTTACATCTGGCATATTGAACAGAATCTCGTTTTGGAGGGGCTTGGTGATCCGGTATGCAGCAGGCTTATCTTGTCCATCATCGAGGAGAGAGAGGCCCCTGGAGAGAAAGCAGAGAGCCCTGGAGCGGTGAGGAGTGACGCCCTAGGGTCTGGAGTAGACGACCGCAGGGTCCTGAAGAGACTCAGGCCTGCAGAGAGCCACGCTGACCCCTGCCTCAAGAGCAGAGCCTCTCCACACATACGCAGATATAGCGAGAGCTCTTCTAGCGAGAGAGACAACAGGAGAGAATCTACGGGGAGAGGAGATGGGTTTGAATCCCCTCCTGAGGGGTGAGGGCAGTGGTGGTGGTGGGAGGGTGGGGGTGGGGTGGGAGGGGTCAGGTTGAAGGGTTTGAGATTTCATACCGGGCATTCATCATGTGGGATCCATCCTTTCGTA
Organism: Plecoglossus altivelis; assembly: GCA_036571765.1. NCBI lineage: Eukaryota > Metazoa > Chordata > Actinopteri > Osmeriformes > Plecoglossidae > Plecoglossus > Plecoglossus altivelis. The sequence continues at coordinate 3,503,033 of BROE01000006.1, read as the reverse complement.
GGGGGATTGAAGGAGTCGAGGCGCCCCCAAGTGCTCCCCAGAAACCCTGGCTCTGAGTCTCTGCACATGATTAAGTGTGTTGGTGTTGCAGTTCAGTGTGACCGAAGAGGTACCTCCTGTGCATAGAGGGCATTACGCTTTCAACGTGGAGTTAAAATTAGAGCAAACTGTTTTCCAAGAGAGTGTTAATGAGTGAAATGCCAACAAGATGTCGGTTAATGGACTGTATCTCCCCATGCCAAAGTCTAACATCTTGACTGGAGGTGCGAAGGGAGTTGAAGTCGGTTTCCCATGGTGCCTAGTGCTGAACGAAGGGATTTCCAATCCAAACGTTACATCAAATGTTATTCCCATTAAAATGCTTTGGTATCTTTTCTGTTTGCTTTGAATTTCCCTTGTGTTTAATGGGAGGATGTGGTGTGGTAATATTACTGACTTCCATTGGGTTCTTTCAAAATCTTCTCCAAGTTTGTTATGAAGATTGATTGTGCACTAAGACCCTTTGACATGGTAAACCAAAAACAGCTCCCTTAGTTTTAATCAAGCTGCTTGTAATTAAGAGCACATTTATCTGTGATAAAAATGCCTCTGCAAGACTGTCCTCAAAATAATTGCACTGAATGAGTCTTAAAGAAAACTATGTCTAGAAGTGGCTAATCTCTGATGAATTGTGACTTTCTCTTCTTTATGTGTTTCATGAGTATGTCTGACGTCTCTCAATCCTTGCCCAATCTCATAAACTTGTCTGTGCGTTAATCACAACATGTCATCGAAAATTTAGCCAAAACATAAATACATTAGGGCCACAGCGCTGTATCTAACAATTTACATGATCCATGTGCATTATCATCATTATATCATACATTAGCAATCCCACAGTTCAACATGTAGCTTGATGCTACGCAATTGGAGAACATTCACAAGTTACAGCATGGAGGACAAATCTCCAATCAATTCCTTAAATAAAACCACGTGGGGGGAAAAAACCCTGAAGAGATCTAGAAATTATCGCCCCTCTAGAAAAGTCCTGGAGTTCACATCTGTATCAAAGCTGCCTGCTTAGCCTCCATAAGTGTTCCTTAATGCTGTGTGTACTGTAGCCAAGCGCTGTCTTTCAACAAACATGAAAGCAGAGTAGAGCTAAGCAGTTGAACACGAAGAGAGGCAGATACTTTCGTGTTAGACGGGCGCTCGTCATCATTGAAAAGATCTGCGGCTGCAGAATCTAGCAGAGCGGCGTTGCGGTGCGGTCTTTCTCTCCCCAGAAGGGAGGGCGGAGTTGGGATTACCAGGCCATTTCTCGCCACCCTCTCAAAAAAACACGATCAGAAGCGCACGATGAACGCTAAGCAGTTTAACGGAGGGACGAGGACCCCAGCTCCAGTGCCACTGTCTGCGTGCTTCATCGTCACACGCAGATAGAACCGGAGAAGCACATCTGGATCGCGTTTGCCGTGTGACACAGTGCTGGCTCAGCTATTTAGATTCTGTTTTGTTTTCTAATTCAGAGGGGTGCAGCTGACTTAAGTGCAGTGTTGCTCACTGGGCCTAGCGAACTGTCTCTTCAGGGTGAAGTAAGACTTTAGCGGGGGGCAGAGAAGTGCCTGTCGGGAGATTCTGGAGAACTTCTTTTTCTTTCTTCACCTGGAGTGTGGTGCAGTTATTGACATTTAAATTATGTTCAGTGATTTTGCACTCTTATCCAGAGCAAGTTACAGGGACACACCGCTCCAGTGTGAATCTTCTGAACGTTTGGAAGGTCTCATGTAGACTCTGTAGGAGAAGATGCAGTCAGGGTGAAAAGGTAACTAGAGTTGATAAGGAGAAAAGAATCGAATGAAACGATAACTTAGATTATCTACATGTTTTCAAATAACTGGGGAGGCTTTTTAAATTCAAAAACATACAACTTACAATTAATAAGAACACAAATGTACACATCTACAAGACGTTTAAAGAAAAACTCAATGAAAGAAATTAGAGATTTTACAGAGATTGCCAATAATTCTACCTTTCGGTGTTGAACAGATCAAAAGAGCATGTTTTATAAAGTGCCTCTCCATCTCTTAGATCAATGTTTAGACAGTTTCATCAATGGACCGGCCCTGCCGAGGGTCACCTATAAATCACCCTGTTCCTAGCTTCAAGACAAAAACACTGAAAATGGATCGGTCAACACGACGAAGCTAGGTCCAAACCGCAGCCCATATCATAGGCTTAAACACACAAACAGGAGCCATGGCCAAGTCCTTAAGAATGCATCTTGTGAGTGACTTTCTTATCTAAATGTTTTCTTTCGGTCCGGCCACAACCCCATCGTAAAAACACTGGATGCATTCTGAAATCTTCTTCACCATGTCAATTTGGGTTTAGAAGCTACAGAGGAAATGATGCTCTAGTGTGAAATTTTGGAAAGTCCTTGATACATGTCAACACCAAAAAACATTCATTCTTACAGCCTTAATGGTAAGGTCCATCTGAGTTGCGACGTATATCTTCATCAGTTACTGCGAAGCCCGGACTTGTCGGCTCATAATTGTGCTGGTGAGTTCTTCTCTCAGCTACAGTCTGAAGCACATGAACAGTTGCCACATAATGAGGTCATCGCAGTCTGTCAATACTGCCTGGCTGTTGCAATGTGAAGTGAAAGAGAGGGTTTTACGCATAGTGGCAGCTGTATGCAAAACTTCCAATGTTCTCGTGTCAATCTTGCCAGTTTGATAGAGGTCAGTCTGCAACCTAAAGTTTCGCAACCAAGGACTTTTATTGTTAGTGACGTGTGTAGGAAATTGCATTGGATGAAGGTCATAATCTTAAATACCACCGAGAATAATTCATTTCCTATACGTTTGAGATTGACTGCCGTGGGGTGGCTGAATAGTTGGCAAGGTCCTTTCATGGAGTCGTGCCACATGCCCCATAATGCTACAGGGTCAAATTTGCTTGTTACCACAAATTGCTGTGGAATTTTGCCCTCAAAACAAACACAACTCCTGACAAGATGGCCACCCCTCGTTGCAGGAGGGCTCCATCTGCCGAGCCAAACCTCATTTAAAGAAGCCCAAACTGGATTGACGGATGTCACAACGAACCAAACACCTGTAAGCATTTTAGCGTTGAATAGCTCGCGTAAAACCAGCACTTCACTCGTCTTTCAGATGTTGACAGGCTCGCATCTATACGTTCAATCACGTACGAACAATCGTCCCTTCCTCGGTATGTAGGAATGCAGGCACACTTGGCAGCTGTTTAGAGCACATTAATTTTCACAATAACATTCATTGCCTAATTGTCCCTCTTTACTCATTCGCTAAATTCAGCCAGTCCATTACTCCTCGAGAGTTTCCCATGCCCTGCTATCTTTTCTCAAGTCCTAATCTTTTCACTCTGTCAGGCTCGCTCACCGCAGACTCAATGCCCATTTCCCTGGTCTGGGCTTCATGCTAATTGTCTTTCAATAGCCTGGTAACCTCCCACCTACATAATGCACCTTCCTTCAGCGCGATCTGGACCATTTAGGTTCATTAAAATACAAGGGGGGAAAGGGGGGGGTGTTGCCTCCAGCTACACTCATGTAAATGAAGATGCTGGAAAAGAATCCGATGGTTTTTCCTCTTTAGGTCTGTGATGATAGGGTGGTGGGCGAGATAAAAGGGGGGTGTGGGGGGGGTGAGTACAGCACATAGTTAAAATACATGTTTGCTCTGTACTTAGTTAACAAACATCGTTTGAGTCAGGTTTCATTTGGATGAGGAAATTCAGACGGTAAGGTTCATCAGTCTCATCGCCCAGAGGTGAAGGGACTTCAGCAAGTTAGTGTCAGCACAAGCAGGGTGCTGCAGTGAAAGACACACACAGGCTGGCTAATTATGGCCACGTACTGAAGTCTGCAGACTTCTAAATTGGCTATTTTTCTTGAGCTCAAGACATCTCAGGCACGAATCATTAGCATCTATTCTAGTGGAGATGCTTTGATCTTCACTCAGAGAGCGAGTGTTGGGGAAACACTGAGAAAAAAAAGTAGACCAGAAAAAACATCATCAACAATTCAAATGCGCCCAATTTTTGGACCATAAATAAAAGCCTAATTAGTGTAAATTGCTTCCACATTGTTGCTATTTTTATATTATTTCTTTTTGCTTTTTAAATTTCTATGCGCATACACTTTAGAGAATTCATCATTGGTCTGATGTTTGCTTGAGTCATGAGGTGATGCTTAATTTCATAGAGAAATTACTTCCTAATTAAAAATGGAGGGTAAATATTTACTTTTCTCTTCGCAGTATCCACATCTGTTTTTATTTTTGAGCCTCAGAACGTTGCAATATTTGTTATCTTAGTTGCAAAACCATGGTTTATTAAATTGTCTGATTGATGCTCAAGTTCATAAAGATAACCTTGATAATGGTATTGATTTGATCCTTGTAGAAGAACACGTAATGCAGTAACATGTTTGTGTCTAACAACATGCTTACTGAACTGTAAGGATAAACTATAAAGTCTGGGAAAGAAAGGAAAACATCGGATGACTGAACAAATGTTCTCCTGTTTGATGTTAATGATAATGACCGAAATCAGTTTCGAGGATAATGAATTAACTAAGTATAGAGAAGGACGCTCCCTCCTTCAGACCACCGCAGAAGATGCTCCAGAGAGCAGGATGAGTGGAGTTAAAAACGGACACTTAGGCTTGATAAAATAGCTGCCGCACATGAGGTTAGGACCTTTCTCAACAACTCAGCAACCATAATAAGTGCAACTACCCATATACACCATGTCTATATTTCTACCCAACATCTCTAACAGGGATTTCCATGGCTCCAATTCTTTCATCCAAGACTTATCAACAGTGTGTCAAGTCTTGAGAAACCACCCATTCTGAAGGAGAAATCTGTCAAGACGCGGACGAGAGAGGAAACGCATTCTCCCATGTCCCGATGATTCATCGACGTCCACAGTGACAATAATGTCTTATTTTGAAGAGGTGCCACTCCCGTTTCCTCAGCCGAACGGAGAAAAGCACTTCTGTTTCTGATGACGTTGAGTGACGCCTTTTGGTTCAAACCTCAACTAGAGGAGATTGTCCAACGTCTCCTCCTCTGTGCTGCGACAGACTGGCTGAAGTTTCAGTCCTTTGACTCTGAAGTCTCTTCAGTCCCTCTCTTGTGGGTTTGGTTAAGTTATTATTTCATACTCTGATTCATGCAATGCCAATTTATAATCACTAGTTCCAGCATGGAAGGTTATGATAATATCCCGCAATTCTTTCTCTGGTTCAATGTTTGCCTTGGTCATTGTTGATGTCACCAGGCCATTAAAAAAAGAAGACAAAAAATGACTTAATTGTGATTTTCATCCAAGTTGAGGGGGGAAACCTCATGGAAGGCCTGATTAATGCTCGTCTAGAATAACATTTCTGGTCGATTCAGAGTTGTGAATAATCAGGATCCATGTAATGTGGAGAAAGCTTATCTCGTTTAACATCCACGCGTCATAAGTATGGTTGGGACATCGTGATAGACTTTTGTTGTTCTCTGAAATCAATACCAAGAATCTCAAATAGAATGAGGACGTGTTTGGCCTGTTTGTGTGTGTGTGTCAAGCCTTTTAATAAAGACAGATAAAAACCTGTGTTTATTAATCAAAGCAAACAAAACAATGGGTTCTCTTTCACATGTGACACCATGAAATTGTGCCGTATGGGAAAGTCATTCTTCCCTTTCAACCTAGACTTAACATCAGCTTCTCTCTGTTTTTTGCTCCCTCTGTGGTTGAACTGTTTTTGAACCTCTCCGTCCTGTCTCATCGCCACTGCCAAGGTAAGCAGCCCACTTTCCACGCACGCTGCTAACCCCTCCGTCGCTCAAGCAGAGGAGAACATGGCGCTTCTAACGTGACGCTAACAACACAAAACAAGCGCGCCTACTTTCTCTCTGTATCTCCCGGTTACCACGCCTACACGCCGACTGCACTGTAGATTTGACCGAGCGCCCGCACAGTTTGGATGAAACTCTTCTCTTCAGTCGCTGGTCCAGGATTAAGCTCCTAGCGCCACAGCTGGGAACACTCAGTCGTCCAAACTGCTAACGCGGGCAGCTTTGGAAATATCCGTAAAACAGCATCTGAATAAAATCCGCTCTCTCCATGGTTCCATAACACAGGTTTTATGACATGAAAAAAGCATCAATCTTTTGTTAGTGCTGCAAGGGGATACTATTTTATCCAAAAAGCATGTCTAGCCATAAATCAAACATGCAGTTATAACCCCTCCAATTAAAACTGTTGCTCTAAACTCTAAACATGGAACAACATAGGGATTTTAGTAGGTAACTGTCAATGTTTTTGAAGAACCATTGTTCTCCTCTTCTAGTTAATGTGTTGCAAAGCTCTGTCAGTTAGTCATTGGAGATAATCGTGTGGGAAAACGTTGCTGCAATTTAAGTTATGGTTCCAGCTCATGTTAGTAAACAACTCATGGCAGATCGAAGAATATGAGGAAAGTCCTTGTATCCGCAAAAGAAAAGGGAGATCACAAGGGAATTTGATCGTTTTTATAATAACCAAGTAAGACAGTTTACCAAGGAGTGATGTTGAGGCCACAGAGTCAGACAAGGCAAAGCAGTCAGAATATTTCCAGGTTGTTAAGTTCATTGGTAAGATTCTTCTGAAGAGACTCCAAACTCTGCACCTGGTTCATATTCGATCTTCACAATCTGCTTTCTTTGGACGCCATCTCTTCCTCTTGAATTCAACTCTTTGAGATATAAAATACATGCTGATACCTAAATGTGTCTGATGGGAGAGACCGCAGTGAGATACTATAGAAAGACAGTGTTTTTGAAACATTTGGAAAAATGATTTATGACATATGCAGTTAGCGCTCAATAGTTACAAACACGACCCACACTCTGTGGTGCTGCACTCTTACTTGGATCCATTGATGCTGGTTGGACACAGTACATGAACAAGCAGGACTTGGAGTCAGTTCAGGTATTTTTATAGGCAATTTCAAGAGAATTATAGCGCCATAATTCACTCGCATGGTTCCTGTCTTAACCGAAGTGTCATCATGCTCGTTATCCAATCAAACGTTCCAGTGACATCACAATGGTCTAAAATGTATTCCCAGTAATAAGACATCTCCGAATAGTGTTCACAGTTTGTTTTTGGGAGTCCCTTGTCCAACGCATGTGGATGATGTTTCCATCATCGTACCCAGGAGGATGTAAGGGAACATGAGTCCTCGATCGGAACACGCTTCGGATATCTGAGAAAGTAATAGGCGCAATAAACCGACTTCCTGCGATTACAGAAGTTCGACCAGACATCTACACCGAGACCTCGACCTAGGGGATGCAATCACGTCAGCGTCGTGCGACGATTTGAGATGTTTTGGCGGACGTCTGCGTCAGGCTGCGGTGATCACCTGGCAGGTCCTGATGTCTTTCCCAACTCGACATTTGGAGTCCCGGACGCTGCTCTCCGACAGGGGTCATCAAGCTGAACATGTGGGCAAAGTCCATATCCTGTATCAACAATCTGTTGAGGCTGCTGATGAGGTGCTACGGCGAGGCACTTCCTCCACAGGAGACAGCTGGGGAGGTAATGGGAGCCGCTATAGGCATGAGTGGGAGTATTCCCTGAACATTTGACCCGGCCAGGAAAATCTCATGGGTCCTTGGATGGGGGATACCAGAATCATGGTCCCAGGACATTGTTAGACAATGTGGAAACAAGGGGGAACAGCATAGTTTCTGAGGTCCTGCCCAAGAGGGAGTTTTTTTCCAGATCAACAAGGGCTCAATGTACTGTACTGTAGGGTTCTGGGAAAATCTGAACTTGGTGTGGGTAAGAATATTGGCCCTCTTGTTTCACTCTCTCTCTCTCTCTGCTCCCTCTCTCTCTCTCTCTGCTTCTCTGCTAATCTAGTTAGTGGTAAGAGGCGGGCACTCCACAAGTGTTTGAAAGTGCGTGCGTGTTTGAGATACAGGGAGACTGAGAGAGAGAGCGAGAGAGAGAGAGAGAGAGAGACAGAGAGAGAGAGAGAGAGAGAGAGAGAGGGAGAGAGAGAGAGAGGGAGAGGGGAAACTTCCTAGAGGCACGCATGCGCTTTCCTTGAGCGAGGATGTGTAGAGTGGTGTGTGGTGGTGTGCCTGTAGGTTCAGTCTGATGAAGGGGCAGGGCTTTCGAGAGAAGCCAGGAGACCTGGGGTTTCCTGGCGCACAATGGCAGGAAACGCTGCCACACTATAAATGGAAGCCCACAGACTGGCTGAAACCTCAGTCAGCAAGGTCGTGGCCACTATTCCGGAGGATTTATTAGTTTCTCCTCCTCTTACAACAGCTCTATTGTGGTGATGAAGAGAGATAAAAGGAGGAGAGCAGAATTCCGGGAATGTCCTGCATGCAAACCTGGTAACCATGCAGTTATATCCTCCTGCTCAGCACTGGGAGAGCTGTTCAGTCTCACCTTGAGGGGCTTACTAATGAACCTGTTGGTCTCATGAGCCCGCGTGCATGAAACGAACCATTTTGACGACTCTTTCGTCCAAAGAATTTTAAACGGTCTTAAAACACTTCAAGAATAATGTATTAAATGCAGCTTGTAGCTGTGGTTATTTACAAAATAAACACAATTTACTTCAACACATCCACATCTGCCTGCCTGCCTGCCTGCCTGCCTGCCTGCCTGCCTGCCTGCCTGCCTGCCTGCCTGCCTGCCTGCCTGCCTGCCTGCGTCCGTGTCTCTGTTTTACAGTTTAAAGTTGGTTACTGCTGCAAAACCCATCACCTCCTTCACCATCCAGCAGCCGCTCCTGTCTGCTCTGCCTGGCACCATCCCAGCAGTCCCTGCAAACCTTCACAACCTCCCCAAATGTCAAGGACGACCTAGCGAGAGAAGCAGGACAGAAGAGAAGAACGAAGCATTTATCATACAAGCTACCGGGGAGGAGAGGAAGCAGACTGGACCTGAATGATGTCAGCAGCCATCTCACAGCATGTCCTCTTTTCAAAATTATCATAACACAGGTACATTTCTACAGGCGTTTGGCAACAACATGTTGACAGTAAATGTGCGGAGTCGTCCGAACGTTAATCAAAGCTATGTTGTTAATTCCACGCATTTCCGAGCACATTTCCGCCACTTAACTGTTTAAATCTCAGAGAGATACTTTTCACGGTTGCCAGCATTGGAAACACCTGGACAATGTCACCCGAGTGAACGCAGAGTTTGATCTCGTCCTCCAAAACAAAATGGCCGACCAGCTCAGTGGCCTCAGTACTGTAGCTCCAGCAACAGTGGGCACTGTGCCCTCAAGAAGGCGTGCCAGGGTCAGGGGGTTAGCTGGCAAGTAGTTGTGTTGGCTAGTGCTGCGATAAGGCCTGTCGCGCATTGTTAAAATCGTAACCAAGGACACAGTGTACACAGGAAAACCTGATAACATTCAGTTAGGGCTCTTTAATAACAAGACGGTGTGAATGGTTTAGTTTATTGACTAACACTATCACACGCCTCTTGGCAAACCTTGGTTTATAGAAAGAACCAGGATGGAACCAGGAAGAGAAACACGTAGGATTTGATTTCATCGAAGAAACAGTCCTTTTTTGTCCAGAAGGAGGACATATTTCCCTTATCCCTCATCTGTGAAATTCATCTTTCATTGAATCTATCCCTATTCCATCCAGTTGTTCGATTTCTTGGATAAGACAACCTTCACCTGCCCCTTTATAACATCCGTACACCATTCACACCCGCACTCCACATTGTGTCTAAAACACTTTTAAAGCTACGCTGCTTGAGACTGAGCCATTTAATTACAGAGCTTTAATCATGTGCCTATGTTTGTATTATCAGTCTTACTGTGTTGCAACATGGAAGTTAATGCAACTTCAGTGCCAAGTGTTTCCCTAAACATCTGTATCTGACTGAAAAGTCATCTTCCACTTCCAGACCCAGTAAACAGACCCAGGTCAGCTCAGGTTACTCTCTGTGTGGCCCTAAAGTGACCCTCCACCCTTAGATCCAAAGGTGGTTGATGAGATCGTGACCACTGTGGTTGATACCTTAACTAGAAATCTAGCCGCGAGGATTCTTGGATGGGGCGTGGAATGATAATCATTCTGAGAGCTCCGTCTGTTCTATGCGTAAACATTAGCTTAGCTGGGAGATCTCTAGAGGAGTGCACCTGTTTGCATGTCACTGCCTAATTCGTAACTTTTTCATGACTTACGGAGCTGCGCAAGGAACCGATTTGAGACTTAAACAAGAACATATGGATAAACAGTTGTGTTGAAAAGATTCCTATAGAAATACAGTCACTTTTTACATCACGCTGAATTGATTCCATACCTCCGCAGCCTGCAACAGGCAGTCGTGTGTGATGTTTACCGTCCGAATCGCTTCAGAAACATCATCTGAGGATCTGAACCAAAGACGATTTCTGCTCTACTTACTTAATTACTGTACGTATACAAGTTAATTGTGTTTCCCATGATCCATTTATACACTGCAGGATGTATAGTAGGTGGGAAAAGCAAGTGTTTTATAGACTTAGTAAACCTCTGGCTTCAATCACCTTGTAAGGTGCTCAGGACATCAAAAGCTGCTGGTGTTTCGCTAACATGTGTAATTACTCGAACGTCATTTGGCACCCAGCTCAGCCTGTCCTGCCCAAACAGGCTTCTTTTCTTTTCTTTTTTTTTTGTTGAAAAGTTAGTTAGTTTTACTGCAGTCTGGATCTATTCGTGTCACAAATGTTTTCTATCAAAGAACAAAGTTTTTTGCTACGCGCACATTCTCTCATCCTCATTGGCAGTAGTTCATTTCTGCTCTGGATTTTCCACTTTCTCAAAATGGTCACCTAATCATCTGGAAAAAGAATATGATACACACATTCAAACACACTCAAACACACACACACAGACTCACACAGACCCACTCACACACACACACACAAAGGTAGTGGTGATAATTTGGACATCCTGTGCCAATAATTACCCTTTTGATAGCACATAAACACTTCAATTTGCAACTCTCAAGTCTGACATTAGAACCCTTGTCTACAATTTAAGCACTTTACGGGACTAAAACAAACTCATTACTTCAATTTCCTTTTGAGCCCTGCTACATAACAAAGCCAGCACCGCCAGATCCTTCATTTGACTGTTTTCTTGCTCGATAACGCTCTGCTATGTGTTAATTATTGTGATAATACACCGCCGCTTATTTTCACACATGACTGAACTTGTCATGGCGATGCTTTTCACTTCCCTCAGTCGCTCAGTCCGCTCATGGAGGACAACAAAGAGCCGTCCTCCCTGAATGACTTTGAACTCGCCTCAAAACACGGCTGAGATGCTGGTTCTCACACACGATGGCTCAAAAGGCGCAGCCAGAGAGGCTGGGAGGAGAGGCTGGGAGGTGAGGCCGAGAGGAGAGGCTGAGAGGTGAGGCTGGGAGGAGAGGCAGGAAGGAGAGGCTGGGAGGAGAGGGTATGAGAAGAGGCTGGGAGGTGAGGCCGAGAGGAGAGGCTGAGATAAGAGGTGAGGCGAGGAGGTGACGCATTTGAGGCTGGGAGGTGACGCATTTGAGGCTGGGAGGTGACGCATTTGAGGCTGGGAGAGTAGGCGAGGCTGACGAGGCGAGGCTGGCAAGGAGAGGCTGGCAAGGCTTGGACGTCAGGCTGGCCAAGAACGAGAGCCTCTGGGAGGAAAGAGCTAATTAGCTCCGATGTCCAGGGTCAACAACCCCTTCCTCTGCTGAGGAGAAAGAGAGAGAGGAGAGAGACAGAGACAGAGAGACAGAGAGAGAGACCCAGAGAGAGAGAGAGAGAGAAGGGGGGAGGGGGAGAAAGTTTGTCTCTGTGCATGTAAAGCAAAGCCCTGGAGGATGGTGCGATTAAGCAACATCCACAATCATATATATGTAATTTAAAAAATACATATATTTTGTTTATTTATATGTTTGTTTATTTATCCATTAAGAGTAGAGTCGAGTTTGACGATTAAAGTCAGAGTTCCACTAAAACTTTCTAGGACGAGGTCTTGGTTGCTGGGTCTTAGAAGGGCGTGATCTCTTCCACTAAACCCCCACCCCCCATCCCCCCAGGTCTCCCCGTGTCAAACCAAGCAGAAGATCTGTTACTGGGCAGGGCAGCTTCTGCAGGACAAGTCTGAAGTTGATTCTTATTGAACTGATCAAAGAGGAGCGCCATCTTAATAGGTACCTCAAATACAAGAATAATGGACATCAAAGACTTGCCACTAATCCCATTGTATTATTCAATTGAAAGATCAGGATTGTCGAAACCTAACGAGTGCAGAGCGACATCACGTCACAAACTTGAACCTGTGGAGACACAGGTGTACTAGCTTTCCTAGAGCCCAAATCACACTAATTAGTAAAGGTTTAAGAATTATCTGCAACTAAATCTGCTATTTTAATCCACATTTAGATGAATGCAACGTCTTAATTTAGCCACTCGGGGATAGCGATTTTACAGTATATAAAACTCTGCTGTACAGTTATAGGCGCTTGGCAACAACTTGGTTCTCCAATTTGTTTTGGTTCATTGAGTAGGGTGCTCTTTGTTCGTTTAATTGTCATTCCAGGGAACATTTTCCAGCATGTTGAAGATTGGTTCATGATGGCAAGAACTCTGGAAAAGGAGGGGAGATCTGATGGTGAGGAGGAATGAATGCAGATTCTTTAAGATGTGGATGAGATTCCAGATAGTTCTATTAATAGGCCCACGTCTTGGTCTGGAATAAAGGTGTTTAACCTTAAGTTTAAAGTCACCCATTCGATGTTCCATATGTCGTTTAAATCATTTAGCAGACGCCATTATCCAAAGCGACACAAAGTGCTGATAGAAAGCACAGCAAAGCTCTAACCTGAAGTGCGTTGTTACCACGATGTTTCGGTTGGCAGAGGCAAGGAGCTTTTCTGAATTGAAGCCACAGTGCAAAGTGACCTCATTTCGGCTACTAGGCAAATGAACCACTGGTTCACAAAATAGGCCATGTAATGAGAAGAGAACTAACAGCCTTGCTAAAGCAATTAAAAATGAACCTACGAAGGGGAGGTTTTAAACCTGGAAGCTCTTGGTCTGCAGTCGTACGATCTATTTCTGAGCTGGAGCCATCCCAAGAATGTTTGGTTGAACTGTCGTGCAGTCGGGTCAAAGGTCGGTGAAGACAAAGATGGCATGGTTCTATTGTTGTACTGTTGCAGTGTGGGTCAACATCATCTGACCTTGGGATTAAAGACGGCGTGAGTGAGTGTGAATACTTGCGGTCACTTTTGTGTATAGTAGAACGACACTTAATGGAGCCTGCTGTTACTCGACATGACTTGGGTGGCGAAAAAAAAGCCTTCGACTGTCTGTGTGCGAAGACATAACAAGAATGCACGCTACAATGGGGTTGAAAAAGGGTTTGTTATGCTTCGGTCCCCACGGAAGCACACACCAAGCGTGGCGCTCAATCCCCGGGCAAGCTTGTCATACCAGTCATACCATCATGGCCGCCAAAGATGGGAGTTAGGGTTAGGACCAGGTTGTGTGACATAAACAAAGAATTATTGAAATGTAGCTCGTTTCAAGTGTTGTTACGGTGATCAATCATACGCTTGAAACATGTAAATCTGCAGGGCTTCTCACACAGCAGTTGCAGCAGTGGAGACAGGCAGTCTGGAAATTCGACCGCGTGCAGTCGACTACGTAGAGTTTTTCCTCGTCTTCACCTGAGGGCTGTTTTAGTCCTCGTATTCCTTCCTGATGTGTGGGCATCAGTGAAGCCCTTCGTGTCGTTCAAAGAGTTCCAAATGAATGACGTCTGATCAGATTTGACAAACTGACAGGATTCAGGAGAAGCCACAGAACACTATATTCAAAGCAAGTATTTTACGTTTCGGTTTACAGAGATGCACTACATTTCTTTGGATTGTGCTTTTTTCCCTCAACACAAACATTGGTATTGTCTCTTTGATGTCTCTGAAAGCTTCACAGATAATCATTCTTGCTTCCTAATTATTAAACGCCCCTTGAACCTTCCGTTGAGCTGAATTGCATCTCGAGTTTGACAACATCCAGTTTTTAAAGTAGAATGCATAAAGGACTTTGATAATAACTTAAATATTCATCGATCTGGGTTAGGTCTCCAGTGGTTTCCCATGCAGTAAATGATACTGCAACTGCTCTTTGATGGTCTCACCATGAGGTTCCACTGAAAACAATCAAATAGGTTGAAATGTGATAGCAAGCTGGACAAACAAATATATTTAAAAAAATATATGATGAAAGTATTTCCTTTTGAGAAGTGCAGGGGTGAGCGAGATCTTTGCAAAGAGCATGCTAGTGCCAAACTGACTGTATCTCGTTTACGATCGAGCATGAAAACTGAGACCAAAGTCAAGTAGTCAGTTATTCTGATGCGTCTCTCTTCTCCGTTTCATTGTTTTGTTTCCAAACTTGAGCTTCTAAACGTAAATAAAACATAATTCAATATAAAACCCAGAGACAATTACCTTTTCTGAGTGTAAAACTACATTTCCATAAACCCCTGTACATCCTAGTCATCAGGCCCTGCTACAAGGTCATTAACATAAGGTCATTATATTCCAGTAATGTAACTGCTGAGATGAATATCGCTACTCCTTCAGGAGCATGTTTAGCATTTTCTTCATTTATCTGATACAATTAGAATCACCCTGAACCAAATCTGATTATAACGCCGGCTCCTTTGAAGTCTGTGAAAATAAGGATTCAATTAAAGCGCACGAAAGTATATTTCCGCGTTCCTGGAGAAATGGAGAGTCGTTAGCTGCGGATACGTCAGCGAGTGCTGCGGCAGTAATTACCCACGGTGAAGACACCGGCCCCGGGCCCTCGCTAACCCCTTCCAGCCTGGTAACGGAACCTGCCAAGTCCTCTCAGGGTCCCCACCTGTTCATGTGAGAACAAAACCGACTCGCCTGGTCGTCATCTGTACCACGTTAACGATGACAACTGGAATCCAGCGTTGATGAACAGACCGTCTCAGACAGTTTGAATGATGGAATAATGAGCTAGTTTAGCAGTTTGACCTCAAAACAAAGTAGGGATGACTGTAAAATAGGAAGTCGATCCTATCGTCGGCTTAGAGTAAGGGATCGTTTATGATTTCCAACGTAGATGCTATCAGTATTTCAAGGTGCGTTGGATGAGGAACAGAGAGTTTCGTTGAAGAGATAGATGGTTTGAAGGCATTCAGAATTAAAACAAGGTGAACATGGAGCTGGAAAATAATATTTAATCCTGTTTTGGCAATGCAGTTAGATAACTAGACAGACACACAGACAGACATGACACAGACAGAGAGACACACGAACAGACAAACACATAGATGGATAGCTAGACAGACAGATGTGACGTTCTCTAAACTGCTGACTGTAAATTGTGAGAAATTTTTAAAAAAAGATCCACTTCAATTACTGATTCATAATCAGTGGCCAAGTCAACTCGCAATCACCTTTGATCTTCATTCTGGCTTGACCAGGCAAGGACGTCCAGTCTGTCCACACAGGAAATGGAATGATGTCACCTTGATGTGAGGGGCTGTGGCTTTAATACGGACAAAGGGATTATGCGAAAAAGCATCGCTGGTACAAACCCCACTTCCTTCCCCCTCGTGCCATCTGAGCTGTTTCCAATCCGTTCAAAGGCTGTGGCCTGTTGTGACAGGAGCACTCCCGCCAGGTCTGCCTGTGATCTGGGCCCTCACATCTAACTCCAACAGACATGGCAACTTGGGCAAAAGTAAAATCGGGACTACTGGCTCTGGTGAACTGTATTCTGGAAGCTTAGTCCTCCTCGTAATTGCTTGTGGGAGTGACAGAGGAGGAAGGGCTTATGTCTGAAGTCTGAATCGTTCATGCGCGCACGCTTTTGTGGTTCGGTTTGACACCTTCAAAAATCCCAAACCACAACACCAGATGAGGAGTTGGTTCAGAAGGGTTACGGAACCAGATTTGGTGGGTATTCCTGTATTTGCAACACAAGACAAAGCAACGTTCGAATGGCAGTTAGCCGGTTGCGAGTGACGTTTGACATTTCGTTCATTCGGTGCTCGTAGAACGTAAAGCCGCTGATTACCCATCAGGTGTGTTTGGTTGAAGCCGGACAAATCTTAGACACAGCATCATTTCCTCTCAGATACTTTACAGGAGTACTGCGATATGATTGCTAACATGCCAGATGAATGTCTTGCTTGTTTTTCCTCTCAGTTTAACTGTAGCCATAACTTAAGGCTGGCCTTGTTGTGTTCTTTCCCTGTAACAATTACACATTATAACACAAATACACACTGTCAGGCTTTAACCAAGCAGCGTAGGAAATGCTCCGCTCCGATCCTCAGTCTGCACACAAAACAGATGTAGTTGAACAGGACCCCGCAGAAACCGAGTTGACAGCTCCCAACCCTTCAGGGCCTATTTTTCCGTGTCTTTACACATTTTTATATAAAATTAAAACGTTACTCAACAACGTTCCCATGGGGCTCTTTCTCAACTCAGTGTACTTTCTCATGATGGTACATTTTCATTTCTTGGAAGAATCCGATGACATCTTAATCTTGCCATGCACGTGAAGCAGTTGCTCAAACACGGCTGGCTCTGTTCCGGACTCACTGCCCCCTGTCTCACATGTGTTGATGTTGTAGACTCACACGGACAGTGGTCTCCCACTGCGAACTGACGAGGACGGTAGGACAGGCCTGTGCTTTCTGTCGTCTCTGGAAGTTGACTGGTGTCTTTTTGGGAGCAGCCATTTTGGATTGCTGCGTTTTAGTGGAGATGTGCAACATGTCAAACCAGAAACGCTTGCATCAAATGCTTTAGAATTTTGGAAACGAGTTAAACGAAGGTATATGCTGTAAATGGTCTCACAAAGCAGGCTTTTGAAATCTTTGGTAAGTCTTTCAAAACCAAACAAGGATGCCTGGCAAACAAAGCTATCTTGTGTGTCCATGAATCCAATCATGTCACATACTGTATATTATAATATAATTTAATTTATGTAGGAAACGCTTTAATACAATGACATGTACAGAAGTTTGAATCGTCAAACTATGACACTCCAGTCAGATGCCCTGCCAATGAGCCACCCCTTTTCTTACTATCCTTCTATCCCCTCCCTCTCCTCCCCCCCTCTCCCCTCCCTCTCCTCCCCCTCTGCCTCTCAACTCCCCCTCTCTCTTCTCCCTCTCACCTCCCCATCTCCCCTCTCTCCACCCCCCTCTCCTCTCCCTCTCTGCACCCCCTCTATCCACCCCCTCTCTCCACTCCTCCCTCTCACATCCCCCTCTCTCCACTCCCTTTCTCCACCCCCTCTCTCCCCCCCTCTCTCCTGCCCTTCTCTCCTCTCCCCCACAAAAGCATTCAGACCCACTCCACACTAAGCAGTTTATACTAGCAACTGCCAGTGTGAAATCAGAGAATCAGCTCTCTGCGGTGTGTTGAAGCCCCTGCTCTGGGCCCAGAGAACCAGGGGTCATTCATCAGTCTAGCCTCCGCACTGCTGGGAGAGCTCTCCGAGCGGATAACCGGACGCTGGGACTTAATCCACACAGGTGTCCCGGCGCTGTCCCAGCTGTCTTTGGCATGCACGTCCTCCGCATCATGAGATATACAGCAGAGGTTCTTAGGCTCAATTAAAGGCCATTTGTAACCTGGTCAAGCGTGTTGTTACACATTCGTTACCTGGTCAAGCTTGTTGTTAGACATTCGTTACCTGGTCTAGTTTGTTATCATACAATCATTACATGATCAAGCTTGTTTTTATACATTCATTACCTGATCGAGTTTGTTATTATACATTCATTACATGACCAAGCTTGTTATTATACATTTGTTTTATGATCACGCTTGTTATTATACATTCATTACATGACCAAGCTTGTTATTATACATTCATTACATGATCCCACTTGTTATTCTGTATAACACTGTTTGGATGCCGCTTATGTAATGACATGGTGATACCCAGGATAAGAACAATGTTGTTCAAGTCATTTTCTGTACAGCGGTTTTCTGAAGTTGTCTAATTCAAACGCTGTGGAAGTTTTACTGTGCGTCTCTCCCTGTTATATACACACAGGCTAATGCTGAAATATCATGTGGCATACGAAAGCAAGCACACAGTTCCAACGTGACGGCGTTTTACTTCAAAGCAAAGATGAATAACTGCAGCCACAGTGGCCTCTCCATTAAGCCGCGCTCCAGTGAGATCGCACAGAGGAAATCTAGTCGTGATCTTCCCCAGCAACACCACCAGGTCTGCGGACCGTCCTTCTGTGTTTCCAGCATGACAGGACACAGTAGTCTTCTATCCACGCTCAGCCAGCTCTGCACACCGAGACACGCACCGTTAACATGTCAGCGGTCTTGTTTTATAAGACTGTGGGGACGAGGCGAACGAAAAGAATCACACTCGCGTGCGCGTTAGACACTGCGGCGATCGCCGGACCCGCCAGCTTAAATCGCACGTCTCCGTGTTTGCTTGTGGTTCCTCTAAATATCTGAGATTATAGAGAACAGCTCGAAATAGCGGAATGATATGGTCTGGAGGGTTCATGGTGTGAGGCACCCTGGAACCAGAGAGAGGAGTTAGGCAGGGGCTGAGGGGGACGGGAGTACTGTCTTCACATGTGGTGCGAAAGCAGCAAATCTTTCACCGGGTGCAGAGTTCTGGAGATTTTCATCAATGGTCAATGCTAATGTAATGTAATGCGTCTGTTGTTGATGTAATCTGCGAGAGAAAGGGAAATATTTTGCATAGGCATGTGCTAATTACCCTAACATACCCTGCAATTATTTAACCAAAGCTGATACAATTTGCGCTTCTGGTTAGAAGCTCGCTGCAGATCTCCGCAGTGGTCTGTGGTCTCATCCTGTTTTACGGAAGGTTTTAGAGCACTAATAGTACAAACCCTTTGCTGTTAACAGACACATAAACTATCGAGAGCGACAGGGATTCATCCCAACCCTTTAGCCAAAGCGTTGATTTCACAAAGGCAAAAAGAGCCATTCGTGTAACGCCAGGGGTCAAACACGAGGGCCTTGAGTATTCTGGCTCGCCGGGAGCCAGGAGGGATTCCTTTCATGACAAAAGGAACATAGGGAAAAGCACTTGTCTCTCATTAACACGGCACCTTCCATGCCCCCCTCCCTCCCTCCCTCACCCCCCCCCACCCTCCTGAGCCAGGCCTCCACCTGCCTCCCTGGGGGCTAGACACCTGGCATGACGCCTCCCTCTCCCCAGCCGAGGGCAGAGTGGTGCCAGGTGTTTCCCTGCGCGCGGTGCCCTCCATACGAAGAGAACAACAGTCTCTCTTTATTACCGCCCCTGCTGACACACAACAATGTGTTTTTGGACACCGTTTCCAGAAGCTAAGCTAGCCAGGCTAGGATTTCACACATGTTCCATTGTTGGATACACTGAGTGGTTTATCCAGGAGGGATATAGCCTGGTCCGACCTCAGGAAATCCCTGGTGAGCGTGCACACACAACTCCCATTCAACAGAGGCTACAAGGGGCTTTATTTTGGTTGAAAATAGACAGGGTGCCCACACAAGAGCGCAGACAGAGAGTGTGTGTCCAGGCAGCATCGCACGCAAACGTGCGTTTGACCGATAATTAGTCTGCAGGTTCAGGGTAGGTTTGATTTGAGGAAAAGCCATCAGTCTCGCGCGGAGAATGTTCCGTTTCTAATTTAGCCGAGCCGACGATACGACCCGATCGAGACCGTGATTGGCTGAGGGCCTCCGTAGGCTCCAGCGCGCAGGGATCAAGTGTGGCGGCAGACGCCGTGCGTAAGTCCACCAGTGTTGTTCTAGCATCCCTGAGCGAGCGGTAGCAGTGGAACCAAGAGACCTGCAGGAGCACCGAGGACACGGAACCTTAAATAACTGCTGCATTCAGAACAGGAGCCATGCCTTATTTTCTCATTCGGATATCAAAAAAATAATAAATGGTAAAAAAAAATTTCTAGAGAGCCATTTCCTCTGCTCCTTCTGATCTCCCCTCACCCCTCCCTCTGTTAGCGGGGAGACGCGCCGGCCAGCGGCACGAGAGGAAGCCAGGTGAGCCTGGTGGCAACACCGAGCCAGACTCAGACCTCATCCCAGGGCCCGACTACCGAGAGCGCTTGCACGTCTGGCCACCGTTAACCAGAGCAGCCAACAACACTTCCAGGTTAGCTGGAGTAAACAGGAAGAGAGATGTCGCACTCCTGTTTGTCTTCACTCTTCCTCCTTTTTGTTATGGTAGAAGAAGCTTCAGTCGGGGGATTCATATCTCTCTGCAGGAGCACAGCACACTGGATTCAGATCCTGCAATGCAGGAAGTGGTGTCCATAACTCAGAACTCATGAAAGCGGTTAAAAAACGCCAAGGAAAAATGCCAAATGTCCTGTTAAACGACGACAAGGCTGGGCAACACTTCCATATGTCGTCTGTGACTTGAACGCCACGCAGGAAGAGGACTGCTGAAAATCCCAGCGGACAAACGATTAGTACAGAAACATCCTAGTTCATATGTTGAGGAAGTCATGGTCGTCTGTCCTAACCAGCACACTGGAAATCCCTTAATCATTTAGCGCATCCTCAGATCCTGTTCCAAAGGATGCGGAAGGGTTATAAAACTCTTACGGCCGACGGATGAAGGCTGAAATGCTGAACATGTGCTGTATATTAATGACAAGCATGTGGAATGTCAGAAAGATGACAGTATTCAAGCCTCTGGTGCAAACGAATCAAAGACACGTGCGCGGTGCTGGGTTAGCCCAACTAGTTCATCTAAACACATAAGTCTGGTATTTGGCACCAGATTTGAAAAACCTCCATGGTTTGTTAGAAAGTAGTCACTCAACACCAGACAGCTGCTTACTGATTCGGTTCTAAACAGACAGTGCCTTGGTTTTACCGCTGTTACGCCAGACTCGAGTTTCTCGTTTGGTCATTTGCCGTGAGTCTGATTGATTGCGGCCCCAATCAGAGAGAATGAAGTCAGAGAAATGCATGTGAAAAACACATTGGGCTCCTCCTTTGGAGGGACAACCTTCTGTTTTAAATCCTTTTTATTTGATGGGGAGTAGAAATGTAAGGCCTACATTGTGCGGATGTGCACTTGCTATAAGTCACTCTCTGGTTGCCTTACTTAGTTAAAAGGGTTAGGGTTTTTTTACTCTGTGGATGCGAAGAAAGCTTTGTAAATGGGAAATAATCTGTAGATTTGAAGTACAGAGGTATTCTTTGACCATCACATCCACAGTTTACATTAATAAAATGATAGAAACCGTCTGGGATCGTGACATTAAAGTACGATCACTACACAGCTATGTCAGAGATAAGAGGGTCGGTGTAATGGGGGATAGGTTGCCATAAATAGTCTTTACTGCCGTCAGGATCAGCGTATATGATCCCTCCTCAAATGTAAACAGACCCAGATAAAGGTCTTGCAGCACCTGTTTCACAGAATGATGGATTGACTAGTACTGTGTGTACTTATATATCCAAGTTATCTAAAAAAAAAAGTATTTAAAGTAGAATTGTCATCACTTTTTCAAATGCCTTGTGGCTGAGATGGTATCCAGGGACGAGAAACAGAATATTCTGGATGAAGACATGCCAGCTGGAGCAATCTTGCCCTGGATCAAGACTCGCGCGCCAAAGCAAAACAGACTAATTTCTCAAAGCAAGCAACCACATCTTATCAAAAACATCACTTGGATCTCAATGATTGCCTTGAATTAGACCGCTATCTGTTTCCCATTAATGTTCAATTGAAGCTGATGGTCTTTGTTGCGAAGGCTGTTACACTATCAAAGTATCCACAAGACACTGGTGTGTTCTGAGGGCATACAATGCAGATATAGACACAATCTGATTCTCAAACATATTTCACCACTCTTTTGGAAACTGTTTTCTGAACGCCCTTGTGGATTAATACCAATTCCAAGCCAAAGTTCACAGCAATCAAGCCGAATTTTTCTAAACATATACTAACATTCTCAAACCCCCCCCAAAAATTGTGACTCTAACATTTAGTGCTCTAGTTCTCGTCTCGATGAACCCACAGTGCAGTTAGACCAGCAGCTGTCGACTACCTTCTCAGCGCTCTGAAGAGGAACAGACATTTGGACGCCTTGCAGCCTTCTTCCATCCGCACATGCTAGCAGACCTGTCCCAGGTGCTGAGTTTTCCTCCTCCTCCTCCTCATGTCTCACTCCGCGTCCCTCCCTCCCTCCCTCTCTCAGTCCTCCAGCACCTCCAGCGGAACGGACACAGCCCTGGCAGGTCCCAATCTTACAAATCACTCCTTGACGAGGCACCTTGCCGGAACGGAGACAAAAAAAAAGGAAAAAAAATAAAAAAAGGGTTATCGCACGTGTGAAGTAAGGCTGGATTCCTCCTTGGCCAGCTCGTTTTATTAAACGTACCCTCAAAAGTGTGATCCAGCGCTAGAAAACCCTTACAGCTACCACATGCCATGGATAAAGGCCAAGCCAAATTCTCCCACTGGTGTGTACACCAAGACAGATGACTATAGGACTGGCTAGCACAATGTAGCCCTATTCACTATTTATTTTCATAGTTCAAAGTACTGGCAGGGACCCATTTGGTGTCTGCAGTCCTGCCCAATACACTTCTGATTGCTGCAGAGAACGTTCACAACCCACAAAGGCATATACCATGTCTGCTGCCAGCTACTAACACTAACCCCCCGTCCCCCCCATCCCTCCCCCCCGCCCACCCTCCAGAAAAGAGTGGGGCCGTGAGGTTGAGGGGGCTTGTGTCTGTGTGGGGGGGGGGGGGAGGTGGGGGAAGGGGTGCAGTGACCGCACTTTGCTGTGGGCAGAACGACTGCTTTGTGCATTTTGCTGTGATCACAGGGACCACATTAAAGAAGCAAGGTCTGTTCTTCACCAAAGCGGTGATAAGTAATGTCTTGCAGGCTACCAGTCAAACGTCGTATTTTCTATCAGTGGCTTAGAAGTTTTATTCCCTGACACTGTCCTAGGCCCTCCACACAGCTCAGAGCCAAGTGATATACTGGCTACTGTACGGAATCAAAGAGACGGCCGGGTGCTTTTGAAACACTGGACTAAGTCGACAGTTGTCTAATATTTCTTGGTACATATTTTACTGTCTGGGAATTCATCTTTCTCCCCTTCCAGAGATTTTTTTTATTTTAGGATGGATACCAGTGGAAAAGAACTTCAATTAATTGGTTGGAAATCTTAAAGAAGGAAGACAGCTGACATCAGCATGAAAGGGTAGAGTATAAATGAACATATATAGACTCGAAGTGGTTAAATTCTTTGTTACTCTTCGTATATGTCAGATTTGATATTTGTCGTTGTCTGTAAACAGGTTATTTAGCTTTACTGGAAAATAGTGTTTTGCAGCCATAAATCCGGAGATTTGTTGATTAAACGCTTTGGTCCGACAACCCTGTCCATCACTGCCTGTTTGTTTGGTAATACTCATATGTCAAAACACACATCTCTGGGATTATACAGTAATGAATGAGACCTAGAGTAATCCCATTATGCAACAACATTGAGATAAACAGAAGGTTTGTTTTCCTTTGGTCTTTTATGCAAAAGCTCTGATGAATTTAGTTCTCAAAACGACTGAGTGGCAGGATACCGTAGAAACGCATCGGTAATCAACAGCAGAAAACACATGACTTGATTCCAATTAAGTTTTAACCAACTGATAAGTTGCACCAACTCATAAATGGATGTTTGGGTCTGAGCGACAGATGTGCAGAAAGTGTGTAATTTAGCATAAAGCCACCAGCCCACCCACTACAAGATATATGGCGTCCAGAACTAGAACATGTTCTCACTTTTCCTTAACAAAGCACATCTCTGTGAGCAGTGTCCCAGACCCTGTGGTTCCAGTCAGAGATTGACGGAGAGCAGATCCCACATATGACATCATCGGGATTGCTTGGAGTAGTCAATCAGAAGTTCGTAAGTTCAGAGGAGGGTTTAGTACCGATCACGTTGATCTGCTTTGAGGTGCTTGACGGTAAGGCTCGCTGACGTTGTTTTCAGACAAACGGGCTTTCGCTCTGCGAAAAAGGTTTGGCGGCCCTCGTATTCATGACCACAACCCTCGTACAGGACTTTCACAGAAGTTGTGAAAGTAAACTCAGCTATGCTAACATTACAGTCATAAACTAACCTCCCAAATGTACAGTCTCAACCTAGACTTTGCTTCGAGCTCCCAGATACAGTATGTTGACCCTCCCCTAATGGTGGAATAAAATGTGATGATAAAAATTTGGCAGCAAGCATCCTACTCTATGCAAGGGGATCGGAATTGAAAAAAGCAACAATCCCTTGCGAAGGTTACGATGTGGATGTTGTTGAATTTATCTACGTGCAGACTCCTGGCTTGCTGACATAAATATCAGGAGAGGAGGATTAGATCGGTGCAATTTATCACTCCCCAGATTGGGTCTATATTTACTGGGCCACTGTGTAACACAGGCAGGGTGCCAGAGGATGAGGTCAACACAACACAGACCGCAGACCGTTAGAGACGGAACAGTGACAGAGGATTCCACCTGTTGTGGTCGTGGCAGGACATCTGATCATGGGTGGAAACGTCTCTCAGTTAGTTTGTTCATTAACCGGGTGAAGCATCCAGACAGTTTGGCAATGCAATTCATGAGCTGGTTCGTTATTTCGGTCTTTCATGGTCCTGCGGTGTGAGTCACACATTCTGCAATGTCATGGTCCACCTGGCTAGCTGTCATTTGCTGTCATTTCCTGTGTGTGATTGTGTGTGTGTGTGTGTGTGTGATTGCATGTGTGTGCATTCATATGTGCGTATGTGTGTGTAGGATCTTGTCTCTGTGTGTGATTGTGTCTGTCTGTGTGTGATCATGTGTGTGTGTGTGTAGGATCATGTCTCTGTGTGTGGGATCATGTCTGTGTTTGTGTATGATCATGTTTTTTTCTGTGTGTGTGTGTGTGGTCAAGGGTGTGTGTGTGTGTGTGTGTGGGTGGGGGGTTCATGTCTGTGTGTGTGTGTGTGTGTGAGAGTGATCGTGTGTGTGTATGTGTTTGACGGATCATTTTGGTGTGTGTTTGAGGGATCATGTTTGTGTGTGTGTATTTGTACGTGTTTGAGGGATCACGTCTGAGTGTGTGTGTGTGTGTGTATTTGTGTGTGTTTGAGGGATCACGTCTGTGTGTGTGTGTATTTGTGTGTGTTTGAGGGATCACGTCTGTGTGGGTGTGTGTGTGAGAGAATGCATGATACGGGTGGTAACACAGCCTCCGAGAGCTTCGACGCTTGAGCCTATCAGCTCCCACGCACCACTCCCCCCACACAGCATGGCGGTTCCTCTTCCGCTCCCAGTGCTTTGTGGGTACATCTGGAGAACCCGTATAATTACGGCTTCACACGGCCAGAAGAGTGTGGAAACACAGACTTTTCCAGAGGCCCAGAGAAGTGCTGACAAGGGCTGCTCCAGCTGAATTCAAATGAATTATTATTGGTGCTGGTGATCTCTGTCACAAGTCCCCTCACTGGGGTCTACTGCGTGTAAATGAAGACATTCAGGAAGAGGGTGAAACGGAACAGATTTGGGTTGTAGTTCACATGAGCTACATTTACAGTACAGTGTCCGTTCAGTGGGATTGTAATTTCCATAAATGTGTATATATTAACAATCAACGCATCCATTTATGAAACGTACGTAGGCACCACTGCTGGAACTGTGTTTTCGTCAGTATAACCGACAAAAACATACAGTCATTGAAATTTGATTTACGGTATTTAATGTATTCATTCAGCAGCTGCTTAGACGATTTGTACCTGTGACCTTTCGACCTCCAGATAAACGTTCCACCACTGATTCACCTATCCTCCTGTCCTCCTGTAACCACGATGAAGCTTAATGAAAGAAATGACACGTTGAAATCCTCAGTGGCATGCATGAACACAACTCTGACCTTTCATCACTTCGCAATAAGCAGAGTGACGAAAACAAAGAAAAAAGCGTTTGTCAATGCTTTATGGAAGTAGAGGATTTCACGTAATAGCCAATTCAATTCCGCTTTGTCTTGAAGCGGACCTCTCATAAACAACTTCTGCTTTAACCAAGAACACGTGAGGATATCCGAAGGGGTCTCTCTTATTTTTTTTGTTTCTCTTTCTCCAAGTCTATTTCTTTTCCAAAGGGGATGACTGGTAAAGGGAATAATCTGTTCCAGCTGCCTGCCTCCTCCCCTCTTATCTTTGCATGAGGTGAAGTTTCCAGTCAGGCAGGGCTGCCCCACAGACACACAACCCCACACCCGCAGCCAAGGAGAGGAGGGAAACGAATTCCTCCGGGGGGTGGTGGGGCAGGGGGTGGGGGGTTCAGAATTCAGGAGAGGTCTGCCACATTAAAGTATCATTTATTAAACCTTTTATATCAAGCACGTGGTCTGAGCATCTGACATCTCTGAAGAGTTCTGAATTGGATCTAATCTGCTGTGTGTCTCCCTTGCAGGGACATGGCTATTCACAGTCAAACGATGTGATAGAATGATTCGAGTGACTATGCAGCACGGTGATGTCAGTCTATGGATTAGCAAACCAGAAGATTTTAGGAGAAGTTCGACTTCCCAAGATTGTAGGTCCCCAATGGATGAAGCTTACAGCTAGCCTGTGTGATGAAGGTGATCAATGAAGACCACCAGGACAACCCTAAATGCTCCCAAGCAAGAACGTAGAATAGAATGGAATGGGAATTAATGGAGTATCATATAATAGAACAGATGGATTCTTCCAAGGGGAAACATTGTCGAATATTTATAAGCCCTTGTTACTGGAAGCTCATTCCTAGCTGAAAGTATAGACACAGTGCCATCTGTCATCATCCGAACACCTACAAAATGTCTGATCTGGATGAATGAGGAATGACAGAAAAGTGCCGACAGATCCGCCCAAAAAATGTTACTTCTTTTTCTCCCAGCTTGAAGCCTGGCGGAATACAGTTACACCAGACTGAGGTGTGTGTATAACCTCCATGAATCACTCTCATTTTTGTACCATGATGTGACCACAGAGGGAAACTCTTTCCGTGCAACAGTGCCACAGTTTTCAAGCCCATCCGTGCCCCTGAAGACACAAACACAGAACAGAGCAGCATTCCTGCGTCGCTTCCCACCCCTAAAACAATTCAGAGAAACTGATGATGAAAGCAACTTGCCGGAACTGATGCTAGCTACAGTAATGATAATCAGGTCGCTGAAACAAGCTTTGCCAACGTGATGATTCTCTTTAAGAAGCTCTCAAGAGCTGTGCTCTCAACAGCAGAAGGAGCAGGGCAGGGCAAGGAGAGATCGGACCAAGCTTCACCGAGGAGAGATCAGGCCAGGCTTCTTAGAGGAGACACCAGGGCAGAGCTAGGAGAGGAGAGTACCAGGGTTTGTTAAGGAGATACCAGGACAGAACTGGAAGAAGAATGGAAACCAGGACAGGCTTCAGAGGAGACTTCAGGCCAAATCTGGGAGAGGAGAAGAGAGACAAGGGCCCAAAAGCCCCCCCCTCTCCCCCCTCCCCAGCTCCAGATGTTCTCTGAGGCAACTAGAAGAAGTCTAGGGGGGCGTCTTGCACCGTTTGAGACGCTGAGATGTGGGCTGGTGAGGAGCACAGCTGATGATCTTCCCGCAGGCTGCGGTTCGGCTGGCCAGGACTACAGACAGGGATTCAAGGCATGACAGAATCAGGCAGGAATTTAGAAGGATGGGCCACAACTCAGTTCTGGTGACTTTGGCAAAACGGAATCCTGAGTCTTGACTGACCCCGACCACTGTAATAGATGTTGGAACTGTGGACTTGATTATCTGGGGTACAGCACTCAGTATGAGTGCTCTTCGTACGGTGTGTTGCTTTGTAAAGAGTCTGCTGAATGCAGGTATGATACAAAACATGTTTTTAGAAGGTGATGACCCTGGCCAACAGCATTTCATGAAAATCAGCTAGACACACAATCCTTAGCATCAGACATTCTAATCAATGTTTGCATCTAATCCTCTATGGAAATAACTTGAAAACTAACGCTGAACTTAACCCCATCCTACCCTGACCAAAAACCTAATCCATACCTTGTCCTAACTTGACCTAAAACCTAACCCTAACTCTCTACCTGTAAAGCTTTTTCTATTTTAACACCTTCCTCGTCTTAAATGCAGTTGCGTACATATTGCCATTCTGTAAACAGAGAAACACAAACAAGCATGCGGAACACAACAGCATGAGGTCATTCTAGTATTATACAGACTGGCCTCTTTCCATGAACTCAGACAATCACTACCAAATTCTACCAAATCCCATCATCAAATCTCTCCTGCTCCACTACTTCATTAAAAAGATATATTTCTTCCGGAGGTAATATCCTCATCTGGTTCTGGGCCTAGTAGTCAGCCAAATGTTTCCAATCATGTTTTGTTTATTTGTTAATTTGACTCGCTAGCAGGACCGTGTTGTGATCTCGGGGGCACTCTTCCTGATTCAAGTAAGTCTGCACGGGCTTTGATGTCAGTACGCCAGAGAAGCCATATGATATCTGTTTCCTTTAACTACGCAACATGTAAACACACCGGGACTCGGAATCCCTGCCGTACGAGACGGGTTTCTTCCACCAGGCCGAGCCTTCACCCAACATGACCCCCACCACCACCCGTACCCCTGCCCCCCCCATCACCACGGGAGAAAACTCCACCCTGGAGGGATGCCACAGCGCTGACATCAAGCGCTTTCGACTGACGATCTGAGGAAGGAAAGCTGCATGACGCACGTGACGCAACTTTGCTGGCTTTGCGCTGGACTGTGTCAGGATCACACGGAGAGGGGGACTGTTGCGCATAATGCTTATCTCTAGTCTGATATTATGGGGCCAGTGACCTTAACTGTGAAGCTCTTGAATTAGGTAAAGATGTGTCTGTCTAAATTGTAATCCTCAGTCCCTGATCACTGAAAAAGGATGGAGACATGCTGATGAAATGAGGATTATGATAGGTTTGGAGACTTGATAGGATTAAATGGTGGTCATAGTTGATGATTATAAGCTCAGAAAATCACATTGCTAATTTCCCCCAGATGTGAGCTGGAGGCCTTACTGTATCTGTCATCTGTCTTTAACAATCTTCCACAAGGACATCCACTTCCATACGAAATATTAGATTTACATAATTTACTATTTTAGAAACAATATTGGAATATTAGGAAGAAACAGGCTTTTAAAATTAGCGGGTGTACTGTGTATTGCAAACCAGATTTGGGCAACAACCAATTGTTTACGAGTTATGTTTCAAAACAATGTTGAAGGTTGTGTTTTCTAAAAAACTTTTATGGAGGAAATGGTTAGTGCTTTGCTTACATTCATTTCTTTCTCATGCAAAATATTGTTCGTTTTGGATTGGTTTCTTGGACTGACCAAGGTGTCCAGCGAACTGAAACATATTTCCCAGATCAGCATACTTTCTTCTTGTTTTGCAATTTAAAAGTATAACATGGGAGCTCTCAGTTGAAAAGAATGTATTCAACACATGGAAAATCTCAACACACATTGCCAGCTTATTGTAGTGAACTGAATCACTTTCAGTAAACAAGCTATGATGAGCCCTTTGGCACGTAATTGGTGGAGCCAGATTGTGTTGCCAGAAGAGACATGTTGTGTGTTTGAATTGTGTGAAATGCAGTTCTTGTGATAAATTACCTCAGATACAAACTTAGGAATACAAGTACAGAATACAAGAACCCTTAA
Organism: Plecoglossus altivelis; assembly: GCA_036571765.1. Taxonomy (NCBI): domain Eukaryota; kingdom Metazoa; phylum Chordata; class Actinopteri; order Osmeriformes; family Plecoglossidae; genus Plecoglossus; species Plecoglossus altivelis. Next base: position 3,473,218 of record BROE01000006.1, on the reverse strand, counting down.
AGCCATGAAAGAGCCAGTTATGCGTGTAACCACATGACTAATGAGTAAAGAAATGGTAAAGTACAGTCATATTTACAAAAAAACAAACAAGCCTTGGAGCTGGTTCGTAGGTTTTCTGTCATGGCTACAAACTAGTTATTTGTCAACTTCAGGGATGTTAAGGTCGTCGCACACAAAAATGCCTTGCAGATGTTTCCGATCTGCCGTTCATATCTATCAACTCTTCAGGCCAACTGTACATGTTTATGACAGGCCTGTTGTGTTCTCTAGGACTCCATGACACTATGCCTGATCGCTTGATCACAGAAAACGGTCGGAGCGGGATCTTCCCAGAAACAGAAAGTACCTCATGCTGTAAACATTTGGTTCTTGTTACTTTGGTTCTGAAGCCCTTCTTCTAGGCACTCTTTTGCTGGGTTTGCGTCTGTTTTCGCTGAGCGCTAGGATACCTCTGGCAGGATTTGACCAGGAAACACCCATAACACTGCACCCAGGAGCTCTGCTCTCAGCCTCAATCGCACAACACATCTGTTAGGACCACATTTATTTTCAGAAAGGAGCAAAAATGTACACATATCCTCCTTGTTGTCATCTGCATCGCAGAGCCTTTGGCAGAGAATCTTGCTGGGATTGGCTATCCATGCGAAGGATACGTTTGGAAGGGCAACGATTGGTCCACAGGAATCAAGCTGGCTAAGTCACACACAGAGGAGGAACAGAAAGGCCCATGTAGGTTGCAGCTACTTGATATTGTTTCCAGATTCCTTCTACTCAGCTTGTGTGCGTGTATGTGGGGGGGGGAGGTAGTCTTTGTACTTTGACTCTTTCCGAATCCACTCTGGGTAGTGAAGATGTGGACGGTGGACTGAGGGGTGTACGGAGAACTCATCCCCCTTAGCAGCTCTGCCAATGTTTCCTCTGAGACCTTGTCTAAATGACATGGAAGTATGGTCAGTCAGCGAGATCCTTCTCTCTCTTCCCTGGAAGTAGTCTGGCACCTGAAGCTGATTGGCTGATTGGTCATCACATTCCACTATACGAGAAGTAACTCAGCAGATCTTTGAAGTCTTAATTTTTCCCCTTTATTTTGTATCGTATTGATATACATACTTCAAGTATATCTAATATGCTGTATATATTAAATTCAAGCTACTGATTTGTTCCAAGTTGGTATCAAGCCATCCAGTGATGATGAATTTGACTGTTCTGGCTGAATTTAATCTAACCTGATGATTGGCAGCAGTTTGTCACATATCCACAGAGGGATGTTTGATTAAATGGAAGAATCTCAAGATTGACACCAACTTCTTTTCCAGCAGCACATACTTCCCAGAGTTAGAAATGAACTGCGTTGCATCCATGTTTTAAACCACAAGCCAAAATCCTCAAAACTTCTGGCTTTAATACTTGGAGGTCTGAACTCATGGGCTTTTCTAGGTGTTGAGAAAGTACTCCAGTAGCTTTGTAGAGCACAGCTATCAAAGGACACCTCGACCATCTGCAGCTTGAAGATACCTGACACTCTGCATATCCACGGTCACCTCAGGACTCCCACTTAATGACGATGACTTTGAGCTCTCTATTTTTTTTTCAATCGCCTTCCAAGCATTCAATATGGATTTACACCTGCCAGTTTTAATATGCAGAAGAAAGAAATCCACTCTCTTCAAGTCTGAAATGGAAAATTCTGAAGTTCATTTCCTGATTCGATTCCAATAGCCAGCTGTCAAATATGCAAATCAACCTCGAAAGCGTTTTGTAGATCATGTGGTGGATCTATCCGTCAGATTTAAAGAACTTGCAGCAGGGATTTAGTTTTGCGTATGGCCAATCATTTACGTCTCTGTAGTTATCTACATTTGAAATGAGTTTAAGATTAAATCTTTTTCCACGGTCTGCTCCTCTTCCCACAGACCGGGAGAAATCATTACAGCACCTGGAACCACCCGCCTGTTAAATGTTGAATTGTGGGGAACAAGCTAGTGTTCTTTGTTTTATGCTCTACCTGTAAAAACACAGAAATACCCTAATTATGCTCCCAGAAAACACATTTTGTGGATTTTGGCTGCTTTCCCTGGATACACGTCTTTCTGTTTGTTCGGAAATGTTTTCGTAGTGCATGTGGATAAGGACATCACTGTGCTAAGACAATTGTTGTACGTGTAAAACCAAGCTAGCGTACGCCAACTCGACCTCCCAAATGATCAGACAGGAAGCTGGAGGTAGTGGTTGTGTGGTAGAAAACAAGTACACGTGTGTCCAAACTCCTAGAAACCTCACACAACGCAAGTCCAAGGCGCTCCAACTGTCTTAGCAATCACAGCCCAAAGGACACATGGTAGATCACTCCTTGAACTACCCCTGAAGACTGTCATGAAAATAGCTTTAGTAACATCCAGCGACACTTCAGAATCCAACCGTCCTCTTTCCGTGGATTGAGTGTCCGGCTTAAACCGACGAACTTCCTCCGCTTAACCTTGTAACACAACACAACTGGTTTTAAACGTGGCCAAAGTCAACTACAATGGCTTAGCCAGGAAAATATTTATCCTTATTGGAATATTAGGTTACTGTGAACTGGTACAGAGTGGGATTTAGCTGCCGGGTTAGATCCTGAAAGAGGATGGAGGACAGAATGTTTTACTGGTCCGTCTCATGAGGAAGAGCAATTCCCAAACCCAACTCCAGAACGAGACTGGTCTTCGCATTAAGTCTGAAGACTGGACTCGTATATTACAAGGCAAGATCCAGGGTGTCGCCTTTGGCGCGAAACATAAAATATAAGGTTGTGGATTTGACACTTCGAATTTCACCTGCCAGTTTCGGCGGCGCTGTGATGGAAAATCAGTGTGTGTGTGTTGTTCCTGCTGTAGTGGTGCAGGTGCTGATGTTTGAGGGACAGATGGGAGCAAGGCAGGGCTCAATGGGTAAGAGGTCAGACACAATGTTTATACAGAAAACCATGTGGGGTTGGTGTACGATTTTACGTTCATCCAGTTATAACAAATAACAAGATGTAGGCATGAAAGTACACGTGGACACGTTAATAAGGGATGGACCACTCGGTTTTTTTTTTCTTTTTCCTTGTTGGATTTACGGCTTGTGTGGCTGGAAAAAAGAGCGAGTTTTGACATCTTTGGAGACAGACGGCCAGTGTTTATGTTCAGACTAGACATAGGCCTCCACGCACGGGCCGACGTGGAGACCAACTTTCCCCTGACCCAGAGAGAGCAGCTCTCCACTGGGACGAGGGGACTCTCTCACCCGGACCAAACGGAGGCTCTGCTGCAGGGGAAAAGGCAACAATGCCACACAAGTTGAAAGGAGTGAAAACCGCCCTTGTGCGAAGTAACCTGAAAATATTATGGTTTCGATCATAAAGCTTTCACTCTTTCTGACAGACGAAGCCCGTTAAACAAGGAAGCGTTGTCTCTCTTTGTAATAAGTCATAACCCCCGGGTGAAAAATGTGCTTCCACCAACGAGCTGATAAGTGATATGAACTGTGGTGTTTATTTTGCACGTTCAATGCTCCATGCGCATATTCTGGTCATGGGTCTTCTGCATGGATATCTGACGGTTAAGCTAGCGAGATGGTCAACGCAGTGAAAGCAGTGGGGCGTCCATACGGCTGACAATGTTGAATCAATTGGACTGTTGATATTTAGTCCACGCTAAGTCGTCCAATCCGTGGGAGTTTTACTAATACATTCGGTTGTCTTTTCTCCATTTTTCGCAGGGGCAACTGAGACGTGAAAAAGTACGCGTGGGCGGGTGAGCAATGTATGTTTAAAGTATTTCGATACGTTAGATTGACGACAATTTGAGATTGAGACCCTCCTTCTTAATTTAATCTTCATTTCAAAGTATTTCTTTTGCCCCGTGTCTGTGATTGAAAGCAGCTGTTGAACTATTTGTTCCATGTGTTAGGTGTTTTGTGTAAATATTGTATTGCGGGATACCCACTTTATATTCCAGTTGCTACGTATGGAAAAACAGCAAACGTGATACATAGGAGAAAAAGGCTGTAACCTGATGGTCCTCTCTGATGCATTAGTGATCAGACCTGCAGGATGTGTCATAAAATACATCCTTTAAGGCAAATTTGCAGTGTCAGCATACAGTATCCTGATTGGATGAAAACATTGATCACTGGAATACTTAGCAAGGACTGCTTAGACAGGGAAATTGGAAACTTAACTCATATTTTTCTGTCAACTGAACCATACAATAGAGTTACAGTATTAATATATCTGCATGCACTTTCATAATTCTAATATTAACGTCTAATCTGACCAGTAATCATTCTCACGTTGTTTAGCAAACATAATATGCAATCAGTACAGCCTATTACTGAAGACAATGAGTATCAATTTCGGTAGTAAGACAAGTAAGACCATTTAGTATAAGCCAGTGGCTCTTAAACTCGTTGCAGTTTCATATGCAAATTCACCAAACTTTTCTTAATTGGAAAAATAAAATAAGATCTTTTTCAAATGTATTTAATCATATGAGTCGGTGTGTGTGTTGACCTTCGCTGAACCCCTGAGACTGATTCACCAAACCCCTGGAGTTAAGAACCACTGGTATAAGCTATACCTAAAGCAGAGCGCCTTGAGTGTTGAATCGACGAGAATCGAGGACCAGGAGAAATGTACACAGAGACGCTGCGATCGTAAAACTAGGCGGTACGAGAAGGTGCGAAGGGGACAGTTCAGTAGGAGTGTGAAATCAATGACGCTTGTCTGCTCCACCCATCCCACAAAGGGGGCCGTCAAGGCTGTGCTCCAGCCCAGCTAGAGAGCCCTCCTCTGGGGATAAACCACCAGCCCAGACACTCCGGTGCATCATCTGCCATCACAGATGGACTGTCGACCACACAAGAGGAGGCCTGAAGCTCCTACATGATGTTTTGCTTGTTTGCTGCCGTGTCCTCTTCCTTCCATGGTATCTTTTTTGGGGGGGAAATAATGAATACAAATGCTTGATAAGAATCATGTATTCAATACATTTGAGTGTTGTAACATGTCTGGTCTTGATTCGTCTTGAATGATTTAAATCGCAGTTTATTTGGGCTCGCACAGAGATGGCATGAATGAGCAGAACGCTAGAATAGACTTTCAGAACTCAAGTGTGGGCAAGCAAAGTGCTTGTGTGTTCTTGCATTGTGCTAGTGTGTACTAGCATTGTACTAGTGTGTACTAGGAGGATGCTCTTATGTACTAGCATAGCACTGATTTGCACTATCACTGTGCTAGTGTGTGCTAGCAGGTTACTAGGGTGTACTAGCAGGATGCTAGTGTGTACTAGCAGTGCTAGTATAGACTAGCAAAGATGTTTTGTGGTTAACAGGGACTAGGGACTCTTGCAGAGTCATTATTCTTCATATTTTCATTCATCTTTTATTTCATTGGGCGGTGAGGCACAGTATACAGGGTAAGATATGTTCCAGAGTCATGCAATGCAGAGTACACCCAGGTGGACCCTTACAACAGGAAGTCATATAAGCAAGCGGAACTGATTTCCCCTTACGAACTTTCCCATGCAATGCGGTTTCATGTCTTAACATCAGGTCGCTTCCATTAAGCCGTAAAAGTTAACAGTAGACTTTACACACATAAGGGAGGTCTGGATGGAATATCCTGTGTTGGCTGTGAGAACACGAGGTCTGCTTACATCCCAGCTGGCCCATTGGTTCATCTGCTAAACAGAAGAGCCTTAATCCCACTATGTATCACCGATACACTGACTGAAAAACATGGCAACTCCGCTTCGGAGGTGGGGGTTTGTGTTGCAGAAAATACAGACCGTTCTTCAACGTAGACTACCGAAACACAGTGGGAAGTCTATACTTCTGATTCTTGATTTTCTCCTGCACTTTCGGTCTGCTCTATTTACCTAAATGGATGAAGTTAATCAAATGCGTAATCTAATTTCCTATCATGAACAACAGTCTACTCAACTGTGGAGGGGAGATATTATTAATTATATTATACACTACTACTATACTAACCCAAAATATTATATATTTTTGTACTTGTGTTCTTATTGACGTGTTTTTAAGGGACGAGTAGAGAGGCATGTGATTCCAGAGTGAGAGGCTGTAGGACCAATCTCCCTTGTGCCGTACGTCTTCTGGATATAAACATCTGCTAAATGAATAGATGAAGTTGCGTTTGTAAGTGATGTTTATAAATCACCACGCTGCTCTCCTTTCGTTCAGCCCTTCATGTGTCTGTGAGTCGAAGTTCATCGCCCGCTTCTCCCAGGGTCGCTGGAGCGAAGCCCACCAGAGATAAAAGTCAGCTTTACAACGCTTCTTGTTTGAAGCATCTGCAGCTGAGTAAATCAAGTCCTCTTTAGCGTCGTTTGTTTAATTGAAAGATGCGCTTTCCCTGAAATCATAAAGAGCATTTTATGAAAGGAATTAAGTCTTTGTGTGAGAGCTAGAGGGATCCGGTCAGAGGCAGATTTGGGTATATTACACGACGGGGGGGAACTTCTTTAATGATAAACAGGGAGAGAGGCAGAACACAAACAGAGAGAGTCTCTGCTGGGACATGCTGACGTTGAGTCACGCGAAAACACAACAGCAATAATCTGCGGATGTCACACGTGTTAATAGGAAAGGCAGAGGAGGAGCGCGACGGAAGTCTTCACGCAGAGCGGGGCAGAGCGACATTGATTTGACCTCATCTTTGACCTCTGACCTCGACTTTCCCAGCGTCGTAAGGGTGTGGGGAAAGTTTGTGGTCACAATAATACCTTCTGTGTGTGTGTGTTTGTTAGGAGCCAGGTGCATGCTTGTGTGTACGGGGGTATGTTTGTGTGTGTGTTGTGTGTACCGTATATGTGTGGAGAGAGAAAAGTGGATCTCACTCCCCTGATTGTCAGCCATGTATCATATTTCACTGAATAGCGGCACTGGTACCAAGTCGTTCAACATGGATTCCAAGCCCTCTGTGACATCATCAAGTGATCAGTTGTGTAATCTGCTCCTCCGCCCCCACCTCGCCTCCCACTCACTTAATCCATTACCAAATGATATCATCAAACATTACCAGTTAAACATGAGGTCACTCGAATGTGAGGGGGACCAGAGGAGGAGAGGAACTCTTGGATACCAGATGGAGCGGTTACACACTCGGACAAGCACACACACCAACGCACCCTCACGATGCTGGCGTGCTCACCTGTCTGTTAAAGGCCTCTTTAACAGTGTTAGCATCGCTAGCAGGGGTTACGTCATAGGCAGAGATGTGAAGTAACAAAGTGTAAATACTTTGTTACTGTACTTAAGTAGATTTACTGTACTTCATGGTAGCCAGCTCGCTAGGCCCAGCCTGTGTGTGGATAACACAGTGGTGTCCAGAGCTCAGCTAACTAGATGAACATCGTTCTCCAAATGTTTAACAGCTGATTAAGGGAAAAGCGCCATTGGGGAAGAGGAAACAAGCTTGTGTGATCATCATCTTTACTGTAACTAAGTCACTAAGAGTATGATTAGATAAAAAGATTCATAATTTGACATCTTCATACTTCTTTATTCTACTTACATGTACATAATGCCCCCTAGACAGTTTGATGCACTCGTTACTTTTAGCGGGCTTGTTATCTGATAAGTTTGACAAGAGAAATATTCAAACACTTTAAGTGCAAGATTGCACTGGACTGGCAGACTAGATACATTTGTATTTATTTATGTATTTATTTATTTATGAGGTAATTACGATCTGGGTATTAAAATAATGGTCCACCAAAGTATTTAGATAGATCTTCTCATGCTTTCATGAACGTACATCGGGTCTTCTTGGTCTCCAAATCTTTTAGAGGCCCACAAAAAAAGGAAATCTCAACCAGTGCTTCCTTCCATGTGAGATGAGTTGGCCAGAGATTGGCGCAAAAGAATTGGAATGTAACGGCTCACTTGAAGACATCACACATTTCATCTTCCAAAAAAATACCATTACAAACCCTGCAACCCAGCCATTTCACCCGTGAGCCCATCCTAGTAAGACTTCAGTTGAACACATGCCTCAACGTCAGATTCCTGACTGGCTGTGATTTGCTTGGGAGAAAACCAGTACCTCCTGGAACCAGCAACAAAGCAAGTGGAGGGATTTATTAACCACCAGACATCAGATCTAGCCAATCACCACAGCAGACACATACCTCAGATCCAGCCAATCACCACAGCTGACACATACCTCAGATCCAGCCAATCAACACTGCGGGCAGACGGAGATATAGGAGTTTCGTCAAGGTTTGTTCCTCCATCTTGACCTGGAAGCTGAGCAGCGTCCCTTTTCAGGGGAACAGTACGTGGGAAACAAAAATGTTATTTCAAAACTTTCTAGCGCTGTGCAGTTGTTTTGTATATACCGTTTCTGTAAATTTAGATTAGATAGCCCCAAGGGTTAGCTCATTATAAATTCCACTAATGATCACCTATGAGACACATCTAATGTTCAAAAAGTTTCTTACCTCAACATAAAACCTCAATTTTATCATGCTAGTTTGCCATGTAAATGTCACCCTTCATTTTGATATTCCACTTTTTCAATGTTCATACAATACCTTACCTTGTCATATGTGCCTGGTCAACCTAAGGTTTTATAGAGAGGCTCTGGTTGGGTTTGAAAGATACAAACCAGAATGTGAGTTGAAATTAGCAAATGAAGGAACCACATTTATTTTTTTAAGTCATTATTGTAACCCCAAACCACCATGGAAACTTGCTCTGTGTAATTATGATGAATCTCTTTCCTTCTCTTTCTCCTTCACGCTCACTCTCTCTCTGCTCTTCAGTTCATTGACACAGCCTCATTACTGTGGTCTGCACTACACCACATTCTTTGAAGGTAGTAGACCTGCCTCATTCACAAATCGTAACGTAATTTCATGCTTCCATGTTCCATGATCTCTGAGAGGTCACGTCTCTGGTGAGCAACAGTGTCTGAGGCAGAAGAGTGACAGAGCCATCCCAGACCAACGCACAAGGCGCTTCTGACAACAAATCAAGTCAAATGTTTTTGTACGGCTCTTTTTAAAAGCACTGTCATTGTCTCCTGTAACGTTAGAAAAGCTAGAAAAGAACAGATATCTCCATGTCGTCTCAGGTTGTTCATTGTGACCAGTTGAACAGAGGAAAGAACACATATGATGGAAGGACAGAGATTTTGCATGTTTGTGGAGGGGATACATATTATATCAGGTGAAAAAAATCGGCTTGATTGAATTTGTATCCCCTCTGTAACTTTTGATTGAAAAGAGCAGATATCTTCATATCGTCTCAGGTTGTTCATTGTGACCAGTTGAATAGAGAAAAGAACACGCATTATGGCAGGACACATGCGATGTTAAAATTGTGCATAACATCTCAAATGCAGGAGATCTTGGATCACAAGGGTATACTTCTAACAGTATTTTGGTCAAGACCAAGGAACAGTCTGTATCTATAAGTGAGCCATATTGCAAAATAACCGGATCTCCACCACAGGGAACGGTGAACAAAAACTAAACTTAATCGCAACAAAAGCATCTTAACTACTTAGACGAACACACAGACGGCACATACTTGTGAAAACAGGAATAAATACTGCATTACCCACGATGAAGTGCGGCACTTCGTTGCACTGTGTGAGCGCTTAGATCGACGAGGAACAAGCCACTCTGGAACAGTGCGGTAGACGACGCGGACAGCCGTTCGGGGTGTTAGCAAACAAACATCTCCCTGGTGACGTTTGCATTATCAATGACATGGCCCATTTAATATTTACAGTCAACTGAAAAGAACCGAGAGGCGGAAAATAGAGGAGAAACGTTGTAATTTAAAAGCCTGCAGGTTGACTGACAGGCGGGTTTAATCTTACAACGCGTGTCTGTGTAGCACGTCTCGTAGAAAGTTCATTTCTAAAGGAAGTTTAGGTGCAAATCATGTGAAACGTCAGCTTTAAAGAGACTGACCTTGTCATGATACCCGATCGTCAGTCCTCTCTCCGGTGGATATTTTGACAATAGTTGAAAGTGCGTAAAAGCCTTGAACAACAACACTGCTGGCTTAGACAGCTGAGGGGCGCTAACTCCAGGGATGACTGGACAGGTGTGCTGACAGAAACACCAGTGAAACACTGCGTTTGTGCCACGTATCATTCTGGTAATTGATCTGAAATGGCTTCAACAGGTGTGCTGTCATTCCTCAGCTCTGGCTGGGGTCTCCTGCTTGGTTGAAAGGTTGGGCTGCCAGATCACGGGTGGGCAACAACTTGTTCTTTCTCAGTTTTATTTGAGAACAACACGTTTACGTGAAAAAAATGACACAAACACTCAAACAGCTATTAAACATCGCCACATGGACAATCCCAATGAAGTGTTGTGTGTCTGTGAGTGCCAGCACTAGCCAGAGCGGCACACGCCCAGTGCGACGGCATAACTCTCATTCCACCAAGGAGAAACATACACTGCCACTCTGAACGTGATTGTGATTTAGCGGTGTGCAATTACATTTGTTAAAGAGGTCGGGTCTGTATTCCGATCCTGAATCAAAGCGAAGTCTGATGGATGAGCTGTTCAACAGTTGATCCCGTCTCCGCTCCATGTGACGCTGGCTTCAAATGTTCAACGTGAGCTACGGGTGTTGACCTGTTCCCCCGGGGGTCGAAGGTCAACTACGGCATGAAAAACGTCCAGACCTCGTGGGAACCGGGCCTTCTCAGCTTACCTGTACTCTGAAACAGACAGGCTACAAGAGGATGACTTTCTTAGGCTCGCCCTTCAGAGAGATAGCGTTTTTAGTCTCCACGACAACCGACTGGAGTGGCAGTTGGAAATGGAACGCCTGCCAGTTCTAGCAGTTCTTAACTCTGACAGCTCAGTGTACCAGGGGAATTAGATAAGCTACTGTACATACAGTTTATGTTGTGTTTAGAGACCTACGGGTGTTTTGAGACAACATCCACATGCTGTTGTACAGGGAGTTAGGGAGGAACGGCGGGGCCGTGAACATCAACAACAATGTCTAAGATCTTATTTGAAATGGAAATATAAAATGCAGCCAAGGTCTGGGTTCTGGCGATCCAATCTGAGTTGCAGACAAAGGAAAAGAACATCTTTTAAAGCGTGTTTTATTGAAAGCTATAAAAAGTGGTCGAGATGAATTGCCTCGGGGGAGCCAGCTGAGTTTGTGGGTATAAATCCCTGGGACCTCCTCCTGAGGTAAACAAATAGGTGTGATTCCTTCTCTGCTCCGTGAAGACAAACGCTCTAAAACTTCCTCTTGTTTTCGCTGTGTTTTGTCTTCCTGTATTCCTCTGCTCTCTCTGCTTCGCCGCTTCCTCCTCCTATCCGCAAATGCTAGTTGGATCCCTGCTAGATTTATTCTACTCCAGTCTCCCCCCTCCAAAGCCTTTGCCATATTTCTTGTCCATAGTTTAGGAAAATGACCTCAAATTCCAATGGCACCGATTCAACAGGGAGTGTGGATGAAGTGGAGTCGTGGCTTCCAGCCTCTGTGGGCTCTGCCAGGCAAGAACATTCAGGAGGCACCCAGCGTGATGGAAGCCAGACATGACGTTCTGCCTTATCACTTCTGGGTGTTTCCACACAAAACATCACTTCAATGTGTAGAAGATAGAAGCGGAGGCCTGTTCCAGTTTTTTTATTTTTTTCCCCCCTCGGTTCTTTCCTTCCTCTGGCTTGAATCCTGGAGTTCTCCTTTGTCCTCTGGAGGAAGTGGACCCAACATGCAAAAGCACAGAGTTAAAACGCTGACGTCCAGAACGGGTTTACACAGGTATCAATTTGGACGTGTTTATTTAGGATTCGTTTTTAAAAAAGGCTGCTTTCTTTTCTTCTCAACAAAACGATCACTTAAGTCCAGTTTCGAATTTTGTCTTTTCACACTCTCGGTGAAAGTTATTTTCAGTTTTTCAAATAGGGGTTAAACTGGATTGGTGTACATCGCTGCCATCTAGTGTTGAAAGAGTGTAATGTTGGCAAAGGGCCTAGGTATGACTACCCTTGAGCTATCAACAGCCATCCTCACAATCATGACCAGTCTCCCCAGATAGATTGACTTGAAATGTGATAGGCTGCACCAGTTACAAGTGCACGCTGGTGTGCGTCCACATTCAAACGGTAAGTCTCCAATATGTCTCCCATTTGTTGAATCTAGTCGTTCTATAGCATCCTTGAGGTTGACCAATTTGTAGTTTTAGCACAGTTGACAGTCTACATTTTTGGTCCTGTTTCCAACATTTCCACGCTGGTGGGAGACCACAGAAATGTAAATGACTGGGCTCTTCCTTGCATCTGGTTCACAGCACATTCAGGACTTTTGTTTTTCGGTAAATACACATTAGGAAAAAAAAAGTATTTTCTCTAAGCCTATGTAAAATATTGACGTTTATTTGCCCTTGACCATAATTCAAAAGTATATTGTTGAATGAATGATGTCGTTACGCGTCCTACCATGACGTGTTTTTGTTTCCAACCTATAATGAGATCAAGATATGAAAGTGGTCTGAAGCTTTCTACACGTAATGAACGTTTAAGAAAACGTTTAAGAAAACGTTTAACAAAACGTGCAGTGTCACCGTGTCTTGAATCTGTGCATTGTTTTGTGTCTAGAACATTTCTACCAAAATTGTATGTCCTTTCCTACTTCTCTTCCATAGGTCTGTGTGTGTGTGTCTTCTGTACAGGCACACCAGGATGTCACTGTGAGTTATTAAAGGTAAGTGAATATCAATCTCAATTCATTCCACTTTTCAGTACAAGAAACCAAAAGAATTAATGTGTCCTGTAAAACAGATGTATAAATCGCAGTCTAATGTCTAAGAATATCATTAAAACAACAGCGAATGTGTTTATGTGGGTGTGAGCTAGCAGGCTGTAAAGAAGACTTCACAGTGTCGACTAAGACTACATGAAAGCCTCCATCAGCATTACTTTAACAGAACCAAGGATTCCCTTATTCATTCCTCAAACAGAAGCCAAGAAAATGCCTCACTCGGAGCCCTACCTTGAAAACCCAGACAAGGGTAATTCCCATATCTGCAATTTGCCAATCAGCTTATCCTAAATCATTCAATTTGATATTACCTCACATGGCATCTACTTTTATATAATTGCACACCTAAAGTACAAATAAATGGTGCGTGTCCCGGTGGTACAGCAGCTTGCTCAGCCATTAGACCATACACGTCTCCTCCCATACGTTTATGGATACCTCGTAGCATAAGCAGACCTGTTAAACATTTTAAAGGACTTTTAAATCACTTAAGCCGAGCATAAATCTTTAGGTTGCCCTCTTAGCCCGTGGCAGGTTGGCAGGGATTAACATGCTCTGTGCGAAAAAGGAGGCCCGGGTCTTTTTTCCGAAATGGAACTGACCTTCAGATGTGAGCGTGGAAAAACAGAAAGAAAACAGTTTTGTACGGCGGGAGTTTGAGGAAGCCGCACGGAGAGCGTATTTTTGTGTCGAGGCAGCGATGTCGAGGTGGATTCACACAGGACCGTATGTGTAGTATAAGCACCATATAAAGGGTGATCTAAATGCCATAATCGCCAGTCTTCTTTAACATTTATGGGTGTTTTTCCTTGGCTTGGCCGTGAAGGTCGACTCTAGGGCCTATAGAGAGGAGGCTGGATGGGGAAACGAGACCAGCTGAAGTGGCTTCTCTCCAGACCTCAGATTGGCCACGCTGCAGCACCCAGAGTCCCAGCTCAGGGTGCTCCAGGGACGGAAGGGCAGCCCCTTACTCCTGCTCTCCCGGAGCCCGTAAAAGTATGTGGTCTGAGGCTTGGAGCGCCATAGTCAGCCCACTGACATCCAGGCGCTGTGCTGTGCCGGAGGGAGCAGGGGGGGGTGAGACTGTGGGGTTGTAAGATTGCTTTATTGTGTCCTCCCTGGGACATACAGTGATGGGTAGCTGTGTTTTTATTTGCCTGAGCTTCGCTGGAATGTGACCCTCACAGTGGTATGGCAGCATGCTGTGGTGGGCATTTTCATGGACATGAGAGACTCTCGGGATCCTCTAAGTGGTTAAAATACTGACCTTCAGACACATTCTGAGCTCATGGGTACAACCATGTGTTTTTGGTCTGGGATTGCGCAACCTCCACACAATCGTCCACAACCTGGAGTGACGTTCAGTCGAAAATGCAGAAGTGTTGTAACAGGATCCAGGAAACAGTATTCTCGTTGTCGTTCGAGCAACCCGCTCTCGTCTCTCGTGCCGTGTGGCTCGGAAGTCCTTCTTTTTAACGACGTGACCGGCCAGCAGTTAGACGACGGGTCAGACCGAGACGAGCTCCTCGGCCAGCCGTCTGTTCCTCGTGAGCGCCGTCTCCGAGCCAACACACACAGCAAGCGGTCACAATGCCTCCCCAGTCCTCCCCGGCACTGGTCCCCAGCCAAGATCCAAGCCCTCGGGCCCACACGTTTTTTTTATACGACACGCTAACTGCCATGCCGTGAGCGTTGGAACACGGACGGGGACAAGCGATTAAGGCAGCAACGAGCCCTGAGGGGGAAGGAGGGGGGGGACCCTAAGCATGGAGAGAGATCACAGAGGAGAGGTCAAAGGTGAAGGTGGCATTTTAAGGTAGAGGGAAAAGCTACAATGGTGGAATAACACGGATTCTGCAGGAACTAGGGTAGAGAGCTTTTTTTTTTTACGAAACGATGGAAATTTGAGTAAATATTAGGACGTTTCCAAATGGTGTGAACCGTTGCCAGTGTATATTGTTGTTGAGCCAGGTAATTACTGCCCTGTGTCGGCTACCCACGAATTCATGGCTCACCATAAACAGCCCAACAGTCCAACTAGTCCATTGTGCCTGCATCTCCCTTGTGTAAGAGTCTACAGAATGTGCACAGCTAGAGTTGCCTCTCCTCTGTCATCGCTCCTGTATTTTATTTGGCTACTAGGAGCTAATGGCTGATTAGTGAAGGATCACCTTGAGTCACTCAACGTTCGATCCTAAAAGTAAAGTAAAGCCATTTTTTGGGAAGGAAGAAAGCGTAGGTTTCATGATAACAAGCAAGTAAACATCTGATACGGGTGGTCAACTTTGTTCCGCATGATATTGCATACAAACAGTGCT
This sequence comes from Plecoglossus altivelis, assembly GCA_036571765.1. Classification (NCBI taxonomy): domain Eukaryota; kingdom Metazoa; phylum Chordata; class Actinopteri; order Osmeriformes; family Plecoglossidae; genus Plecoglossus; species Plecoglossus altivelis. The sequence continues at coordinate 3,458,111 of BROE01000006.1, read as the reverse complement.
CTGACAAGGACATGCAACACGCTCTGACTGACACACAGCGTGAAAATACATGGATGACATTCAAATGTACTGTAATGTACTGTAGTCCCAGCTGGAGAGCTTTATTATCAGAGATAATACTCAAACATAGGGTTAGGGTTATTTAGAATCAACTCACGTATTTTCCTTACTGTATACCTTTTAAAAGTGTTAACCTTTCATTAAATCCCAACAAAGTCAAACATATCCCACGCAAGGCTTCTAGATAAGTACAACAGAATAAAATAGTGTTATCATAGTCTGTTTTACATTGCAGGAATCATGTGATTACTCTGTATTCATACTCTGTATTACAGAGTAATCATATAATCATGTGATTACTCTGGGTGATCATGGTGCCTCTCGGGAAGTCAAAATGATGTCGATGTTTATGACCTGTTCCAATTAGGAATATGTTAGCGTTAGGGTTAGGAATATGTTAGGGTTAGGAATATGTTAGGGCTAGGGTTAGGGATATGTTAGGGTTAGGAATATGTTAGGGTTAGGAATATGTTAGGGTTAGGGATATGTTAGGGTTAGGGCTATGGTTAGAAATATGTTAGGGCTAGGGTTAGGAATATGTTAGGGCAAGGCGAGGGCCATGGTAAGGAATATGTTAGGGTTAGGGTTAGGAATATGTTAGGGCTAGGGTTAGGAATAGGTTAGGGTTGGGAATATGTTAGGGCTAGGGTTAGGAATAGGTTAGGGCAAGGCTAGGGCTATGGTAAGTAATATGCTAGGGTTAGGAATAGGTTAGGGTTGGGAATATGTTAGGGTTAGGGTTAGGAAGAGGTTAGGGTTGGGAATATGTTAGGGATAGGGTTAGGAATATGTCAGGGCTAGGGTTAGGAATATGTTAGGGTTGGGAATATGTTAGGGCTAGGGTTAGGAATAGGTTAGGGTTAGGAATAGGTTAGGGCTAGGGTTAGGAATAGGTTAGGGTTAGGAATATGTTAGGGTTAGAAGGCCTGTAAGAGACATCTTTCGCGGCTTGCATGTCTGTTTCACAACCTCCTCAACACTGCTCCTGTGCCAGGCTATTGTTTCAGGTTACAACAACAGACTGCAGCTCAATACCAGGAAGGAGAGCCAGGGTCTGAGAGGCAGTCTACAGTCATTCAGCAGAGGAAATGATATTTAGCACCAAGTTGTAAGTCGTGACTCAATACACAAGTCATACGAGCATCAGGAATGTTTTCCTCAGCGGTCAAAGTCAGGAGGCGACCGTTTGACTATGCTAACATGAAGGTCAAATAAGCAGATTTCTGTGGGGTGTCTGTTGGAGGTGGGAGATTAGACTGTTCAAACAGCCCAGCCCCTCATAGATACCCTGTAACCTGTCCATCTATTCTTCATCTTAAGGTTAATGTCTTCCATTCCGGGCACACAAACACACTACAGCATTGCTGGTACAGTCGTTTTGGACAGCAATCCATAATTCACACAAAACAATGACTTCACACACGAACAGTTTCTTATCTTGGTAAAAACAAACTTGGACATGCATTTCGGACAGCTTGGAGCCCGATAATTAGATGCACGTGAAGCTTCGAAATTAGGTGAAGGGTATGATTTAATTTGCCTTCAGTTTAAAATGCCGCTCAACATTTCCTGGTCCTTCCATGGTCTTCTGGGTGGCTTGGCTGATTAAGCAACGTGGGTGCTTCCAAGGAAACTGAAAGGGGGGAGGCCACACCAAATGACACATTGATGAGAGAGCACCACGGTTGTGAGTACTCGCTCAATGTCCGCCGCCAGCTTGTTAATTGACTTTTCATCACGTTCCGGGAGGCAGTGATTACCCAGCATGCAATCTGGCTGTGTAAACCAGCACCAAGCCTATCAGCACCTCAGGATCCGGACACTGCCCTGTTCCCGGAAGAGCAGCCATTTTTGTTATGGCTACAGTCGCTGATTGAAAGTGTGTGATCATTCCAAGTTCGCGCTGTTTATGTGTTTCTGCTCCGGCGTTCTCGTATTTAGGCTAAGGTCGAGCCCACTCTTTATTTTTACTATATCCTGCCACAGTAGTGTTGCAGAAATAACGGATCTTTAACCGGAAAAACGGTACAAAAACGGAATAACTTATCGCCGCTAATAGGTAGTCTAATAAACAGTATTTCAGGCATTTTTTAAACAAAGTGGTGTTTCTGGTCTACTCACAAAGCAAGTCGATCTCTTCCCATCTCATGTTGCAGTGTGGCCCCTTCAGACTGTACTAGGGCTGAAAAATCACTGCTTGAACACTTCGAAACAAGCCTTCAAAAGAATGGGATTATTACCGGTTTACGTTGCCCATTGAGGTTTTATGGATTACCATTTCTTTTCGATAGATTGAAGGTTGCTACCACTGAACCTGGTCGATGAGTGTCCTGGTGTCACATTTCACTTCAGTTTCTCCGCTTGGATTGAACTTTGAGTGCGTACAGTTTCACCCAAATCTGACATTAAATAGCATCACTTAGAAGCATGTGGCTAAAAGATCTTTTCATTGAGTGCTATATGATGCTTGCTAATTGAAGCAAAGTGTATTTTCTTTACGAAAGAGAATCTGCGATGGAGTCATAAGATACATGGTACTAAATACTAAAGACTTTTACAAGACGAGCATGAACATGATACGGTATACTGTGATATCATCCAACTTTGGACATATTTGAGGTAGTCATATCTGGCAAACGTGCTGTCAAAACGTCTCTTAAGTGCTTATAATCCTGTGGCTTTCTTAAAATGAGCTGTGAAATGAATGACAAATTCTTTTCTTACATGGCAAAATGTCTGACGCTAGTAACTTTACTTTGGTTGACGTCCCATGTGAACTAAAACCCATCCTTCACAGTCTGTTTCACATCATAAATCCATCAGTTATGTGGTACAGATTTAAGCGTAGAATAATATCTCATAGGATCATTTGCCAAGTGGTTTCCACGGTAGCAAACGCACTAATGAAGAGGGGGGTGATCTGTCAACAATGCGTACAGCTTAACCATCCTGACTTCAGATGATTGTTATCTCCGCGTCACGCAAGCGCAAAGTTCGGCCAATCATCGCCTTGTTTATTTTTTCTCGCTGGAAAACATTTACAGGAAGTCACTTGCGTGGTTTGAACAAGACAGGAAGAGGTTGTCCACAAAAGGGTTTGTGTAAAATGTGGGTCAAGAATGTTTAAACTGTTTTGAGAACCTTTTAGTGAGGGGAAAGGAGAGCAGAGAGTCATCTACAACCAGGGCCAAGTAGTTTAAGGTGATGAACCCAAGTAGGCTTCCAACAAACTGGACCAATTTAGTTCGGAAAAGTGGGAGGTGTCATATTGATAGATGCGCCTGACAAATTTGAGGAGTGAAGCTGTCTTCAGGTGAGAAGCAAAAACCCAGGTTGATCCTGTCTCCTTCATCAACAGGATGAAACTCAACTGGATCAATCCTGCTTCTGTGGCTTTGCTTTTACAAGACTGGAGAAACAGGGCTGGAAATATACCTGCTTAACCATTAACTCTCCGTGTTTCATTTCGCCTCTGGGAGACCCAGAGCCGTGCAACGTTTTCCTCTGTCAGCACATTCTTTACCCCAGCACACAATGTGTAAAGTGGTGTTGTAGACGCTAGTTAAAATGTCTGGGGGTACCTACCGATTCTTCGACCATGTCAGCCGGAAGCACATGGACTCAGGGTAGCCATCTGTGTTTGCGTTTGACTGGTGTCTAATGGAGCCCAGGTGCATGCTGGGCCCTGCCGTTGGGGCGGAACCTCTGCATTCATCAGCTGCAGAGAGTCTGCTAATTCCTGCCTTATGAAGTGTCAAACGTCCTTGTACAGTGCCATCGTCCTAAAGTCAATAACCAGTGAAGCATAAACACAGTAGACTGAGTTGGGGAAGCAGAGCCGCTTGCTCCACAGATGGCTTTGGCCTCGCCATGGTTAGATCATGGCCGCTCCGAAGATCCGCTTGCCGTAGACGATTGTGAGCTCTCTGTCCTTCACTGTTACAGTGAGACGTAGGGTTAAACATTCGATCCCATTCTAGTGGCTGAACTCCACACTCCACATGAGGCCATATAAACAGCAGCATTTATATGATATCCCCCGGTCAACAAATATGCTGACTGTACAACCCAACGGTGCAAATATAATTTAACAACGGCCTTGTAATCACCGCCATGTTGTTAGTCACAGGTCAAACCTCTGTGAGCGAAGGGAGCGCCATAGGGAATGTTCCACGACTTTCCGTCTGAGTCATGACATCAAGACGACGCATTGGTGTTCTATTGTTGGTCGTGGTTTGAGTTTGGTTTCTAAGAGGACTCTTTAAATTTGGATGATCTGATCTGCTGTGGATGAAATGACTGTACAGAGCCCCTCGCCCCCACGGCCTTCTGTAGCGTGAGGGGGATGATGTCAACGCCACTCGACTGACCTCCAGGAGAACCTTGAGAACGGTTCTCCGACCGAAAGGCGAGCTGGCGAAGAACCTTTGAGACTCTTGAGAAAACGGACGCCCTGAGCGGCGGAGGGCGTCGCTCAACGTTTTGCTGTGGCGTTACAGTCGGTGATTCTCGTCTCCAGTCACGTCTCGTCCAAGAGGAGAACAAGAAGAGCTTGTTAGGAGGGTTTTATGAGGACTTCTTCACGGTGTGACTTGTTTGATGGGATCTCATCTCCTGAGATCCCATCCTTGGTCCTCCAAGCCTCAACCCTCTCTCAGCTGTGCTGGGTACCGCCAAGATATCGAATCATGACATGACATATTTCAGCAAAACAACAGAGTGATATGTCAGAACAATATGAAACGTTGCAAAAACTGAAACTGAATTCATATAGTTTTGGCAGACGTTTTAATAAGATTACTCATAGTAAGCTCACATTTTCTGGTGGATTCGACTTTTGCCAGCATGACATCACATCCTTCGGCAACGAGTCCCAATAACCATATCATTCCCACACAATTAAGGTCTAGGCCACTGTGAACCTGCAGTGATAAAACCAGACCTCTCTGAAATTACATCTCTACATTATGTGAAAATATGAAGTCATTGGACGGATAGACATTGAGGTTGTTCACCATGATAACATTCAATTAGGTGGATCATTTCATGTCAACAGTTAGTTGTGCTTCCTGGCTGTTCTCATCATTAAAAAACAAATCAGGGGAAGAAACGAAGGCTTGAATCGTGGAAAGTAACGTGTTTTGTCTGTCTGTCAATGACCTAAATAAAAGCCACTTTCAGACTGAACTCCACAGGAGGCTAATAAGACCGGCAGTAGCTTTTTAGTCTGGAAGACGTCAATGAATAATGTACCCTTGAGTCACGATGCTTCATACTGTTCAAATTTCTTACTGATCCTCACTCTAACATCCCTACCACTGTAACACCAGCAACTGTATACTGCATCCTGCAGATAAGTCACCATTTTGAGGATAAACACCAACAGGACAATCAAGTTTATTTCAAAAGTCTTCGTTTTAACGTATTTTTTGAAAATATTTTCAAGCATACAGTACAGCACTTAATTTTATAGCACAGCCCAGTCTAGTTAAAGCAGCTCTTGCCAGCTGGCCTGTGGTTTTACAGGACTGTCTCACTGCTGCACCACTTAAAATGCTTTCTTTTGATTTTATGGCCTAGAACTTAAAGAAAATAGCATTGACTGTACCTCTTGGGTCAAATGTATTAACACTAGCGAGTGTAGATGCAAGCATATGCAAAACTATTTTCCAAGCAAAAACTTCTTTTTTTCTTCTTTTTTTGTGTTGGCAAAAACCCGGGTTATAAAACAATATGTCCTGGAGGAGACAGGACAGACCACCTTTCTGGTATGGGATTGTTCTTTCTTTGGCAGTGCTGATTGGTTGCATTATGTTGGTAGATAGATACACCGGTGATTTGTTTTGATGGACATTTTCACGTCCTACTTCCTACAGTAGACATAAAACTATGAAAGGATTAATTTTTTATTCAAGAGCATTATTAATAGAGGATAAAACATCTTTTCACCTGCTGCCAGTAAAATATCAAATACAGCGTGAAAAATACCTTTTAAACCTAAAGAAGCTTAATCCAAGTTAAACAAAGTGCACATTGAGAAGTTTCATAGCCCTAGAAGTGGACTAATCTTTCATCAGGAGAAATCCACGTTATAGCACTTACACTGTTTTGGTAGCAATTGAGCCACATTAAATCAACTTGATTCAGTCATCAAAACGGTATGATTTACGGCATGATTTTCCAGCTCCCTCCATGGACTCTACAAGGGTATAGTATGCGCAGGCATTCCATCACAGTTCACAGTAAAACATTGTCTGTACTTGTAAAATCTGCAGATTTAGTTGTCATGGTCACAGGTTTAAGTCCAAACTAAGATCTGTCCCTACGGCCTCCATCTAGAAAGACCGTTTGACTTGCTGGGTAGAACTCTGCTGACAGATACAATTAGATGGCTGTTTTAGAGCCGGGCAATATTTCCTCACTTTTCAACAAACCTCCACCCACCGACTGATTTTATAACGTTAAAATTCATTGTCTGGGTCGACAACAGAAATCCACGGGTGTAAGTCTTCGTGGCTGTGTGCCGAGCAAGTTGCTAATAACAACAAATAATACAATGAATTTTAGAGGAAGGCATGTTCTGCAAGACTAGATTACTTAACAAACACAACATTGTGCTCCGGAACGCGCAGACACACAAGTACTCTAACAAAGGTCTCTGTTACCCCTAAAGTGGACAACACAGGCTGCCAGACGTCCACAGTTCAAGCACCAATCCTGGAAAACGGTGAAGTGTTTGTTCTGTTGAGGAAAACAACATTTAATAACAACAGGTTTCCTCCTGTTGTAGAAGTCTTAATTGCCCGTTCGCTTTCCAGTTACATTTTTTGGTTTATGGATGAAGCAAAGTTAACGCACATGTGGAACAACAGGCATGCTGGTTCTGTTTGAAAACAGTAGTGACTGCACAAAGCACAACCCACACCTTCATCCAGCTGAATGAGAAAATGAGAACGTAGGAGACCACGCAACTGCAATGATTAGCATGGAACACATGTGTATTCTTTTTAATAAGAGGGTTCGTAATAATCGCCCAGTGCATTGTTTAAAGCCATGACGAAGCGCCAAGCGCAGTGTCTGTCCAACTTTTTAATAAGCCACACTTACGCTGCACACTTGAATGGAAATAACCCTATTAAATACCTTGTTCATGCGCTTCAGCTTGGTGCGTTGGTGGCCTTGGAGTTAGCTAATAAGCTGCAGCTAATAAGGCTATAACTTACATCAGCTCTAGCCATTAGCTAATTAATAGCTTTTCTGTTATTGATCAGGCACCATGGAAACAAACAGATGGCATAGATCAGTCCAAGTTGACATGCTGGTGGGGCCTGATCCTTATCAAGCAGAGATTATGTTCATTATTCAAGGATTCCTCTCTGAGTTTTTCCCTATCCCTTACTGTAATGCCAGGAAGAGATCATTCCAAAGGCAATCGATTATCTACATTGAGGTTATTTGCTTCATCTTACACATTTGCAACGTGCCCACGTTCATTCATGTTTCGTAAGAGCCTCAGTAGCCTAATGCAGGAGCAAACGTTGTTCAGAGTCATTAATAAATGGCTAAAAATGGGATAAGAAAACACTGCAAATAAAACACGAGCAATATGGTGAACGTGCATGTTCTATTTATTATCTTCAGTTACCACTCTGCCTGTGAGACTAGCGCATGCCTAATTAGAGTAAATAAATTCATCCCTGTGATTATTTGAGTCCCTAGCCAAACATTCAGTTTCCTCTGCAAGGCTCTCTATATTTACAAAGGTGTGAAAATTTATTTTTCATTACGGTCATTTGTGAATGTCGGACGCCCTGTCTGGGGTCAAGCACAATAAGTTGGAGGAAATCTGAAATTTGAGCACCCATGATCGTTTCTTTTTCGTTCAACACATGTGAAGAAAATTTGCTTAACCCTGTGAAACTTGGGCTTAAATCAGTGATGCTTAGATACGCAATGGTGTGTTCAGGTGTGTGTGTGTGTGCAGCCTTTTACCCATGTGTTCGTTAGCATGTGTGAACATGCACGTGTGTAAGCGTGGGTGAGTGCGTTCGTGCGCGTTTTACACCCTCATGCCTCCCAGGGTCTGCCGTAACGTCTCTATAGCCTTCATTCAAGACACGAACTCAGAAGAAGGCCAAGAATCGAATTCAATTACCGCAGTATACGCTCAGGTTTAAGCGAAAAAGCAGAGCTCATCCAACACCTCTGGATGATGTTCCTTTGGCGCTGGACTGTGTGCTGTTTCTCTTCTCCGTGATCGTCTGAAACAGAGACACCCTCTGTGGTATAACAGCCCGCCCGGTACAGGCCCTGGCCACGACGGTGGTTATTTGCAGCACCAGATACTTAGTTTCACGTTCGTTGTTCAGTGTCATTGATGAGCATGTGGGGAATCGCTCTGAGAGGACCGAGAGAGGTCATGTTTACGTTGCTATGCGTTTCGCTCGAGGCCAGACATTTAAATGGAGCGCATGCTGCGATGACGCGTCATTAGCTACTGGCAAGAGTCAAATCGGTGAGTTTTATATTGTAAAATCAGTGGGGGGTAGAGGGTTGTCAAAGATGGAGGAAAATATTGCCCGGCTCTAAAATACCTATCTAATAGTATCTGTCAGCAGATTTCTATCCAGCAAGTCCAATTCAATTTCGTTATTTTTTTTTGTGCGAGCTGCATGCGATCAAACCAGCGACCATGACACGAAAACCTGTCGGTTTTTACACTGACGTATAGAACTACCTTGACCCCAAATCTTTAGATGCTCAATTGAAACGTGCGTCTTAAAAGCACAGTCGATCTGTGCTGCTGTAAAACATCCAGTATTGAATATTGAAGGACGTAGAAGGGGTTGGGGCAGTGCAGGTGTGGTCAGTGTCTGTCAGGCCTTGTAGCTCCATCGCATGCCTGGAACCAGACCAAACAGGTTAGCAGCAGCCAATTTTACAGTCGTAAATTATATGCTTGCGTAGAAAAATAGAGAAAAAAGTCGAGGAGTAAGAGGAGATTTGCCAGGCGAATCCCTTTACAAAGTCTGCTTAGACAATCCCCAGCCACTTGCTGAAGACAAAACACATTACTGCAGAAGAAACCATTTCAAAGGAAACATGTCTGTCATCCACACTAGACAATACCATGTTATGTATGGCCCAACTTTCAAGACAATGAAAGACTTAAATGGATTTAAATCATGATGAAAAGTCATGAGGTGTATATTTTATAGATTGGTCAAAGCACAAAAAATCGAATTGAATAACAAAATCCTTTTGGTGGTTTCACTGATTTATTTGATAACGGAAAATATGTTCGTTTTCCATAAAAGACTCTATCCCCAAGGGGACAGTAATATACAACCTCACATTTGAGAGAAAACAGACAGATAATGTGTTCATTGAACAGAGACTTTCATCCAAAGCAATGTACAGACTTTGGGACTTGAACCCTAACCTTTTGATCTACGGTCTAGTGTTCTAACCACCAACCAAACGCTAAAGGCAGCAGAACTTCAGAGTAGATCAACAAGTCAGTTTAGATGTTGTCACGTGTGTCAGAGGGGACCCAACTCTTGGCTATGATGGGTGTTGGGATGTTTTTAAACCTTTGCCATGCATTTCTCCCCCTTAAACGTTGTTGTGTTGTCCAGGGAGTTTTCCACAACCAAGTGCTTGTCTCTCTCAAACATGCGATTGGTTATATTAAAACCACAAAGACTACTTATCCTAACATCCAATCAGAAACTACTTTGATCAGTTTCATCAGATTTCCACGAAGGTCGTCTTTGCAAACTGTTGGGATTCCTGGTCGGAGCAGATGTGTGAGCCGATTATTGCGGAAAGGATTGCGACTCGTACACGGTCTGATGGAGGCAGAACGTTAATTGCGTGGACACATACTTTGACGTGTATCTGTTTTAACACATTGAGCTCACATCTGGTGCCTGTTTACACAGAGGAAACTGCAGTCTGTTAGCTTGCATCCTTATCATCTCATAAACTGATTACATGTTTGGACTTAGGAATTGACTCAATTTACTCAGAACACTAACAACTACTGACACCTCACTTCCCACACACTGACACATAAACACATACGCACGCACAAACACACACAAACACACACAGTTGGCCGTCACCCTGGGGTGGAGGTTGACTATGAAACAAGGATGCTTGCCAATCAACATTCCTACTTCCCAGTTGATCTGGCGAAGCCAAGTCCGAAAATGAACTAAACTGGTGAACTTGCAAACAAGTATAGAGTCGAAAGGAAAGACTTGAGGGGTTAAATAAAGACCCCCTCCTGGACCATCCAAGGGACGGCTTTGCTTTATGGTCTTTCTCCAGCCCCTTGGAACAAGGTTCGAACCCCCCTCTCCCCCCCTGGCATTGTCCTTCCCTTAATCATCACCTGCAGCCAAGACCCCATGTCCACTCGTACTTAGACGCAGACCTCCACAGTCCCAGAATGCTTTTGGCCTGTCTCTGGCAGGGCTTTTGTGTTTGGTAGTTTGAACTGTGACGACCGTGTGAGTCCGGTTCGCTCTTGTGGGAAAGGAGATGTAATCCAAGACGGTTCGTGAGTACGTCCCTATTTGTCTGACTATACTTGGAAAATAGGGTCTTAATCAATCGCTGGGATTGTATTGGCACGACCCATCCTACCTGTTTATGTTCTGCTGTTGAACCATTGGATTAGAAACGGATCGAGGGAGGTGTGCAAGAGGATGAGGTTGGCTGAGCAACACGTTGCAATGACCCCGTTCGGTGACTCTGCCGGAGGGAGAGAGATCCTTTTTTTTTTCCTCACACCAGTGTGACGACGATGAACGCGTTCAAGTTTAGGTTGTCACATCAATGACACGATAATCTTAGACGTTCAAATTGCGTCTGACAGGGAACTTCCGAAGCCCAGATGTGTCGGCTGAGGCCCAGGCAGACGCTGGCCGCCCCTCCAGACAACCAAGCGATCATTTGGAAACACTGGCAACAGCGCGGCTTTTCGTTTTTCGACCAGACAGTTTTTCAAACTCCTCCTAATCTATCATCAATCCAGGGCTCGCGCCGAAGGGAACGAAACAACAGCACACACATTGGGATCCTGACAGGAAGCGTGGAAAACATAAACTGAGTTGATGGAGGACTGTTGACGTGTCTGGCCCCGTTGAAACGTTACTGTCCGTGAGATTTGAAAATGCCAACGAGGGGTTATGGGGGTCGCGAGGCCAGGCCAAGGTGGAGGTCGGCTGGGGTGATCTCTAGGGGACGCTTGCATGGCTCTGGAGGTCCAGCCTCTGAATGCAAATCCTACAGAGGCTGTAGACGATGACTGCTCCTCCCCCCACTCCTTCAATCCCTTTCACCTCTGTCTTCAAGTCAAGGCCTCCTTTACTATCTTCCTACACCTATCCTTTTCCCTCCCTCTCTCCATGTCTCTCTCTTAGTCTCTCTCCATCCCTCCCTCCATGTCTCTCTCTCTCCCCTCTCTCCATGTCTCCCTATTTTCTATCTATCCCTCCCTCTCTCTTTCTCACTGTGAGCAGCGTGTCTGCTCTTCCAGGCCTGACTCGTGTGATTTGAGTGCAGGACATGTGGTTGAAATCTGAGGCCCGCCCTGCTGCCAAGCCACAGGCTCAGTAATGGAGAGCTGGAGCAGGAGAATGAACCATTGTTCTGGAGGAGGAGGAGGAGGAAGGGAGGGAGGGAGACTGAGAGAGAACGAGGGAGAAGGGACGGGGTAAGGAGGAATGAGGGAAAGGGAAGAGGAGGGAGAAGGAGGAGAAAGGTGGAGAGGGAGCTCTCGTCAATACAAAATAAAAAATGTCCGAAAATCAACTCTCACTGAGCAGAAAAGCGCGACCAGAGAGGAGCCCTGTAATCTCCCTAAATCCCGCTCAGGCTAGCTATGCACCAGAACCTGCTCAGGCTAGCTATGCACCAGAACCTCCTTAGGCTAGCTATGCACCAGAACCTGCTCGGGCTAGCTATGCACCAGAACCTGCTCAGGCTAGCTATGCACCAGAACCTACTCAGGCTAGCTATGCACCAAAACCTCCTCGAGCTAGCTATGCACCAGAACCTGCTCGGGAGGGTATTGGTGAGCGTGAAGCTGCATCTGTACGAAGTACCTGTTCTCCTTTACAAAACACACTACAAATATACTCTATATATAGTATATTCAGGCACTGCTATATAAACATTTTAGTTTCCTGTGTCAAAATAATGTAATGGGGGGTACAGAGGAGAGGAACACAAGCTGTGAGCATGATCCCTAAAAATAGTGTTTGGTCACTATGTCCATTTTGGCAACACAAATCCTTCCTACATTTCAACCTTTGGGTGCAACAAGACCATGAAACAACTCTGGTGGCATTGAGCTTAAAAAGGCATCTAGTTTCTTTCACGGAAACCCAGTAAAGTTGAGCCTTGTCACAGCGAATAACTGCAGCTGCCATGTTTTTACAATGTTTGGTGCCGTTGTGTTTTATCTGACAATATTTCCATGAAATGATTTCCCTACATAGCTTGCTCATCAAAACAGCCCCACCGATGATCAGACCCACAATTTGGACTCTCTGGCCACGTTGTAAAACTTAGCGTATTTAGTTAAAATGTTAATGCCAGTTTTTTGCTGTAATAAGCCACAGAAGAATCCCCTTTGCTGTATGGTTCAACTTTAACAACATGCCGTTAAAGCAAAAATTAATTTCTCCTAGACAGGATGTTGGGAGACGACAAACCACCATGAAGTTAACGTTCGGAACTCAATCGCATTACCAAACAAATCTGTTTAATGTTCTACCTTGGTGTGTAAATGTGTAAGAGCAGTCGCCTGGGCTGAAACCAGCGCCAGAATACTCAGATCGTTTGGCCTCTCCTCCTCCTAGCAACCTGGCAGAGACCGGCAACTGGACTCGAATTTACATTAGTAACATGTTTATCAAATACAGCTGAAAAATGTTGATCGTATACATGCAATTTGTACACAGTGATTGATCGATAGACTGATTATTGTATTTTCTGTCTGGAAGACGGTCAAAGGGTCTAGGTAAGTCTGGTTTCTTTAATACAACACCTTTCACAGAGCCAGGTCAGATAGCACAAACAGTCACTAAGTAAGATAAGATCAGATTTAAAAGACTACGAAAACATACGAATACGAAAAATACGAATGAAAAGAAACCATCAACAAAAACATACGCGAGAATGACTCAGGTCCCCTGTAGCTATGACTACGACCTCCGGCCACTTCCTTCCCATGATCCTCTGCTTCCCAGCAGGTCGAGCCAACACGTGTGACGGATTACGACCGCGGCAGATAATCAATAAAAGTGCAGCGGGCGCTCAGTGTGATGGATGCCCCTGCTGTGGCCCAGCTCCCAGGGCCCCAGACGCAGCACCAGGTCAGACGCCGGGTGATCCATCGCAGTCCCCACTCAAGAGGTGTCAACGCAGGCCGGATAGATCACCGTCCCACCGAAGCAGCGACTCGCTTCCTCCCTTCCTCGCTATCGCTCGATCGTGACATCTCGCCTAGGATGGCGCCTGTATTATGTTACGTTATATTCATCTGAGGTAAACCTTGACCAGTTTGTCACTGGTGCTGGATGCCCGGTGTCTTTCAATGCGACACTGCGATTGAGTGATTGATTGATCATGGGTTAAAGGTTTTGGTCTCACTAAGATGTGGTATTAGTCCCACATGAGTAGAACAGCACTTATAAGGTCAAGGTAGGATACAGAGTGTGGTGTGGGACCAGATGGGCCGCTACTCTAGTTTCTGGAACAGAAACAATGTGTTTTTGGACTCAAGTTACAGCGTCTACGATGTGAACACATTCGTAACCAGCATCGGATTGTGTTCGGTTACACACAACAATTGTTTGCGTCCAAGTAGTCCAACATTCTATGGAATTCAACCAAAACGTCCTCATGACCCTTCGCTTATAAAGAGTTGTCTGCTTTCATACTCAAATTAATTGTAGTTTTGTAAACAGACAAACACAAATGTAAATATAAATGGCCCAGTATTGTCCCAAACCAAGCAAGTGGTGGATAGACACCTTATGATTCTTCACAGAAGTACATAAATATAGAGAAATATATAGGAGCAATGATCGATAATATCTGATTTGCAATCAGGCTGGTTTAGGCCATTATTCTGACAGATAGCCCTGGCAGTGTTTACAAGGCTGGAGCCTAAAGACAATATTTTCGTTCTGTGTTTATTTTAAAGCTTGGGAAAACAGTAATGCCTCTTCGAGCTCCTTTAATTATGGCGCCTGTTTGCTCTCAAACGGCTTGGTTTGGTGAGTAGTTAGTCTGTCTGATTATGGCAGATTACAGTTAAACATGAAGGTATAAATCAGATCCAGGTCTAAACTCCAGTCTGGTGTGAGGAAGGGACTGGAGAAGCTGAGAAGATTCAGTGTGTCAGGATGCAGGGGAGGTACTGAACTCAACACTTCATTTATTTGGAAATGTCAGGAGTTAATACCATCCAGTTCAGCCAACTGTAAACATTATTGCTCATTCCAATCCAGCTTCGACGGCCTGGGTACGCTGTTCCTTTCAGTCAATCTGGAAAAATCCTTAAATCACGTCAGAAACTGTGTCGAAAATAAATACAATGCACGCACAGCTAGTATGCGAGAATGTGTAGGGTCCCGTATTTCTTGAATTCTGTCAGACTGTTTATTTCGTCGTAGGTTTTTTCGAAAGTGTTGTGTCGTACTAGAAAGAACACTCATATCGAAGAATGTTCATCAACTAAATGACTTTATCGATTACTGTGTAATCCATTGAGCTGTTCAACTGCCATTGGTCACACAATCACAACGTTGATAGGTGAGAGTTTGAGCTCTGACAAAAATATCGCAACCTAGGTACTTCATGTGTAGCTGGTGACCAATCAGCCTACCGTCAGCTCATGGTCTCGTTCGTACCACTGGAAAAGTGGATTCCTGTCTGACTTTTACTTCTGAATGTATGAACAGCGGTGACATGAATATTCACAGCGGTTGCTCCTAATTGTTCAGTATGTTCTCGATAAAATGTCCTATTCTGAGATTTCTTTAAACTTAAGTTGCATTGAATATGATGGAGATAGATAGATAGATAGATAAATAGGCAGGCAGGCAGGCAGGCAGACAGACAGACAGACAGACAGACAGACAGGCAGGCAGGCAGGCAGGCAGGCAGGCAGATAGATAGAACTGCTGCGGGCAGCCTGTTGGGCCCCAAACATAAATATATTCATGCGCTGTAGAATATAAGGCTTGATTAAAAATATATATATATCTTTGATAATGTCGTTTAGCATAGTTATATATGTTTTACTTTGCTGCTCTGTTAATGCAGGTAATTCATTATTCATTCACACTTTCTAACAAACGCTTTGAGCGTTTGACTGGCACAAATGTAAAGTGCAGAAAACACACGGACGGTGTTTCCACATTTAAGAGGTCCACCTCCATCATCGCATTAAAATTACATTCTGGGCTCACGAACGTTTAAAACCTTTTACGGAAGAATAAAGACAGACACGTTTCAATACCTCAAATTATGGAGTGAGTGACATGTGGGGCTTTATTGTCGCTGTGGTGAAACGTGTAACACTACAACAGTTCCTGTGAAAACAGATTTTAAACCCCCTCTATTGGCAAGTCGTAGAATAAAAAATAAATAGCAGAAAACCTCACGCAGAAACAGCATAAGGTCTGGAAGGAAGTCGGAACTATTTCCAGAATGTTCTGCATGATGTCGGGACCTATGGAATCCGTAGCCACGGCTACACCCTCTGGAGAGGAAAGCGGTTTTGGTCCCACAGAAAAGGGATTGTGGGTACACGTGGATTCCCTCTCATTGTGTCTGGCAAAACCCAGTTTCAGGTCACACCACACCACATCCCTCGCCAAACCATCCGTCTTGTGACCTGAGAGCGAGTTCTTCTCTTGTTCTGCTCAGAGAGCTGTTTTGACTGGAATACCTTATCGTCTGTTCAGTGAGTGCGCAAGAGAGCCTCCATGGCAACAGCTGGACCAGACCAGGCCAAAATGGAGGAAGTTGTCAGTAGATTGCTTGGTCGAGTTAGCCATTACCCATAACACCCAGAAACTTCATGTGCAGTGAAACTACAATGTTGTTGCTATCAGAACTGCTTCACGGTTGCTTGGTCATTGTAACCTTCATGTCACAATGACCTGCAATAATGTTCCTATATGTAATGCTATGTTATTAAATGGTAATAAACATCACTTTAATAAGTGGACCCTTTAATGTTGTGAGGTACCATCATCTTACCATCATCACATTTGTCCAACGTGTCTGAAAGATTAGGTGCTGCTGTTTAGTAGTCTCACTTTATGAGTGACAAGTCCTTCCCCATTCTCTGCCAGTTAATATACTTTAATGGAGCTTGAGTTTTAATGCTAACTCAGGAAATCTCGCAAAATGCCACCAGATATTTCCTGCCAGTGTTTCATTTTCAGTTGTAAAGTTTCCAGCACTGGTTCCTTTAGCTCAAACATCTGACTAAATATTATCACAGGGTTAATACCTAAATGATAAATATGAATGACCGGTACTGTTTGTCAATTTTAGCAGAGAAAGCAGAAGCTAACGTTAACATAAACAAGGTTTTCAGACTGTTCAAGGCAAGGCTGGCCATGTTTGGGGGCCCAAAACAAAAATTGTGTGAGAGGCCCTTTGATCGGCAAAAAATCTTTTATTCTGGTGGTCACAATTGTTTAGTTCCTTTATCGGGTCGGACTGGCTCTGGTGAAAGGTGTTGTTTTAAAGGAACCGGACAGACAGACAGGCAGACAGACAGTTAGGCAGCCAGGCAGACAGACAGGCAGGCAGGCAGGCCAGACCAGACCAGGCAGGCAGACAGGCAGACAGACAGACAGACAGACAGACAGACAGACAGACAGTCAGACAGCATGCTTTTTAGAATGGGTCTTATTCACCATGTAAGTTCACACAAAGAATTTTCCCCTGATAATAATAAGCCTTGAGAGTCTTTCCACCTGTGAGGAAAATACCTGCAGATAGAAAGATAGAATACTCCCACTCATATAGCCATGAACAATAAAACATGTTTTAATGAGCACCCTTGCTATTTATTACATTGATTTATTCGTTTATTATTATTATTTATTAGCTATTAATTCAGGATTAGACAGAACACAAAAAAGCTAATGACTGCCTCATTCATACAGGTGAATTCTAAACATTCCTAAATATTCCACCGATATGAAACATGACCTGCACCGTTAAACAACTCTGCTGCTTTTATTCTTTGTGCATGACACAAACACAACTTTGTGTAACAGTTTCTACAACACCCAAGACCTGCCTAGCAGGATTTATGAACAGGATATTAGCTCTCAGGGCCAACATGGTGCCAAGGAATGCCTGCTACAGCAAACCTGACCAGAGTTTAACATGTAACATCTTGGCATTTCTCATTCTCAGCTAGAGAAAAGTAGGCTACAACAACATCTAATCCCACAATGCATCAGTCATACCGGCACTAGTAGATAAGGATCCATCGAGTCAGGTGCCTTGTTCATGTACACCCCTCATTACACCTGTCCTTACCCTCCGTAAAACCTTCACGTCAGAGAAACTGACGCTAAACAGAGATTTCGAACAGCACTTTAGACTTAAACTCAACTTTATTGTCAGTCTTCTTCCCACCCGAAGGTGAGGGTGATGAATGGTTGTTGATAGAGAGAGAGTAGCGAGATGAGGAGGAGAGATGAAGGTGAGATAGATCATCGGTTCCACAGGTCTCATGCTCGTCTTGAACGCTCGCAGCATTCATCCACAAGTGGGGTGACATCATCACTACACGCCTGTTCCACAAGATCGTGTGTGTTTATGTAGCAGACCATATTATTCAATGCTAAGAACAAGAAGGGATTCGAACCTGTGTCCTCTTGATCAGCACACAAACGCTCTAACCACTGAACTGCATCCAATGACAGAAGAGTTAACTGAGCCCCTAATGGAAGTTGCGTGTTTTCGGATGTATCGAATCTAACATAGGCCACGATGACAGGTCTATTCTGTATGTAGACATAATGTTGTTATCAAACAGACCTCCCCCTCAAGTTTCACATGAGCGATGAACATATCTCAACAGTAGAGAGCTTGACTGCAGACCAATGGGTCACCGATTCAAATTCCCCCCTGTACGTCACTTTGGATAAAAGTGTCTGCTAAATGAGCATCCTCTTATGAACAACAGTCCGAACTGAGCACAGAGCGCTGACCTGCGTGAACCCAGAAGATGAAGCAGTTCTCTGGGGTAGAAGCGCTCACTTTTCCCCCTCTGCTTCTTCAACCTCCACAGCAGACGAATGCTCACACTGGTGGCCAGGTGCCAAAGCCTTTTACTCATACCCAGGAGAACAAACATTCTTCTACAAAGAGCAGAGGGTTTACGGTGAGAGAAGAGGCCAGGGTTCTTTGGCCGAACATCCTCTGCTCTCATCTAACACGTACTGTACGTCCACGTTGAACACATGGATGTTGCAAATAAACCATATCACCTGCACCAGTGAATTAAAAATAAGCAACATATCTAATAGCGGTGTGGTAAAGTCTATACTGAGGGGAGTTTGTGGTGAGAAAAGGCTCAATCGCAGAGTCAACTGTCCAAACTAGCCACCGGCTTGCCAGACCACCGGAGAAAACAAAGCAAGGGCTTCTGGGTAAGATCTGGCGGAGGTTTGGTGAGGGACGAGTGTGTTGACAGTTACGCTGCTTGGTCAGATTTTTAGCAGATGTGTTCCCCTTCATCATATACATGCTATGAGGGAAGGGGGTGCATATGAGGGGCATCGCTTTACACAGGGAAACCGCGAATGACGGGCGTTGTCGATGACGTAGTCAATGGGTTCACTTCCTGTCAACGGACGAGTTTCTGCACGGTTTGATTCAATCTCAACTGGCCAGTCAGTACATGTTAAGGTTGAACGGAAGGATGTGTCAGCCAACACAGTACCATTTGAGCTCTCTCTTCAGGAAGAACCATCATGTGACATCATCTCTCTGCGCCTGTCCTGTCAGCGGACATTCATTCGTAGTCTGCTTGAGACATTCACAAAGTCGCTGACCCACACAGCAAATTCAATTTATTTGTGTTTATCTAGTACCTTTTTTTTCGCTCCCCCTTTTCTCGCTCAGTGACTCTGCTGACAGCTTTTCAAGAGAAAACTATCAGACCAGTTCACCAGCCGCTGGTTATGTGCAGACAAGGCCAAAGTGCTTTCACAGGATGGTTTCCTATATTATACGATTTTCATTTTTGGTAAACATTTCAAGGTAACTCCACTGCTACAGCTTTGAGTTCACAAGACCAATCTAGGTATGAAAGAACAACCTATTTTTTTAGGATTATTAAAGATAATATATGATAAAGCATTGAATAAAAGTCTGGCTTTGTCCCTTGTGCACCCAAAACGGTTCTCTAGACCAGATCCACACAAGGTCAAAGGCATCTCAGTTAATGTAATGGGTGAGGATGGGGGCAATTATGTTCCACCTTTGGAATGAGGGTCTGCTAATCAAATGTAAAGCTATTATCATGCGACTGAAACTCTGAAATATTCCCAAAGAGTCCTGAAGAGACAGCTGGAAGCTATTGGAAAGCCTGGGTGGGGGGGCATTAGGAAAGAACGACAACCTCAGTGTGCTCTCTGTGTATAATTGTTTTATTCAGAAATAGCCTTGAAGTGAGTGTGAGAGAACCAGTGAGAAAAGACTGAGGGGTCAACTAAAGTAATTACAGGGCAGTTGTTTTTACTGGCAAGTACGATAGGTCTCAAAGTCAGCACTTAGGAGTCCATTGTAATATTGCCCTTCAAGGAAATCACACTCTGGCTCACTTGGCACCTTTCAAAAACGAGTGACCTCGGGCAAAATACTTCTTCGTCGAAGAACCTCCCCGATTTCGTTTTACACTACGGTCGCTAATCTAATTACGTGAAGAAATGTTACACCGACGGGGATCCTTGTTGCTAAGATACGAGCAGCCCGCACGAAGACGCATTTACCCGCTACTGTTAGAGCTCCGAGGGCCCCTGCGCCCCCTTCCGGTGCCCCTGTCGGCCCCCCCGCCCCCCCGGCCCTCAGAACCTCCTGAAAGATGAGCCCACCTCCCAGAGTGCGGGCAGCTGAGCTGTAACCATGAGCTGTCAGGGAGCGTTAAAGCTGAGCTCTCTATACCTGACACACACGTTCCTGAGGGTGAGCAGAGCCCTCGAGCTACACCCCAGACGGCCGAAAGATCAGGCCCACACACACACACACACACATACACACACACACATATACACACACTCATACACACATACACACACACACACACACATACACACACACATATACACACACACATACACACACACACATACACACACACACATATACACACACACATACACACATACACACACATATACACACACATACACACACACACACATACAGTATGTACACATGCGCATAGACACACGCATACGCACACGCAGACACATGTACACACACTCAGACACGCATACACACACACGCATACACACGCACGTCCATATACACAACCACATCCACAAACACACACATATGTATTTCAAAAACAGACCGCGCTTTCACTCCGCAACCCTCAGGGTAAAATTACAACTCCTTCGGGAACCATGAGAACTGCCCTCCATATTCATTAAATATAATTGTAATTACATGCTGTATGTGTCGAGCAAAACGAACATAGAAAAAGAAGCATGGCTTGTCATCGTAAATTACTTTTTTAAAGTTTCTCAGGATGACCAACACGCTCTGACTATGTGGTGCTCTTGCAGGTGATTCCCCCTCACGGTTATGGGGGTCGTTCCCCAGGGTTACGGGGTCGAAACCTTGACACCAACGGGAGCACCATCTGTCATGACATTCTGCACAATTAGATTAGAGACGGCAGGGGCTTTTTTCAAAACATTCGGTACAGGATTTCTGTCTGCAAACCCCGTGGAATTTGGAAATACAGGACATCACTATCCAAGGAGCGCGATTGTCTGAGAGAAGGTTTGTTTTGGACATCGTCCACATCACCTCATGTTGGGGATTATGTAAAGCCACCCAGAAAGCAGTATCCAAAAGGAATTTTTTAATAAATTTGTCAAACGCAGTGAAAAGAAAAAATCCCTCAAAACATTCACTCAGAGCAGCACAGTGATAAAAGCCTAGAGTATGCGGTTCACTATTGTTCTTAATATTTTCTTACGTCGCCAAATGTTTTCTCAAGGACTTTGGGAATCCTCTGTATCTATATCAAAGTCAGTTGGTGAAATATTTAGAAAATGTACAGTTCAGGAAACAAGATGGGTTAAAAGGTCCGAATGAGGTATTTTCTCTGAGACAATCCCATTTTTCCACTATTTTGTAACAGGACACTGTCAAGATAGACAACAGGCAAACCTGAAACACCATCTCCTCAGGTTGTAAAACGAAACGCAATCCAACAGACGCACAAACTAAAGGGAGGTCTGACTCTTCATTCTTTTTTGTTGACTTTAAATAAACTGATACCACTACTCCCAGATTTCAAGGCTCCAAAAATTGTTTGTGCATGTGCTTGTCCCAGATCTAATCAGGGACCACTTGAACGTGAAGAGCAGGTCATGCTAATCTGCTTCAGATGAGTATTGCAATTTGTATGGGCTGCGGGAGTATGAGTGGACTGACGTCGACAGACCTCCTAGGTTCTGCTAAGCCTGCTTCTCATCCAGGCCTTCTCTCCCTCTCTCCGTCTCTCTCTCTCTCCGCTGATCCAGTCCTACAAGCAACATCGTTGCTTGATCTCTCTCTCTTTTTCTTTCTCTCGCTTACTCCGTCTTCGTCGGCCTTGCTGTCTCTCTTACTCTCCGTGTCGCTCATTCTCTTCTCTCTTTCTCTCTCACCCACACTTCATCCATCTCTCTCTCGCTCCCTCTCTCTGTACCCCTCTCTCTCTCCTGCTTCCTCCCTCTCTCTTCACCCCCTCTCTCTTGCTACAGGAGCAGCGAGGAGGTCAGCAGTGAGAGTGTGTGTGTGGCCTCTGGAGCTCACGTCTTCATCCCTCTGCATACCTGCCAGCTTGCGAGCAGGTACTCCCTTAAACCTGCCCCTAACATCTACCCTCTGTGAAAACAGACCAGGAGCGAAGAGTGGAGGCGCTGTAATACAGCAGGGAGGGGGAGAGGGAAGGGAGGGGGAGGGGGAGATGTAGGGGGGAGGGAGAAGGAGGGAGGTGTAGGGGGGATGGAGAGGAAGGGAGGGAGAGGGAGGAGGAAGGGAGGTGTAGTGGGGGAGGGAGATGTAGTGGAGGAGGGAGAGGGAAGGAGAGGGAGGGGGAGGGAGGGAGAAGGAGGTAGATGTAGGGGGAGGGGGGTGGAGAGGTAGGGAGGAGGGAGATGGAGGAAGAGGGAGGAGGGAGGGAGATGTAGTGGGGAGAGGGACGGAAGGGAGAGGATGGAGGGAGAGGAGGAGATGTAGTGAAGGAGGGAGATGGAGGGAGAGGGAGAAGGAGCGGGAGGGAGGAGGGAGATGTAGGAAGAGGGAGATGGAGGGAGAGGGAGGGAGGGAGAGAGGAGGGAGAGCAGGGAGGTGTAGTGAAGGAGCGCGAGAGGGGGTGGAGATGAAGGGAGAGGGAGGAACGTGAGCCATGCGAGGGAGACGGCCCAGGCGCCAGGCCGAGAGGGAGGGAGGGAGACTGGAGGAAGGTAGGGAGAGGAAAGGCCGAGAGGGAGGACCAGTAGGCAGGGATGGTACGTGGTGAGAGGGAGGCAGGGAGGGATGCTTTGTGGGTGGGAAGAAAAACAAGCCTCTCAGTGTGTTGTGTCGCTGTTTGCTGCAGAGATCTTCATTTGAGCCACATGCGAGTCGGACGTAAACATCGTGCGCGGCTGCGAAGCGGGCGGCGGTGTCAGGCATCCCTGCTGCGCACCGCTGAAACCTCACCGCATGACGGCCGGGCAGAAAACAAGAACTCGCTGCGGCCAAGGATTCTCCTCACAGAACTCTGTGCATATCTGAGGAGAAGTGGTGAGGTAGACGAGAGTAAGGCTGGTCGTAAAGGGATTTCAAAGTCTGAAAAGCCACGCTCTCTGTTACCTGTCCTCACAACATGAAATCAAATTCCTCATGAACTTGCCGCGCTCCCCAGAAGCACATCTGTTCTCTTCATCCCTCTTCTGGATTCCAGTCGAGCGTCGTGGAATAATACTTCGCACAGCCCAGGGCACCAGAAACACACAACACTACAGCGCTGGAGAAAACTGTTGTGAAGAGTCCGGAAGTGAAACAGCACAACAGCGGTTGCGATCAGATTTCCCCCACAAACGTCTGTGTACGGCTTTCTGACCATCTATTTCTATCCAAAATGGCTAACTTGTGCACTGGCAAAAAAAACTACAAAAAAAACAAGCAACAACATAGAAAATTAAGATATTAAGTTGAAGGTGCATTTAGGGATAATAGAAGTTTTGGAAAAAATCTAAATCTGAGACGAGAGCTTAAAAGCAACGTGAACAGATTGTGTTTTTATTTTCCCCCACTAATCATTGCTTCGGACCAAACCCATCTTTGAATTCCAAAAGGAACAGGAAAACCTGATTGGGTTACAAAGGATGTTGGTGGAAGTTTGTGGTCATAACAGCAATCTGAAATACCCGATTCTGACCAAAAAATAAACCAATTGAAAATATTTCTCTGAACCGCATTTCACATGTTGTTATGGTGACATGGACCTTCTATATTTTGTTATGGCAAGATTATGTAGTCATGCATGAAAATCAAATAGTTTGGGTCAGGGAGAATGGATATACACTAATTTAAACTAAACAAATTGGTTCATCATTTGGACACAAACTCATGTACCTCCTGCTGCTATTGCCTCGTGCACCACAAACTCTTGTAACAGTATAAACTCTTAAAACACAATCTCCCCCAACCACTCCCCCTCTCTGTCCCTCTCTCTACCCCAACCTCCCTCTCTCCCCCTCTCTGTCCCTCTCTCTACCCCAACCTCTCTCTCCCTCTCTCTCTCTTTCCATCCACAGCAGTCAATCTGCATTTTACAATCTTGTTGTCTAACCCTAACTCTAACCCAAATCTCTTCTTAACTTTCATGTTTTGTTCACATCATCATTTTTCACTGTAGGGGTGAGCTGTGAAGCGAAACAAGCGGTCTCTGTCTGTAGTTCCCTCGGTGTGCAGTGAACTTTAGGTCCAAACTCCTTAAGATAAAGTACACCCTCATCCTCCGTTCAGGTCCAACTAAATGATCCTAGCAAGAGCCAAATAAAACAACTCTTTTCTCTCCTCGAAGACATGAGAGGGTAGCGGAAGCCGTTAAGGATTAGGATTTCATAGGAGAAGAGAAAATGCTCCGATTCAAATGAACTGAGAGTCTCTATTGTAGACCAGATCGCACATCTCTTATTTTCCAGCCACTGTGGTTCTCAAAAGTAAACTTTATTTTCTCTCACACGACCAGCATTTCCATCGAAATCTCCTCACCCATGGTTCAATGTTAGAGCAAACATTTATTTCAAATCTTGCTGTGTTTACAAACAAGCTGTGATAGATGGTAATGAAAGAATTAGTAGGTCCGACTGCATGGCATGACACTGTTTTCTCCTGGTGGAGACCAACTGTACATTCTAACATAAACACACATGCTTCTGGAACGCAGTGTGTTTGGACAGTGGACATGGGATCGACCCTGTTGACAAAAAAAGGACATTTAAGGACAACGTTTTACCTTAGGTATCCCTGGAGTCTGGTGCGAGAGTGTCCAATGTCCCTCTAGACTGCGTTAACCCATCAAGCTGAAGACAGGACTTCAGGCCAGGTTGCTTGGTTGGGGATAGTACAGTGTGTCTCGGTGGGATATCAGTAACTTTAGATTTGATGGCAGATCAAGAGGTTGCAGGTTCAAGTCTCACCCTCCCTTCCATATATAGCTTGAAAGAAAGAGTCTGATGAATGAATACATTGTTATTATCATCACGTGAGTTTCAGTTTCTCCCATCAGTGACTGAGCCAGCTCCAGTACATTAGCGCTGGTGTCATTAGTGGAGATCAGCTGTCAAGAAGGACTGTGTCATCAGCCTTGGCTGCCTGTTAAAGCCTGCTGTATAGTTTTACATGGGGGGCACTTTTTACAAACCAGGAAGTCATTAATCAAACTAGTTCCTGTGGCTTCTGGTCCACCAATCGTTCATTTCCACTGGCAACACATTTGACAAACCAGAACTTAAAACCAGTGAGGGGATCCAATATTTTAAAATGGGTTGGAGAGGTTTACAGTCCATTTGCCATTGTTAGTGTCATTGAATAACGCTTGTTACCTTTGGCATGGCAAGGGTAAACACCAATCATCTTCTGTTATGTCAGAAAACGACGCGTGTGCAACAGAGATGGGAAGTAACTAGATACAAATACTTCATAACTGTACTTAAGTACATTTTTCTGGCGTCTATCTATGTCTAGGGGGGAAAGGTTGGGCAAAAAGGTTTGGAAAAAAAGGATGTGAGGATACCTAAACTGTACTGTACTCTATTGTAGTCTACTGTACTCTACTGTAGTCTACTGTAGTCTGCTGTACTCTACTGTACTCTGAAGTACTCTGATGTACTCAGCTCTGCTGTACTCTACTGTACTCTACTGTACGCTACTGTAGTCTGCTGTACTCTACTATACTCTGCTGTACTCTGCTGTAGTCTAATTTACTCTACTGTAGTCTACTGTAGTCTGCTGTACTCTACTATACTCTGCTGTACTCTGCTGTAGTCTAATTTACTCTGCTGTAGTCTACTGTAGTCTGCTGTACTCTACTGTACTCTGCTGTACTCTACTGTACTCTGCTTACTCTAATCTGTTTTAGGCTTCTCCCTGGTCCTCTCTGCTCTTCTCTCCTCCCCTTTTACACACAGTAAAAAGTGAAAGGTTGAAAAAATATTGTTGTTTGGGTGTTGTTATTGTTGTTTGAGTCGTCTGTCGGAGCTGTTCTCACTAGGAAAGTCGCTTCTATTAATAGAAACCCTGGGTGTCTTGGCTCTTTTTGGGATGTGCTCCATTTCAAAACATCACTAGCATGACAGGAGATCAAGAACCTTGACCCAGCCCATCTCTCTTTTGATTTTGTCAATCCAGGTCACGTTTGAGTGGTTTTGAAACAGACCGCAAGTTCAAAGAACAGCAAGAGAGATCATCTAAAGACTATCCAGCCTGGTCTGTTTACATCCTGGAATGGCTTTGGTAGACCGCTTACCCTTGAAAGGGTTTTTGGTTGAACACGTGTGTCCTTGGGTGTTCAGCCAAACGCAGCATTATGGGATAGCCCTGGTAACGTGGTTACAGCTCAACGGTGGAACGTCTGACTGCAGATCGAGCCATTACAGGTTCAAATCCCCCCCCCCCTGTACGTCACGTTGGACGAAAGACGGAAGCATCAGCAAAAATGAACACATTATTACGGATGTGTTTTTCCGACCCCAGATTCACCAGACAACAAGGGCAGGCCTATGTCTCGCCCCCCCTCCTCCCCCTCCCCCGCCGTCCCCCCTGCAGGCCGATGTTCTCGCGCCGCCGCAGCCCTGGACCCCTGCCCCCGTGCTGTCGGGTGATTCATGCCCTCAGAAGCGGCGTGGACTCTCGGAGGACACCCCTCTCCGATCCCCAAACATTCCTCCAGCGGACGGTCGAGCGGGACAAACTGCCTTCGATCCTCATGTTTCTGCCAAAGAAAAACACCAACCCTCCGTCCGCTAGAGAGAACGTTCACAGAGGTCGTGCAACCGAGAGAAAAAGAGGGGGTTTTGGTGTCTTGTTAGACGGTTTACCCTGGCCCTGTGGAGATGAGTGGATCTGCTCCCTGCAGCTGGGGCTTATCATACTCCACCTGTCACTGAAATATTACAGCCCTGAGCTTGTCCTTTGCTTCTGGCAAGCCTGAAGCATACACCAGGCCACAGCCATCAAAATAATCACTGACTAGCTTATAATTTAAAGAATTCAACGGTATACATTTCTTGTTTGTATAAACCTGCGGGGCTGCTGTGTCACATGATTAATGTGCGTTCAGAATTCTGACCGTAAAGCAATCACATGACACAACAAAGCTTAAGGAAATATAAAATTCCTGCACCCACCTCCCTCCAAACCTTCCCCCACCCACCTCCCTCCAAACCTCCCCCCACCCACCTCCCTCCAAATGGCGCTCCTGTGGAGAATGAGTGGATACTGCTCCCTGCAGACTGGGGACCTTATTGTCTACATCATCTGTCAGCCTCAACTCCGGCAATTAAGCTGATAACTACAAGCGCCTGAGCTTGTCCTTTGCTTCTGGCAAGCCTGAAGCAACTACACTCAGGCCATCAGGCTCCATCAAAAAAGCACCTGACTAGCTTATTGTGATTTAAAGATATATCAACCGACTATAATCATTCATGCACTGATGTTTGTATATAAACCTGCGGTTGGGGGCTGCTGTTCTTTATGGATTAAATGTAGACAGCTATACAGAGAATTCATGACCGTCACAAAACAGCAATCACATGACACAAAACCAAAGCTTAAGGGAAATATAAAAATGTTCCATGGGTTGATCACCCATTCACACCTCTACCCTCCAACCCCCTCCCATTCCAGCGCGCAACCTCCTCCAAAGCGTCCCCCCACCCACCCTTACTCCAAACCTCCCCCCCCACCTCCCCCAAACCTCCCCCCTCCTACCTCCCGCCAAAACTCTCTCCCCCCCCTACCTCCCCCATACCTCCCCCCACCTCCTCCAAACCTCCCCCCTCACCCACCTCCCTCCAAATCCCCCACCACCTCCTCAAAACCGTCCCCCACCCACCTCCCTCCAGAACCTTGCCCCGAACCTCCCTCCAAAACCTCCACGGCCACCTCCCTCCAAACCTTCCCCCACCCACCTCCCTCCAAACCTCCCCCCACCCCCCCATCTAAAATGGTCCTGTCCATAATTCAGATTGTGGATGATGATTAAGATTCTCCATCTGCCCCAGTGAAGGAGACACCCTCCATGTGTGAGGGAGAGGGGCAGGGCTCTCTCTGTTGCCCTAGCAGCGCTCCTGCTATCTGGGCCCAGGATCACGCATCTGCTTCTGAACTGCTCCCCTGGCTCGTCTGCAGCCTGGCTCTCTCTCCAAATCTGCTCCGGAGGTTGTGGCCTCGTTGGAATGCGGCCACAAATTCTCTCTCTCTCTTTCTTTCTTACGCTCACATACACGTAACACACGCTGGCTTTCCCCCTCCTCTTTGCACCATGCAAACTCTTCCTCTCTTTTTCTCTCTCTCTCTCACACACACAACCACACACACACATATAAACATTCAAAAATGCATTCTCTCTCTTTGTCAATTTCTCTCTCTCGCACACACACTTGTAAACACACCCAAACTATTCCTCTCTCTTTCTCTGACTCACTCACTCTTACACGCACAAACACTCACTCACACTCATCCTCTCCTCTCTGCACACACAAACACAGGCCCCCTTCTTACCCAATCCCCCCCCCAGTGACTTGTCTGAGCTCAATCCTCAGCCCCCAAGACACAGAGGGCCATTAAAACCAAGGGCCCCCCTGGGCCCTCTAACCCTAACCACCATCACACACACAACCCTCCCGCCCCTTCCCCACCACCACCACCACCACCCCTGACCTTTACCCAGCCTAATTTATCTGCTACCTAAACGAGTTCCAGTGCAGCACGGATGTGGGCCTGGACATGCAGGCTAATATACAGCCGTTCAGGGTGCGTGTCGAGGGTCCCACATCAGCTCCCTGTGACGGCCCAGAGGATGTAGCCTGCCAGAGCTCACCTCTGCAGCAGCGGTCCTCTGAGGGGAGAAAACAGGCGGACGTCTGTCCCGGACGTCTGTCCCACGTGCTGGCGGCAGGAACGGGAGTTGGGGCGCCCCTCGTTACAGGGGTCAACCACTTCGGTGTCTCAGGTCAAAGTTCAGTTTGATGGGAAAGATACGAGAGAGAGACACAATAGTCCCAGTTAACGCTGAGACGTTTCTCATCCTAGTTAAAGACACTGAGGGATACTTTTAGACTTTTAGTTGACCAGATGAGAGTTGGAAATAAAGCAGAGGCCTGCTACTAAGTACAGTCGAATCTTAAGTTAAAATGTGAAACCATTCAAATGAACCAGTCAATGGATTTCACCCAAACGCAATGTCAGCTGATGATTTGAGCTAACACACCTTCCCTTCTCAAGTGAAGTTACTTCCCTGAGTCGTGCCTTGGATCGCATCGACTTGTGTTTCTGTTGTAGATAAGTGTCAGGTACGGAAAGTGATGTGGTCATCCGGAATGAGCGTGGGGCCTAGTTTTGGAATGAGTCTTGGTGTCTAGGTTAGCATTAGCACATTCAGGTCCTTGGGAGGAAATCCTGAAGTTGTGGCACTAAACATGGACGCTCTCCAGTCCAGACGCATCGACCCAAATCTCCCGAAATAATGAAATGAACCCACAATTAGGAGGGAAGCGAGAGAGTGAGCGTGATGGAAGCCAGAAAAGAATACAGAGCCAAACAGTTGCATGTGAAGTGTAGCAGATCTATGGACTAAAACCCATTACATGGTCATGATGAAGGAAGTTTCATGAAGCTTTTTACATTCAAACTGGAAATGGAACTGGCTTTGTTTGAAATGCAGTCGCCAGTGACGTGACACTAAAAAAAAAAAAACGATCAAAGCAAAACAGAACACTAAATAGATGATGAACCCTACCGGCATTTGTCAACTCTGTCACACAATCATGCTACGGACAACCCTAACCCCTGCTGTAGTAGCTGAAAGCTTCTCTTCAACCGTAAACAAATGGAGATAACAATAACATCGTAGAAATTAAGATTAATTATGCTTTTATCCAAGCGCTGGACGGGGGGAGATTTGAACCTACAACCTTTTGATCTGAAGTCAGATGCTTTGCGCTAAACCGTCCCCACAACCCATCTGTCTCTGTTGCAACAAAATGTTTACGCTTCATATTTTAACATCTACATTTTAATCGGGCCCTCGATAAACAAGTATCTTTTTTGCCCACGTCACGTTCAATGGGTTTCGTCAAGGTCATGTTATTATTCCACAGAGAAAAAGTCATACTGAGAAACATGTTCACGAAGGGAACTAATATAAATATAAAAGGCAAACACCTCAGTATGGTGGCCTACTGTATATATGATCAACTCAACCATCACCACTCCCCAAGTGCCTCATTGTGACAGCATGAGTTGATGTAAAAACCAGTTTTCTCTCTGTTAGGCTGTGTAGCCAGGGAGTCCAGCTAGCGCGAGGCCACAGCATGTTCTAATGATGTCATCCTGTCTCCACGCCAACCGGGTCCAGGGAGAGTTCCGTTTGGAATTCTAGATGATGATGCTTATCGGTTCTGGAACCTTCAGTGGTGAGTCATGTTCTTGCTCTCACTCTCAGTAGACACATCTAGTTGTGAATCAAACTTTTTTTTCCTTCTCATTTCTAAAACGTTTTCTTTTAATAAAGATAGGGAGAAGATATAAACACAAGCCAGGTGAGGTCATTTGTCATGAAGTTGTCAGTTCCATTTAGTTTTCTGATGTAGTTTCATGGAAGACACAACAAAATAACTCTGCACCTTGTATCATACACACAGCATTCACTTTAGGATAAATGGCATTTTATGGGTTTACATTTTGTGGTAGCCACAACACCTCGGTGTCCATAGCTGTTTCAGAACACCACTTCTGCAGGCGTTTGAGAAATGACCTGAAATAAAACATTCAGTGGTTTGAAAAGAGCACGGCACTGTACTTTAGTGTTTCCGTGACAACCCTGCAATACATTGCCGAGCAGGCCAATAATGTGGCTGTTAAAATGAGAAACGTTTCGAGCTTGTTTGAGTTTGTTGACAAATTACAGATGTTGATTCATTTGTTGGTCAGGAAAGCGGCGTAGTAGACTGCAGATGTCTGTGCACTGTGCAATGTTGCATCTATGGAACCGGTCTGTTATCACACATTAAAGAATTGCACCGAGCACCCGACCAGCAAGTCTTACTTCATCATCTACTTGAGAACTGTGTTCCAGCTCTCATGGCGTCCCCTAAGGGAGCGTTTAGTCAAAGGACGCGATGAACTTGGGTCTCTTGTCCTGTACACAAACATTTCTCAGCAGTGTAACCATGCAATGTCAAGATGTATGGTGGTGTTTAGATGGATGACACACCCTCCCATCAGACAGCGAGAATCGCACAAACACAGGGTGGGTGTACGTGTGCGTGCCTGTGTGTGTTGTGTGCCTGTGTACGTGTGCGTGCCGCTGTGGTTTGTGTGCCTGTACGGTGCCGTGCTGGTGTGTTGTTGCCTGTCGTGTGTGTCTGTGTATCGTTCGGTGCCTTGGTGAGTGTGTGTGTGTGTTGTGTGTGTGCCTGTGTGTGTGTTGTGAGTGTGCCTGTGTGCCTGTGTGTGTGTGTGTGTGTGTGTTTGTCTGAAAACACACACACCTCCCCAGACCCTCCAGAGCCAAACTCAGAAGTCTCGGGTCAGAAGCTCGCTGAGGGCAATAAATTGAACGAAAACGGAACCAACTCAAAGGGGAAACTATTCATCCCAGCCCTATAACTCTTCCTGCTCCTTTTCCCCCTATTATATTTTACGTCTAGCCTCGTATTGATAGCAAGGTCCTGAGAGCCTTGAAGAACAAAGCTTCATAAGCTCGGAGAGACCCCAGTGCGGGGAGAGTCAAGTTGGGAGAGCCAGAGTTGGGGAGGACCAGAGTGGGAAACCATGGATTCTGGAGACAACCTCTGGGCAGGGAGAAGGAGGGGGATAGGGAGATGGAGATGAGGAGAGGGAAGGGGGCTGAAGGATTACGACCCAAACATACAACCACACAGACACACACGCACTCACACACGCACTCACACACGCACTCACACACAAACACACACACAAACACACACACATGGAGCCGTGTCACAGCACACAGACAAAGTACAGACATGGACACAGGCCAAATATGACATGAGGAGAGCAAGGAGGAGAGGGAGGGGGATAGAGAGAAGAGGGAGGAGGAGGGAGAGGGGGAGAGAGAGGAAAGGGAGGAGGAAAGGGGAGCGAGAGAGAAGAACGAGGAGGAGGAGGAGAGGGAGGGGGAGAGGAGAGGGAGAGGGAAAGGGACAGAGAGAAGAACCAGGAGGGGGAGAGAGAAGAAAGAGAGGAGGAGGAGAGGGAAAGGGAGAGAGAGAAGAGTGAGGAGGAGAAAATCTGGTCCAAAACAGACTTCAACATCACAGTAGTCACTCGTGCACCTAAATCATCAGGAGAGGTCTGCTACCAAACTCAGCAGATTATGAGATGACTGTCTCGCAGCGATGGAATACTGAGATCATGTAAAAAGGCCACAGAACTCAGAGCATTATACTGTATAGTAGGTGCCTCAGCAGCTTTTATCGATTATGATAGAATTGACTATACTGATTGACATTATTTATTACAGACTCAACACTACTCTATCCGAAGCAAATGTTGCCTAGTTCATGGCAGCTGAGATGTGGTTACTTTGGGCTGTGTCTGGTAAATACAAGCCGTTCTTTGAGTCTGACCACCGAAATACAGTTGGAACGTCGCTGTTCTGTTCCTTGATTTTCTGCTGCGTTTTCTACACGTGTTATTAACTTGTCACTTTGGATAAAAGCGCCTACTGTAGGAAGAAAACGTCAAACGTCCTCGTGGTTTGGCGCGGTGAACCTTCCTGTCAGTGAGATGTGACGTCGTCAGAGGTGAGACGTATCGCACGATCGAAACCTCGCTTCCCAGCGGCCATGTCGCGGCAACGCATCCTTCTTTACGCCATTCATCCTTAATTGGCGTAAATCCTTGCGAACTCAGCACAACGCAGCATAGCAAGGCTGTGACGGATGCCTATCCAGGTCTCATATTCACGTGGCTTCCAGACTGTTTCGGCTGCCAGCTAAACTCGTTCCCCGTTCGTGTAACAAAGCCAGCCAACGGATGCATCTCCAGATCTGTTTGGGTTTTATGTGGGATCTGAGGAC
The DNA here is from genome assembly GCA_036571765.1 of Plecoglossus altivelis. Lineage (NCBI taxonomy): Eukaryota > Metazoa > Chordata > Actinopteri > Osmeriformes > Plecoglossidae > Plecoglossus > Plecoglossus altivelis. The sequence goes on along the minus strand of BROE01000006.1, from coordinate 3,424,950 downwards.
GTCGTTTCAGGTAAGCCTCCAGATCTGACCATGAAGAACAGGTTGGATCTGTCTGAGGAGTCTAATGCACATCACAAGCACACAGCGTACTTTGGGAGGGCTGTTTGCATGAATCCGGGGTCCTGGCAGGTTTGCAACCGCATCCTGTTTCTAATGGAAGCTGAATTTCCATCTTTAAGACCCCCTTAATGAAGAATAATGCACCCTTCGTTCTTAATATATCGTCTTCATGTTTAACGCTGAAATCCAGGATAAATCTGAATCTCCTCAAGGCCTCAATAAGAACCGTCAGCAGATTCCTTTATGACCAAAAGTATCCGATTCGAAAATTTAAATTAGGCAACAGGGTGGGAAACATGCCTGACTCTCGGAGGAACGGCGGTCTTAGCACCAACATGTGGTATTTACTGGGTCATTTCACGGAGGAGCTGCGAGCCAGTCAACACAATCACAGACACGTGAGCAGATCCACACCGGTGATCTCATGTTGAAACGGTATCCAAAGTAGCAGGGGTAATTGTAGGACTGAAGCAGCGACATGGGACCTGTGCCTGGAGACCAGACTTTTCAAATCTCTAAATCTGGGCTGAAATGTTCTGGCTGGGGAAGCTACTGTGAATAAGTGCCAGATCACACCCAGGCTAGGGCTGTGATTAGGCTTGGCAGCTGCAGAAGAGGCTCCTGGCTCATCCTGAGGACGTATCCCTCACCGACGTATCCCTCCGCCTGACTTTGTGTCTGAGAAATAACGCTGGGAGATTTATTCCAAGTGCAGTTTTTTTCACATACAGAGTTTTGTCTTTTAAGACAAATCTTGCTTTAAATCATTTTTATTAAAATATTAATAATGTCTCTTCAGGGGAGAGGATATTCTGGTTGCATTCAGGGTGGTGTACTGTTCACGTTGTGCTTCGGATTGGCTAAGGTTGACGTGGTTCCGATTGACTGTGCTGGGCAGGGTTTTGATTGGCTGGTGAATTACACGGTTTTGATTGGTTGGAGTGTGATCGCATGTCCAATCAAGATGGCTGGAGGCTTATCCACGACCCCAATAGCCTTCCAAGCTTCCTGCGAGCACCGAGACAGCAGAAGCTTGTCGGCCTCCTGTCTCCGCCTCAGTACATAAAGGACTCAGACAAGGTCACCCTCCACAGGGGACGAAGCTACCAAACCATCTGTCCTCTGAAGAGGAAACCGTTTCGTTCAGCAGGATGGAGCCACCACGCTGAAAACATCTCTTCACACCAGCTCTCTTTCATATCATCTCTTTTTTTTTAAACTAGCCACCAAAACCCACGTTGACCCAAGTGAAAAACAAGGAAACCCCCCTCCTCAGTAGAAGCTGTGCTCCAGACGCTGCTCACTGCGTCCAGGACAGCCACCTGGGGCCTGTCTGCTGTCGTCCCTGGAGAACTGTGACCGGGTCTGGCCAGAAGCGAGATGGCTGAGACGGACAGACAGCCTGTTTGGGATTCAGTGGAAGACAGGAGAGGTGATGACAGCTGTGTTTTGGCGCAAAAACGTTCCCCATTAGGCTTTATCCTTCACAGCCAATTCCAACACAGCAGCTGACCTGGATAATCTAAGGTTTGTATCCCCTGCGATCCACAACACTAATGTAGAAATAATTGATCGTGTGTACATTTTATATACATTGTTTATAGTTTTACATAGATTTTTTTCAAATCTTCTACTTTGATTCGTTTTTCAGGGGCTCTTTTGTCCGGTGGTTCTACCTGACTTTCGTTCTGATGAATTTTAAGTTCCCACAACTGTATTTGTTCCATGTCGAGGCTTCAACAGCAATACTTTATTCTCTGTGAAGGCCTTGAGGCCAGAGCTGGGAACTTCAAAGCCGAAGCGAAGGCAAAGCTGACACGCAAGACGGGGAGACCGAAGCCTGTGAAATGAAACCTGCAGAGATGCTTAGCAAAGGGAGTCCAAATCAAACAGACACTTTGCCAGTCTCTCGGCCAGGGAGCCCCATCCATCAAGCTGCTGGGTCATTATTATTAGCCCCAAGTTGACGTCGGATTCCCGAGCTGCAAGGTGGAAGGTTGGAGTCGTAGCCAGGGAGAGGACCGCGAAGAGGGGGCGTCCGAGCCGGCGTGTGGCTGGGGCTGGGTGGGACGGCGGGGGGGTGTCAGCGGAGGAGACGTTTCACCCTTCGTCCAACAGGCTGGGATCCAGAAGTGGGAGAAGGGAATCGCTATATTCATCCAGGCGTCTTCTCATGTGCTAATATTGTGCTTTGTCGTATTCTTCCCAAGCCACCTAGAGAATATGGGCCTGCACGTCGGAAAGTATTTTTTGTTTTCGGAGAGAGTTCCGCCCATCGTTAGCTCACATTCAACCTATACTTTCCATAGACGCAGACGGGATCGTGTTATTTGGGGTAGGTGTGTCGGTAGTGCAAATCAGGTTCAAACTCCCTCTGTAAGTCATTTTGGATCAAACTGTTGACTAAATGAAAACGTGATCATTAGTATTATTCTGATGAAGTAAAGGAGTGTGGAGAAGAGAAAGTATTCCAAGGCTGGGAGATGAACCCTGATTAGCAGGATGATAAAACAACATGTGGATTGATTCTCTCTTCTGGTCCATTGGCTTCATCTTAGACTTTGACTTCCAGAAACGTCCCGGAGGGTTTGAGTAAGAGAGCCCAAATACAGACTCACTAAGTTACACACACACCTCACAAATGTGGAAACGCACACTTAACACACATACATTTGCGACCGACGTGTATTTTTTTGAGTGCCAAAAATCTCCCTACTTATGAATTTCAAGTCACGAGGGCAAGACAGGCTCATTATCAAGTGCTTGCACACAGCGCTCATACACACACACAGCACTCTCAGTGTGCACACACACAGCGCTCACACACCACGCACACACTCAGATCTGTGAACACTGGGGTCCTCCTATACAGACACACACACACCCAGTAACTGTTCTTCCTCAAGTATTCATGGTGGCCATGTGTGAATGAGGTAATTACCCCATTGCTGCTGCTGTGATGTCGCTGCACGCCTCGTCCACCTCTTCGCACAATCGCTTCCAAGTCCATGCGGTTGTCTGGGCGACACTCTCTCTCTCCGCAAAAGCAAGAGGGAGTTAGGATGTGTTGAGGGAGAGGATGTTGGTGGGGGGGCAGGGTGGAGGACAGTTCCAGCTGCTACAGATCAGAGCTCCCTCTCTGAGAAGTCTCTTATTCTTTGAGTTTTATTGCCTCGGAGGAGTCGTGTGATGAGGAGCGAGTTCTGCTGTTCTGCTGTTCTCCTGACCACAGAACCAAAGGATCACAGAACAGGTTCCTCTCTTGGCTGTCCCGACTCAAGGAGAATGTAAATCTCAGCAGATTCTCTTTCTGAAAGTCTTTCCTGATCAACATGTACACCTCTGACTTTAGCCATAAAGGTTAAAGGTTAAACACTTTATTCATTTATTAGGCTACCCAAGCACACACACATCCTCTTGATCTACAGTGAATAGCTCTACCGTTGAGGTATACCAATCCTTAATAGGTTGCAGGTCGGTGCAGAGTGAATACTCACTCTCAATGCTCTCCCAATCAGATGACTTCCGGGTGTCCTCCCCTCCAGGCCTGGCCAGCTTTAGCTTGGTTCAGCAGAGGATGAAAAACACACTTCACACTGCTGGGCATGGTGGCTGTGAATCAGAGCTCAAACACACTTCACACTGCTGGGCATGGTGGCTGTGAATCAGAGCTCAGCCATGCCACTCCTCTATTTTATGTTCTCTCTTCTCCCTCTCTCTTCTCTTCTCCTTCTCTCCTTTCTCTCCTCTTCTATTATCTCCTCTCCTTTTCTCCTCCTTTCCATCTCTTCCCTCCCCTCTTCTCCTCCCCTTCTTTCCTTCTCTTCTCTTTTCCTCCTCTCTTCTCCTCTCTTTCTAAACCCGAGCTTCACTTTGGTTCCATGTGGGACAGATTGAGCTGTGACCACAGCTTCTCTCCTGTCCTGAATCCGGCTTAGAGAATTCACCCTCTTCATGGTTTGTTAAGCCCACACAACAACAAGACCAGGCTCTGAATCACACAGCAAGGACAACTCTGGGTTTCCTGTGAGTAAGTCTCAATCAGAAGTCAAGGAGCAAAGGGTGGGTTCGTTTAGTCATTCGGTGTAGGAATGTGATCAGGAATAATGGCAGTTCACCCCCAGTTCATCTGTCTTCTCAGAATCTGTCTTGCAATATTTTCCACATACATCTTTTCTGTTGAAAAGTAATCGTACTTGGGGTTTTTGTGTCCATCTGAAAGTTAAAGCTTAGGTTGAAAGGTTAGGGTTTGGGTTAGCACTACCTAACCCGACCGTGAACTCCCTGGATAATTGGATCTTGTTATTCCGAGTAGGTTCAGTTAGAGTCAGTGAAATGAAAGGATGGCGTCCATCTTGAGAAGTGAAGCTCTTGAGCAGGGTCCTGACTACATTTGGGGATTACAGGGTCCCAACTACAGCTAAGGACTAGCAGATTCTGACTACAACCTCCCACCAGCAACTCAACCTGCTTTTCACAAATTGCTCTTCCACATCAAACCGCTACCAAGACGGCACACCGTCCCTGCCTCTGAGGAACCCAGCGTCTTGCCCGGATGAGGACAGAGGAGTGCAGAGACCTCCACCGGCGTTTGGCAAGACAGGAAGCAGGCGAAACCTTCTGATGGGACGGGAGAGACTATCCAGGACTCCAGCTGCTGGACAGCTCTCGCCAGGAACTCTCCTGAATCCATGTGGGTGAAGAGAGGTCCATGTTCATGTTGTAAGCTCCTGCAGGTGTAGGAAAGAGTAGCTGGACTCCATCAAAGTAACCAGAGATGGCAGGATCAAGTGACTGTCAACCAGACCTGGAATGAGCAACCCTTTCACTGTGGTTCACTGCAACATCGCACACAAAGTTAGAGGGATATTTACTGTGTTCAAGCCGGGCGTCCCGCTGAAAACGTCCTCTCCGATATATATGGTGGAGCAAGGAGCCAGGACATCGCCCCTAATAACCTTCCAGTCCAAGCGCCGTACATCAGGGCTGATAGCAGGTAGAAGGAGTCATGACTTCACCGATCATGATTAGGACGAGCCTCTAAGGAGATTGTTTCCGAGCGCGTTCGACGTCGTCGCTGCGTTTCAGCTCCTCCATTACACTTCTCACATTAATTTATGACTCACAGTTTTCCACAGCCTCTTGCTCCAAACACACACAGGCTTTCTCACTACCCCTGAGAAACTGACTTGCAACTTGTGACCACACATACTACTTTTCCAACAAAGGCACTTTGATGGCCACTTCAGAGCCGATGACCAATCTGATCCTAACCCTCCTTTCTAATTCAATAGCAAAAGAACCCACTTCCTGCCAGGCAAACTGACTAGCTCTTAGCTGGTCTACAACCGTTTTAGGGTCAACTTCGCATGGTTCAGCGGCAGAGCATGTGTCTGCAGATCGAAAGGTTCTCAGCTTCGAATCCCGACGGATAACAGCCTCTGCTCGACGACCGCATTGCTGTCGTCAATGTAAACAAAGCAATCAGGAAGTGATGATCAGGAAGTGAGTTCTTAACAACCTCTCCCCTAGCCGCTTGTGTTCTACCGCCATGACCCCGTGAACCCAGGAATAGGGGGCACCGTAAAAAGCGACAAATGCGAAACTATATATCACCCTTCAGAGCAAGGGTGGTGTTAACCTTGCAAAGCCGCGGAGCAGGAAGATTCAAAGAACTCACGCCCTGACTTGTTTGCGTTGGGAGAACAGAGGGAGAGACCTACCAACTTTCCAAACTTCTAATCCATGGTCTTCCTCTCCTAGTTTCAGACGTGTACTGCTGCCTCAGAGGTATGAAGAACAATGTGGAAACATCCAGCGCATTGGAAAGGTTTTGCTCGGCAACTTCCAAGATACTTTCCACTTAACTTCTTGGTTTCAAGCTTGACAACACTCCCTAGTGGCACACGTTTAATTACTCGTTCATTCTGAAACTCGAAACTTTCTAAGGTGTTTTGAAGAATTAGATCCCCTTTAATTGAATTGAAAATTGGGAAGATTGATCTTCTTTGAAAGTGTTCTGTTTACAAAAGACAAGCATCTGACATGACGGTCATCAGTCTTGCAGCGGTGGCTGTGATGTGGGTGTCCCCCATTTTTTCGTAAACATATTGATCTGACTATAACATTTGCTATCCTAATGGATTGTGTTCAAGCAAATTCACCATCACATTGTTTTAGGTCTCAAGATTCGTTTTTTTCTTCAACTATCAATTTCCTAAATGGCTGCGTGGGATTAACCAGAACGCTGCTTCAGCCTAAATCCTGGCTGTTCCTTATCTTGCTTAGTTGTTTTTTGTCCTCCGAATTTCAGTTCTCTGTTTGGAAGTACAAATACTTTGTTATTGTATTTAAATATCATATTCTGATACTATATCAGTACTTTACTTCATAATTTTTTTCTAGGACATCTTTTTATTTTCACTCCTTAGATTTGTTACCAAAATATCGGTGCTTTCTAGATGTTACATTTTTAAAAAGAGACCCGTTGGTTTCGTTTTAATCTGTATTTAGGTGGCATGATCCTGTGTTTTTCTTGTCATTGGGTGGCTTCTCTCATTTCCTGGCAATAAGCACAACTGACGTAAACCAGTCTACCAAGTTAAGAAGAAGCGACACAAGGTGATTTTTCCTAAAAAGTTTCCAAATGAAGGTTTGCATTATTGCTGAGAACTTGATGAGGACGCGTTATCTTTGACCAACCCGAACTCTCATCCTTCAACATGGACAGGATGAGGTGTGGAAGCAGGATCAGAGTTAGGATTAGGATCGCAGTTTCTATAATCTGCTGGACTCTGGATGAACTCTGCTCTGCTTTAATCTACTTGGGCTTCAAACTTCTCTGTGGTCTCCCCTCTTCTCTGCTCTATTCTTTTGACATTTCTTAGGAAAAAAGTTTTGAAAGTGAAAAAAATTGATAGAAAAAGTTTTGAAGGTTTAAAAATATAGATACATTAAAGAAATAGCTGAAATGTAAAAAAAAAATTTATAACTTCTTCTCTTTAATCTACTCTATTTTGTGTTTCTCTGTTCTCTCTCCTCAACCGACCACCACAACATTAATACAGACATGGAAGTTTCCGAAATATTCCCAATCAACAGTCCAACACACGTTACACATATTTTCTCCCTACGCCACTGCTCCAGTAGTGAATCCTGCACATGTAATAAAGGTTAACAAGGAGGCTGTTCTGCCCAGTCTGAACAAGCCTCCTATTGGAGGAAGGCAACGTAGAAACGTCGACCATGTATTTTTTGGAAGAAACTCTGAATAAATGTGGGAGATTATACAAGCATGGGTTCAGACAAACAAAACAAAAGTAGAGGAGTGAACTGAAAGACATTAATTTCCTTGCTAGAAAAATTGCTCAATTACTCTGGAGGTCCCTGCTCCTGTACAAATGTAAAATAAATACTAATAGTCGTTCAGTTGGGCAGTTGTGGCCATCGTGGAACAACTGGGTATGTATTGGCTCTTGTTAATAACTTCAGAACTGTACCAATTCCACTAATGGACAAACATTACCGTTTTTATGAATGTTCAGCCTCATTTGACTCTGTTTCTTGGACATTCAAGTTGATGTTTTGTAGGCTTGAGCCACATGGATGAAATGAAGAAAGACCATTCAGATTTTCCCAATCTAAATGTGTCCATTCTTCCAAGCTGGTCTCATGTTTGCAGACAGAACACCAGAACAATTACCTCCAACATTTGGTTCACATATTTACTGGATGTTGACTCTGTGGAAACTAGACATGAGATTGAGTGATTTCTTGGCCAAGGACAAATAATCCAGACCATACTAGGCCTGTGAACTCTGTGACATTTCTTGTATAAAGGGCTATTCAAAGATATTTCGATTTAATTTGTGGCACTCAGAAGAAAGCGTGTTTGACAGGAAGTCTACAGGACAACACAGGAAACAGGTATCCGAATCCCCCTCGATGCGTTGCTGCCGAGCGAGACGACTGAATCCACGACCTCGCGACAAACAGCCGCTCCGTGTTGTCCATAACACACGAGCCTTCATCCGATCGCTTTCCTCCGCATCACGTTCAATAGGACTGCGTTGTTTTACTGTTCGCTCGTAAAACCCCATATTGCATCGAGAATTTATATTTTCGCCCGTTCTTTGGAATAATTGTTTCCATATTCTCAGTCCCTCTGGTTAATATCGGTTCCCGTTGTTTATTGCTCCAGAAGCGAGAGAGAATGTTTCTTGGTAAGAAAACAGAGTGCATTGGTTGGGGTTCTCGTTCTGCTGCCATGAGTGGTTTAGGACTATTAGGCTGAGTGCAGGTTTCTGTCAGAGGGACACTGGTTGCGTGGGGACTGTGTCTGTACGTCTGCACACTTTTAAGGCCATGTTGTTTTTTCCCCTACAGCTGCCATCACTGGGATAGAAGCACAGCCAATGATGTTTGCTGACACATTAAGATCTACTCCTTTTTACATTATGAAACCATCTAGAAATGAACCACGATGACCAAACATGGGTCTTTTGTATCTGAAGTCAAACGAACAAATAAAGCTATTTAAGGAAAGTGGAAACGGCTTGCTGGGGTTTTTTTCATCAAACATACCAGAAGATGGAATATTGTTTGTCTTTCTTTGCTGAGAGACACTCCGCACGATATCCCTCAGTTCTTCCAACTTCCCACTTCCATTCCAGTACAATAATACCCCTGAAATTCATCTGTGCCCCAAAGCGTTCCAAGTGTTGTAAAATGTGAGACTTTCCCTCGGGTTTCACACATAGTCTCCAATGGAAACGTTTAAAAGAGGAAAGGGCCACCCGGGATTCACTACAGTCTCACACACACGCACACACACGCGCACACACACACACGTTACACATAGACACAGACACACACGCGCACACGCGCGCGCGCACACAGACACACACACACACACACACACACACACAGACACACACGCCCACACACGCGCGCGCACACAGACACACACACACACACAGACGCACACACACCCACACACATACAGACACACACACACACACACCTCACCTTTCTTCCCCACAGACAGAGCAGGCATGTTCACTGTCATGGTGATTATACTATCCGTGTCTTTACAGCTGAGCTTACTCACTGTTATTATTGGACATGGGGATATATATTTGTCATGTCACAGCTTGGTGCGAACGTTTCATTGTTTCCCAACATAGGGCCTTGGTCCAGCCAGACTTTTACTACCCTAGTTCAGACTGCGTCACCAACAGAGTTTGAGTTGTGAACCCTGGTTTATCCGGATATGTTTGATAGCCAACAGAATGTTATTAAAACAGGGTGTGAACTGGACTTGTGTGTGGTACTGTACGTATGCACCAAGTTTCCCCTGTCACATCTAACCTGGTGATCCTCTGTGATGCTGGACAGAACCAGGGGGGGAGATGGAGGGTGAGGGTTGGTAGGGTGGGTTGGTGGGGGGGCAGGTGAAGGGGTCATGGCGGGTTAGTGGGGGGCTAGTGAGGGGGTTAGCCAACATGTTGTCTAGACAGATCACCAGGCACATGCACCCTCACTGTGAAAAGCGAAACTTCTCCCCATGTGTCTACAGTGATCTGTCATACAAAGAGGTAGCCATGGTTACCATGTTTTTGTACGTCTGAGTTTGAAGACCCCCCCCCCTCCCTCTTTTAAACACTGGGCCGACTCCTCCTCCTCTTACTGGCAGTGCCCATGTCAACCGGTCCCCCTTGACACCAATTCATAAAAGTTAATTGAGAATAATATACCTGTAGAGAAAACACTGTTTTTAGAATATGAAATTTAAAAGAAACAAATTTCAACCTAAATATGGAGAGGTTTCAAATCATGGCATGCCACTAAGAAAATACACCAGGGTTTCAGATGAATAGGGGTTTTTTATAACTTAGCTTTGAATAGGTTGTTTCTCTTTGGGGAGTTTGTGGTTTTCTACAGTTGGTTCTGGGCTCCCATTAACTCGAATGGATACAGAGAAGCTGAGACATTTACAGTATCAACAGTCCGGAGGTATGTCCATGTTTCTAAAGCAGAGGCACATCTAAAGAACGCGTTCTTCGGTGGAGTTCAGAACATCACACCTGGGACAAGAATCGTACCGGTCCCAAAACCTCTTCCATCCATGTCTTCAATTCACCTCCAGCATCTCCAGGCCTTTAAGGCGAAGGGGCTGGTTAGTGTCCCCCATCCTCCCCCCCTGACAGGCCCCCCAGAGTGGGCAGCAGCAGGCCTGGTCCAGGGGCTAGCCCCAGGTTGTGGAGCTTGGCTCCGGTCAGCACACATCAACCCTGAGAGGGGCAGTCGCTGCGAGGAAGCCAGCCAGGGTTAAGATGCAGAGCTTAGAGGAGCTAACATCTGCCTTGTCTCCTGCTTTTTCTCTCCGCTGCCTCCCGTGTCTGGTCATGGGGTGGGAGCGGGGTTTCCAACCCCGACAGCTGGACTGCGTTAGCTTCCGACGACAAGGAGACACGGATGGTTCAGTCCTCCTGGACTCCGTCTGCGTGGCAGAGACAACGGAGGGACAGGGCTGCACACACACACACACACTCACCGGCACGCATATATGCACACGCACACACACACACACAGCCACTCACCGGCACGCATATATGCACATGCATGCACACTCATGTACACAGGCACGCACGTGTACACACAGGCGTACTTGTGTACAGACATCAACCCACACACACGCACACTTGTACACACACGCAAACTCACACACACACACATACATACACATACACACACGAGTACTGGGACACATTACATAAATAAATGCAAAGGCCCGTGCTGTCTCCAGCCTCTGTTTAACTGCATACATACTTCTCATATTGTTACTATGGTCACTGTGCCACAAAGTGAATTTGCGCCCCTAATTGGTTTATTCAAAACATACTCCTCTGATTCCACGTGAGGCCATGGGAGCGAGAAGTTGGAGAACTCCATTTTTTCTGAGACACAAAACAAACTGAGAATGGTGAAATGAGACAACCACTGCATCCAGAGGACAGACTGACTCAGAGCCCAAGTGAGAGGAGCTCAATGTGGATTTTGGTTTCGCATGTGTTTAAAGGGGTTGTGGATGACGTCGTCCTTACGGCGGAGAAGGAAATGAGGCAGGGAAGGCAGTTTTGCTGGACTGGAGGAGCAGGGCAGCGGCTGGTCAGACCGGCACCTACTTTAAGCCTGCTGTGTGAGGTAGCCCTGTAGGATACTGTGTGAGGTAGCCCTGCAGGATACTGTGTGAGGTAGCCCTGCAGGATACTGTGTGAGGCAGCCCTGTAGAATACTGTGTGAGGCAGCCCTGTAGACTACTGTGTGAGGCAGCCCTGTAGGATACTGTGTGAGATAGCCCTACAGGCTACTGTGTGAGGTAGCCCTGTATGATACTGTGTGAGGTAGCCCTGTAGACTACTGTGTGAGGCAGCCCTGTAGACTACTGTGTGAGGTAGCCCTGTAGGATACTGTGTGAGGCAGCCCTGTAGGCTACTGTGTGAGGCAGCCCTGCAGGCTACTGTGTGAGGCAGCCCTACAGGATACTGTGCGAGGCAGCCCTGCAGGCTACTGTGTGAGGCAGCCCTACAGGATACTGTGTGAGGCAGCCCTACAGGATACTGTGTGAGGCAGCCCTGCAGGCTACTGTGTGAGGCAGCCCTGCAGGATACTGTGTGAGGCAGCAGCCACAGGAGAAGGGAGGCAGCCACAGACAGACTGACGTGCTGAAAGCCGTAGACAGGTGGAAAACACTGGAATAACATGACACCAGGGTTTTAGGAGGGAATGTTTGTGTGTGTGCGAGAGAGAGACACAGGGAGAGTGAGACAGAAAGAGAGAGAAAGAGACAGAGTGTGTGTGTAAGAGAGAGAAAGACAGAGAGAGAAAAAGACAGAGAGAGAGAGAGAGAGAGAGAGAGAGAGAGGAGTGAGTGAGTGCAAGTTTTGGATGTCCTAGCATGGCCCACTTCCCTCCCTGCTCCCTGCTGCTGTGGCTCCTTTAGGGCTGCTAGTCTCTTCTTACCACCTGGGTTTGACCTCCACAGACTGGTGGCTGCACATGCACACAGCCGACAAGATATTTAGCCAAAAAGCATCACTTTTTTCTGGTGTTGAGAGGGCCGGGCGCAACAATTTCAGCATGAGTCATTATAAATGCAGCGAAAAGAGGATTTTTAAAACACATTTTTCAACTATAATCTCAAATCTGCTTTTCAAATTTGTCAAGATGTCCAAGTAGAATGTACGCTTCCTGGATTTTTCTGTGCAGATAAAAGAGAACCAGGGGGTTATCTCAAACTCTGCAGACATTCCAGTTTAGCATGGTGTGCCGAGTGAAGCTCGCTAATTGAAGACACATTTGAAAGATGTCTTGCTCTCTGCCAAACGCTTTCCCTCTAGCACAGCACCGCAAGAGCAAGAGGGACCTCTGCTGGTGGAAAGGAGAAATACATGCTTTTCTACCGACTGACAAGATTGAATTGGTCGGATTCACGGACTTCCACGGCCAACCAGCCCATGTTTTACCTGAAAGAACATGTGTAAGCTTAAGACCAGCCAGTAGCCTCCTGTCAGCTGCAGCTTTTCAAACTCGTGACAGGAAACTCGGCATTGGGCTGCTTTGTAACTCTTTTAGAGACGCGCGGCAAACACAACTTTGGAAGCTTTCCGCACATGACATGTCTCATCTAGACTTCCTGTTTGGGACTGAAGTCCAGTCGGACTGTAGGCCGTCTACACACTACATGACAAATCACAGACCTGAGAGAAAGGGAGAGACGGGGGAGAGGATTAGGGTTAGGGTTAGGCTCTACTCATGTTTAATGACCAAGCAGTAGGTGGGGAGGAGGGAAGGAGAGAACAAAAGGAGGGAAGGGGGGAAGGAAGGTGAGGTGGGGATAAAAGGAGGAGTGAACGAGGGGAGGAAAGGAGGGAAGGAGAGGAGAGAGAGGATGGAAAAAGCGTCGTAAGTGAGACATAACCTCCCTTTAGTGATGGCTGACAGAATGTGCAGTCTGTTCCCCAAGGATACTTAGCAAGCTTCCCCCCTTTATTGAGAGATTTTTTTAAAGACACAGTTGGTGTTGGGGAGTCTAGAGGATGGCAAAGATGAAAGGAAGACACACGGCCGAGTGAAAGCGATGCCTCGAGGAGAGAGAGGGGGGGGAGAGGGGGGGAGAGGAGAGAGAGAGAGAGAGAGAGGGAAAGAGAGAGAGAAGAGAGAGGGAGAAAGAGGCGAGAGAGAGAAGAGAGAAGAGAGGAAGGAGGGAGGGAGAGAAAGAGAGAGGGCGAGAGAGAGAGAGAGAGAGAGAGAGAGAGGAGCCCTGGCACACAGAGAAACCTGAGCCTGCAGGATGGAGAGCAGATGTCTCTCTCAGCAGAGGAGGATTGATCTGCAGCAGGATCACCTGTTCTTCACCTGTGTGCTCCTGCCTCCCTGCCTGGCATCTTACTGCTCTCACCTTGGAAACCACCGTCCCGCTGTTAAGAAGTTATGGTACCAACGTGAAGCCCTTTCAGTTGTGTTTATTGATTGGGCTGTCAGAGTACATGAATGCAGGGCGAACCACGAGGAAGACAGGCAGGAAATTTGAACCCAGGAGCATCGACTTATATACTAAAGCGCCCTATCCAATGACTTTATGATCTACAGTCAAATGCTCTAACCACTGAGCCAGACGCTCTCCTTCACAACTTGTCAATAGAATTACAAAGCTGTCTTATTGAGACGTTTAACAAAGAGAAAACCTCTGGCAGTTCTTTGTTTGCTCTGGAACAACATCCTGTGCGATCCAGAGTCCGAAACTTAATACAAACGTAACTCGAACAAATCCTCTACCTGTTGACCATAACGATACATCACAAACTCAGGCTCAGTTGTAAAGTCTGTGCTGCTGTGATGGGTCCTCTGGGCGTCTCAGTCCTGGCTCAGCACGTTCCCCTTCTCTTACGGTTCATCGAACTCCAGCAGGACCTCTGGCAAATATCGACAAAAAATAATGACATTGAAATACATTCGCCATAATATCGTGCTCTATTCCCTGCCAGTGTAAATACCCGATAGGCAGCGAAACGCCGTTTCTCGACATAAAAACCTGGAGCGCCCATCTGTCTTCCAGACCCTGAGAAGGAGAGGGAGGTTCTGGAACACCTGTCTTATACTGCAGTTAAGGGGGCCGACTCTCTCCCTGCAGCTGATGAGGTGACGACCCTCAGTCCCTGCCTTACCTGAGCACCAGCCAGGCCTGGAGCAGGCAGGCTCATCTGTACCACACACAGACACACACACACACACACAGACACACACACACGGACACACACACACAAACACACACGCAGTCACCCCTCGAGTCACCCCGCCAGCTGTAAAGTAAGCTGCCGTCATACGCCAGTAAGGGGTCAATAGCGTGTCAACATCTAGCCGTAACGAGACACATACTCAGACACAGGCACACACACACACAAACACACACACAGACATGCTCTACAAGAACTGTTCTCTTAGTTTGGAGGAGTTGTCCAAGAGTGCCAGAGACCAAGGCTGAAGAGATTATTCACAAAGGCTTCAAGAGCAGTAAAACGCTTCTGTTTCCAGTGGGAAGCCTGTATTGTTACGAGAGCTTCATGGTTGAATATCCAGTCACGTATCCTTGAGTTATATCTCCTGACTACAGGTCAACAAGTTGTTTTTTGAGTCTTAAATCACTTTCTGCCTTAAATGAAGAACTGATATACTTAAACCATGGTGCTTTCGGGTCTCTGTGACCCACGTTTGTAGTACAAAAGATGGATCCCAATGACCCTAAGGCAGCACCAGGGTTAAGGCAGGTAAGAAACCTCTCCCGTGGTTTAGTAAAGCAAGCGCCAGGGAGGTCATCGTTTCTCCCGCAGGGGAGCAGTGTGCTGAGGCGTCAGATCCAGAAGAAGCTTCACGAGTCCGAATTCGGCCTCTGCTGCTGTCAACTGGGCCAGCCCCCGACACCTAACCCTGGTCTGCGTGTTTACTCGCGTTACTGTTAACATTTACATACCCTTCCAAACACCCGTGTCAACTACAGAACCGCATCATTCCGCTGTGTCACATTTGCATGCAGGGAAGCAGTTTGTCTACTACTCTGAGAAGGAGACCGAAAAAAAAAAAACTCAAAACATCCATACTCATCAATCTGTCCAAATGAACACATGAAGACATCTAGGGAGCTGCAGTAAACAGCTTTTACCTCAGCCGGGGTGAAACGTTGTTTTTCTAGACCGAAGAAGGAAAGAAGTAGGGAGCGGACATGCATGGAGGTGAGACGTTTGTTGTGACGCGGAGAACGTGTTCAGGGTGAGTTGGGGCTTTAAAAAGAGACAGCAAGAGAGAGAGAGAGAGAGAGAGAGAGAGAGAGAGAGAGACAGCGAGAGAGAGAGAGACAGAGAGGAGAGACAGCGAGAGAGACAGCGAGAGAGAGAGAGGAGAGAGAGAGAGCTCTTCCCTGAACCCTGTGGCCTTTTGAAGCAAAAATCGAATCCCAAACTCAGCTACGTTTGTTAATGAGCCATTTACGTGTCCTATACCTCATAATTCATGTTTGGACAAGAAGGTGAGTACACTAATGTAAAATGCAGGACTCTATTTTAACAAGTCTCCACTCTATTTTAATGGTCACATCCTGGTTCGGAGATGTATATAATGTGTTACAGTGTATTTTCCCTGGCTGCAAAATGTGGAAACATAAACATTCTATTCTTGTGTTACCTATAATTGTTCTATTAATACACTCTGCAAGGACTGAGTCTAGGAGATGGGGTTATGCATGGTCGGGTGTGTAGGTATTTATTGTGTGAAAATTCGACATATTTCCAGTTGTCGCACGTTGTTAATATTTGGTTACACCTTTGCCATTCAGGCCTAAATTAGGCACACATTTCACACCTGCTGGTCACACACCGTCAGGCTACAGAGTTGTCTGGTGGGTGACAGACACATGACCGTGTAGTAACATCTGTCAACACAGCGGTTTGAAGCACCAAGCGTCGCCAGAGCTGAGTTGAGGGACTACGTTGGGGGTTAGGGAAGGTTTAAGGTTAAGGTCACGGTGAGCGGTTCTCTGTTAAACAATCTTTACCATCTGTTAGACTCTCGCAAAGAGTTAGCGTGCGCGAGAGCAGCGTTAGTCAGACTCTCGTGTTTTCTTTCCGTCGACAGCAGGGTCTTAGCGATGGGCAGTGGATCTGAAAATACAGGATTGATCTTCCCTACAGCCATAAAGCCAAGCAGTCCCACCTCAGACATTTGGGGAAGAAGGACAAAGAACAACTTCTAAAATGATTGTATAGGTTCATTCAACAGTAAATCAACAGGGCCTGGAATCAACAAGACAGGGAAACAATATCCAAAAACCGACCGTAACAATGGCCATTTCACCACAACACTTAGAAACGCAGCAACAAAAACAATCCAACAGGCAAGAAAATCTTTTCTTCAGTTTAAAAAAAAGACCCAAAAAAAGACCAAACTATAGATTTCAGTCTTGGGTCCTCAGGGAGGTTTTTGGTATCCGTCGACTGCGTCTCCCACCTGAGAAGACAAAAATAAACTGTAGATGAGCGCAGCCAAAGGCACAGAACATAAACCACACACCATACAATTTACAGTGAGAAAAACACGTTCTGGAAAATTCTATCGCTTCTCTCTCTTCCGTTATTTCTCTCCCAAAGCGTTCATTTACAGTAAGTAACGGTATGATATTTTTATCTTCTTCAAATTTTCGAGTCATAACTTGGGCTCTGCCTCCGAAGTGTGAACAAGTGGATAAATCACATAAAAACCATGTAATGCATTTGAGCACGCTTCCTTCCTAAGTATACATCTCCTATTGTCTCCTGAAGCTTCCTGTTTCCCACCACTCTGTGGGGACCCGTGTGCATCATCTGCACTCAATCACAATAACTACCTGGAGATCAACAGAGAGTAGCAGGAGAGCTGACCAAGCAAAAACAGGGGCCCCTGGCGAACACCTCGCCTCATCGTTAGTCATGTCTGCGCACAGGGATGACAGAACACCCAGGTTTTCACTGCAGTGCAGAGAGACTTCCCAAAACAGCACAAGTCCAAAGTACTGAAGGATGTGTCCAGCACTACCGAACTGGCATCCCACAAAAACTGCAGTCCACAACTATTGTCTGTGCGGGTTGAGCCAAACTTTGGAAGTTTAAAAAGAAATTTTAAGAGTGCCACCTGAACTGATGCAGGGATGCAATTCGCTCGTTTGCTGATTCGAATCATTATATCACCTGGCCCTTTGACCGCATAATGATATAATGAACCATATAATGAACATTAGGCCCCACCCATTAGGCACCACGCACTAGGCCACACACATTAGCCCCACCCACCTACTAGGCCCCACCCACTAGGCCCCACGCACTAGGCCCCATGGCAGTGGGACAGAGGTCATGTGACGTGTCCTGACTGCAGAGGTCTGACCTGGGCAGTAGTCAGTCGGCTGAACAGGTCCTCGTACAGGCCTTTCCACTTCTCCACCTGGACCTGCAGGGCATCCACCTCCTCTGCCTTCCACAACGACATCCTGACAAGCGACACCTGTTATTGTGCTTGATTATTAAAACATGTTCGTTTTGAGTACTTTTCTTCACAGCTGTACTGCTGCGATCGCCTGCTCGCTGATCGTGGGAGCGTTCTAGTATGACTTGGTTGTCCATTCCCATGGCAGATACTGTATTTATCTCAGATTCTATTTCTTGACCCCCAAGTGTACCTGCTGCAAGAGCCCACCAGAGGGCAGCACTGGCTCTGGCTGGGGGAGCCATGCCGCAGTTCAGCCACCTCCTTCTCCAGCCTGCTCACCTGCAGGACCAGGTTCTCCTTCTCCTCAGACAGCCCATCCTTGAATCTGGGAAATAGGATTCAGGGGTCATGTTGGGTTCAAATGGGTTCATGTTAGGATTCAAAACATGTTGGGTAAGGTGATTGAGTCAATTCCTGTTTCTCTTCTGATGTTGCCTTTCTGTTGTTTCTTTTGGTCTTTTGTCTGTCTTTCCTAAATCTATCTATCTGTCTATCAATCAGTCAGTCTGATCTATCAGTCAGTCAGTCTTTTGCCTATGCCTGCCAACCAGGTAGAACCACTGGCAGTATGGAGAACACCTTTATAGCAGCATGGAGAACCCCATCATGGCCGCCCACCTTTTAACGCAGCAGATCCAGTGACGTTGCTGCTCACAGAGCCACTCAAACTGCTGGGCCGTATCCCGCAGCTTCAGAAGGCTGGCGGCGTTCTCACGCTGCAGTTCCTCCACCCTCCTTTGGTGGGCGCTGCGCTGCTCCTCCTCTGCCTCCTGCAATTCCGTCGACCTCAGTTGCTCGGCGCTAAGTTGCTCCTCCAACTCTGCGGAGAGTTTTGCGTAGCTGCGCTTCAACTCCTCCAGCTCAATGGTCTTGCTACGGGAGCCATAAAAAATAGCGAGACGATTATCAACGTTATTTCATTTTCTGCGGTTATCTTCTTTGAATGGCTTAGGTTCATTTTAAATTCACACTTCACGATTCCGGTGTCGGTGTTCAACGTGAATTGCTAACAGAAGATTCAGCTGAGTGCAGGGGTCAAATAAAATCCGCAGCGTGAAAGCGAGTTTAAACGTCTTGACAATGCGCCAAACATTCTGTCGACATTCAGCAAGTCAGCAAATTAGAACAAGGGGCGCCCATTTCTGCAGAGTTAAAATCACAAATTCAGAGTCCGTGTTTTTACTACTAAGACATAACTTGCTCAAGATCGTTGCTACGTGTTTTCGAAACAGCTGGGGACGGCTTCTCTTGGCTAGTTTGTGGTAGATGGTAATCAAAAGTTAGGACTCCCATTTAATTTTTTATGTTTCTTTGCTTAACATACGCCTTTATCTAGGCTGAACTTTAGATTTTTACGTGATGTTTGCTTGCACAGCAGGGTGTAGAAAGCCATGGGGTACTTGACCCTAACCAGAGCCATTTTAAAACAAACGCCACCATATTCAAACATCGAGGGGAGGTAGGCTAGGGGGTACACACATTCACTTCCTGACTTTCCAACCTGCCCCCATTTGAATCCCCGTATCTCCCCACAGTGGGCCTACCTGTACAGCTGCGTCTGGAGGCCCTCGGCAGCCACAGCCTTCTGCAGGGCCTCAGCATGAAGCTCGTCCACCAGGCCCTCCAGCTGCACCTCTGAAGAGAGCAGGTGGAGAAGCTCAGTGTTCACCTGCTCCAGCTGCAGGCTCAGTGCTGCAGCTTCTCTGGAGCCCTCCTCTGCCAGGACACACACACGCTGTCGCAGAAACTCCACCAGGCCCTTCACCAGCACACAACACACACACACAGTACACATGCATAACACACACGCATAGGAAGCACACTAAGCAGATGTACACATTCTATTGATAAGCAGCCACTCTACAACCACGATCATTTACTGCAATACCTTATAGAATGCAAGAGCCCCTACAATAGCCTTGTTTGCCATAAACATTTAGTAGAACCTTATACCACCATGCTAGTAGCTATGCATGGTCAAAGCCTTATTTGGACATAGGTATACTGTAAGTGCTATGAATTGAAATGAAATCATGAGTACAAAGTGTTCAGACAGAATCCTTAGAACAGCTGAGGATAAGTGAGTCTGGCAAGTCCAAACGTGCAAGTGTGTTTCTAAGCAGAATCCAGATTTAACAGGAATGTGTTAAGTTAGTCCCTGAAACAGATACCCCCCCCCTCACACACACGCACACACGCACACGCACGCAGTCACGATCAGCCCACTTGACCACGACCGCTCAGATGAAGAACGCGATCAAGATGGCGGCTACCTGTTCGTATCGTAGCCTGCTGACCAGCTGGTCGTGCTTGATGCACAGCTCCACGGTCACCTCCTCCCGTTTGTAAAGACGAGCCCCTAGGGCTTCCAGATCGTTCTGCAGGCTCCTCTCCCTCTCTCGGCTCACCAGAACCTCCCGCTCCAGCACCGCTGCATCACAGGGGGTCGCGACCTTGTAAGAGTCTAACACTGTACCTGTGGTGCACCCTCTCTGTGCTCCTAATGCCAGGGACCTGGAGGTCAGATCTGCACACGTCTCTCTACCAATAGGAGGCGTGAGTGGTTTGTTCCACAGCACAGCTACGCAGCACCTTCCACACAATGTAAGTGTCAACACTGGGAGTTCTCTTTTTAATGTAATAAAACAAAATAAACGTTGTTTTATAATGTCTTAGGATGTAGAAATGCCCTGTCACATTGCAGACGGAGACACAGTGTCTGGAAAACTATGTGTCATAGCTGGACTTTGAACTGTACGTTCAAAAATACATGACTGGCTTTCAGTGGAAGACTTCAGAGAGCAAAACAGCATATGTGAAAACTATTCGAAGATGCAGAAAAGACATGAACCAGCCTTTTCACAGCCAGAACCTGTAGTGCGGTTTGGATCGACCAATGACAGCTGTAGCTTCTATTGTTACTTATGTGGATTTTAACACCTAAGTTCAACACAAATCTCATTACAATCAACACACATAGACTGACCTTCCGCAGGTCTGGTCCAGAACATTCTGCCCTTACCTTTCTCATGAGTCAAACGATTACACTTGGCCGTCAGGTACTGGATCTGACTGTAGTCATCCTCTCTACCGACTCTGAAAAACCTCCTCATCTTCTCCTCCTCTCCCAACTCATACCTGCGTTCCCCTGCTCTCTGCTCTCCCTTCAGGGCTGGCACCGGCAGGCAGGCAGGCAGAAAGGCAGGCTGATTTACTAGCACGTTGAGCTGCTGTCTACTAGCTGCCAAAGGGGGTGGGAGCGTTCAGAAAGGTAGAGGCGTTATACAGCAGGAGCGTCTACCTTTCGTATCAGGACTCGCGGTCAACTGATAACTCCTGGGACACGCCCACTGGGACACGCCCACTGGGACACGTTCCATCGTCTCCCCCAAGCTCGTTTGCATTTACCTCTAGAACCCAAAAGTAGACCTCACGTCACCCCCTTTAATATGACCCAGCGGTAGCTGATTGGATAAGAACATTATGATGTGTTCCATTAGCAGATGCTTTTATTCAATGCAACATTTTTGAGTGACGGGAGATTTGAGCCTGATATCTTCTCATTAGAAGTTAAACACACAACCGCTAAGCTATAGCCAAAACTTCAAACACGACTCAGCATCTAAACAGCCGAGTTACTGTAGAGAAGCTGCAAATTTGGTAAACTGAAGATGATATTTGCATGTGGTCAAAGGTCGTATGAAACAAGCGGTTTTCCCCCTCAGGGTTTAGAAGCTTGTGAAAGAGAAACGAGAGGCAGGTGGCACATTCTGAGGCAGCTGTACCTTCCAGACAGATGTCTGACTTGCATAACAAGCTCCTGTCATAGAAATGTGTGTCCTGGAGGTTTGTTACAATCGTGAGACTCGTCCCATTCACAGTGTTGGCTTTTCAGACGGACCTCCTCACCAGAAGGGGGAGACAAACCAACACGTTGTTTCAGTCTAACGTCCTCAGAACCACCAACCTCTGACAGTCTCTCCATGGGCTTCTATGTCTTACACTGAAGCCTCAACACAAAGTCTTGGATAACACACACACATATACACACACACACACACACACACACACACACTTCGCTACTCCAGCAAGGACAAAGGAGAAAGAACAAAGTGTCCGTTGGATCAGAACAGTAGAGTATCTGTAAACAGTGCAAGGAGCCCCGCAGATTCATTTACATGTTGATAGTTTAAACTCTCCTGGTAGTTAGAAGCGACAGGAATAAGGGTGTGAATCCTTTATAGAATGAGGATCTATTAGTTTGATTTGATCCATAATTCATTAAGAGGATGATGCATAATTAAAAGCGAGAGAATGTTCAAAAATGGCATTTATTAAAAAAAGAAAACCACCATGCTAAGTTCTGCCTCCTTAACACAAAAGTTGTCGATAGAAAATGGCATTTGGGCATCTACACAAAGCGTCCAGTAAAATAAATAAGATTCTTCCAAATCGGAAAGATTTCATATCTTCCAAAGTTTTTTTTAAATAAAATAAAAAAGGGTGTTAAATCTATAACACGCATGTAATGACCAGGTTCTGTAAGTCATGCATTCGTGTTCAAAGAAAAACATTTAGGGACATTTAGTTATTTCTTTAAATAAACCAGTAATTCAGTTGAATGTCAGCTGTCTTGAACCCTACAGAGGTCTCCTACACAACGTCTCAGTAGATAGACTTTAGTAATATCGGGAATCGATGAATAAAAACAATTTTGTCTTAAGCTTGAACTTGAATGAAATACAATGACAAAAAAAAACAACAACAAAAAAACAAGAAACATTTATCATATTACCTTGGTTAATCAAGGTAAAAATGATTAGTTCAGATGTTTGAGACAACTCTAATAAAGACAGAAGAGTCCTCATTATGATACCAGTAATACAATCACTCCCTCCACTGTTGTCAAGGTCTCTGGAAGACAAAAGCAACGTACTAAACTCAAACAACCAGACTCACAAAAGTTCAAGAATACCTGATAAACCAGTGTTTAACTGCGATTAGATTGGACACATTTTAGACAGATTTGGTCGATTCCAGAGACCAGTCTTCACAACGAGAACAACCCCATTGCAAAAGAACGAACAAACCAACCAAAACTGCTTGTGGGTTCTTCTAACCTTCTACTCACCTGACATGACCTGTGAACATACGGTGACACGTATGGTGACCTGTGCTTGATATTTTTCATAGTTTGACAACTAGTTCAACAGCGATTTAACTCCAAAGCTGCAAACTCCTTTCTGAACTCTTTTCAACATGAGGGCAAATAACAACAGATAGGACTTCATTGCATCTTAACATACAAACACACAGACTACACAACGTGGAATAGGTCAGCTCAATTTAAGTTAGTAACTTCCATGGAGGAAGGTGTTGAAAAGCCTATTCAACTTGTACTGAATCCTTGTCAAAACAACAGGGTTTATCAAATACAGATTAATTACTCATAACTTCAACTTCGAACAAATATAGCCGTTGATTTACATCTGAAAGGGGACAGAAAAGAATGTAGCCTTCTTTGGATACTCAATCTGGGGAAATGACTCTGTGACCAAGGTCATGAAAACCCAAGATCCTAACTTGCCCCAGCAGCAGTCAATGATCCTATAGTTATTTTAGGCTTTCTTTAACGCCATGTCTGATCAGCATTGAAAAAGCATTAAGTTACTGTATCTGACTCCAATCTAAACAACAAAACATGCTTGTTGTTTGAGAATCGCAGTGTCAGAAGAATTGGATCACTGTATGGGGGGGGGGGTCACATTGAATTATAGATCATAATAACAATAACAGAATCTCGCTATATCTTGTCATTCTGAGCTTGCTTTTTTGGGGATGCTTTATGTAAAGTCTGCTCAGGAGTATCTAGCTTGTGTGGTGGGAGTGTGTGTGTGGCGTGGGTGTGGGGGGTGGGTGTGGGTGTGTGTGCGGGGGTGTGGGGTGGTGGTGGGTGGTTGTGTGTGGGGGTGGTTGGGTGTGTGTGGTGGGGGTGTGTGGGGTGTGTGGGAGGGGTGGGTGGTGTTGTGGGTGTGTGTGGTGTGGGGTGTGTGTGGGGTGTGTGGGTGGGTGTGTGTGGGGTGGTGTGGGTGTGGTGTGTTTGGTGGGTGGGGGGTGGTGGTAGGGGGTGTGTGGGGGTGTGTGGTGTGGGTGTGTTGGGGTGATTGTGGGGGGTGGTGGGTGTTGGGGGTTGGGGTGGTGGGTGGAGGTGCGGGGGTGGTGGGTGGTGGTGGGGTGTTGGTGGGGGTGGGTTGGTGTGGTGGTGTGGTGGTTGTGGTGGAGGGGGGTGTGTTGAGTGTGGGATAGTGGGTGGTGGGGGGCTTGTGGTTGGTGTGTGTGTGTGGGGTTGGTTTGTGCGTGGGTCTTGTCATTCTGAGCTTGCTTTTTTGGGGACTGCTTTATGTAAAAGTCTGCTCAGGTATCTAGCTTGTGGAACATAAAGGTGTGGAGATTGTTCTCTCCAAAAGAAAGAACACCTTGTGGATTAACATGTCAGCAGGGGGCAGTGGAGGAACGAGGCAGGAGAGGGGAGGAGCAGTGAGGAGAGGGAGAGGGAGAGGGAGGAAGGAGTGAGGTGAGGGAGGGGGAGAGGGAGGGAACAGTGGGGAGGGGCAGAGAGGAGAGGGAGAGAGCAGTAGGGAGGAGCAGTAAGGAGAGGGAAGGGGAGAGATAGGGAGCAGTGGGGAGGAACCTACTGACTAACATGACATTGCACCGAGTAGCCAGACAAAAATGAAAGCAGAACTTTGTCCTCAATAAAAACAACAACAAAAAACAACTCAACTTCCAAACTCTGCACAAATAAAAAGAAACAGAAAGGAAATGTGAAAGCTTATGGCCGTGTCCTATTGGTCATGTCAGGCCCAGGTTGACATTCCATGGGATTTTATACGCACACGCGATAATCCAATGAGATCTCATCATTATTTACTTGCAGCACTCAAAGGTGAGTTTCCACGCCAATCACAAATGTGAATCAAAGAACCTCCGAAGGAATGTCACCGATGTCCACTCAAAGTCAATGTGACATTCTGCATGACAGATAAAACAGATTATTGCACAGGTTTTATGTGACTGTGGATGGTTGGCCAAATAAATAACATCAGTAAAAATAATTACAACACAAGAACAACAACAATAATAATAATAATAATAATGCTAATAATAGAAACTGTTTAGTCTAAGTTCCCGAACCCGAGCCCATCTTTACCACTGCTGCCAACTAAAGTCGTCATTTGACCCAAACACCAAGAAGAATCCCAGGATGGTGGCGAAAATGACAATGTTCCCCGTTAGCACGAGAGCGCACGCTCCCCAAGCAATCTGTAAGGAAGAGCATCAATAATTCAGTGAACACATGTTACACAATTCAGACGTTTATCGTGTCTCTGCGGTATGCACAATGAAGAAGAAGGGGGGGGGGGAATGGCGGCGAGGGGACACTTGGGGACCTATTCTAGAACAGAGCCCGGATTTGTGTAAAATGTGCCATGAAAACCAGATCTATACACTTGCGAGGATGTGGGTGGCCAGGGAAATGTGGTGTACTTACAACTTCAGCTCTAGCGAATATAATAGGCAGGCCGAAGGCTGAAACCACGATCCCCGTCGTGAGGAATATGGCCAGCTCTTTACAGGCGTTGCTGGCCGAGTCTGTGTCATCGATAACTCTCCTGGAGACGCAGTACGGTATGGGGGCCAGGATGTAGAAGAAGAGGAGGAACAGGGGCCAGTATTTACTGTGAAGGAGGAGAGACATCAACAATAAGGGATGGACTCAGCAGACTCCTTGGTCCATCGCAGCACACGACCGGGGGGAATTGAACCTGTGATCTCTGGCTGTGATCAGCCAAATGCTCCACCAGCAGGCTTTACCGACATCCAAGTTATGATTGTGGTATCCTGGTCAAACAGTGGGCTGACTGTGCAGTACAATGAGCGGATGTGTTTGAGATACTTACTCGTACACTGGAAGAGCACATCCTAGCATCAGGAACATGAGGCCAATGGCTCCGCCAAAGGACAAACTAATGAGAGCTGGAGAGAACAACGAGAAGCGGAGCCATAAGCATGAAGAGTTTACATTTCGATGTCGCAGGCTGTATCTAAAGCAATGTACTAAACGATCTTATACCAAGTTTGGTAGAAGATCAATGATCAAACGAGCACCGTTCGACATTTTTTGGTCACAAAGTGGAAAAATAAGCGTAAGACTGGTCTGCAAAAGAACTGTCTGGGTGGAGGCAGTAATTGGTCATTTGACCACCATAGGGCCTAATACTATGGTTAAAAAGCGGTAGCAGTCATATGATACGTCAGATGGTTTCACGTGTAGCTTTAGCAACTGTTCAGGATTAGGAGCAGCAAAGCTTGTTAAACTACTAGAGTGAATTGCATTTTTGTTCAGACGAATACGGTTAGCTGTCTTTAGCTACATATAAGCTCAGGATCAGGGTGAACCACGCAAACGATGATGACTTACTTGGTTATTTATCGAGGTAGCTAGAGAGGTCTAGTTTGTTTGTTGACCCTGATGTATATCTCATTCATTGTTATCTTGCCTACACTCGTTTATTAAGGTTACCGAGCCCTGTAAAGCACACATGCCGATCTAACTAGCTCACAACAATAACAACTAGCTATTACTGCTAACTATCTATGTTGGCTAGGTAGGACAAATGCACAAGGGGGCAATAATAAAGCGAATACCCAAACTGTTACTCGTTAATTGCCGTCTTCAGAGAGCTCCAGCTCATTTTACATGCAGATAGCTAGCATAGTGATATTATTGCTAGCTTGTAGCTAGTGAATAGCTGACATAATGGCGTTTTGGAAAATGCTAACCAGCATAAGGCTCTATCATCTTGTCCGGCAAACAGTAGCTACGCTATGGTAGTATGGCATATTACACCGATTCTTTCAAAAAAATAACTAACTTAGATCAGCAAGGGACCGTTTCCTATATTTATTTCGATACAACCATTTGCGATTGAAAAATCAAGATCGGAACGTCTTACCTTTGATTCCGGCCATTTCTCCTCGTCCTGGGCACAGTCCCTATCCACGAAAGACAACAATCCACCCTTGACAGTGATGCTAGCTAGCTAGCTAAACTGAAAGCAGAACAACCTAGCGGAGCTACGGACCGTGCATACCGCTGATGACTTTACCACACCACTGCGCCTGCGCGACGGTAGGCGAGTCCGAAAATCTACATTCTCAGATTGAAAAAAAAAAGTGTACATTTTTTATTTTTCCACCCATGCTACTAATACATTCATATACCTATTTGGACATCCAAGGATGTGTGTATAAACGTTTGATGCTTTGATTCAAAATGTATTGAGGTGTCACTCTTGTGAGTTTTACATTCAGTGCTATCTTTGGTCATTATTGACAAATTTACCAAACTAACACTTTTTTTATTATTCGTTGGTAAAATTATTAAAGACACCAAATATGCATTAGCTTCAAACCAGGCAATCCTAGCAGACGTTTAACCCCGGAGGAGTAAAATACTAAGTGCTTCCGAGTATATCAGCCGTTTCAATTTCACAATTTCATGCAGCGAGGTTAAAGATGGCGAGCGGAGGGAGCTCCGTCGCTTCACTGTGGACTGAAGTGAACCGCTGTGGACAGAATGGCGACTTCACTCGGGCTCTTAAAGCTGTCAACAAAAGTAAGACTTCTGATGCAAACAAACTGTGGGAACTGTCAGTTGTTCCTATTGCTTAACGTTTCATTTCGGTAGTTTCAACGCCAGACCCCCCCTTCACAGCTGCTAATCAATTGGAGCAAGCTAGCAGTGTTAATAGCACCTAGGCTAGCTAGGCTAGCTCTTGCTAACGTAGTTAACGTTAGCCTCAATACATTATTTGGTTAATCTACGATGCTTCATTACTGTCTGTTATATTTTGATTTCGGATTGACATTTGCTTGCCAATTGTGTAGTCCGTAGTCATCGCACGAAGCTACAAGTTTAAGTACATAAGCAAAGCGATCATAAGATCAAACTGGTCGGCTAGCAGCCTAGCTACTACAGTGATTACGTGTCCCTGGCTGGACGGCTTTAGCCAGCAAACTAGACAGGCTGGGATGGGATAGTTTGACACTAGCTGTAAAACACATTACAACCGTTCCAATCTTGTCATTTGAAAGGATTGAACCTCCTTAGTTAACTGATTGTGGTGTGTTTTTAGATAAGTTTGACTTTTTTTTTTAAAATAATGAATGCCCAATCCTGCCTCTACTGCCCAATGAAATGCGTTCGAATGGTCTATGGTTGCATTGATAATAAGAGCCCTCTTCTAAACAAGTACTTTGCTTTTTTGTTAACAGTTCTGCACGAAGTCAAAGATGACGTGACAGCCCTTCACTGTAAAATCGTATGCCTTGTCCAAAATGGTAGTTTCAAAGAGGCATTGAATGTCATGAACACCTTTTCAAAAGTGCTCGGCAGGTATGTTGAGATGCCGATTCTGACTCAAAGTGTGTAGTGGAAGCGTGTGCAAATGTTTTGGTTTTAAAGCGACAGGCTTTGTGACGTAAACAGGGCAAAAGCCAGCATTTCATGCTGCAGCATGATCCAAATATCTGATACCATCAGTGTCACAACTCTCAAAATGTACCCCCTTTCCCTTTAGTGAACTTATTGCTTTTGAGAAAGCGTATTGTGAATACCGATTGAACCGAGTGGAAAGTGCCCTGAAGACCATCGAAGGAGTCTCAGAACAGACGGACAAGTTAAAGGAGCTTTACGGTCAAGTGGTGAGATGCATGTTAATATAGCCATACAATACTGTAGCCATACAATACTGTAGCCATACAATACTGCAGCCATACAATACTGCAGCCATACAATACTGCAGCCATACAATACTGTAGCCATACAATACTGTAGCCATACAATACTGTAGCCATACAATACTGTAGCCACACAATACTGTAGCCATACAATACTGTAGCCACACAATACTGTAGCCATACGATACTGTATACAGACTACACCGCTTTCAAAGCACATTACTGCAATTGTCTTTGATCAGACTTTGTCCAATGATATTAAAGCTGCTGCTGGAAGGCGTGTGTGTGTGCGTGTGCGTGCGAGTGTGACCTCTATGACAGAGGCAGTGTTCATTGTTGGCACAGTCTCTGACCTGGTTGTGTTGTTGCTCAGCTGTACAGGCAGGAGCGCTATGAGGAGTGCAAGGCTGTTTACAGAGACCTGATCAGGAACTCCCAGGATGAGTACGAGGAGGAGAGGAAGACCAACCTGTCTGCTGTGGTGGCTGCCATGAGCACATGGGAGAACTCCTCACCGGTCAGTCTCCCTGGAACAGACACACACACACTTAACACTGTCCAGATCCCTCCACTACCACTGGAGACAGATTCACCAGATCATACAGACATGCGTGAAATGACTTGATAACCAGTTGGATTGGTCATATTGACAGTCCAGTTGTCTATCATACATGACTAAGTCCATGTAACTGCCTGCAGGATGACCTGGGTCTACCAGAGACAACCTACGAACTGTGCTACAATGCTGCCTGCACTCTCATTGGTCAGGGGCAGCTGACGGAGGCAATGAACAAACTCCGGCAGGCTGAGGGTGAGTCTGGTCCCTGTGCTCTCTCCAGAATGCCCCCAGGGTCCTAGCACCAGATAGGTTTCATGTCCTTATTGGGATTTTTTTAAAGTCTTATCTCTGTTTCAGATCTTTGTCGGGTATCCTTGGCTGACGATTCTGTAAGTGGGCTTTTTTTGTATTATTATTAATGAACTTGCAGTCCTGTGAGAATTACAGACTAATTTGTCATCATAAATGCATCCATTGACTTGACTTCCCATAAGTAAAAAATAAAAAATAAAAAAAAGACGTATGCAGACCCATTTGGTTATCAAACATTTCTCCACCACGCTCAGCATTCTGTGTGGTTTTTCCAGTGTAATGTAACGATGTGTTCTGCTGCTGTCGTCTCCAGGACGTGACAGAGGAGGACATCGAGTCAGAGCTGGCTGTCATCCACTCTCAGATGGCCTACGTACTGCAGAAGCAGGGCCGGACAGACCAGGCCCTGCAGCTGTACAACCAAGTCATCAAGCTCAAGTAAGACTCGCTCCTCAGATCAGCTTTCCTCATCTCCAGAGCTCCTCATCTCATTTGATCCCAGCTCCTCTCAGATCAGCTGCCCCTCTGATCAGCTCCTCTCAGATCAGCTGGCCTCAGATCAGCTGGCCTCAGATCAGCTGGCCTCAGATCAGAGCTCCTCACCACTCCTCTTTTCAGATCATCTCAGATAATCTCAGCTCTCCTCTGCCCCCTGCTCTGCAGCAGTTAATCAGTTTCTCTGTGGTCTCAAAGGACCCTCTCATCCACTCAAATACTTTCTTTTTTAATGTTGTTTTCATCTACAGGCCGTCTGACGTTGGCCTGTTGGCTGTTACTGCTAACAACATCATCACAATCAACAAGGTGGGTACATGCTTGGACACACAACTCAAACCTGGGTACCGACTCGATTCTCTACAACTAGCATTGTTTAATAACTGTTATATATATGACCTATTTGGACACAGACTACAGACGTTTCCTTGTTTTTGTACAGGACCAAAACGTGTTTGACTCGAAGAAGAAAGTGAAGCTCACGAACGCAGAAGGCGTTGAACACAAGCTAGCCAAGATGCAGCTACAAGCGATTGAATTCAACAAAGCCTTGTTGGCCATGTACACTAACCAGGTATGAGTCTGAACCCTCACATATACAACAACCTCCCACTCTAGAAGTCAATCAAGAAAGGCTTATCCACTGCCACTGCCCTTCCAACACACTGACATCACAAACCTTAGATAAAGACAAGCATTGAGGTGAGTTAACCACCCCCCCACATATCTCCCTCTTCCTCACCTCTTTTTCTCACCCCTCTTCCTCACCCCCTCCCTCCTCCTTCCTCATCTCCCTCCTCACCACCCTCCTCCTCCTCCTCACCCCCCTCCTCCTCCTCTTCCCCCAGGCTGACCAGTGCCGGAAGCTTTCCTCCAGCCTTCAGAACCAGAACCCGGGCCACCCTCGCCCGGTCCTGGTGCAGGTGGCCCAGCTGTGCAGGGAGAAGCAGCACACCAAAGCTATCGAGCTGCTACAGGTAAACTACCTCTGTTCTGTTACCATTAGTTGTTATTATCACAGCCTCCAGGATCTATGTAGCCTCCAGGATCTATGTAGCCTCCAGGATCTATGTAGCCTCCAGGATCTATGTAGCCTCCAGGATCTATGTAGCCTCCAGGATCTATGTAGCCTCCAGGATCTATGTAGCCTCCAGGATCTATGTAGCCTCCAGGATCTAGGTATCCCTCACAAGACGCTGTGAACTATACAAGTACATGCATGTCCACTTTGATTCTTTCCACTTGGATGTGAATCGATAGCCTCCAGGATCTATGTATCCCTCACAAGACGCTGTGAACTATACAAGTACATGCATGTCCACTTTGATTCTTTCCACTTGGATGTGAATCGACTCCAGAAAGGATTCTAAATCTGAAATGACAGGTCTCAACGGCCGGTGGGATTGAGTTGGGCTGTGTAGACTGATGCTGCAGGTGTAAATACATGTGTGGTGTGTTTGTCTCCTAGCACTTCTCAGACCAGCATCCAGAGAGTGCATCTGGAATCAAACTCACCATGGCTCAGCTGTATTTGACTCAAGGTACGGCTGCATTCTGCTGTTCAGTCTGGAAGCACGGCAGTGACATCATGTTTGGGATTGGAGGACATTGAATAAGGAATGTTGAAATTGAAACCACCGAATTTGTTAGTTTTTAACACACCTCATGAAAATGAAATACACATTTATTATTTTTATTCTGGTTTTCAAAATACAAGGTTCAGAAATTGAGACTGCTCAAATTTGACTGGTGAAATTCTGATCAACTCCAGCTCCATGCTCTCCAACAGCTCCTGTAATATCCAGAAACTATGAGAATTAGTTTGAAATCCCTTTTCATCCTCCACAGGTCATGTTACAAAAGCCTGCGACATCTTGAGATCGATCGAAGATTTCCAGCACAAGCAAGGGATGGTGAGTGTTCATGAGTATCTGTAACTACACTGCTCCGTGCCCCCTACTGACACTGTGTTCATGAGTGTCTGTAGTCTTACAGCTGTCTGTAGTCCTGTCTGTTTCCCACTGACACAGTCACACTGTCCTCCTCCAGATCTCTGCTCTGGTGACCATGTACTGTCATGAGGAGGATATCGACAGCGCCATTGACGTCTTCAGCCGAGCTATTCAGTACTACCAAGCCCAACAGGTGATTTCACTTTCACAGTCAGCTCCATCTGTATTACAGTGTCAAGCAGCTGTTACAGGGCCTGTGAAGTCAGATGTGTGATGTTGCCTGTCTTTGTCCTCCACGTCTTGTGTCCAGCCTGGCTCACCTGCTCACCTGGCTCTGGTACGAGAAGCTGCCAACTTCAAGTTGAAGTACGGCCGGAAGAAAGAGGCCATCAGTGACCTGGAGCAGCTGTGGAAGTAAGATGCCTTCTGGGTGTGCCCTCTGGGTGTGCCCTCTGGGTGTGCCCTCTAGACAGACCTGGGTCTGCCCTCTGGGTCTGTGGGTGGGTGGTTGGAGCTCAGCGGATTATAAAATAAAGAGATTGTAGGTGATTGTATGATGATGATGATGATGATGATGATGATGATGATGATAATCATAATGTATTTGTCATTGTACAGGCAAAACACTAATGACATTCACACGTTGGCTCAGCTCATCTCTGCTTATTCTCTGGTGGACACAGAGAAAGCCAAGTCGTATCCTTGCTCAGAGGACCATTGTTGACTTTGATCTAAATCTTTTAGTTCTAAGGTGTCTTAATGTTCTCTTTGATTTCTTTCCTTTTTTCACTTGATCAAATAGTTTAGGGATGGTTTGACAGTGATTAGATCAGTCAGGGTTCTAAACTGAACCCCGGCAGGCCAAGTGTAGCGTCCTTAACGACCTGCCCCCCCCAGCCTCAGCAAGCACCTCCCCTCCCCAGACAAGATGTCCCTCAATGTGGACGTGGACGAGCTGGAGAACTCGCACGGAGCCAACTACGTCAGGAAGAAGGCTGCCAAAGTCACCGCGGAGAACCTCTCTAAAGAGCAGGGGTGAGAGGGCTGGGAGGGAGGCTGGGAGGGAGGCTGAGAGGGAGGGAGGGATGGAGGCTGGGAAGGAGGGAGGCCGAGAGGGAGGGAGGGAGGCCGGGAGGGAGAGAGGGAGGGAGGCCGGGAAGGAGGGAGGGATGGATGACTGTTCTACTGCCAGAGAGGATGGGGTTTATTTTATTCAAAGGGTGTGTGGTGTGTGTCAGACTTAGGAGCTAATGTCTGGTTTGTGTCTGCAGCCAGGGGGACATTAAGAAGAAGAAGAAAAAGAAGAAAGGTATGTATGGACCTCAGCTGGTCCCCTACAAGTCAAACAATGGAAACAAATCTGATGAAAACACAGTTAACTTCCAGGAAGTGAAATCTCACTCCCCCCTGTTCCTTTGTCAATATTTAGGCAAGTTACCCAAGAACTGTGAGCCCAAAGCGACCCCTGACCCCGAGCGGTGGATGCCCATGAGGGAGAGGACCTACTACAGAGGGAAGAAGAAGAGCAAGAAGAAGGAACAGGTTGGCAAGGGAACACAGGGGGCCACGTCTGGTGCTGCCTCCGATCTGTAAGTAGCATCCTATCTCACTCGCACGCTAGTACAGCTCACCACATGCTAGTACAGATCACCTCACACACTAGTACAGATCACCTCACACACTAGTACAGATCACCTCTCTCTCATATACACACACACACACACACACTCACTAGTACAGATCGCCTCTCTCTCTCTCTCACACACACACACAGGTACAGATCACCTATTTCACCCACATACACACACTGACTAGTGTAGATCACCTCTCTCACACACACACACACACTCTTTAAGTAAGCTGAATCTGTCTTCTCTCCAGGGATGCCAGCAAGACAGCCAGCAGCCCCCCCACCTCCCCGCGCCCAGGCTCTGCCTCTGCCTCCGCCCCTGCTCCCGGCGTGGTGCCGCCCCGGCAACAGAAGCCAGCGGCCCCTGGGGCCACGCGCAAGAAAGCCCCGCAGAAGAAGAAGAAAGGAGGCAAGGGAGGCTGGTAGTCACGGCCCCACGGCACGCTGCTGGTCCACAGACACACTGGCAACGACCTTTAACCTGTCAATGTCAGAAAATCACATGCTTTTTTTCACCTTTTCTTTTTTTTTCTTTTTACCAAGATTTTACTTTTTTTCTTTTTACCATTCAAACAACTGTACATTCATGTTTAGTTGTGTACACTGAAAGTATTTCAGAAGGCCTCTTCCCCATTCCCTGCCCTGCTGCCTTCGCTGATTTGTGAGGTTTATTTTAATTGTTTTTTTAAAGGATGTGTAGAAAGACAACTGTTTGGAAATGGGTGTAACTGGAGGCTTGAGTTGTCTGAGCTGCAGGCGAGAGGGGCCTCTGCTTTCTGTCCTAACACATCTTTCCCACAGCGTTTCATTTTGAATCAGCTGATCCTGCTGGTACTGTCAACCATGAATATTCACGTCACTGACTAACGCCCTTTCAGTTTGAATCTTACAAACTCAACAGACCAAGGAAGTTCAGGTTGTGTATGCAAATTGAAACTATATTTATTTTTCAATTCAGTCACAGTTTAAATCAAATTATCCAAAAGATACTTGATTTTTAAATCCTTGAGGAGGGGGGGAGTATGTCACTTGCACGTCGTTTTGGAGCCATTTACAAAGATGGAAACGACTCGCCAGAAATGGTGTCCCTTTTGGTTATGTGTAATAAATAGTTCCTTGACACCTGACTGACTTCTGTACTGTTTCATTGTGAAAAGGTCTGGAAATGGTACACCAGCAACTTCTTGTGGAGTCCAGAGTTGAGAGCACGTATTTTATATTTTAAACATTTAGCACACACATATCTAAAGAGACGTACAAATAATGCATTTAGAACAAGGATTTGTGAAGAATCAAATTGATCAGTTCTAAATAACATCTCATAAGGATTGTGATGGATGGACTCGAAGAACGTAGATTTTACAATGCATGTCTTT
Organism: Plecoglossus altivelis; assembly: GCA_036571765.1. Classification (NCBI taxonomy): domain Eukaryota; kingdom Metazoa; phylum Chordata; class Actinopteri; order Osmeriformes; family Plecoglossidae; genus Plecoglossus; species Plecoglossus altivelis. The sequence continues at coordinate 3,390,192 of BROE01000006.1, read as the reverse complement.
GAATTTACACGTACAATCCACTAGGTGGCGATAGAGGGCCCGTGACAGAAGTCCATGGTTCAATATTAGAATTTATGGCGCACGAACAATGAGGCCTTTAAGACATAATATTGGTGTAGAGTGGGCCTATCTTCAGTGACATCTGTCAAATGACTTTGCACTATGTTTTACAGGGGCACTTTAATTTGAAAGGATACAAACTGGAAGCAGCATTTGCTTTGTAACATAATTGAACTACCAGTGTTGCAAGCGTCATTTCCATATTAAACGTGTATTTTCGGAAGCAGAGGTAGTGTTGAACCGGTACAACCCATATGCAACCCATAAAACTAATCTTTCTTGTGTTCACTTCCTGTACTTTATGCACTAGCCCGGAAACCGCGTTTCACGCAAGGAGGTGTAGAGAAAGCTAATCCACTTGTTGTCAAAGGGGGGATGTATAGCCGAGTTACAGCGACACACGATACGTGAAACTATGTGAAACAAGTATTTCAATTCTTTTCCAGCTTTCTTCGAACATGCCTGGATTCCGAGAGGCAGGGTTGGTGGGTGTTGCTGTTGCGCTAGCGGGTGGAGTCGCACTTATTATCTGGACTTACGTATCATCGGCAGACAAAAAGCCCAAACCGCCGAAGCCAAAGGGCAATTTGGAAAGACTTAACGAGGCAAAACAAGACACCGTTCTTCAAGAAGATGTCGTAGAAGCATCAAAAACCCCAGCCCCAACCGAGGTTTGTTAGTAGTTGTAGCTTAATGAACGTTTCAAAGTTCTCTCCAGAGTGCTTCTGACAACAGCGCATGAGTGGTTGGTTGCCATTAGAAATAACCTCCATTGCAAGTCAACGATTAAAACGGCCGCGTCTGTTCGTTCGCTTTGCTAGAGATTCAGACTTGTATAAAAAAAAGTGTTTTCAAATCCATCCACCTCTCTTATAGTTAACTTGCCAAAGTGTTTAATCACGCACTTATGACCTTACGTAAACGAGCAGTGTGCGTCCGCTCAGAACCACCAACAGACATCTGCAGTAAGTTACCACTTGAACGGCGAGATGAAAGTCCCGTTAGATTGAATCATGTTCGTTTGTTTACTAGACCAAGCCAGCGGAGAAGGGAAAACAGGTGCTGGTTTTGGGGCTGGAAGGTGCGGGCAAGACTAGCCTACTTCACTGCTTCGCCACTGGGAGTCTGGAGCAAGATGTGTCACCTACTCAGGGCTTCAACGCAGTCTCCGTCAACAGAGAGGATCTTCAGATTGAGTTCCTCGAAAGTAAATACACCTTGAGTTTCACTGCACCACGCACACACACACGCACTCATACGTGCACGCAGACACATGCAGAGAACGGTATGGTGACTACTCTACTGACTGATGTACATTCAACACTTCCTAGTATGAACTGGACTTCTTTTTAATGTGTAACCAAAGACATTTCAGTCAGACAGTTGTGTTTTGTCTCATAGTTGGAGGAACAGAGAACCTGTTAGCCTACTGGAAGAGATACATGCCCAAGGCCAAGGTGTTGGTGTTTGTGGTGGACTCATCCAAGTCTGCCCAGTTCCCCCTGGCTAAGAAGTATCTACATGACCTGGTCATTTCCGACCCCCTCCTGCCTCTGATGGTACTGGCCAACAAGCAGGTGAGACTGACACCCGCACTCAAAGCCCCTGTCCTTGTTGTGATTGGCTAATCCATGGCACGAACTGAACTTGAGCTGTGGTAAGATCGGCGAGATTTCACGCGGCATCGGGTTACCTTGGCGATCTGTAAGGGTTTATGTCGGAGCTGTGCTTGTACAAGGGGCCGATCGCAGGTCCGATCTCGCGCTCAGCAGGAAGGTAACCGACATGATCCGTGTCGTCACCGGTCCTGCGTTCTCCAGGACGTCACCGGTCCTACGTTCTCCAGGACCTTACCGTTTCCTGTGTTCTCCAGGACCTTACCGTTTCTATGTTCTCCCAGACCCTTGACGTCACTCTTGTGTTCTCCAGGACCTGCCGGGCGCCTGCGGCATCACTGACCTCCACGAGGCCCTGGACCTGTGCGAGCTGGGAGACAAGCGGAAGCTGTTTGTCATCGGTACGAGCGTGAGGAGAGGCGAGCAGGAACTCAACGCGGGCGTGCAGGACGCTCGCGACCTGGTGGTGCAGATGATGGGGGACGAGAGTTAAGGCGGAGCCTCGTGGTCGTCGCTCTCTGACATCTCAACCTAACTTGACTTCCTGTCTGGTGTTTGGAGGAAGTTCGCCGGGTTGAGGTTGTAGTGTGTGATGTGTACGTAGCGTTTTGGGATGGTTTGATCGACGTGCTGAATGATGCTCAGCTGAAAGGGATCTGAAGAGAGGCGGAAGCTGATTGGTTGGTTTCACTGTGTGGTGATTGGAGGCGGTGACCTTTTGATAGTGTCAAGTGCTGACCTGAATCCTGATGTCTGTCGTGTCATGTTTGGTGTCCTTTAAGGACATTTAATCAATGGGCTGATGTTGGTTTTTTTGGTCATCAAAGCTTTCTGTTGTGTGTGTGAATATCGTACATCACAGGTGATGTGTGTAGTACTTCTAGTAGAACACTAGATATTATTCATCTGTCAGGTCGTAGAATTGTACAAAATATCGTTACATGGTGCATATTTATATTTTGTAAGTGTTTTGTGTCTTCAGAGGGAATATAAAAATATTTTCTCAACTCCAAAGTTTCATAACCATCTATGACTCCAAATAATTGTCAAAAGCATTCAGGGAAATGTCAAACTACATTTCCCTTGTGTTATGTGGACTGGATCCATGTGACTGCATGGGTGTTTAGGTTTGGTGTACCAGACGAAACGACTGCTGCTACGTATCCTAGTTGTGCTAAGATTTCACTGTGTTAACGCATTAATACGGTTCGAGAAAATGGTCGATGAACACATTTGAATCGCAGAAGACAGATTTGACTGCGCTAATACATATGATCCATCTGAAATGACTCAGGGTTCCATTCCAAATTAGACTCGGATACAATGCTTTGTAAGTTTTCAACTGGGTGTCTAATATCAATAAAAAATATGTGAAAAAAAGTTTGACTGTATGTAGCCTTATTCCCACGGTGCATCATGTTCTAACAGAAACATGAGGTGTGTGATCTTAGTCAGAACATAATGAGGTTTGGATGCAGTAACACCAAACTCAAGACCATCATGTCACTGTGCTGTCATGAACAACACACGTACAACTGGAATTACTGTCAGTTCCAGCTCACCATAAATACTTCAGCAACTGTCATTCAGCTGACCTCATATCTGTTTCCTTGCCGCATCCTGTCTACTGCGTCTTGAGACAGACGATAGAGAAACCTTCGTGTGACCAGAAGACTCCGGTTGCAGCCTGCAGGCTCTCAAGGAGTCTACGCCTCAGTCCCAGTCATGTGATAAGTTGCTAAGGGACTCCCGGTGACATAGCAACGGCTGGTAGTACAATACCGCTTCGATAAACCCTTGTCGTTGATCTGATCCCACAGACTCTGTCCTGGGGGAAGATGGTGTCTGGAAAAACAGGTACAGATCATTCTCAGTTTGACTGTTTCGAATAATCGGGAGATTTACAACTGTGAAACATAATATGATCAAATGTGCATGACATGTTGTACTTGTAGGAATACAGCCCAGATTTGGTCCATCAAACAGGTATTGCCACATCTTTAGGATTCTCTTTCATTTGTTTTTGTTTTCTTTTCATGAAAGACTGCATTACTATTGTGTATTAGGTTAGAAGTATACTTTGTGTTACTATTGTGTATTAGGTTAGAAGTATACTTTGTGTTACTATTGTGTATTAGGTTAGATGTACACTTTGTGTTACTATTGTGTATTAGGTGAGAAGAACACCTTGTGTTACTATTCGAGGGATGAGTAGTTCTGTGTTGAAGATCATTTACCTAACTCTCCTCCTAGGATCCTGGAACTTGCCCAGCACAAAGTGTCCAAAACGATCTGGGTCACAACTCCGTGGTAAGTACCTTTTTTTTTACATTCACACACATTGGCACACAGGGTACCTTCACATCAACAGGCCTTGTTCACATAGGCCTACGCCAAATACTGTAGAACAGATATCCTAGGCTGGTGAGTAAGCCCACATATTTTCTTTTAACCTAAACAAATCAAAAAGAACATTGCATGCACACCCCGTTTATATTTTGTTTATACATCGATATTTGTCTGTGAGGGAAAAAAAAAACATGTGCAAGGGCCTTTTTCCTCTCCTACTTTGTTACGCTTACGATCCGGCTGAAGCAAGCTCACCTGGGGTAATCAGGACTCGATATGGCCTCTTTCCTTCTCGGCTCTGGGAGCCGTTCCAACCGACAGAATCCAATACCTGTCAAGGCACAAAAGAATCTTCTCAGCATGCGATGACCACCCGAGGTAACACGACCCTAATAGCACCCTCACTTTTATTGATGAAAAAGTATGCGTTGGCCATTTTGGAGGGAGAGCAAAGTCAGTAGCTACATGGAATATTGCTGTGATTGTGCATCGTTAACAATAAAAGACTGAAAATGTCGCGTTGCTCAACGAACTCTAAAAGGCTTTTAGTGGTCGGGCTATTTGCCAGTTCCTTAAATTACTACCTACATCAATGCGAGTGCTCTGTGAAATATATCTACTCGAGTAGAAGATGTTTATAGGCCTTCACCTTTTCATCTAGCTCAGCCTGTGAGAGCCGATGAGATGAGACTGAATGGATAATCTGATCAGAAATCGTCACTGGAGGCCCAACTCGTTATAATATATAATAATGAATAATAATGCATCTACTAAAATGAAAAAGACAGTCGATGGTTGCGGAAGGACAAAACCAGAACAGAGCCGTCGCTCCTGTGTCTTACTTTATTGTTGATAGAACGTTCCCGTTTTTAAATATAAACCTTCAATCACGCTCTACTTTCAGACAGATGGCATGATTATGAACAGCCGCATTGTGATGATGAAGACATCGTATGTAATTGCTTAGTTGCGGCAGGCCAGAAAACAGGTCTCACGTTGCCCCAATGTCCATAATAGTTGTAAATGTATATTCGCCCATTGACTCAAAAATCGAAATCTAGTTTTATTAAAACGTTGTTGTGGCTCGGCTAAAATTCTCATGACAACTATCTTAAATACCTGCATGAATAGTACAACAACATCACAGAGAGACAGAATTAAGAAAAAAAAACAAATGTATTCTCTGGCACGAGCCGTCTTCGTTGTGTAACCGCTACCGTTGTCCCGCAGGAAGCTGGAGGAGGAGAGCGTCTTCAGGAAGCCATCACGTCCTTCCTCCAAGAATCTCCAGGCCGAACACATTGTGCGCCTGTCAACGCCCAAATCCATAAACCGCGTCTCCCAGGAAATGAGGTAAAGACGTTGTGAAACGTGACTATAAACAAAATACATATTAAGATGTTGAGTTTGAAACTATGCAAAACAATCCCACTTGGCACCGGTCTAAAATTAGTCTACTTTGGGTGAGGAAGCTATTATTTTGACATGTGTTATTGCAGTAGCAAACTGTGGGAGAAACGGGAGAAGTTTCGGAGACAATAGGGTCTATTGTCCACCCAAACCCCCGGAGACGCTCGTGAACGGCCGCGGAAGTCTTTTTATAAATCTTTAAAACACACAGTAGTACCAGAAATGCATGTTTGGGCTCAAGCCTAGAAAATGTTCTCCATGATAAAACCCAGCTCACCGAAATCAACACAACGAACAGTATGAACGGCTACTGTCATTTTACAGATATCCATCTACTCATGGTTATAAGATAAATATGGAGGAATTTTGCTGATGTGATTTGATTATGTTGTGCTTTCCCCCCACAAGGGCATTCATAAAGTACTTCTGTCTGCTCTTGCTGTCTGTGTAAAAAAAAAAGGTTGTTTGAGAAAATCCAAAATGTTCTTTCTTGGTCCTCCAGGCCTTCCCATACTTCAGAGTGCGAGTACTGTTGTCCTATCTGGCATCTCTGCCCACGAGGAAGAACAGCAGAGACCTCTCCTCGCCTGCTGCAGCTAGCCTGTCCCAAACAGAACCACCCCAGCTTCACACCTGCCCGGGAGGTAGGTACCAAACAGAACCACCCTACCTTCACACCTGCCCAGGAGGTAGGTACCTAACAGAACCACCTTCACACCTGCCCAAGAGGTAAGGACCTAACAGAACCACCCCAGCTTCACACCTGCCCAGGAGGTAGATACCTAACAGAACCAGATTCACACCTGCCCGGGAGGTAGGTACCAAACAGAACCACCTTCACACCTGCCCAGGAGGTAGGTACCTAACAGAACCACCCTACCTTCACACCAACAGGTGTCTCGAGTTGTTTAATGCAGGTTTTTGAATGTCTTCTGTACACTGTATAGAATATAAACAGTATAGTCAGTCGATATATGCTTTCATCCAAAGCTATGTACCACGGGGGATTTGAACCCATGAACTCAGCAGTCAAATGCTCTAACTACCCTGTAGCAAACACCAACCAAGCAAAATTGGATCCATCGAGGAGATGGAAGTCTGACCACTTCATATTTGATCGAAAAACCATAACAAGCTAGAGTTTCCTTGTTCTTGTTTTTTTCTTCTTTTCTTTAAGAAAGTGGAAACATATATTTCCAATGCTGCCAAAACAGCTAGTACGACTCCCAGACTGGAAATGTTGTCTCTGCCTAAGATGAAACACAATCTGATGTTTCTGGAGCGAGGACGCCCAGAGGATCCTATATGGCTGGTGAGAACACACACGCTAACACAGACACACACTCTCCAGATCAGAGGGCAACTGACAGTAGACCCTAACACTGACACCCCTCACAATTATGACTCTAGAAATCTGAACTGCAAATGTGGGATGGATAAATCTGAAGCAGTTTGAAACGTAAAATCAGAAGTGCTGTAAAGTAACTTTTTTGACACATGGTTACGTTAGTTTGATTATTTTTGATTATTTTTTCGATGTCAACAGGTTTCCAAGGCAGCCAAGATGGCGACAGCATCACCTCGCGTGGCGGAGCTGTCAGCGCCGAAGCAACTCTCTAAAGACTACATCCCACTGCGAGACCCCGCATGGACCCGCAGCAGAACCTAGCTCCTCCGCCCACACCAGTGGACCGAACACCAGTGGACCGAACACCAGCACCAAGCTGCTGTCCAATGGGAGACCGAGAACAACGCAACTCAGCCAGCAATAATAATTAAAGAAACAGAACAATGAACTCCAGAGTCTTTCATGCTTATCTGATTTACTGAGATGTTTTTGAGCACCAGAACTCCTTTAGTATAGTGAAGCCTGTCTCTCTTTGTCCTTTAATCTGGTTTTGTAATCATGTGAAGTGAGACACAAGCTTGGATTTCCTTTAAGACAGAGTTTTAAAGCAGAGTCCGTTGATTTTAGCAAGATGCCAAACCAAATTGGCTGTGTGAATTGTTTGCTCGCCCTTGACTACCTCCAAGATCCCCATTTGGGACGGGGCCCCTCTGCGGAATCTACGTTCATATCTTGGAAATATGAAACGGTATGATAAAATGATCCACATTCTTAATTCTACTTTTCAATCATCTGTGTTTTCTGTTGGATACCGTAGATTTGAGAAATATTTAGAAAAACCACAATCTTGATGATTGACTTCAAAGCAGAAACAAAACCCATCACAAAAAGATAATACACACATCATATTTGATGTACCTTGAAATTCCATTTTTTTAAAGATTTTTATGTGTGCAACAAACCAGCCAGTTTCATTTACACTGAAACTGATAAGCGCTGTGAGTGTTGTAATCTTGTCCGATAATCCTCTGTTATCCTACTTGGACCCCAGACTCATGTGAGGATGATGTGAAAAGGGGCCAGGGCAACTTTCAGAGGGGCTGGTGTGGAAGGCCTGCAGGAGAGGAGAGGGCAGCGACCAGCGAGGCCCTAGAGAGAGAAGAGCCAGGAAAGATCTGGTTTCAAAGGAGATCCAGACAGCCTTCCTCCCACTGGGGGCCCTAATCTGGGATTAGCCTGTGGTGATGGTGACCTGAGACAGCAGGAACCAGGAGGTGGGGGGGATGGGTGGGTGGGGGGGGGGTGGACTGATTTGTCTGTGTGTCACGGAAGAGGGAGAAACGGAACCCTTTTGATCCTTCTTGTAGTTAAGGAACCATGGGGTGGGGTAATCTAATCCTACTGTTGGTCTGGATACAAGGACAGTTTAGAGAGAGTGTGTCTTGAGTTGGCAACTACTGTTCCCATGATGCAACAGCTCTTGGCTGACTGCTCTGACCTATGTGCTCAGTTACTATGGCAGCAGGCAATGACAATGATCTGTCTGTCTGGATTCTGACAGACAGGAGTGGTGTATATCAAACACTGCTGTGGGGTTTGGGGGGTTTGTTGACAAGTAAACAAGACGGAGGTAACGCTGTAGATACAGCTGCTTGTAAAAAGCACTGTTTAATAGATCAGAAGGCCCATTTAAAATGCATATACATTGATATGTTGACAAGACAACTGCGTTTATAATATGAGTAAGTGTTATTTAATTGGTGTTAAGGCCTTTTGGGTGTTTTTAAATACGCTAATATGTGTATTATTTCTGATTTACTTTGTACCTCCTTCAGTTAGCAACCGCATGCTCTGAGTCACCGTCCAGCCCGTTTAGAGTCAACAAGGTTATCTGGGATTAGGAGCATCCTTGACACGGCCCCTGGCCGACAGCAATGCGAATCTGGCAACTCCCTGCGTGTCTGGAAGGGCTGTGAGGACACTTCCAGCTGGACCCGTGAATCTTTCTGGCCTCACACTCGCAGGCCAGCAGTGACAGATTCCACAGGCTGCTGCTAAGTCCTCTTAGCAACAGACAATAGTCCAGTCCATTCAGATTCTGTCCACAGAGCCTGGGTCGCTTACAGAATGGTGCAAACCCTCAAATCGCTCTTTCAGTCTAATGATTCGTAGTTTTTAATGACATAGCCATGCTTGTTGCACTGCCCAAAGTCAGTTAATGATGCATACTAATATAATGTTTATTGGAACGATTTTTTTTCCATCGTAAAATGTAGGCTAGTTCATTACTTATTGTAAAGTTGCAGACGTGATTTTTTTTCACAATTACGTTTTCGACAGCAGGAACCAATTTACAGAAAGCGATAAGAGACCTTGTGATAGGCTGTCCGCTGTTTTCACACAGTCCTGCCGCTTTAACGAGTTGTCAATTACAGTCGGGCCAATTGAAACTAGCGAATGATTACGGAGAACGAACACTGCCTCTCACTTTGTTGCTAGATACTGACGCGAATCACAGGGGGAAATACCGCCAAAGTTCGGTAAAAACACCGTTGCAATGTTAAAAAAAATCAGCATTAAGGTTGTTTCTATGTCAATCTATGTTTGTCTGTATGGCGTTTGGTTGGAAAAGAGGAAGACATTTTCAGACCTGTCTTTTTACAGCTGGCATGATTCTGAGAGCTGCTGTGTGTTCGCTATGAGTGTCTAAATAAACATATTTGTTTTTCTTCCGTGGGTGTGACTCGGCTGGGATTGAGCAAAACACCACAGGCCCGGGAAACCTACACCACCGCTGCCTGTGTGAGTACTCTGTCGACAAAACACTCTGGGAAAGCAGGGGAGGTTTCATAGCAACATGAACTACCTGTTCTGTTGCTATCGGTTTCTGCTGAGCTTGTTCACCAGCATGTTCCCACAGTCTGCCCCTCTACGCTCCAGGTCTCATCTCTCTATCCTACCTTCGTTCGGAGGTCTCCGTTTGCCACAGGACGGAGGAAAAAAAGTCCTTACCATCGCTGTCTCCAAATTAAATCAGAATAATCATTATTCGTCAAGCAAGTTTGCGCAAACAAGGAGTTTGCTATGGCGGGAAGGTGTGTTTCGACTGACTGAGGCTGCTGTGATCTGTGCTTATCCCACTGTAGGTCAACGTTCACTCAGACTGCTCCTACCAGCAGAGCCTGCTGACTGCTGTGGGGTCCACTGCTCCTACCAGCAGAGCCTGCTGACTGCTGTGGGGTCCACTGCAGCCTGGACAAACGGCCTGGCGTCCCCCACAGCTCCCTGCTGAGGAGGACAACAGCAAGCCTCGCAGCGACGCCTCCTTCCCACCATTGTGACCCGTTTCCTCATCGGGCCCCGCGAGAACACACAAACGCCTCCACAATGCTGCGGCTTTAACTTAGAATAATATACGTTTTCTGTTTATTTATGTAAACATGGTGGTTATAGATTGGCAAGACACACGAGTTGCAAACATTTCACATTCGGTAAGTAACAAACAGATACAAAAGAGAGAGAGAGAGAGACAAGAGGATGAGACGACACAGGAGGGGCTTGGTCTGGGGGAGAGGACAGAGGAGGAGTGGACGTCCTGGTGTCCAGCCCTCAGTCTCTCACTGATCCCAGCTGAGCAGGAAGACCCTCGGCTTGCCTCCACAGAGCGTTGCGTAGCCGGAACCATTTCTGAAACAAACAGAAGAATGAAACCCAAGTTGGATACAGGTGTTAGCCTCCTATGACGTCACTATCATTGTTCTCCATAGGCATTCGATGACATCACTGTCATTGTTCTCTACGAGCCTTCAGTTCTAAACAACATGTGACTGATGTCATTATTGACACAATTAGTTACATAACCTGTAATCTGACCCTTATGAGGGGAGATCGCTACATTTACTGTAATATTCCTGAGAACTGTCCAATATTCTGGTCTGGAGGGATATTTTGGAAATCAGAGTAATGGGGCAGTAATTCGGACAATTACTTCGGAAACTAGCCATGACTACACATCTTTTTACTCTCCACTAAAGGTTGAACTAGAGAATAATTTGACTGCTCATGGCATGGTGTCATTGTTTTGTACTTTAGGTTGTCAAGGAATCCACAACAGTTGACATCACTTGTCAGATCGTGTGGGGATGTGAGTGGCTTTGACTTAGAATTCAATGGAAGATGGCACAGCCAAACCACAGATTCCAGACCTTGAGCAACACTGTACAACTGTAAAAAATCATTGACACATTCCAGACTGAATACATATATTCAATATGTTTTCCTAGTCTTTCTTGAGGGTTTAGGTTGATTATAGTGCTAATCTGGGAGCATTTTAAGATCTCTGTGAAGTCCTTAACATTTTGTTTGATTTTGTTTTATAAGATACAATGCATAAGTTGTTTTTAAGCACTAAGGATATATTCAGTAATGCTATGGAGAAACGTTTAACTGAAAACGATCGTAACATGCAATCTATTTCCACAAAAGACAGTTTGGGAAGTTCTTTGACGCTACGATTTGGGCATCATAAGTGAATTAGAAACAGCAGCACTTTTAAGATCAAAGAAATGAGACGAAACTTGCCACAGACGCAGAAACACGTTCTTAATGTTTTAATTGAAAGCGGGAGTGGTTCCAGGGTGTGTGCTTCCTTTAGGTAAACTCTTTCAAACACGGCTTTGTTACTGGCGAGGTGGCTGAAACGTCGGCTTTGAATGAGGTTTGGTCGTTTGACTCACAGCCAAGGCCTCTCTACCTCACCCCGGACCTGAATGCTCATTCGGGTCGGGAAAGTCTTCTACCACCTTTTGTGTGCTCAGTGGAAACACTCTGTCACCGAACATGCGAGGAGGAGAGAGCTGGCGGAACCGGTTTCGTTGAGAGTATGCTGAACCGTCAGAAACGAGACATGTGCACAGTTGATCAGTGTGTTTTTCTACGGTAGTTGACCCGGGGACAAACAGTGTAAAGGACGCCAGTAGCCCAAGGCAGCGTGTATTAAGGCGGTTGGTTTGCTCAATTGCCAAAATACTACGCTTACCACCTTGGCTTTTATTTGACTATGAAATAAACGTCCGGCCACGTGACTTCCCTGCGAGGTCATTTTCGCTTGCTGAGTTGACGTAGGCCTATTTGCGTGTTAGACAAAGCAGGCACGCACATCCAAGTAAATAATACTGAAAGGGAATGTTTGCGAATCAACTAGAAATGTCCACATATAGTCAGTGTCAACACGTTGGAGTTAGACATCCCTGGTTCTCTAATACGTGTTTTTTATATTATTTTTCTTACAATAGGGGGAGAGGATTCGGGTAGCGTTGGCCAGAAGTGCCCCACTAGTCAATGTGTTAATTCACTCTTAACTGTTCTATTGTTCCTTTGGAAAGACAAACTGGCATGCGAACAGTGATGGGGACCCCGACCGGCCTAGCGCGTGCGCTTTCTGTTGACAGAGCCCACTTGATGTAGAAAACACAAGACTAAAAGGCCACAGCAGCAAAACCATCACGCCAGCGGGCACCGGTTCCCCCCAAAAATCTATTCAGCCCATTATTTCTAGAATTGGAGCACAGTGTTTGTTCAGCGGTGCGTGTGTGGACAGCAGAGGGACAACTTGATGGAAGGCACACAGCGACTGCAGTCAAGTGACAGCGTTGAACTCACGTTCAATAGAAATGATATTGCCACACTAGTCTGATTAATAAAAGATATAATTTTAAATTCCTTGGACTTGGAGGGCAATGAGACGATTGCATCGCACGAATTGTACAATTCATGGTTCAATGGCCCGTGTCTCAATCTGTCTCTGTAACACTGAATAGAAGGTACATAAGAGCGGAAAAAAACCCATAATACTCACAGCGGTCTCGGCTTCAGAGAGTCCGCATTCTGCCGCGATCAACATGAGCGTCGCTTCATCTGGATGCTTGCTGACTCTCAAAAAATTCTCCTCGAGAACTTTAATCTGGTCTTCAGCTAACTTCATGCTCTCCATACCGTTCGAAGCCATTCTCCGCTCGTCAACAGAACTTTCAGTCAGAACAAGTCGTTTTCTGTCTAGAATACAGGCTCTGACTTTAATTCTCCTCTGAAGAAGTTCCCATGCAATTGACGTCCGTCGTCCCGTGAACAGTACAAGCTAATAGCCAACTGAAAATACAGATAAGTATAAACAAAAAAATCGCTTAGTAATTACAGTCAGTGAACTGTAACTCCAGCTCATGCCACATTGAGAATGAGACTCTGAACCGTGTGTGTGAAAGAACTGTCAACAGTGGCACGAATTCCCTCCCTCACTAACTCCCCTCCCCTTTAATGTAAAACGCAATTACACTCTGACGCAAGGAAGCACGAAAAGCATTTTTCAAAACGGCGTACACATCCACAGGTGAATATTTACAGGTAGAGTTCAGATATTTTAAGGTGTCCGTCACTAAAACTGCCAGTCAAAGTCCTTTCAGCCTAACGTGTTTGGTGACGTCAGGGCAGTGGACACTCCACCGTGGGAGACTTCGCACATGCGACACTGCACACCGTACAACATTAATAATAAAACAAATGTCAGTTTTAGTGAGCGCAACTACACAGTATCGTTTATTAAAATGTTAATTTCTAAAGAAACCCCTAGGTTGTCCGTTATCTTAATCTCGCCAACCATAGCAACATCGACTCTTGGTGACAGCAAACAGATATGAGTTACCTGGTTTTGATGAGTTTAGTCAAAACTGGCTGTCCAATTCTAACAGCTTTCAGTAGTATTTGTTACTGCTGCTATTTTCAGATGTAGATTGGTGAGATATAATTAAGAGCCACTTTCAGAGAGCAGCTGACGGCGGGAGTTAGCAGTTCAATGCTGTTGGAGGGACACGATGGACGCCGGTGGTTCTGTGTAGGTTAGTTGGAGCCTTCTGTCGAAGTCTGTCAGTGGCCTGGTAATGATTGTCAAGGTCGGGGGGACTGAAAGGTTGTCATGTACAAAAAAGGAATTGTACTGGGAGTTTATGACTGCGATATTTACACAGAAAACACCCTGCGGTCTTTTATATGGTCTCTCAAACAACAGATTGATCAACGAACAGATGGAAATCATGACCGGTAACCGCCTGCCTCCAATAAAAACAGGTACAATTTGGTTAAAAATATGCACTGGTTTACGAAAACAAACGAACTTCTCTTGAAATCCTAACGTACTGCAAAAGCAAAAACTGGAATGAATCTTTATCTTCTTTGTTTCATAGAAAGTAAGACATTTAAAGTCATTCGATCACATAAACTACCAGAGGCTTGAATTGATGAGCAGACGTGACGAGGCTTTCAGGAAGTGTTTTTGGTTAAGAGTAGGACTGTCATGCCAAGACTATGTTAACACTGCTTGAGATAAGATAATGTCGTGTGTGCCAGAAAACTCACAATAGACTAAAAATATCCAGTTGTGACCCTCTTGGATTCAAGCCAGTAGTTTGGCCCCAACATGGAAGGCTAATATAATCCTCAACTAAAATAGACCTTTCAGGCCATGTTTGTGAATGTTGTTATGCGTCCGTACTGACTCACTCCTGTACAGCCTTTCGCAGGCGAGACGGATTCTTTACGACTGTTGCACCACGCCGACAATATCTGAGGTGTTGCGTCGACGTGTTGCGATTACAGGTGGGATCACTAAGTGCCACTGCGATTGCTCACGGCAGGATCTGTGCGACTGGTGTTCACAGGTGTTATAGGAAGCCATGAGACATGGGGATGCCATGTTTGTTAAAACACCCAGACTGAGACACCAAGACAACAGACATAACATAACATAACATCAGAGGTATCACCAGAGATGAGCCTGGAGCTCAGCGGTTAAGCGTTCAGCGGCAGATCAAGAGGTTTCAGGGTTCAAATCCGCAACCTGTGAAAATACAATACAGACCCCCGGCAGAAGAAGTGATTCTTCTCATAACATTCCACAGTTGACCGTTCAGGCCTTCGTGTTGTTTTGCCAGGTAGCCCCTGATGTTAGGCTTAGGTGCGCTGTCTACTTTGACCTTAAATGGACACTCCTGAATCTATTACGTACAACATAGGATTCATGTAGGTCATGTGTTAAATCAGTAGACGTTCTTATTTAAAGCGACGTACAGAGGTGGATTTGAACCTGCGACCTTTTGATCTGTGGATGAAAATGCTCTGCCACAGAGCTGCACCCACCCCTGAGCAAATAAACAGTCCACCGTTCACACAACTGGCCCTGCGGTCTGGACCAAGGAGTCAAACGTAATGAAGGAAACCCAAACCAACACTTCAAAAGCCTCTTCCAGAAAAGAACATGCATGGTTGTCTGCGTCGGCGCTGGTGGACCTCACGATCTCTCTCCTGGGAAGGGGGGGAGGGGGTGGGGTGACAGAGAACACGTCCCTGATGGTTCCTCCGATGTCCGTCCTCGGCATCCGGACCCGGGACGTGAGATCCTTGCTGCCTCGACGACGGTCGTCGGAGAAAGCCGCGCGGTCAGCAGCATGGCGGCCTTACGTAAGTCTGGCTGTCCTCCCCGCCTCCCCCCGACTCCCCCCTCCCCCCTGGAGAACCAGAAACATCTGGAGGAGAGGAATCCGATTCGCACAAGAGCCGGACGAGACGGAAATGAGGCTCCCTAGTCTGTTGGGGAAGAAAGTGACGGATGGGGAGAAAGAGAGAGAGAAATAAGGAGAGGGAGAAAGAGAGGGTGGGAGAAAAAGGGAGAGAGGAGGGAGAGGGATGGATAGAGCGGGGAGGGAGAAGGGAAAGGGATGGAGGAAGGAGAGAGATGCGGCGTTGTGCTGTGTGGTCGGCCTGGTCTTACAGGCTCACACATGGATCAGTCTTACAGAAAACACTAAAGACATGACTAATGGCCAGTAAGGGAAGCCAAGACAGGAAGTGACTTCCTGCAAGCCGGGGGAGCCAACCAATGAAGATGCAAAGATGGAGGAGATGTTTTCATGCCGTGGAGAAACAGGATGTCCTATGCAGTTGGGCAGATGTATTCACAATGATGGACATCAAGATGGGCCTCTATAGGTCATAAAACCTGTGTCACAGTACAACACCTTTAATATGTCACTACGTGTACAGTGTTACTGTGCTCCGGGTTAAAGAGTTGGTCTGTGGACGACATTTGAAATCTGAGGGGGTCTCCGTGGCGATAATGGTGCCAGTCTTAGCAACCCTGCTGACAGAATTAACTTCTGCTTCTGTTTAGCGAAGGCCGCTTAAAATAAAGCAGCGAAAGATTCTCTCAGTGGCGTCTCCACAAGCCCCCGCTGGAATAACGCGGTACTTGTCCGCCAACACGCACAACAAGAAACCTCTCCAAACATTTGACCCCCATGTGATTTAACCACCCTGCCTTTCGTGAGAGAAATATTGTATTTACTGTGTAAGCAAACCTCTTGATATACTGTTGGGGGCCCAGAAGCGGGGCCCAAGCCAGCTTCCCCTCCGGAGCCTCTCTCTCTAGCTGCTCTGCATATGGTTCAAGTTCAGGAGTCAGTCATGCTCTAGAAGGAATGCTCATCAAAATAAACTCTGCCAGAGCTCTTTGTCTGCAGCCACAGCTAGGCTAGGAGGGAGAGGGAGGGAGGGAGGAAGGGGAGGACGACTGGGAGGTGAGGGTGGGAAGGCAGGAGAGGAGGAGGAGGGGGAGAGGGGATAAGGGGGAGGGCAGGGAAGGAGGAGGGGGAGGGCAGGAGAGGAGAAGGCAAGGGGGGCAGGAGAGGGAGATGAGGGGGAGGGCAGGAGGGTGGAAGACTGGGAGATGAGGGTGGGAGGGCAGGAAGGGGGAGAGCAGGAGAGGAGGGGGGAGGGTAAGAGAGGGAGAGGGCAGGAGAAGAGGGAGGCAGGAGGTGGCTAGAGGAGAGGGTAGCAGTGTGTTCGTGTGCTGAGCAAGCTGTGGGAAAGCTGAACAAACAGTGTTGTTCACTCAATCTTTGACATGCTAGCGATAAACACTGGTGATGATAGCTAAGGACCAAAACCATAGAACCATCATGATGCTTCAGTCCAAGATGAATAGCATTCTTGTTGGCAGTAGTGCAAATACTGTCGATGTTGAGCGATCGGTTTGCGTTTCCCCCCAAAATGATGGCAGATGGTAAAGTAATAAAACCAGCAGACAATGAACGTCCAATGTGCTGTATGATGGAGATAAACATTGCCTATGGTCTCCATTTATCAAGGCAAAGTCACCGAGGCAAAGTTTGTTTGACTGTGCTGGTAACTGGAGGAGTATTTAGAGTGAAATATCTTTCTACTGTTACTATCAGAGGTGTATCCTGTTAAACACTATGCCACTGTACTGCAGGCACAAAATGAACATTCAGAGAGTAACCCAGACTACACTTAAAACATAAAACCTTATCTCTGAGAGGATAAGACTCAAGCAATCAAGCCAAGAGGCCTGCCTGCGTGGAACCAGATTGGTTTCCTTCGAGACAGAAATGACAACAGAGATGAATGAGTCTGATCAGTTGTGCATTAGCAGCCGTCAGACAGAACTGAACTCTTTTTTTTCCTTCTTTCTCCTTTCCTCAAGATGGGAGAGTGTGGTCATAGCAGAAGCCAGGATAGGGATACTGTGACATCATCCTTATGAACATTTCAGAGGAACTGTGGTGGGGGGAGGGGCCAGACCAGTGGGTGTGTCTGGGTGTCGGCCAATCAGGAGAGTACTTTAATATAGCTGGCTGACAGGAGTCAGTCTGTAGGAGAAACACGGCCTGGTGAATTATGGCTGAACATCTCGCCGAGTTTCCAAGTTCAAACACTCCTTTGACTTTATGGTTTGGTCATGGTCAGCCTGCGTCTTTGCACGCAACACCAGTCAAGGAACATCTGTGGCTGATATGAATGGGCCATTTATGACTTTTAGTTGACTTTAATATGCATTTAATGTGTACTGTAGTCTGTAGTATGTACTCAAACTCTGGTTCGTCTGCATAAAGTTAATTGCATTTTCTACCCAGCTGGACACTGAAGTAGTAACTTTATAGTTGAAATAATAAAAATATTCGTCACCCAACTCTTACTTGATGCAAAGATTAGAAATGTTCTAAAAGGCTGTAGAAAACCTTCTGCTTATTCTACATATTCTCTGCCAGGGAGCCCAAGCATTGCCGGACAGAATATTTGAGGTCTGGAGACATTTTCGATGCAATTAACAAGCCAAGCATATTGAGTCCAGACAGAGACACTAGGAAACAGACACTAGGACCCTGATGTTGGAGGATTTTGCTTGTTAGTTGCAGATTTGCAGACAGTCATCCTGTATTACATAACCCCCTCTTCCCTGCCCCAACCGTTCAAACTCCCTCTTCAACCGAACCAAGATACAACGGAACTGTTCTAGAACATGCTTAGGGAGGCAATGTTGCGAAAGTTCTCAAAACAGACCAGTTGTGGCTTTTATGACTATTCCAGAGATCACTTCAGATTGCCGGAATTAAAAGAAATTCATTCGTTTAGTGTTTCACACCCTTTGACAGGCGATATGATGTAAGTGGTAGGTGGTTATGTACATGAATTATATAAGCCGTTAGGAAAAAAGTGTAGATATCCATTTGAACCTCCTGATATTCTCATCAAGGAAACAGATCAAAAATACATTTGTTCCATTTCCTTTTTAATAGACTTCTGGATTTGGTTTGGCGCTTGTTCAAGCTCTGATGTGAACGCCAGACAACTTTCCCACCCTTAAGACCGCAATAACAAATAAAAAGCAAAAACAGGGTTTTTGTTTTATTTAATAAGCTGGTCATAAATTATCGCACATAAAAGATTATTTTCAATAGTTTACAAAGTCGAGTCCAGGGCGTCTGGCCAGATAGGTCAGGGTCAGGTAGGTCTAGGAGGAGGGCTGCCGCCCAGACTCCGCCTCCCGCCGCTCGCCGTTCCAGTGTCCGGGCTGCGATTGGCCGGACGCGGATGTCAAGCGCACGCTGCAGAACAGCGACGGAATGCCGTGTGTGTGTCCGCCGGAGCGTGTTACGGAAACAAAACAGTAGAAGAAGATGGATGGATCGGGCGCACGTCTCTAGAAAAAGATTCGGAACAGGGGACAGCACAGCATGCAGCGCTAAACCCAGGAGAAGTAGCAGCATGTGATTGGTCCTCCTGAAGGGGGGCGGGGCTATGCAGGGCTGAGACTGCGGCTCAGCAGAGGAAGAAGGGGGAGGAGCTTGTTCAAGGTGAGGACGACCGCTTGGTCACGAGGCTTCAGCATTTCCTCAGATATCTTCCTCCTGCTGCCCAAAGGGCGACCAATGAGCAGAGAGAGGGGGCGGGGTTGTTGTTTGGGCAGGGACTACCTTGTTCCTCAGTGTGTCTTGTTCACTACAGTCAGAGGGATCAGGGGTTCTGGGGAGAGGGTGGTGGTAGGGTGGGGTCTGGGGCAGGGGTAGTGGTAGGGGGGCAAGGCCAGGCTTCTAATCTCCTGGCACGACTCCTCTCCTGGCTACTTGGACATCTGCTGCTGGACGTGAAGCAGGAACTCCTGGTAGGAGAAGGCGCTCTCTGCTCTGTCCTCCAGCAGGTGCTGGAAGAAGCTGGGGTTGGATGAGGCATCGTCCCTGAGAAACACGAAGAAGAAGTAGAACGTGAAGGACAGGACATGGAGTGTTTTTAAAGGAATTTGGTTGCCCCTAGTCTTAAGGGCTGACCGGTGAGAGAAGCTGATGTCTCTCTTGCATCTTTGTCTCATCCAGGAGAGAGAGAAGCAGTGAGGCCACGTCTATAACACCAGACTCTGTGATGCTGTGTGTCTCACTGTCTCTTTCTCTCTGAGTCTCTGTCTCTGAGTCTCTCTCTCTGAGTCTCTGTCTCTGAGTCTCTGTCTCTGAGTCTCTGTCTCTGAGTCTCTGTCTCTGAGTCTCTGTCTCTGAGTCTCTGTCTCTAAGTCTCTGTCTCTAAGTCTCTGTCTCTAAGTCTCTGTCTCTAAGTCTCTGTCTCTAAGTCTCTGTCTCCAAGTCTCTGTCTCTAAGTCTCTGTCTCCAAGTCTCTGTCTCCAAGTCTCTGTCTCCAAGTCTCTGTCTCCAAGTCTCTGTCTCCAAGTCTCTGTCTCCAAGTCTCTGTCTTTCTCTCTCTGAGTCTCTGTCTTTCTCTCTCTGAGCCTCTCTCTCTCTCTCTGACTCGTTCTTTTCTCTCCACGTGACTGCAAGACGGTATCCTACCTAGTCTGACTTGCATAAGACCCACACACACACATGGACATGTGTTCCTGTGTGTGAGGGGGAACGGTCTCCCACCATGACAACACCCCCTTGTTTCCTGATGGCTTACTCAAACCAACACACTACACCAGGCCGGGAGCAGAGCTGTCTATCAATGGCCAGCATGTTGCTCTGTATTTACATTAGACATACCATACTGGCCTGCTCAGAGTCGTCCCT
>BROE01000006.1:3304283-3364692 GCA_036571765.1 Plecoglossus altivelis | reverse complement strand
GTATTTGGACATGCAGGCTGGGGACAGGACAGGAAGGACAGGGGAGGACAGGGGAGGACAGGGGAGGACAGGAGAGGACAGGGGAGGACAGGAGAGGACAGGAGAGGACAGGAGAGGACAGGAGAGGACAGGAAGGACAGGGGAGGACAGGAGAGGACAGGGGAGGACAGGGGAGGACAGGAGAGGACAGGAGAGGACAGGAGAGGACAGGAAGGACAGGGGAGGACAGGACAGGACAGGAAGGACAGGAGAGGACAGGGGAGGACAGGAGAACAGAACAGTGTTGCATTACTTAGAGACAGTGTTGTACTGCTTCTAGACAGTGTTGTAGTACTTAGACACAGTGTTGTAGTACTTCTAGACAGAAGGCAGTAGTAGACAGAGCAGCAGAGTTACCTAGAGAGGCCAGATCAGCATACTGACTGCTGAGCAGGAAGAGGTCCACTCCTATCTGCTGGCCAGAACAGTCCAGAGCCAGCTTCTTATAGAAGTCTGTGGCCGGGCCAAGGTGCTGCACGCTCTGCAAACCAACCAACACGGGTCACTTCCTGTCACACAGCATGTTTATAATGGGCTCTGTTGTTAAGGCATGGAGGAAGCTTTTGTGTCATGTTGTGTGTGAGTGTGTGTGTGTGTGGACAAAAATAAACCTTTGTAAGCTGACGTATGGGGGACTAACCACCAAGCTCCACTGCCTCCCTTTGAGCCCCCAGTACCTTGGTGTTGGACCTCTGGTTGGGATCCTCTCTGGACTGTAGCAGCCCTGCCCCCAGGGTGGGCAGCTGGGTCTGGAACACAGACACACGCCCTCCGGTGGGAGACATGAGCTTGTAGGCAGCCTGCAGGACCGGGCCCAGGGCGCTGTGGGTCTCTCTGGTGGAGCTGAACATGGAGGGCAGCGAGTTCAGCAGGTCTCTCACCAGCTGGGGGAGAGAGAGGGGGAGAGAGACGGAAGGGGTGGGGGAGGAGGAGACGGAGAGAAGAGGGGCGAGAGAAGGAGGAGGGAGGTGAAAATGAGAACAATCTGGACCATTCATGCTGAACCAATCAAGTTAATCCAATCATGATGAACCAATCATGCTGGACCAATCAAGTTAGTCCAATCACGATGGACCAATCATGCTGGACCAATCACTGATGACCCTCCCTCCTTAAACTGGGACATTTCATAGGACTTCAGAACCAAGATGGATTTGCCCATTTCAACCCCAAACTTGTCCCAGACGTGAGGCGTGAAGTAGGGCAGGTGTTTACCTCCATGCTCTCCTTTAAGTTAACCAGCAGGCTGTCATGAGAAGGGATGAACACGTCTGGAAAGACACAACACACAACGTTATTCAACATATCTGGCAGCTGGAGAAGCTTCTAGACCAGGGGTCTCCAATCCTGGTCCTCGAGGGCCGCTGTCCTCAAGGTTTTCGATGTTTCCCTGCTCCAGCACACCTGATTCTAATGAATGAGCCATTACCAAGCTCTGTGGAAGCTTCATAATGACCCTTTATTAGAGTCAGGTGTGCTTGAGCAGGGAAACATCTAAAACCTTCAGGACAGCAGCCCTCGAGGACCAGGATTGGAGACCCCTGTTCTAGACAATGACACTGGAAGTCCATCCAGTTCTTGTCAATAAAACATTCCTGGGTGTGGAACTACTTTCTGCTATTCTAAAAGTAAATGTCGATCTCATAACAGCTCGGCTGGTGAAAGGTGATAAGGTACGACAGTTTCTGAAACTCAGATCCTGATTGGTCCATACTGAAGCACAACAGGAAGTCAGGTGGGTCTGCAACTGAATATAAGCAAATAGAACAAGCTTTCTGGTACACAAGAACATAGACGCATATGGGTGCAGCTCGGTGGCTAGAGCGTTTGCCTGCATATCAGTAGGTACCAGGTTCAAATCCCCCCATTAGAAATGCAATGGATCATACAAGCCCGTACCGTGGATGTCAGAGACCACCAGCATCTGGGGCTGGGACAGGCCCTCCTGAAGGTTGTAGAAGTGGATGGTGCTGTCGAAACTCAGGAAGCCCACTTTGGTGCGCGTGTCTCCGGGCAATCTGTCGCACAACAACCCCCCCCAATAACCCTGGAGAGTTAGCATAGCCTCCAGCTAGCACACACAGGATACAGACTATATGAGCACATGGTGGTGGGTGAATGAGTGTGTGTTTGTGTGCGGGCGGATGTAACTAACAGTGAGCAACTGAGTGGGTGAGCGATTTAGAGGAGGGGAAAAAAAAGAAATCTGGATATAGATTTCGTGGAAATGTGGGAAATTGGTGAAAGCAGAGAATCTCCAGACATCAGCCCTGCCTTGGAGCTAGTCAGGTCTGCTTACGACTCAGAGCATGATGACTACAACATGGCCGCAAAGGGATGATGGTCCCCAAATAGTCTGTTTTCCTCATCAATGCTCTGCCTTACAGTTTTATACTGGGACTCGTACGGGTTCCGTGTAGGAGTGAGACTCTTACTTGTCCAGGTTTTCCAGTAGCGAATCGCAGAAGACCTTCAGGTAGCCTGACTCCACTGCATTATGGGACACGTCCAGGACAAAGAGATATACAGCTGGCTGAGGGGGGCGGAGCTAAGACACAGACACAGACGTACTTATACGCATTTCCCAGAAAACCAGCTTACAATAACTCAACAATTGCCCTTGAGAGGAGAAAACTGACAGCTGTTGCTGTCGTCAGTGGTGTCGTGCGCCGCACCGCCCTCTAGTGGCCTCAGGACAAACATTCCCCCTCACCATGTAGTCTGAGGAGGCAATGAACTCCACCGTGGAGTTCTGCACCTCTGGTCTCTTGTGTGGTTCTCCGTAGGAGCGGGTGACGGGGTTGTACATGAACTCGTCTGGGACTGGGAGGAACACAGGGTACAGAGAACGTCATGTAAATCTCTTTTACTTCAGTATTTCAAGTTCTTCAGGTTTCAAGTTTCAGATGTTGGATTCCTACATTCTCCTCGTTCATCCCCCTCCTCTAGTCCGTCCCTCCCCCCGTCCCCCCCTCCTACTTCTAATCCTTCCATCCCCTCCCCCCTCACCATCGTTGACACGGTAACAGAGATTACACTTCCACCTCCGCTGGTCCAGGAAGGAGACGAAGGGGTTGATGTAGGTCCTGCAGGAGCGGCAGCGAACGATGGTGTTGGACGTGATGACAGGAAGCTGCTGTAGATGGAGAGGAGGAGGAGGGGGAGAGGAGGAAGAGGGGGGAGAGGAGGAGGAGGAGGGGGAGAGGAGGAGGAGGGGGAGAGGAGGAAGAGGAGGGGAAGGAAGTGGAAGAGGTGGTGGAGGAGGATGAGGTTTGAATAGGAAAGGGAGAATGAGGAGGTGGAGGAGGAAGAGGAGGAAGAGGAGGGGGAGGATGAGATGGGAGGAGGTGGAAGAGGAAGAGGTGGAAGAGGCGGTGGAGGAAGATGAGGTCGAATAGGAGGAGGAGGATGAGGAGGATGATGTGAAAGAGGAAGAGGAAAAGGAGGGGGTGGATGAAGAGGTGGAGGAGGAAGAGGAGAAAGAGGGCAGACATTTTTGTTTCAGACAAAACTAAGTGCATTCTTTTGACATGCACAGCTTGTTGTGGTTTTACCAAGTCACTGCACCTGTGACCTGCATCACACCCACATCTCCACGGTAACTAGAGCAGTTAGACAACCATGTCTCTGGTCTGTCTGACTGCTCTGTGTTCAGCTGTTCTCCCTACACCTAGAACTTGGACTCAAACTCCATTCTGAGCTTAGTTCTTCCACCTCTAGTATAAATCCACCTGTCTACACCTCAGCTCTGCTATCCTCAACACCTCCCCCAGACACAGGGATAATGCTCTCTACTTCAGCCTGGCTAGGACACATCACCACTGAAAGCTCCATTCACTCCCAACAGCCCTGGAGGAGTTCTGCTGTGCTTGCTGAACGCTGACGTAACCAGTTCTAACCGGACTGTCAGCTCTGGTTCCTGTTCAAGACTGCGGGTCACATTCACAGAAGTTGTTATGTAACTCAGTGTAATGCTGAATGGAGGCCAGAGGGGAGGCTGTGTAGAGGCCAGAGGGGAGGTTGTACAAAGGCCAGGCAGGAGGTCATATCAAGGCCAGACTGGAGGCTGTGTGGAGGCCGTACAGATGCTGGGCTGTGTGGAGGTTGTGCTGGAGGCTGTGCTGTACCTGCAGGTCTCTGAAGGGGTGCAGCAGCAGTCCAAGGGGCAGTCTGGCCTTAGTGAGCAGGGCCTGGGTCTGGGGCACGCTGGTCAGGGTGCACCTGAACGTCCTGGGGAGCACACAGGCACACACAGAAAGCATTTCATCATCAGTAAGCATCTGCACACCATTACATTGCGATTGTTCTGTATTAGAATATACGTGGAGTGAGTCTCTCTCACACACAGACACATACGTACTGGGGGCTGCAGTTGGCCTTCTTGAGTTCGGAGCTGAGGTTGGGCTCCGGGGCCTCCAGGGGCCGGGGGGGCAGCAGGCTCCTCTCCTGCAGCAGGTTGACAGGCATGAGAGCCTCCATCTCCAGCTCTGGGACCCCACTCAGCCCCCCCAGTGCTGCCGACAGCTGGGACAGGTTAGGGAAGGCAGGCTGTGGGGAGGAGGGGGGAGAGGGGGTTAGTCACATCAAGTGCACTCTATGTACATTATGTACATGACAGGCCTGGTCTGGTCTCCTACCTGGGAGTACTGCTCGTAACTGGGGTTGTACCCCCCGTGCGAGGGGGAGGAGTCTGGGGGTGGTGCTTGCTGATAGGCTGACTGCATGCTGGGGTAGCCATAGCCGTAGGGCGGAGCATGGCTGGCCAGGTCGCTGGAGGGAACCATGGAGGAGTCTGAAAAGGGAGGGGAAGAAGAAAAGGGGAGGAGGGGAGAGAGAGAGACAGACAGAGAGAGAGACAGAGACAGAGAGAGAGAGACAGAGACAGAGACAGAGACACAGAGAGAGAGAGAGAGAGAGAGAGAGAGAGAGGGGAGAAAGAGAGAGAGAAAGAGACAGAGAGAGAGAGGAGGAGGGGAGAACAGAACAGAGATGCTAGAACAACAGTGCCCAAGTAGGATGAAGCTGTCTGTGCTGAAGTGTTTGGGAGAGGGTGAGTTCCTCACCTGGGTAACTGCCCCCCTCCAGGCACTCATAGCTGCCAGGCACCGGGGAGGCACTGCCTGTGGTGGAGGAAGACGTGTCACCGCCTGCCAGAGGAGAGCAGGCAGACAGGAAGAAAGGAAGGAAGAGCACATTAGTAAGGGGGAAACGAAGGCTATCTCCTAGGCTGTCTCAGTACCTAGAGCAGACCTGGGACATCTGCAGAGGGTCACAGTATGGAATGCTGGATAGGAGGGGAAACACACAACAGGATGTGTTGAGTACTTAGCAGGTGAAATGGTGCTGAAAGGAAGCCACCCAAGTAGGCAGAGGAATAACGGCCTCCGCGAGTCAGCACTCCTCCCCCTGCCCCCCCTCCCCCCCACCCCACCTGCACCCTTCTCCCCCTGCACCCTCCTCCCCCACTGCACCCCTGAGTTTCAGGACAAACAGACAGAAGGAGGTCGCGAGGTCACCAAGCTCCGCTAGGGCTTTTAGGCTACACGCACTCAGCTGCTCCATGTCTCTGGTCCTGCCCCTCACGGCCTTACAGGGGACCTGCCAACACGCACTCCCACACCCCCACGTCAGCACATCCTGGGAGGGTGGGGGAGGAGGGATCTGGGATGACAAGGGATGAAGGAAGGGTGTCAGACCCAAATTAATCCTATTGGCAAAATGGCTGGCTGCGTCGATGAACTAAGATAGCCCAGGCTAAGAGCTCGCTAGAACACATCCAATTAGCCCAGGATAAATCTGACCCAGCGTGAGGCGAGAAGCTCTGGGGACAAGACCAGCCTGAAGACTTTACGCCATCTACTCCTCAATCTGACACCACATAATACTCCAATCAATTCCTAGCTGTCTTTAACGCTTAAAGGAAGTCCCCTGAACGAAAAGAGCAGGAACATCTCCGCACTAGAACAGCATCCAACAAGTCAAATCATCCAGTCTGACACCAGAGACACTCATCATCCACGACAGGTGCCTGAATGGAAGAGAATGAAGATGAATCAAAGAAAAGGCTCAGGGATGGAGTTGGAATCAGAGCCACTTGAGGCCCCAGTGCTGATGAGAGCTAGCAGAGAGCTAGCAGAGAGCTAGCAGAGAACTAGCAGAGAGCTAGCAGAGAGCTAGCAGAAAGCTAGCAGAGAGCTAGCAGAGAGCTAGCAGAAAGCTAGCAGAGAACTAGCAGAGAGCTAGCAGAGAGCTAGCAGAGAGCTAGCAGAAAGCTAGCAGAGGCAGGCCAGCATCCTGGTCCTTAGGCAGAGAGACGCTCTGGCGGACTGGGGAGAGGCTATATTTAAAAAGCTGTTAACCTCCAGTCAATTCCACAGCTCCACAGGGCTGAGGGGGGAGGGGTCTCTGGAGAAACACTTCAACACCTTCCTAGAACTAGGACACGATGAGGAGAGAGGCTCTGCGTGATGTCACATGCAGCACCAGCATGGCTTTAAAAGGTGAAACGTGAAGGATTTTAGATGTTTGGTATACACAACCTTGTTTGGTGAATTAGACAGGGAAACAAAGAGAAATCAAGTCCTTATGGACATTTGTTTTGTCTTTTTTAGTTGAATATTTCATGTTGAACATGTTGACGTCAGAGACGCAGCAAACTGTCCTCTGACGCAGGTGACACATTGAGGAGGCCTCCCTCCCACCTGCACCCTGCCAGAGCAGCATGACTTCCTGCCAGAGCAGCATGACTTCCTGCCAGAGCAGAGGCCCTCTGGATTAGATTCCAGACAGAATGCAGAGCAAGCTCACAGGCTGTATGCCAACGACACGTTCCGGAACATCAACTGAGTACTCAAACATATAGTTACAAGCACACAGTTTGTACGGTGAAACGTCAAGTGAAAATTGTACAAGTTTGCCCCGTTATTTGGATGTTTCTGCACAGAAAGCTGCTGGTTAGAGATGAGGGGAGAGATGGGGTGGGGGAGGAGAGCTGAAGGAGGTGAATTTGGAGACGGATGAAGTTTGCTTTAGGAAGGGGAGACAAGGTGGAGGGGGGACAGTACTGTGAATGAGGGGAGGAGCAGGGAGATAGTTCAGTGAGGGGGGGGGAGACAGTCCAGTGAAGGGGGGGGAGGGGGGAGGAGTGGGAGACAGTCCAGTGAAGGGGGGGGGTGATGCTTGGGGAGACAGTCCAGTGAAGGGGAGGGGTGATGTTGGAGGGAGACCAGTGAAAGGGGGGGGGGTGCTGGGGTATGGATGGGTAATAAAATCAGAGCAAAGCAGACCTGCTTCCTCATCCTCATCCTCCTCCTCCTCTTCCTCGGAGCTGGATGACGAGGGCACTGGGGCGGCGGGGGGATGGGGGGCTGAAGAGCCACTATTAGCTACATATCCGTACTGCATGCCTGTGGGAGGGGGGAGGGAGGGAGGGCAAAACAGAACCATCAGCTGTGGAGGGAATGGGGGGGGGTGGCACTGTAAGGGAGGCCGCTGGGGACTGAGTTTGGGTTTGAGAAACGACTGTACCACCGTCATCCACACATGAGTTTGATGCTGCTCAGGTTGGATGTTTTTGCAGCATTCGCCAACAGGACCTCTGCTGAATCATGGAGATGTAGGCAGTACTGGATTACTCTGTTGATATAGTGTCTGTTGGGGCTAGGATGAAGCTATTCTGCACTGTGCCTGGTAAACACAGAGCAGCCTGACTCTGACCCCTACAACACTACATAACCATGACCCCCACCTCCCCCCTCATGCTCTGCTGTACTTTGCATATGCTTTATTTGCAAGTCGCCCGGGATAAAAGCGACTGCTAAATGGATCAAAGCGTTGCAGGTGTGTCATGGTGCGTGCGGGAGAGAAGCCTGGCTCTTCGGAGGCGCTGCCAGGCGTCAGCTTCAGACCTCGTGACGCAAAGCAGAGAGGAACAAGGAGGAACCTCACGCTGAGGTTTCTGATAGAGCCAGCACGCGACGGATAATGCTCAAGTAGAACACGAGGACATTAACAAAACTCCCCTCTCGCGTCGGGGCAGAGGCTCACGATGAGCTCATGTGGGAGAACTCAGAAACAGGAATCACATTGCACCTGACCTTTTATCCATTTAGCAGTTGCTTTTCACTCGAAGCAACTTACAAAATACAGCCTATAGAAAACACAGCAGAGAACATGCTCCAAGCACCCAGCCTATGAAAGTCCAGCCCTGGCAACTTCAGCCAATGGCAGTCCAGCCCTGGCGTATTCAGCCAATGGCAGTCCAGCCCTGGGTGACTTCAGCCAATGGCAGTCCAGCCCCTGGGTGACTTCAGCCAATGGAAAAAGCTGTTTTGCAGGACACACTGTGCCTGTCTGATTACCTGGCTGGTGTCCGGGGGATGAGTGGAGCGAGGCAGCGGGGGTCCCTGAGGGTGTCCTGTCTGCGTCCGACAGCCCAGCCTGCGCTGGGACTCCTCCGTAGGGGTCACGAGTCCCCGGGGCCTGGCCTGGCTGGTCGTAGTGTTGGAGGACTGGGGCGTGGCCTGTGGGAAACAACAGACAACCAGGGAGGGACATTAAATTGTACTTTGCTCATTGCTTGCATCAGATACCTTTTATCCAGTGGGACATGGCTACATTGAACTCAACTCATTCCAAGGTAAGCTCCATGAGGAGGGAGACAGCCCCTCCGGGTCCTACCTGTACTTCCCTGACCATTCAGGGTGGGCGGCACGCCTGGAGGAGCCCTGCCATACCCTGGATGCCCGGCTGGAGGTGCCCCCAGGTGGCTGGTACCATTCCCAGGGGGGTACTGGTGCAAGGGAGCTCCCATCAGGTTTGGGACGGGTCCCGGGGAGGAGGCGAGAGAGGAGCGGAGCGTCCCATACTGGCTGCTGCCTGGCGCTGAGGGGTAGGAGACTATGGGGTAGAGGGGGGTGCCAGGGCTGCTTGGAGCTGCCGACACCAGCTTAGTCTGTTGAGGGTGGTGGTGCGAGTGCGGAGTGTGATACTGTTGTCCGTAGTAACCTGCCGGGGTGCCATAGGTGACTGGCTGCTGGAATGGCGGTGGATGGTGGGGATTTGATGGGGCGCTGGGTGGAGGTGGGTGGGTGGCGCTGGTCCCATAGGGCTGGGAGGGAGGGAAGGAAGCTTGGGGTGGCCCGAATGCGGTGGGGGCTACACCGGACACAGCAGCAGAGTGAGAGGGTTGCTGGTGGCTGTTGTGGTAGTAGTTAGCACTGTGGTCATTGTTCGTGATTGTGGCTTTGTTAGGGACAGGGGCACACTGTGCTGGAATGTTGGAGTGGCCTTGCTGTTCAGGTGTGTTTCCATAATAGCCTGTCGCAGGATATGACGGATAATTCTGTTCTGAACCTGGAAAAAAAGGCAGAGCAACGTAGGTCAAGGGAGCGATGCACATCTTAAGCTTTAAACTGTCATGACTGACTGTTTAAAGCGCACAGTGCTAACAGCTGATCAAAGTTAACTAACGGTCCCTGAACACTCCTTCTAGACAGCTGACATCGTAGGTAGATGTCAAACTTTGACCAAGTGACATACTTAGCTCGTTTTAAACGTAAAGGCTGCTGAGACTCTGGCTTGTAAACACACTAACGTAGCCGACAGAACGCAGTTAAGCCAACCTTTCCTATCCCCAGTCACCAACGTCAGCTAGCTAGCACTACTAATAGCCAAACCAGCTAGTTTGACAGCTGCATTGATTACTCCTGCTTGCTACAGCTAGCAAGTTGTTATGAAATGTGCACATTGGGTTATCTTGCCAATTCCATCATGATCAACTACTATGGATGATCTCACCATCATCTTAACCGGCACTGCGGGTGAGATATTCAGCTAGCTAGACCTATTAAGCTACTAGCGCATTAGGGTAGACTGGCTAGCTAGCTAGCTAGCCACTTAGAATCCTGCTGCCGACTGCACAAACACCTGCAAGTTAGATTTTATGGCATAAGTACAATTTATAACGAATTACACTTGACCTTATAGCATGGGGAAACTGTTTGATATAAACAGGTCGGGAACATAATAACGGCAGCTTCTAGGCTATAAGCTGATCTTGTACAGTCTAGCTTATCTCGGCGGCCTGTTACCATTCTGATAAGGCGATGCTGCTCCACCATTCGGCGTTGAGTTCAAGCTGTAACCAACAGAGGTGTTCAGGTTCGTAAACCCCGGTGCAGACATCGCAGAGTCCTCCTGTCCTCACGAACACAGCCGTACAAGGTCACTATAACACATTAGATGTTGTCACCCAAGTTGTAGTATATTCCAAGGTGCTGACTGGCGGTTTTCGTCCCTGATGGTGCGTGAGCTCCTGCCGCTCTACGACGACGAGCTGCTTTTCCAGTGATGATGCGATTATCTGGTACCGTTTCTATGCGACTAGCAGTTAGTTACCAGTCCAAAGCGCCACCTAGGGCTGTGAATAGGGACTCTCTCCGGATCTATCCTGTGAAGACTTGGTTTTTACGAAAACATCCATCACTTGAGAGGCCCTGAGGTCAGTTTGTATAGCCCCCCAGCACCAAATATTCGAATATTGGAGGGTTGGGGTGGAGGGTTTAAAATGTTTGGAAATATAGGCTAACCGTAACTTTCCCATTGTCCCAACAAACGCGTACAATCATATCACCCCACTCGACTATGTGTGCTTGTTTGGAAAAGTGAAGTGCTTCCAAAACATCTAACTCTAAAGGAAAGACGTAATGATGTCATCCTCACTACACTGCAGTTCATAAGACATTCTAGACAATCTAACATTAAGACAATCTATTCTCCAAGGTAAAGTTGCAGAATGAAGTGAGAGAACCAATTGAATGATTACAGAGGTCCACTACCTTTTCCTCAAAGAAAGGACTCAGTTGCCCATTTATGATGGTTTATTTGAGATGAATGTGTTTCCAAGTTCACGTGAACTCAAACCAAACGCTGTTTCACAGCCATCGACCTCACACGGCATTGCATTTGTATTAAAAAGTATTTATTTTCTAAGTGTAAAACTGTAGCGTCAAAGCACATCCTGTGGAATCCTAGGCCGTCCATCGGTGCAGTCGCACTCCTCTCTCTGGTGCGGTGTGGAAGAGGACTCCTGGTCCTGGCCTTTGAGCTGACAGGTGGGACAGCAGGAAGTGAAGCCCCCTTGTCTGCAGGCAGGGCAGGAAAGAACCAGCTGGCAGCAGAAGTTGGTGGAGCACAGCTGGTACTGGTCCCATGGTGAAGCACAGTACCTGCACTCTGGAGCCAGAGGATAGAGGTGGGGGGTTTATGAGCTTGTTTTTGTTTTTTATAGGTGACATTCAAAAATCGTACGCAAAGCAAATCGCTCAATCCTTTTTGCAGTTCAAACAATCAAGTCATATTCAAATATGATTGAACATTCTAGTATGTCAAGAAGCCTCTGGATGCTGGACGCTGTTTGACAAACCCCCCTCTAACTCCCAAACACAGTGTGGTGTAATACCCAGGGGGACATCCACACACCTGAGATAACGTCCCCGTTGGAGGAGATTGCATAGCGTTCGTCAAACACAAACAGCTTCCCTCGATAAAAGCCATTAGGGATTGCGCTCCCAGACATGCGGCTATTTATGAATGCCACTCTCCTAGCATCTGGGTACAACCCGCCCTGCCAGACACTCCTCTAGACACACACACACCATCACCACCCACACACACACACCACACACACACACACACACACACACACACACACACACACAATGGTTTGTTGACTTTAAAACCTGACATTTTCTTGCATATGAAGGTGCAGCAAGCATAGTTATATATGAATATATCATACCACGCTACCAAGCTAAACCGATCAGTGAAGTTAGGATGACTATGTTTACCTTGGAACGAAGATAGGCTGACCCGCGCTCACAGCGAATGCCCCCTGTGCAGTACATCAGCACGTTCTTGTCTCTGAAGAGGTCAAGGTTCTGGTCAACGTAGTCTGGGAAGTAGCTGAACTTGCGGATGTTGGGGGCTACACAATGTCTGAACTGGCCCTGGGAGCCCCCCACCCCAGAAGACGAAAGGGGAACAGAGGTTACATCTACAGCTCTGCTCCAGTGGAGATGGTGGGTTCAGCACTAAACCATACTCACTATCTTACTCTCGTAGAAGTTTCGACAGTCTAACAGGATCGTGTCTTGGCAAGAATCGCTTTTAGACAGAATGGCCTCCACTTCTTTGTGAAATTCCTCTGGTTCCAAGTGGATTCCTTAACAAGATGAGCAAACCATTGTCAAACAAGATATCTATCTCCTGGGCTGCGGTCAAACTATCTGAGAAGTACAGCAGGATCTGGCATAAGTTGCCTACATGTTATATAAATTAAAATCTGAATGCAGTGTCAGCCTCTCCAAACACTACATAACAGCATGGTGTAGCTCTTTACCTACCAGTCTGTCCCAAACACTACATAACAGCATGGTGTAGCTCTTCACCTGCCAGTCTGTCCCAAACACTACATAACAGCATGGTGTAGCTCTTTACCTGCCAGTCTGTCCCAAACACTACATAACAGCATGGTGTAGCTCTTTACCTGCCAGTCTGTCCCAAACACTACATAACAGCATGGTGTAGCTCTTTACCTGCCAGTCTGTCCCAAACACTACATAACAGCAGGGTGTATCTCTTTACCTGCCAGTCTGTCCCAAACACTACATAACAGCATGGTGTAGCTCTTTACCTGCCAGTCTGTCCCAAACACTAAGTCCTCCTGTCCCATGATCTTAAAGGCCGGATGTGACATCATAGCCTTGACGTACGAGTTAGTCGCCACTTTGGTGCCCCCAATGGTTCCATTGATCCCCTCTGTAGCCACCCTCACCTGCAGAAAGAGTGGAATGACTCAGCATATATGACAAGATCAGAAAGTGCATCACGTTCTATTAACCACCATGTGCAGGTGTAGCAATTCCATTGTTTCAATTCCATTGTGACAACCTTGTAGTTGTAGAGGAACTTCATGGGTGCATATTATGCCCATTTGAGCATCAGCCTTACCTTTCCAGTTAGGTGAAGCTTTTCACACAGGGCCTTTTGCCAGGCACAGATAGCATGTGGATCTGTAAGCTGGCAATAGCAGTAATATAGCAGAACCTGACCCGGACCACTTAGACATAAACACAGAAAAGAAGGCAGTCAGATCAAATGTGCGCATGCCAAATGTCAATTGAAATCAACGTGTGTTATTATGATATAGTCCCATGTACTTGTGTAGCTGGTCATCGGTGATGTGGCTGGTGTCTGGAATCCACTGAGAAATATCTACAGTCTCTTTCACTTTGACTTGCTGTTGCAATGATGCGTCTTTGTCAGTCTGGCTGAGAAGGTTCTGGAACGTTGACTCTGTGAGCTGTTCGATGTCAGATTCGTGAGCCCTAGCCACGTGCTTGTGGATTGAAGAGGGTTCAGTGAAGTTCTGGCCACAGCAATGCCAGGTTGATGGACCAACAGCTTCCTCGGAACATAGGCTTTCCTTCGATGCCACAAATTTGGCAAATGTCTACAAAACGATGTAAAAATGAATAAGAATGGGATACACATGACTTTAAAAGTAAGTAAGTTTAAAAGTATTTGTAAAGTGTGTACAAAACTCTTGGCTATTCTGTCAGTATAGCCTCCTTACACTTGTAAACTCACCTTCCTCTTACAGAAAGCATAGCACTTTCTTAAGGTTGTGGAAAGTTGCTGTTTTTCTTGTTTTCGGCCACGAGAAGCACAATTATCAGTAGAAACATCGATGCAAGCCATATCCGTTGCCATGACAATATACGTTATTTTGTTGGAAAGCAGCCGGCTGGATAGCTTCTGTAAGATTTTTAAGAACTACGGTTGACTACTTCATGGTTTACAGTCAGATTGCAACCATCATTGAAAAGAGTATTACCGCCACCTGCTGTTTGGGAAGGTAATGCAGGCGGCCCACACTTAAATTTAAATCAGGAAATGATCAAACTAACAATACAAAACATATATACCTAACCTACCACATTCCCCGTCCTAAAATATGTGCGAAAATAGCTATACATAGTTCCCTACAATTCACAATGGTACTTTATTATTCGCCTGAAAACAAATGTAACGCTCCAAAATCAATAAAGACTTCATATCCAAAGAAGAAAAATAATATAATTTTTAGGGGGTCAAAACATTTTTATAAGAAGACAAAAAGAAAGAAAGGACTATTTCACGTTCAAACCCGGACTGAAGTGACGTAGTTGCTTCAACCTCGCTCGCCTTTAGGGGGCGCGCGGTACGAAAAAGGTCAACAAGTTACCCTTCTAGGCACGCGTCACTGGGAAATTCCAGTGGGGAAGTAAAGTGTATTAACAACTGTCCAATTCACGTTCTAGTTGTCTTTTGTTCTTAACATTTTGACATATACCACCGTTGCTTAATTTAAACAAATGTATTCAGTCTGATCGGATAATACTGGTGGTGGCCGACAATCTTCCGCTGTTTAATGAATTCTAGTCTTACAAGACTAAATACTGTAGCAGCTTGCTAATGAGTTCACCCAAACAGCATGGCGCAATAGGTGCGAAACTCACTTCAAATTAAGTTGGGACTGCCACTGCAATTTTCATGTTGGAATCGGATTTGTGACCTCGTAAAGGTGAGCATTTGCTGTTTTTGGTACACGGTAGACTACCTTCCAGCTCGTTTCCAAGAAAGCATTTAGTTTTCTTGAGACTTATGTGTAAGTGCTTAAACCGTTTGTGATCTTGCCTATTATTGTGCAGCGCGCTACACTTCCTCGTATCTCAATGTAGCTTGTCTGCTAGTCTAGTTAGCTATTTAGCTAACAACATTGATTATGAATAGAAAACGGTCGCTGTAACTGTCGCTACAGCAAACTCATGTAGCAATGGGATTCACGAAACATTTCAACATTTCTGTGTGAACTGGTGTACTGACTCAGTAACTATTCGTTAGCTAGGCTATCTACCATCTACTGGCTAGCTTAATTGCCCGCAAGCTACAAAGCTAACAAGATAGTTAGTCAGTCCTCGCTAAACTCACTACTTCAATCATTGCTACCTCTAACTGTCGAGAGCTGTTCAGCTGAAGAGTATCTCTCAATTTACTGCCCATTCTATGATTGACGAGAGAGCAGACTTGTGAAAACCAAACCATCATTGTAGTCTTACGGTCTTTTGTGCTTTCTCCAGTCACAGACTCAAATATGGCTGATGAGGATTACTTGACAAATCAAACACCGGTACAACCGCCACCACTCTTTTCTATCTTTTATCAAGAACTACTGTATGATCTGTGTTGCTCCTTTATCATTCTCAACATTCCCATGACGGTTGTTTTGTACATATATTTAGGAAACCAATATTAATCTTACCGTATATTTGTCAGACATTAATGTATGCTGTTTTATAAAAACATGTAGGTAGTATTATGACAGCGTTACAATAAAACAGTTAACTGGAGGTTTAGTTTTGAAACTGTGAATCGTTCCGTTTGTTTCCCAGTTCTATGACCCACTCTGGGATATCTCATCTTACTCGGACATACCACAGCGAACAGGTGAGAGCACCCAACCGCGTAATGAAGTTTTTACTTTTCTTTCTACAGTCTTTTGGCAGTGGGGAAATTATACAGTTTGTCTAAATATCAACTTGCATCCCAACCCAGTACAGCCAGCATCCCCTTGATTCAAGGTGAAAGTTTCGTGATGTCACAATATGTTTGGCGTAGTTTACTACTTCAAAGCCACAAGTACACTTCTCTTTCTCAAGTTAGTCTCACTTCTCCATCGATCTGCATAGGGGTGTCAGACAACACTTTCATGAAACCTTAAGCACAAACAGAAGGTGAGACTAAACTAGTGAAAGTACAAAGAGGAAACCGGTCTTTGTCATGGTGGAGACCCAACGTGTGTGTGTGTGGGTGGGTGGGTGTGTTGTCAAACCTGGCATTGAGAGGTAAAATTCTACACTGTGCGGTCAAATTAAGTGCTGTGGATAGTAAATTTTTTTATGAACTGATGGATTAAGGAATTTAAGTTCCATCTAAAGTCTCTCTGTCCTGATACTTGTATGTGTAGGTAAATGCTAGCGTGCTGGATGAAGCCAGCTAGCTAACCTCTATGTGTAGGTGAATTCTAGCGGGCTGGATGAAGCCAGCTAGCTAGTATCAGTCGGAGGATGTGGCCAGGTCTTTTGTTAGACAGGAAGTCATCTAAGATGATGTGGTTGTTTAACACGGAGGATATGACACGCCTTATGGCGTTAACAAAACCAAAAAAGGCGCAATAACTGCGACCGTGTAGCCACTGCCAGCTTTACTTGACCGGCCCACCGACAGAGTGAGCTGGAGAGCTCGATGTCACTGGCTAGAAGGACATTTGTTTGGCACATCACCATCCTTGCCACATGACAGCAAGTACATGCTAGTATTCTACACGCCATCCGTTGAATTATAGTGGTTTTGTACTCCAAACTGATTAAAGTCTCACTTGATGAGCTGTTCTCTGTTAGGGTCAAGCTCACTATACCTTTATCTGCCCTCGGTCATCTTGGTGCAGAATGGCCTGTTTGTTGGCAGATATAGAAGTCTACTTGTGGTAGAAATGTCTAGGTGAAGCACTAGGTAGTCCTGTATGTTTGTAGATGGGGTGGGAAGCTGTTTGATCAGGTAACTAGTGTTGAATCCAGTCTGGTGAGTGTGGTTGGAGGCAGGAGATGGTTCTCAAGGAGCAGGGTCAGAGACCCCTGTTATAGAGGGATGGAGACCCCTGTTTATAGAGGGATGGAGACCCCTGTTATAGAGGGATGGAGACCCCTGTTATAGAGTGATGGAGACCCCTGTTATAGAGGGATGGAGACCCCTGTTATAGAGTGATGGAGACCCCTGTTGTAGAGGGATGGAGACCCCTGTTGTAGAGGGATGGAGACCCCTGTTGTAGAGGGATGGAGACCCCTGTTATAGAGGGATGGAGACCCCTGTTATAGAGGGATGGAGACCCCTGTTATAGAGGGATGGAGACCCCTGTTATAGAGGGATGGAGACCCCTGTTATAGAGGGATGGAGACCCATGTTGTAGAGGGATGGAGACCCCTGTTGTAGAGGGATGGAGGCCCCTGTTATAGAGGGATGGAGGCCCCTGTTATAGAGGGATGGAGACCCCTGTTTTAAAGGGTTTAAGTTCCCTATTATAGAGTGTATGTAATTCCTCTACATGTACTTCTGAAGACAGCAGCTGTTTCATGTGTGTACTCTCTCTCTTGTGGTGCTTCTCTTTCACTCCAGTGGATGGACCATACCTTCAGATCACCGAGCAGCCCAAACAGGTAAGCCTTCCGTCCTCACACTGCTCTCACAGTCCTGGAGGTCCTAGCCAGGACCTGCCAGCTGTCCACACCTTCTGTGTGGGATGGCTATAGCTGAGGGGGTAGATCATTTGATCCAGGTCAAATCAAGAGGATCGCATGTTGAAAATCTCCCCATGTTTGCATTTTGGACAACAGCGTCCACCAAGTACATCAGATATTTGCTGACTTTACTGTCGACAGGAAGCAAGTGGACCTAAGTGTCATCTGCCCAGTATGGTTGCAAGGTGTTTGGGTGGCAGATGTTTAACGGTTAACGGCGATTATGTTTTCCCCAGAGGGGCTTCCGTTTCCGGTACGGCTGCGAGGGGCCGTCTCACGGCGGGCTACCGGGGGCGTCCAGTGAGAAGAACAGGAAGTCCTATCCTCAGGTCAAGGTGAGGCGCTTTACTCCTCCTTGTTCTTCCGTGTTCTTCCATATGTCATGTGACAGTGTGCATGTGCTCTGACTGAAGATGTGTGTATGGGGGGGAGGGGAGGAGGGGAGGGGGGGGAATTCCACTCTTTGCCGGATGTTTCTAGAAGCGTTTTCCAACATGTAGTTTTACACTGAATAAACGAGCGAACGTGCGGATGAGGCCTGTCAGTGTGTAGAGGCCTGTCAGTGTGTAGAGGCCTGTCAGTGTGTAGAGGCCTGTCAGTGTGTAGAGGCCTGTCAGTGTGTAGAGGCCTGTCAGTGTATAGAGGCCTGTCAGTGTGTAGAGGCCTGTCAGTGTGTAGAGGCCTGTCGGTGTATAGAGGCCTGTCAGTGTGTAGAGGCCTGTCAGTGTGTAGAGGCCTGTCAGTGTGTAGAGGCCTGTCAGTGTGTGGAGGCCTGTCAGTGTGTAGAGGCCTGTCAGTGTAGAGGCCTGTCAGTGTAGAGGCCTGTCAGTGTAGAGGCCTGTCAGTGTGTGGAGGCCTGTCAGTGTGTAGAGGCCTGTCAGTGTAGAGGCCTGTCAGTGTGTGGAGGCCTGTCAGTGTGTAGAGGCCTGTCAGTGTGTAGAGGCCTGTCAGTGTGTAGAGGCCTGTCAGTGTGTAGAGGCCTGTCAGTGTGTAGAGGCCTGTCGGTGTGTAGAGGCCTGTCGGTGTATAGAGGCCTGTCAGTGTGTAGAGGCCTGTCAGTGTGTAGAGGCCTGTCAGTGTGTAGAGGCCTGTCAGTGTGTAGAGGCCTGTCAGTGTGTAGAGGCCTGTCAGTGTGTAGAGGCCTGTCAGTGTGTAGAGGCCTGTCGGTGTATAGAGGCCTGTCGGTGTATAGAGGCCTGTCGGTGTGTAGAGGCCTGTCAGTGTGTAGAGGCCTGTCAGTGTGTAGAGGCCTGTCAGTGTGTAGAGGCCTGTCAGTGTGTAGAGGCCTGTCAGTGTGTAGACCCGTGTTTCCACAAGCACAGCGTCGCTCCAAACTGGTCTTCCTTCACTATCTCGTTCACAAGTTCTCTCTCTTTTCTTTTTTTTTCTTCTTTTTTTTTGTCAGTCGTTTTTTTTCTCTCTTGTTTTTTCTCTCAAGATTTCTTTGTCTCTCTCTTGTTTTCTGTCCTCCACCCCCTCCTCTTCCGTTGTGTACACACACACACACATACACACACACACACAAATACACACAAATCCTTGGTAATTTTAACTATGTTCAGACTTAACTCTGGGAAGTCCCCACTTGTAGGAGTATGTGTGTCTGGATATGGAGCTTTTTTCTATGCTGTCTTATCATTAGTTAGATCTCTATGAAAAACGCTCGGCCGTAGACCTTTTGTGGTTTAAGTCTATACGGCTCAGTGATTTAACACATGTGGCACAGGAAAGATGAGAAAGATATGAGATCTTCTACAGCCGTAATGTCATTTCTTTAGAAACTATTGCACAGTGTTTCAAATGATTTCATTTCCTTTCTTCTCTGGAAACTGAGTGACATTCGTGTGGAAGAACTGGGCAAGTTGATCATCGCTGCAATAAGAATGGTCAGGAAAGTTTGATTTTGTGGAGTGGGTAACAGCTGTGGGTACCAGCTGTGTATCATGCTTGTTTGTTTATGCCACAGTTTAACATAAAGTATTGGGGGATTGTAACCTTTAACCTCTCAACATGCAGGCAAATACTATACCACAGTACCCATCCCCATGTTCTACCACTGAGCTATACCCATCCCCATGTTCTACCACTGAGCTATACCCATCCCCATGGTCTACCACTGTGCTGTACCCATCCCCATGTTCTACCACTGTGCTATACCCATCCCCATGTTTTACCACTGAGCTATACCCATCCCCATGTTCTACCACTGTGCTATACCCATCCCCATGTTCTACCACTGAGCTATACCTACCTTAATAGCTGCTGCACACTCCAATTCTCCCCCCTAATTCCCCACTTTTTAAGATCCGTTGGGAATTTCCTTGCGTGTCGTGTGCACATAATTACAAGGAATGTTGAGTGAATCAGACAGACTCAGACATGACAGATATCAACCCGGAACTAGATAAGATCTCTCTCTCTGCGCTTGTGTGAGAAGAGGAGGGAGCCCCCTGTCTGCCAGAGGCCTTTTCTGGTTGGCCCTGTGCCGGCCCTGTGCTGCCCCTGGCCCTGTGCTGGCCCTGTGCCGGCCCTGTGCTGTGTGCCCCGGGCCTGGTGGCTGCCTGTGCTGTTCGTGCTGGCTTGTGCTGTTCAGTGTGGCCCTGTGCTGGCCTGGCGGCCTGTGCCGGGCCCTGTTGCGGCTGGCCGCCCTTAGTGCTGGCTGGCCTGTGCTGGCCTGGCCTGTGCTGGCGTGTGCTGGCCTGGCCTGTGCTGGCGTGTGCTGGCCTGGCCTGTGCTGGCGTGTGCTGGCCTGGCCTGTGCTGGCCTGGCCTGTGCTGCCATGGCTGTGCTGGCCTGGCCTGTGTGGGCTGGGTGGGGACTGAGGAGGCTGGCGTGTGGGCAGCGTCCTGGTTAGGTTTGGTGTTGTGAGCAGGGCGTGTGTTGGCGGAAGTGTCACCTGCTGCTGTAAGAAACCACACATGTATTCAGTTTCCTGGAACAGACTGTTTTGTTGTCATGAACCAGGAAACGCATTA
Organism: Plecoglossus altivelis; assembly: GCA_036571765.1. Classification (NCBI taxonomy): domain Eukaryota; kingdom Metazoa; phylum Chordata; class Actinopteri; order Osmeriformes; family Plecoglossidae; genus Plecoglossus; species Plecoglossus altivelis. The sequence continues at coordinate 3,344,282 of BROE01000006.1, read as the reverse complement.
TAATGTGTTCATTTAGCAGGGTTGGGGAAGGAGATAGATAATCAAGAAAAGATATAGGGAGCAGGTTACTGCATCTGTGTGTTGCAGGAGTGTTGTAAAGTGTCCTGTCCTCCCTCCCTCTTGTGTCTGCCTGTCTGTCTGTCTGCCGGACTGCCTGCCTGCCTGTCTGTCTGCCGGACTGTCTGCCTGTCTGTCTGTCTGCCTGCCTGCCTGAGTCAGGCCCTGTCTAAGACAGGAGAGCAAGACATATCACCCTCCAACCAGCCAAGGGTTTGCGTGGACTTTGTGCCTCCACCAGGTGACCCCAGGGGGGGTTTCCGTCTGGGTGTCTGTAGACCAGTACCACGGCAGGGAAAGAGACAACCTGTTTACCGGTGTTTTCACGGTGGCTTAGCTCATGGAAAAGTAGTCATGTGGCAAGCCAGCCCTCTTAGCGTTCCTGGGAGACGTTGATGTTGGCTATCGTCCAACATCAGTCTCAGTCAGGCTGAATCAAATCCAATGTTCTTTCTTTTTTTGGTTTTACTACAAAATGTCACATTGGGGTTTTGCAGATCAGCTATAACCAACTTGAAGATCGAAGTGGTTTATGCCACAGTTAATTTGTCGTGAATCGCTAGTAAACACAACAGTTTTTCACTTGGTTCCTTTGACAAACGTTTGTATACATAGTGCTTTAGCCTTTGATTTTTGGAGCTTTGAACTTCTTTTTTTTAATCCGCCCACATTGTGTGTCAACATACATACATATGTGTGTGCGTGCGTGGCCTCCCGACTGACTCATTTTTGCCAATAGAAAGTGTTTTTCACCGACCACACTAAAGACAGAGAGGACAACACAACAGCAAAATCAACCTCCTTGTCTTTGTGACTCACTTCTGTAGTTTTGGTAGAGCTTTCACGCAGCCTGCAACCACAGCGCTTCAATCATACGAAATCAAGCGACCAGAACACGCATAGGATACGGGAGCGGTGGAGGCTTTTTACTGGCAACCGTGAGGTCACAGGTTCAAAGGTGTATCTTTTGGAGTAGATGCGCTCGGCGAAGCGAATGACTGTGTTTGTCTGTGGTTGAAAAAGCAGTGCAGCTCTCCGGTTAAGCTGTTGTTGTGGTTTTGTCCAGATCTGTAACTATCAGGGCATGGCTCGTCTGGTGGTCCAGCTGGTCACCAACTCCAGCAGCCCACACCTGCACGCTCACAGTCTGGTGGGCAAACAGTGTGAAAAGGGCATCTGCATCGCTGACCTGCAGCCCAAAGACTCCTGCCTCAGGTGTGTGTCGCACGCACACACATATACACACACACACACACACACACAGATACACACACAGACACACACACAAAGACTCCTGCCTCAGGTGTGTGTCGCACACGCACACACACACACACAGTCACTCACACAGACACACACAGTCACTCACACACACACACTCTTACACACACACACACACACAGTCACATTGTTCAATCCCTGGTACACATGTCTTGGCGGTCCAGAAGGCCAAAGCCAGCTGTGAATGTGTCGCTTCCTCCAGTTTCCCCAACCTGGGGATCCTGCATGTGACCAAGAAGAACGTGATCAAGACTCTGGAGGAGAGGATGAGTGAGGCCTACAGGATGGGCTACAACAGTGGGCTGGCCATCCACCCGGAGATAGACGTCTACCAGGGAGAGGTGCGCTTCCCTAGGGAGCTCACAGGTCAGGAGGACACACACACACTCACAGACACACACACACTAACGCAGACACTCACTCACAGACACACACACTCACGCAGACACTCACTCACAGACACACACGCACAGATAGATATCTACCAGTGAGAGGTGCTCTTCTCTAGGGAGCTCACACAGACAGACACTCACTCTCACACAAACATACACATACACAGACACTCTCACACACACACAAAGACACTCACTCACACACAGAGGAGAGGTGCACTTCCCTAGGTGGTTCGCAGGTCAGGAGGACACACACAGTCACTCACTCTCACACACACACACACACACACACACACACAAAGGCCTTATACCTTAATACCTTAATTATACTTTAAACCTTATACTTTGCCTTGCTAGATAATGCTAATACGCGTCCTGTGTATGTGTCTGTGTATGTGTCTGTGTATGTGTCTGTGTATGTGTCTGTGTGCGTGTGTGTGCGTATCTCTGCATGTGTGTGCGTATCTCTGCATGTGTGTGTGTGTATCTCTGCATGTGTGTGTGTATCTCTGCATGTGTGTGTGTGTATCTCTGCATGTGTGTGTGTATCTCTGCGTGTGTGTGTGTGTATCTCTGCGTGTGTGTGTGTATCTCTGCATGTGTGTATGTATCTCTGCATGTGTGCGTGTCCCTCCAGAGCACCAGAAGAGTCTGATCAGTGGAGCAGCCAGTCAGCAGTCTAAAGAGATGGACCTGAGCGTGGTGCGTCTGATGTTCACTGCCTTCCTGCCAGACAGTGATGGGGGCTTCTCTCGTCGGCTGCACCCTGTCATATCAGACCCCATCTTCGACAGCAGTGAGTCAGCGCTGGGCTCCCACTCTGCTGGGATCAAGGCTTCTCTTAGCGTTTGAACTCAGGATGAACTTATCTTGGTGGGTCAGGGGTCAGAGGTCATCTCAGATTGTCATTATGACCTATGAAAGGGGCCAGTGTCTGAAGTCTACATGGCCTCACATTCTCCTGAGAACATCTAAGAAGGCCTTCAGGATTGAAACACAATGCTTTGTTTCTGCACACTCTCTGTAAGAACCACCATAGTTCAATTGCACCAGGAAGGAACACTGTCGCAAACCCTCCTCTTGGTTGCCGTGGAGACGGCTTCAGCACCTTGCCTGTCTGTCCATGTTGGAAGGGGAGTTGGGGCGTTCAGATGAGTGCTACCAGTCTGGCCTGGTTTCATTTCCCCAGCTCTCTGCCCTGTTTCCTCTGCTCTGCCTCCTCCCCCCCGTCCTGCTTCCTCTCACACTAGACCTCACTGCCGCTGTCCTGAAGGTTTTCCATGTTCCCCTGCTCCACCACACTTGATTCTAATGAACGGGTTGTTATCAAGCTTTGTGGAAGCCTGAAAAACGACCCTTCATTAGAATCAGGTGTGCTGGAGCAGGGAAACATCGTAAACCTTCAGGACAGCGGCCCTCGAGGACCAGGGTTTGACAGCCCTGGTTTAGGTACTATGTTCTAGAGACTTCATGAAGCCCTTAGTGACACTGCTTGCAGAACAGCCTATAGAAAGCAAACATCCCGTTTCATTCCCCTGTCGGTCTTCTCTCTTTTAGAGGCTCCTAACGCATCCAACCTGAAGATCGTGAGGATGGACAGGACGGCCGGCTGTGTGACCGGAGGAGAGGAAGTCTACCTTCTCTGTGACAAGGTTCAGAAAGGTCAGCCTATCCAAGAGAGCCGCTGTGTTCAGCTGTACAACGCTTAGTATGAACCTCAGTAGGCTTTCATCCATCAGCCTCGTCACGTCCACGTATGTCTTTTAGATGTGTGCAGTTTTCATTTGTCCTTAGTCATGTGACAGCGTGTGGCTAACCATTTTGAATCGGGCGTGGCCTGCTTTTGTGTTCTCATAGCGAAATGCAAAGCACTCAGTCTTTCTGTCACCTGAAAAACAAAGTGATGTTGTAGTCACCAATCCCCTAGCTCCTCTGTGTGGGACAGCATGGTGTCATTGTTTCACAGGAGGAAGTCTTAGTTGGCCAGCGTTGGGGAGTTCCCCTGGCTGCCCTACAAGACCCTTCCCTTCCAGAGGGAGAGACAGACAGGCAGATACTATGACATCACGTCCTGGTCGTGTGGTGAAAGCGTTTCCCTGTGTTGTTGTGCAGATGACATCCAGGTGCGTTTCTACGAGGAGGACGATAGAGGGATGACCTGGGAAGCCCTGGGGGATTTCTCTCCCACCGACGTCCACCGGCAGGTCAGACACACACCCAGCAGCTCCAGGGCCTCACACACCACACTGGAGGGGTCTCTAACTGCTGCATCTTCCCCCTTCCTCCCTTTTTTCTCCCCTCCTCCTTCCCCCTCCACTCCACTCCCCTCTCCTCCCCCTCTTGCCCTTCCTCCTCCTCTTGCTCCTCCGCCTCTTCTCCTCCCCCTCCCCCCCCCCCCCCTCCCCCTCCACCCTCCCATCCTCCTCGCCCCGCTCCACTCCCCTCCAGTTTGCGATCGTCTTCAAGACCCCGAAGTACCGGGACCTGAACCTGCAGAAGCCCACGTCTGTGTTCGTGCAGCTCAAACGCAAGTCTGACAACGAGACGAGCGAGCCCAAGCCCTTCACCTACCACCCTCAGATCATAGGTGAGTAGCCAGGAAACATACCCAGGCTCCGGTCGGGTCCAGAGGCTGATGTTGTAATCCTGCATCGGTAATCCTGATTTCCTGGACACGGTGACGTCAACATGTAATCTGTCATTAATCCGCCTTAATGGACAGTAGTTTTCGGAGTAACTAGCGCCTCCTACAGGACCACAGTAGTAACTACCAGAAAACCCCGTGTAGCAGATAGCTGAAGTATCACATGCGGCCAGTTCAAACAGCGTCACGGTGCTCAGCACCACAGAACGAACGTTTAGTTCGATGGAGGAAACGCACATCGCCGTGGCAACGATGTCAAGCCTGGCTGCTGTGCTTGTTGCAGACAAGGAGGAGGTCCAGAGGAAGAGGCAGAAGACTCTGCCAAACTTCCAGGACTTCAGCGGCGGAGGGGGCATGTTCGGAGGCGGAGGGGGCGGGCCCACTGCAGGGGGCGGGCCCGGCACCGGGGGAGGAGGTAGGAAACGATCACCAGCCGATCAGATCAAAGCCAACATGATTATCACCGCAGCAATTGGTTGCGAACAATTGCGAAATAGATTGATAATTATTCTATGTGTGTATTTGGTGGGGACATAGAGGGGTCAACTTTTAAACCCTTTCAGTAAAATGCTCCACCACTGAGCTCCACCTCCCCTAAGCCACCTTCATCAGAACTATAGAAATTGGTTGTAAACAACAATAAAATACATCCTAATAGCTGGTAAAGTTATTAAGTTCAGGTTCCTTGAACGCTACCCATGTGGCTTAAACGTCTAAGAGATTGTGTTTCTCCTCAGGTTACTTTCAGGGCTATCCTGCCTACAACAACTACAGCACAGGCTATGGAGCTGGGTTCTCCACCAGTATGAGTGGAGGAGGGGCTGGAATTAAACATGGTGAGCCTCTGTGTCTGTCTGTCTCTGTCTCTGTGTCTGTGTCTCTCTTGCTCCCTCTGTGTCTCTCTCCGTGTCTGTCTCTCTGTCACTCTCTCTGTGTCTGTCTGTCTGTCTCTCTCTCTCTCTGTGTCTTTCTGTGTGTGTCACTCTCTGTAATCATGTTCTCTCTGGTGAGACCCCAGTGTTGTGGTCATGACCAGCTAAACCAACTTCGTGTCATAATCAAGACAAGGCTGGAGTTTTCCTACACTGCCTAACTCCCTGCACCCCCCCCCCCCCCCCCAGCCCCTCAGAGCAGAGCGGAGGACAGCGGAGACGACAGCAGCGACCCTGACGATGACCCAGCCTCAGGGGCCGTGCTGAGGGGCAGAGCCCAGACGGAGCCCTCTGCTGCTGGGGAGCTGGAGGAAGAGGGAGGGGTCGAGGTGGAGGGTGGATCAGGAGAGACAGACAGAGGTGAGCTGCTAGGACAGGTGGAGCATGGTGCCTGTATGGTGCCTGTATCTGTGTTTGTGTTTGGGAGTATGCGTGTGCCTGCGTGCGTGCGTGTCTGGGTGTGTGTCTGGGTAAGTGTGTGTTGAGATTTCTGTTTGTTTCTGACCTTACTGAGATGTGTTCAAGTAGTGTGTTTCTCCTGTGTGTCCTGTAGGTGTGTATGTCTCTCCAGTGTGTATCGACTGTGCTTGTCTTTCTAGCCTGTGCTGACTGTGTGTGTGCGTGTGTGTGTGTTGGCAGTGTGCGTCCCCCCACCGTGTGTGTGGGAGGACAGTCTGGTGAGGGTGGCAGAGAGACATGCAGCAGCTCTGTTCCAGTACGCCATCAGTGGAGACGCCCGCTGCCTTCTGGTCCCACAGCGCCACCTACTGACCACCCAGGATGAGGACGGAGACACGTGGGTACCCTCACACACACACACACACACACACACACACACACACCCTCTGTCTGTCTGTCTGTCTCTCTGTGGACAATGAGCTTGTGTGTGTTTGTTACTATGAAACATGCTAAGAGTGTGTTGGTGACGTGTGTGTTGCAGGGGTCTCCATCTAGGAGTGATCCACAGTCAGACTGCAGCTGTGTCGAGTCTGGCCCAGGTTATAGCTGGCCTTCCTGGAGAGGAGGGACTCAACATGAGGAACGACCTGTACCAGGTACACCAGACACACGGACAGGCAGACGGACAGGCAGGCAGGCAGGCAGATGGACAGACAGGCAGGCAGATGGTCAGACAGGCAGGCTGATGGACAGACAGGCAGAGAGGCAGATGGACAGACAGGCAGAGAGGCAGATGGACAGACAGGCAGAAGGACAGACAGGCAGAAGGACAGACAGGCAGACGAACAGACAGGCAGACGAACAGACAGGCAGACGAACAGACAGGCAGACGAACAGACAGGCAGACGGACAGACAGGCAGACGGACAGACAGGCAGACAGACATAGACTCCCAAGCATGTTTGTTAACCAACAGCCCTGTCGGTTACTTCAAACATCCAGCCTCACTGAACAGCTGGCTTGTACATAGGCAAGGCAGGGCTGTGATGGTGGTTTGAACGTCACAACAGCCCGGGACATCTTGCAACTCCGTTTGTCTCTGCCCTTCACAGACTTCTTTGCACCTAGCTGTGATCACCCAGCAGAAAGAGGCGGTCCAAGCCCTCCTATTAGCCGGGGCGGATGTCACTCTGGCCGATCGCCACGGCAACACAGTCCTGCATCTGGCGGCCCAGCAGAAGGAGGGAGGCATGCTGGGATTCCTGCTGCAACAACAGGAAGTGGCCAAACTAGTGGAGCTCCCCAATGCAGCAGGTACACACACACACACACACAGGCCTACACATACACATTCAAGATAAGGATGTATATTAGTTTGCGTCACATTGATGTTGGTTTTGATGACACAAGTACTAGCTTGGTCTCCATGGATTTATATAGAAGCTGTAGATCAACATGTAAGTAGTTAAAAGCAGACTAGGATCAAGTATGGTCTCCAGCACTTACAATGTAGATATGTAATGTAAATGCATGACCTGTGTGCTGGTCCTGCAGGTGTGTGTGCGGTGCACCTGGCTGTGCTGGCAGACAGTCTGGCCTCCCTCAGGGTTCTCCTGCAGGCCGGTGCCAACGTGGAGGCCCAGGAGAGGACCTGCGGACGCACGGCCCTCCACCTGGCCACCGAGCAGGATAACGTCTCCCTGGCTGGGTGCCTGCTCCTGGAGGTAGGTCTAGCTGGGTGCCTGCTTCTAGAGGTATGTCTAGCTGGGTGCCTGCTTCTGGAGGTATGTCTGTCAGGCGGGTGGGAGGGCAGGCAGGCCAGTATGGCCCGGTCCAGATTCAAACTATTTAAGAGCTTTGAACCCAGGACGTCTTGATCTGCAGTCAGCTGCCTGACCTCTGACCCCTGTGTCTGTGTTCGTGTCTGTGCAGGGTAACGCCAGCGTGGACTGCTGCACCTACAACAGCTCCACCCCCCTGCACATCGCTGCTGGACGGGGCTCTGTCAAACTCACTGCTCTGCTCATCGCTGCTGGTCAGCTGCCCATCGACCCTGTCTGTGTGGGAGAGAGGGAGAGAGAGAGAGAGAGAGAGAGAGAGGGAGAGAGAGGGAGAGAGCGAGTGAGAGAGCGAGTGAGAGAGCGAGTGAGAGAGAGCGAGTGAGAGAGAGCGAGTGAGAGAGAGCGTGTGTGAGAGAGCGTGTGTGAGAGATTGAGTGGGAGAGTGGTGTGTGTGTGTGAGAGAAAGAGAGAGTGTTTGAGAGTGCATAAGCGTACCTGAGAGAGAGAGAGAGTTCTGGATGTTTCCAGTATGTCATTCTGAAGTTAGCCCTGGTTTCCTGTGACCAGGTGCTGACCCTCACAGAGAGAACCTTGAGCCTCTGTACTTCAGAGAGGAAGACTGCTGCTGCGAGGAGGAGGAAGAGGAGGATGAAGGCTACATCCCAGGAACAACACCGCTCAACATGGCTGCCACAGCTGAAGTGAGACACAGAGTCTGCGGGATCTCATGTTGTCAAACAGCTACCTTCTGGCAGTTAGAATACTATCCCTTTTACAGTGATCTTTAGCGATTCTGGTTTGGTTGTTGTGTTTGTGAAGTTTTAGACGGTGGAGTTAGTTTGACCTCCTGAGCTGTGTTCTCCTCTGGCAGATAGAACTCTTTCATTTGGAGAGAGAAACACATAAAGCACTTGGATGTGTAGAGCTAGTTTGACCTCGTGACCTGTCCTCTCATCTTCCCAGGTGTTGGAGATCCTGAAAGGGAAGGAATACGAGCCAGAGACGTCCTTTACAGTCTGCGTCCCTCCTCAAGGTTGGCCCTGCTGTAGCATGACCTCTGACACACACACACACACGCTCAGAGAAGTGTTTACGAGAGATGTGACACGTGTGTGACCTGTTACACAAGTGTGTGTGTGACCTGTGACACAAGCGTGTGTGTGTGTGACCTGTGACCAGTTTGTGTGACCTATTACACAAGCGTGTGTGTGTGACCTGTTACACAAGCGTGTGTGACCTGTGACCAGTGTGTATGACCTGTGACAGAAGCGCGTGTGTGTGAGACCTGTTACACAAGCGTGTGTGGTATGTGACTTGTGACCTACGACACAAGCGTGTGTGTACGTGACGTGTGTATTGTGTGATGTCTGTGCAGGGGACATGGGGACCCTGGGCCCGGACACCAAGCGGGCCCTGTGCCAGGTGCTGGAGGGGACAGAGGGAGTGTCTGGAGGTTGGGAGACCCTGGCTCAGGCCCTGGGCTTGGCCATCCTCAGCTGTGCCTTCAGACTCAGCCCTTCACCCGCCACTACGCTGCTGGACAGCTATGAGGTCATTATGGGATGGGTTACGTCACAGCTACAAGTTCATGCTCACAGCTAGGATGTGTAGACACAATTTGGAGCAGTTTGAGATGAGGCTCTGTTGACTTGGGGCAATCTTGGTCTATACTTGGTCAATACAATACTGTTTCCAAAAACAAACATACAGCAAGACTATAGGGATGCTTATATAAACCATGTAACAGTTAATGGATCGCACCGGGTAATACTGTCGGTTGAACAGTGTTACCAATGTAACGATTGTCACTACATATAACTGTTCGTCTTCCATAGTGACATTCGTAACTAGCGACAAATCTAGCACCTATCTACTACTTTAACAATCTCCGTTTTTGTTGCTTAGCAGCATCAAAATAACTGTCTTTGTGCTTCCGTTTTGTTTAGCCGCCAATCGTGGGTACTGCTGACACTTTCGGATGAAATATAGTTTCTTTACATTTGGTTAAATTTCTGTTATTTATGCTGCTATTGAAAAACCAACCACTAATGGTCAAATGTTATAGGTTACATAACTCATCCATTCCACATTTAAATGTTATAGGTCACATGTCTCATCCATTACATATTTACATGTTATAGGTCACATGACTCATCCATTACATATTTTTATCTTGCCGGTTATTGAGCGTCAGTTATTGAGAAAAACATGAAGGTCTAATTGAGAAACTCTAATAATACAGAACATATATTCAAATTCTGTGCTGAAAAAAACACACAAATTCTATCAAACCTACGTTGTAGCAGATATTTTTGTGTCTGAAGTCGAGGAGTGATTTAGGTCTGGGCAGCCGGCCAATTGTCCCTGTGCTTTATCTCACTCTGCCTGCGTGTGCGCGCGTGTGTGTGCGTGCGTGCGTGCGTGTGTGCGTGTGTAGGTGTCTGGGGGAACAGTCAAAGAGCTGATAGCTGGTTTAGAGGCAGTGGGGAACCGCATGGCTCTCACTGTCCTACAGGGGGCGCTGAATACCACCAAGGACGGTGTAGTCCCCCAGAGTACAACAGAGCTTCAGGGTAAGAGTTTTAACCGTGGGGACGGGGGGGTCATCGTTTCTAACTCTTAATAACGCTTGACTTTAGGACGTACCAGTTGATAATCGTCTGTTGTTTAACGAGACGTTCTCTCGTCTGTAGATGAGTGTGTCTCGGGGCCGATGCAGGACCTAAAGCTAGACAGTCAGCAGGACAGCGGCTGGTGTGATAGCGGCGTGGAGCTGTCCACGGCGTGAGCGCCTAGCAACCCCTGGTCTCCCTAGACGACCCTCTCTCTTGCACACGCCAGTGACAGACCGCTAACTTAACGCAGTCTCTTCGCCTGGAAGGGACTTAATGCACTCCTTGGACATCAGAGACTTCTTTTTATATGAAATGAAACTGTTTTTATATGTAGTGTTGGTATTAATATTTCTTTTTTTTTAATGCGTAAGGAGGATATGTGTTAATGATTGTCAGTGAAACAGTTGGAAATCTTACTAATGAATTATTTGTTAGTATACTTAACTGAGTACTTTCAAGGGAAGGTTGAACACAAGGAAAACATTTAGTAGCCTAATGTGTATGGCATGGTTCCAAAATCATCCTACTATAAGATTATGTTAGTTATTTAATTATTTGGGTTATAGTTATCCACAGTACAGTCTGTATCAGTGTGGATATGTTTCCTTGTTCACATATTCAACTGCTTGTCAACAGATTTGAATTATGCCGATTGGTCGTTCAAAGACAATGTTGCTGCAGGAGCTTCACAAAGCCAAACTATATGGTGGTCAACATTGGTTTGTCATGGAACGTCACTGCTTGGGGGGATTTCAGTCTCAGTTCAACCATATCAATGTATCACTCAGGTAAAAACAGAATATTATGATTGTAGAAAGTTCCCTGCAACACCATGGCGATGAATCCATTTTTTAAAGGCTGGTGTGTAACCTTCTGTACACCACTTGTGTCTACCAGTTGCTTGTGTTTTGCATAGACTTCTTTAACAGCAGCTTGTTATGGAGGTAAAAAAGCCTGTCGCCTTGTTCTCAAGGCCTGTTTGGCAGTTATTTTTAGACCTGCATCATGTACTCCTGTCTCTGTATCTTGGCACTTGAAAGTTTTGTATTACGTTTCAATGATTTCTTCCATGTGACAATTCATCAGGTTATGACTGTGTTTGTAAACAGTTTTGGACTAGCCAGTAGTTTGGTATGCTTCATTTTCTTAGCTGAACACCTCTGTTGTATGAGTTAAGAAAGTGGAAAGTTCATTCGCAAAACAGCTCAAAGATGCTCATATTTCCAGGTTGTTTGGAGAAGCTGGAAAATGGGTAAAGTGGGTTTAAAGAGACTTTTTTGTTGTTGTTGTATCTCAAACCAAAGGTTTGACAGGCACTGCATCACCAGGGCTAATGCTAGGGCTAATGCTGGGGCTAATGCTAGGGCTAATGCTAATGCTGGGATATTTATACATGTACCTACCCTGTCAAACAGCTTCCTGTACAGTCACTTTGCTTCAACTGATTTTATTGTAAACTTTTTTTTAAATAAAAATGGTAAATAGTTTGAGCTTCTCGTTCCAATATATTGGAACCTAAATATCAACATGATCGGTTTGAAGAGAGTTGGCAAGTATTCAACTAATAGGAAAATAGAATTCATGAGTTTGTTGGATATGACTGTAGGTTGCAGCCTGAACAGAACCTGTGTTTAGATGTAAGACCAGACTTATACTACAGGCTTGTCCAGCCAGGTACACAGCTATAAGACTGACTGAATGAAGCCACTTCTAAACAGGACACCAGTTGTTAAGCTCTTGGTATCCTCCCAGACATATCATTTGCTTCTTAAGAGAGAGGGACCAGTTTATAACAAGCAGTGATGTCTCCAAACGTGTAAAGAACTACTCTTGGACGCCACGCCGATATTTGTTCAACTTTATTGAGAAAGAAAAAACAAAACAAAGTAACCACTAAGCCTTTAAATAACAGAGCTATTAGTTGATCGATCAGCCATTGGTAGCTGTGAATAATGTATTCAGTGCAAAAGAGAGAGCCATGCTATGGATGATGGATTAACCAACAGCTCTCTGTTCTAAAAACAACCCCAGGAAAAACAACAAAAAACAGACTTTAAAAAGTGGACATATTTGCTCTCAACAATCCTTCAATTCTAACTCAGCAGCACAGAAACCAACTTTTTTTATTTTATTTGTATCACCATGCACATTTTTTAATTATTATATTTTATTCTGTAATTTACCTGCAGATATAGCTGTGATAATTCTTCATGTAAGTCTGTTGGTTAGAGAGAGTATAGTAATAACAGTCCTCATCTTACCAAGAAGATGGCACTTGAGAACTTTGTTTATGAGTTGGCGTTGGCACCTTCAAGCTCAGTTTAACATGGGGCTGTTCCACAAAGTAAGACCTACAAGTGACCACATTCAATGTTATGTAATTATGCATTTTAGCCAGAGCAAGAGACCTCTCCTGTAAATCGTATTCGAATGATCTAGTTTTACAGCTTTTCAGCTTGATAATCTTGCTTAGTGGAACATGGACCCTGAAAGTAGAATAACTCACACTGGTACATGCTCTGCAGAGAGGAGTTCAAATACCCTCTCCATCTTGGAAAGAAAATGAGGTTAAAAGCATGTGAATCAATTTAGAAATGGTCAACAAACAGAAGACTTGCTGATGTGAGGGGGTTGTGACCAAAAAGGGGACAAAAAGAAAACCAAAAAAAAAAGAAAAAAGTACTAGAATGTTTCTTCCAGCTAGTGAGTGAAGCGGCTCAGACCGGGGCCCCAGACAGGGGCCTCAGACCGGGGCCCCAGACCAGGGCCTCACATGGCGTATTTCTGGGTCCACTCCTTGGCTGTTTTCTCATACCTAGGAGAGAACAATCGAGAAACAGCCAATCAGAATCCCCGCTGGGATGATGACGCAGGACTAAAGTGATGATGCAGTGGCTGTGGGTTGTGGAGAAACTGAGATGCATTCAAACGGGTTCCAAGTTAGGCAGCTCAAAACACACAGATGGGAACCAAAGTGTTTCGATTCACAGTCCCAAAAACCACACCTCATTTGTCGAACTCGCTTCAATTATCCAGACGCGCGTGATCCACTTAGCGGCTGCTCTGACGTCAGGTTATCAATGACTGAACAACCGCTACTAGTACCTGTCTAAGCTTGGAACATGCTTTTGCCTGTTGACTACAACTATTTGTATCATTCCATGAAACCATCATGCTTAATAGCAGGATGTTATGATTGTAAGAATGCCTCAAAACACAAGTCAGGAAGGTCTGTCCGGCTACAGCTGTGATGCTCCTCTCACACAGCACCCAGTCAGAGTGACCTTTCACACAGTACAAACCACCCGTACAGCAAGGCAAGCTTGAAAGCAGATTCGTCAAAGCAGCGAAACTCAGCCAAGCCCTGCTGGGTTAGTTTAAGGGGCCTGAAGGAATTGATGAAGGCAAAACACGCTAGTCTCCAAGATGCAGGCTTCTCTTACCGCTACAGCATGGCATACATGTCTGTCCAGTCCCTCGCTAGTCTATTGTACCTAGCATGGAGATGATAGGCCTAGTTACTGCTGTGGCTCAAGTCGCTAGCTTCAAACTGTTTGGACTAAATCACCTGGCTTGGTTGTGTTCAGGTGTGACACATCATCAGGTGTGACACATCCTGAAACTGCCACATAATGACACCGAAAACAAACTACGCCAACCCTGGTCCTTCCTTAAGCAAGAATGAAGTTATACTCAATGTCTCAAAAATAACCCCCACATTGGAATCCATTCTCCTAACGCAAGATCTTGTTTTAACCCTTGTGCTGCCTTTGGGTCATTGTGATTCACCTTTTGTGCCACACTGGTGGGTCACAGTGACCCCCAAGGCAGCACCAGGGTTAAAAAGCATGGTTGTTGGTGGCTGGGGAGGCGTGCTCACTTGGGTGGATCTGTCTTGTAGATGCGTGCGATTTCAGGCACCAGGGGGTCGTCAGGGTTGGGGTCACATAGGAGGGAACAGATGGACAACAGGACTGGAGACGAGGAAGCATAAGCACAGATTCTGATCAGGGGCAGACTACAGTCATGTGGAGATGCACGCACGCACCTATATGGATAGAGGTACGTCTATATTTATACTTTATTTTTATTTTTTTACATATTAACAGCTACTGTGTAAGAGATGTGTCTCTTATGTAAAGGTCATGCATTTCCAAACACTTTGCATATCTATCAAGTGTCAAAGACACTTCTTACAGAGTACAAGCATTCCAGGTCCCATGTACTGCCATTACCAGATAAAACCATGCCTTACCTTTAGATATAGTTAGGGCAGGCGACCACTGTGATCTTAGTATATCCAAGCAGATGCTGCCATTACTGTTGATGTTAGGGTGATAGATTCTTGTAGTGAAGGCAACCTGAGGATGTTAAAAACAAGCTAAAGAGCGTTTCACAAAAAGCATCCATCAAGAGATATGTTGTTTCTGTCTAGATGGGCATTATGGCACCAAAAAGATCCCCCCCCCCCCCTTTAAATGAAAGGCACTCCTTACCTTAGGTGGTTTGAAAGGGTAATCTGTAGGGAAATGAATAGTCAGGAAAAATACACCTCCTTGATAAGGACTGTCGTTCTGAAAGAAACACAAACACGACATCTCACAGTCAAATCACAACTGCTCGGAAACATCCAGGGCAGTTTTCCTGGCTAAGAAACAGAACAGGCAGGTAGTGACCGTCCTGAGACAGGCTAGAGGACAGAAGGTACAGAAGGTCCACTAGATCACCATGCCAACATGGACACTTTTCATCCCTTCGTGACATATCGATCGCCCTCTGCCTCATCGTACTTACAGGCCCCATGATAGTTGCTTGCCAGTGAAACACTGCCAAAGGGGAAAAAAGAGGCACACAGACGTGTTGGGGTTAGTTTGATGCATGGTGCGACACAATCAGAACCACACACCCACCACCCAGCAAGGTAGAAACCTCCCCGACTGAAAGGAGCCTTACTGTCGTCTCCCACTGGGCCAGCAGAACACTGAGCAGGAGGATCCCGTCCAAAGTCCACCAGCTCCTGAACCAAAAACAACCACAACCCTGACGTTAGCACCCGGTCACTCACACAGGAAGGGACCCCCAGGGACCCCCAGACCCACGTTTCACGTCATGTCACACCATCCAACACAGCACAGGGGAGATTAGGAATGATTCACTGTAGGAGTCGTTGTCCCGTCCGTCCCCCCCCCTCCCTCCCGTTATATGCTTGTGGCAGGTGGACTGCAAATGGTGAAAATAATTCCACATTTGACACATGACGGTTGGTTACATTATGTAGCTGCTGGTGCCAAAACAAAACAAGTCATAGAAGCACGCCAACTTGTTTTCCTGGTTTGACAAGGAAGTGTTGTGCGAGTTTGTGCGAGTGTGTGGGAGAGGGGGGATACATTTTTGTCAATACCAGCTGAGGATATACAGGTACGCATCTCACAAACCCAAGTCTAGAGAACTGAAATAGTCAAACAGGGACTTATTGAATAATCC
Organism: Plecoglossus altivelis; assembly: GCA_036571765.1. Classification (NCBI taxonomy): domain Eukaryota; kingdom Metazoa; phylum Chordata; class Actinopteri; order Osmeriformes; family Plecoglossidae; genus Plecoglossus; species Plecoglossus altivelis. Next base: position 3,328,701 of record BROE01000006.1, on the reverse strand, counting down.
TGATGAAGACAGCACAAAAAACTGCAAAAACACTCAACAAAAACAGCACAAGCAGCAATAACACTCAACAAAAACAAACTTCTATGACAACTACAACACAATTAAAACAGATTTGCCCAAACAAGTCTGCCAGTGTGACTAACATCAAGAATCTAAACAGTACTTGAGGCCTGTCTGTTGTAAACAGCAGGGTGACGTGAAACCAGAAGATCTGCCACAAGTACCCGTCTTTTACACAGATTTCACTCACAGGTCTAAGTGGGAAACAATAAGGGACTTGAGTAAACCGGGCCCAGTTTAAGGGCACCAGAATGTGGATTGCTTCTGTAACAGGGCCCGGTTGATGAAAATAGGTGCGAAGCTAAGCAAGATCAGAGCGTCACATCTGTCAATAAGTCCTGATACTGACGCCTGTTAAGACACGCCCACTGTACTGACATCCTCAGCGATGTTTCATGCTACTTTAACCCAGCTTTGTAGTAACATTTATCTTGCAAGAAACTTATAATCACCTGCGTTGAAAACATCAATCTTATATGTGCATATTTGGGCCTTGAACTGTACGTGAATGAACTGAACCCTTTCACCGGATAAAGAGAAAGGTCACCACTCGTGACAGCTCGCAAAATCCCAAACGTACCCCATCATAGGTATGCGTTCTGTCTACATTGGAGTCATCCTAAATAGGGGCTACAAAAGGCATCCGCGGCAACGTTCAGAATGCGTGTAGAATTAAGCGTGTTCACACAGCAATTCTATTACCAATACAGAATGTAGGCAAAAGGCTCTACTTCAGAAACAATGTCTATTTTTATGCTGACGCTTTCTGGACAGTTGAGAAACATCCACACCGAAAGAACACGCTTCCTTTCATGACTGCAACATTTCCAGCTGGGAAAGTCGACTGTAACTTGGCCCAATACACTGCCAGATAACGTTAGCCATCTCACCCTGATACTGGAGTTAGTTATTCTCGGAATACACTGAAACGAAACTACAGGTGAATCTACCTGAAAATGGTCAAAGATCAGTCAACATAAAACACACTTGCAATATTGGCTACCGTTCCTGATAATCAAGGCAGAAGAGATTGTTATAAATAATATTGCACACGCCAAATAAATATATTAGATATAATTGCAACGAGGTCAAATATTGTAGCTATATACTTTGTCAAACCGGCAATAGCAAACTAAGAGAAAGTGAGTGTGCGTGTTGGTAAAACAAGTCAATATTCAATTTAGGCACATTAGCTAGCTGTAGCCTAGCTTAGCATTGCCACACGAGTCTACCTTTCAGAAGCTACTACGCTAGCTAGCTGGTTCACTGCAATGTACTGACACAGCCATTTTTTAACATTTGGACCGTCATAACTTTGAATCTCAAGTCATTCAAAACACTCTTACCTTGTGAATGCGTTTTAAAGCCATACTGCCAGTGTGTGTGGACCAGTTGCCGAAGAAAAAAAGCCAAGACCCGCTAGGTGATGCTTGCTAGCTCACGACCATCTAGCGGTTAGCTTTGACGCTGCGAGGTAGCTTGATAGCTAGCTTGGAAGCTACACAAACAACTTCGATGTTGGCACTTATTAAAATCGTGTCAATTGATTCTTATTTTATCGTAACTGCCTTCTGTAGTACAATACGAACCGTTTCTAACTTTACTGGCTAGCTCGTTCTCGGCCCTTGTTCCCTACCCGGAGTTTGTGCGTACTGTCAAGATACTGGAACTGCTCAAAATGTCCACTGACATTGAGTTGAAACAACACTTTCGCCTCTCGAGCCTCAAACGCACACCAGTGCGTAAAAAAACGAAAGCGTGGCGTAATTGATCATTTGTAGGCACCCGCACTACCTAGTAAAAACACGTATCTTCCGGTTGCATACACTATAGTTCAAGTTTTTAAAAAAATTCAATGTTGGTTTGTTTTGTCCCGTAACTCTATTGCGATTCATAAAAAAAAGCGAAAATATCAATACACAATTAATTTGTCAGTCAAAATAAACTGTTGAAAAAAGGTTAACTCTTGTGATTTTATGTTAATTGAGAAGGATATATTGCAATCTTATGAACAATATAAATGCAACAAAGCTTCCAATGCGGAACTGATTAAAGATAACCGGTTGGATTTTGGAAATGTTTTGTATACTGAAGTGAAAGGCTTTCTTTTGGTTTCACAATTGTTTTTCACTGGCATACAGATTGATCAGTCACTCTAGAAGTCATCGTCAGACTGTTTTTATTTTTATTACAACGTGGTTTGTGTTTCTATAATTACAGGACAGTTTGTAAAAATGATTACAGCGTTTTATCTTGTGTTGCTTGTGGTAATCGTATCCGGTAGGTGCACTAACCATACTGTATTCTTGTTGCAAATGTGTAGGAAACTTGACTTGAGTCGAAATCGACTTCGCCTGTAACTTCTTTTCTGACAACAGAAACTTCGTTATTTATTTGTTTCCCTCAGAGATAAAGATTGTGAAAGGTTATGACAACATTTTTCCAGTTGACGAGATGTCAGGTAGGAATTAAGTTATATGATCTAACTTTTTTATATATCAACATTGTAATATAGGCTACAGCATGTGATTGTATAATGTTCTAACTAACATTTGTTCCTGTTCAACCTTTACCGTTACTTATTTCGTCAACAAAATCATAATGTAACCTAAGAACATTCATTTTCAAGAGCAGTTTAATTGGGCAAAATCATAATTGTGCGACTTTTACAGATTGCAAAAAGAGAGTTCTTGCAGCAGCCCAGGAGAAATGTAGAACTAACAAAGGTATGAGCACATACACATGACTGTGGTGTGACGATGACGTCAGGCTAATCATATGTACTCTTTTACCTTGCCTTTCCGATGATTACATAGATACATCTTCACGTTTGTGACTAACGGAAACAATAGGCCTGTAAATGCAAGAGGATTTATAGAATGTGCAATCCTAAGCCATTCTAGAACCCAAATGAATCAAATGTGATTGAATCATTTTGACTGACATGACGTATATTTGATTCATTGATTTCAGTTTGTAAGGACGGGACTGTGGACATGTTTCAAGAATGTGGAGTTTTGGGATATAATCTCATTTTCAAAGACTCGAGTAAGATGTCAGACCATTACACTGTAAATGTAATGGATGTTTAGTCAATTGCTTATAAAGTGCATCAAATTGTTTGAAAGAACATCCTAAATTATGTTTTTAGGCCATACGCTATTTGTGTTATACTACATGTTATTGTCACGAAATCTAACACACTCAGTATTTTGAGACTTCTTAAATAGGCTATTTTAATAAGCCACATGTTACACTATCATTTAGCTGAATTGTAGCTGAATTTCCAGAGTTTTTAAAGTGGCATACTGATGGTATTTTTCTTACAGCTTATGACTTGAAAGGGGACTATGAGTTCTATGGTAGGTATGCATCTTGTCTGCTTTTATAACATGTAGCAAATTGTCTGCATAATTGAATTGTTGGTCACAATGCAAAAGCTATTTGCCATTCCAGCATTTTCATCGTTTACAAATCACATTAAATCACAATTCTTGTCATGAAATTTGAATTTAAAGTACTAGCAAAGTACTCATTTATCCATACTACAAAATTCAATCAGCCATTAAATAAATCTGACGGCAAGAGTTTGGTTTCTTTCAGATGAAGCTCATTGTGCTGTCAAGAGGTGTTTGGAGGGAATGCAAAGCAAAGCAAAAAATGATGCTGATCTGATCTCAGGTAAGTATTGCACAATTGTGTACCCATTTATTCTTGAACTGTTGCTTCCAGAGCAGGCTCAACTTTTGTGAGCTGATTTCTTGATTTTCCACTATGACTGGATTGATTTAGATGATTTGACAAAGTTTCTGTTACTAAACTAAACACACATGGATATGTATTCTATTCCATCTTAAATTGGCATGCTTTGCTGTGCAATGCTCTGCTATGCAGTATGTGTACGTAACTAAGATTTCGAGTTCATGTGCTAATTTACATTATTCTATTAAGACATACGAATACTTCAACATTTCGTTGGTCGTTTGTGTTTGACCACAGGCATGGCTGAGAGTTTTCACTCTTGCCTGATTGCAGTGAAGGATTGTACCGAACTCAAGACTAAACTGCATACTGAGCTGTAAGGATCTGGTATCATGGCAGCTGCGTTTGTTAGCACACTATCTTGAGGGCAAACCTATTGTTAAGACGCAGTATGTTTCTGTTTAATTGTAAAATGGATTTGCCATATAACCACTAGGTGGCAGTCTTTGCATTTGTAGTTCTCAACCGTCACAACTGGGCGTTCGCTGACTTGACATTTACACAGAGAAGACAATAATTACCACAATAATAAAGAGATTTTTCTTCAGAATAATTTTGATCTTTTTATCAAATCAACCATTTGTATTTATTAGATCTTAGTTATAAGTTTGTGTGGGGAGAGTAAATCTAAAAGGGTCTAAATGCGGCTGTCCCAGAAAACGATCATAATCAAACTGCCATGTGTCTATCATCCCTCAAATTCTAGAAATGGTAGACTGAAATATTTACACCCAAATTTGAGGAAGACAGAAATATTTATAAATATAAGTAATATAAAATATAAGTAAAAGTTTAACAGAGTGATTGTTACATTTAGGTGTTTGCACATGCAGGTTAAAACAAAGTATTTTGCCATGAAGCAAATGAACATGATATTTAGTATAGATTAGCCTGATTTGGTTGACTGATTTGGATATTTCCATACTTCCTGCTACATCAGATTATCCTGGTCCAGAATCTCTTACGTTTCATTTCCACAGAGAACTACTATAGAAGCGAAATCGAGCGGAAGTACGTAGGACGGTCATGCCAGCCTAACCTCAAAGGGCTTCAAGAGAAGTGTATGTTGATATCAAACCCACACGTCCACAGTGAGAATAGTGCTGGCCACGTTGACCATATTGGCCTTTTCATGTAGGCTACTTCCTTCATATTTGATCTGTGAGCCAGCCTTCCATAAAACGTCCCTCTTTATTACAGTACATCTCATTGAAGAGAGCCCTGTTACAGACGTGGTCGGAACCATAGATGCCCATAGCAAACCTGTTATATAACAAGTTGTACTCAAAGGGCACAGAAAACGTAGACTGCGTAGACCCAAGTCAAATAGCGTCAACAGAACATTTCCTTACGCGGTCAAAAACTTGAAAGACAAACAGGTGAGAAAGTTACAAGTCACATAAGACTGTACGTACATGTTGTCTACTGTATCCCTGGAGCTTAACTACGACTAGAGTATGTTATATCTTGTCTGAGAACTCTGTGTAGCAATGCCATACAAGCAGCTCAACTCTTTTCCCCTCTCTGGAAAGCTCTGGAAATAAAGAGGAATATATTTTTTGTCAACAACAGCTGGCCGTGAGGATAGTTCTGGCCACATCACACATAACGGCCTTCATATGTAGGACCCTTCCCTCATACTTGATCTATGAGACACTCAGAACCTCATTCCTAGCAAACCTGGGATCATTTTCATTGCACTTCGTCAGATTGTTGTCACAGACACAGCCAATTTTCACAGCTGCAAACCGCCGCAAAGCAGTTACCGTTCATGTTCCAATCAAGGGGCACAGAGCACGTGATGGCTAACCCTTACTGATGTGTACGTTCCGTCTTGTAAAGTTGATCGAAGGTCAGAACACCAACGCGCTTCTTGTTAATGTCGCTGGATTTAACGAAGCAGCAGATTTCACTTGACATGGGATCGACCGTGGATATTAGGGGGACATGGATGCCCCCACTTAACAGGAGTACCCTGATGATACTAACACACAAATAACAATTCGCCTTTTTGTCTTCAAACATAGGAGAGACTATAGCATTGCTTACTGTGGGTCGGTCAGATTTAGTTGGTTTGACACTCCTGCTACTAATACTAACTGGCCCAGGCACAACCAAAGCGAAGCAATGAACTTGACCTGTTCTGATTATTAAAAGTGAAACACTTTACCGAAATTAGCAGAGAACGTATTTAAAATACAAGATACAGCAAACATACTGTTTTTAACTGAAATATATATGTATAATTTTTTTTTACAGGGGCTAGTGCAACTTATTGTTGATAAGATTTGATGAGGTTTATGAAGTAGGCTACTGCAAATATTTTCCCGAACAGAAGGAAAAAATGAAAATAACAATCGAATACTCTTTTGGAACTAAAACTAGAATTTCAGTGGTTTGGGAATCCTTTGTAATTTTCTTGGGATTTCTTCACGTGTGACATATTGCAAGGCAGTTTGTCTTTAACTGGAAAGCCACATATTATCCAATCTATGCAGGATCCATTTAAAGGTTAATTTTCGATTATATTTCAACTGTTTAGCATTAATCGATGGGTTTACTGTTGCAGAAAATACAAATGCGTTTGAGATATCAATGAATCTCATTGACCACTCCTGTAGAACATTAAAAAGGCGTAATGCTACCGTAAACCACTAGATGGCGACAAGCTTCCGCAAAAGACAATCATACAAGAAAGCATCAAGTGGCCACATAATGAAATTAAAATTGTTTAATGGTGTTTGTAAATCATTCAGCGAGGAACATTTAGTCTACATATACGTGTTTCTTGTAAAAGTGTCTTTTGAAATCAGTATAAACTAGCGCGTCACCAAGGCTTTCCAGACTGAATGCATGCAATGTTATAATACTTTGAGGCAAATTGCATTTTGCACAATTTCTCAGATTCATTCAGAGTTTAGAAAATATGAAGACATTATTACCTATTTATTAGAAGATGAATAGCAAATTCATTGTTGTTCTCTCGCTAGACTCAAAATCAACCCAAAATGCTGTAAACGTAATCAACAGGGTTACACAACGGCTTTAGAATATTTCTTAGTAAGGTGCACGAGTCCTGTCCGACAGCACCGAAAAGGTTGTACAAAAAAGTACGGCTGTTGTTTAATATACTGTATAATTATGGCTTCTGTTTTAATATACAGGCCGTTATAAATTCATATTATCAATCCAATCCAGGTCCAGATACGGTTTTACTGGCCTACCCATTATCGAAGTATAATTTCCTGATCTCTCAAAAGTATATTCTGAATTCAACGTTTGATGACATGAAATTGATCAAGATTATTGAAGATGTACTTGGACTGGAATATGCTGTTTAATTGTTTCATTACACTAAGTTTGGACGTAAATACAAGTTTAAAGTATCACTCACGGTGTGGATAAGGATTGTTTAAACTAACATGCATGTTTGGCAAAATACCTTGGTGTTGGAAAGCGTTTGTTCTTTGATTAGCCTTGCTCAATATTAATAATATTGGCATACGCCTAATTTATACAGTTAGTACGCATATTATTATTTTTATTGTTGTGGTATTCGTAGCTAATAAGATTGCGTCACCGACTAGTTTAGAATATTTTAATTAACATAATCACATTCATCCTATTGTAGTTGCACTTGGTAACCATGTAAACTGACTATCAACATCGGAAACAAACTTGGAACATGCTGAATAAATGTAGGCCCTATTGCATCAATTTACCTTTTGAGAAATATTTTTCTCAGACTTTCGTTTTCTCTTGAGATCATTTTTAGCCTCCGAAGTTACAGGGGCTAAAGTACCATAAATATTTAATGAAGGTTGCTTTAGAATATTTTATCAAGGCTAATTAATTAAGGACGGTCTATTTATCCCGCTATGAAACTGGCGATTTTATCATTAATAATATTACTTTTATTACCAAGGAACGATGTCAGACGTGCATGATTAGAAAAAACATTTACTCGGCGTAGTATTGTTAATATTGATATTATTATTGTTTGTATTGTTATGATCATAATCAGTAGAGCTATTTTTATTTTCCTGTTTGTTTTATTTCCTCTGTTATCATGATATTCAGTAGCTGGCGTTGAAATGACAAGCGCCTGCTGTCAAACCTCACCGAGTGGCGAACCATCAAAAATATGAGATGATAATATCTGGAGCAGGATGAAGAGCATGTTGTTTGTATATTCATTTAATTGATACGAATTATGATTGTAACTGAGTTTTTGTTGTTGTTAATTTGATCATTGGCTACTCACTGTAACTGTGCGCGTGTGTTTGTGAGTGAGGCCATGCGCGCGTTCGTAACAGGCTGCACAGTGTGGTCCTGTGAGATGATGGTCAAATGGCTCTTTCTTGTCATCGCGCTTGTCTTGCCTAAACCTCCGCTGGGACGGCTGTTTCAAAGGACGCTTAACGCCAGAGATGGTAAATAACTGAGCGGACTGACTGAAAAACAACTAACTTAATAACTGAACGTGTATCTCTTTTAACGGTGACCCTGAGTTACCGCGCCTGTTCTCGATTTATCCTGATGCCCGGATCAACTCTTTCAAAACGAATAACTGCTTAAATTACTGAGTCTCTGATCTGTTCAAAAGTGGGCCAACATGCAAATTGTCAAATTAATCTGGAAAGGCAATGGCACACAGACTATGTCCATGAGCATGCAGAGAACTCGCAGAGAACTCGTACGGGTAAACACGCGGAAATCTTTTCCGGCGAATTCAAAAAATGACGCAACGAATGACTTGCACCAATGAGAAGCCACACATCATTCTGGTATTTAAATTGATATTTCCTTTTAAGGTCTGGTCTCCGCCCTTGTCAAGTCCACGCGCGTCCCCCCCGAGAGCACTGGGGCTTTCGAACCCGAGAGAAGGTGCGCTCCACTGGGATAGAGGCAACATAAAGATACGGGGAGGGAGGGAATGAGAGTTCTTGCTACCCAATCCCCCTTTTCCCCTGGGAGAGCAAGCCTTCCATGGTCCGTCCCTCCCTCTTATTTGATAATCATTTCATTTTACTCCTTTTTGAAGCAGTCGCTTGTTTTATCCCACTTTTCATTTCACAATCCCGTGCTCGTATGTTCGACTTCTTCTGATCAAGCTGGGTATCGTTCCTGTCTTTCCGCCCGACAAAAAGCTCTCCTAGATCCTGGTTGATTCTTTTCCTTTGAGATGCTTAACTGTTCTAACACTCGCCCTCTCTCCACCCTCTTTTAACTTGAGAGACCGGTTAAGCTCGAGCGAACTGAACTGGGGCTGGAATTTAAAATAAAGCGGAAAACCCAGAGGGATACGGCGCTCGTCTTTGGATAAGGACCGCTATCGCGTTTCCCCCTTGTTGCACTTTGGGGAAGATTCCCCTCTTTTCACTTGCTCGTCGTTAATCCAGGTGGCCTTGCTCTGAGTCTTCGGGAGGATTATTTCGCACGTTTTGGTGAAGAGCGAGATCCCAGAAGGTTACTTTCATGTTCTCCATCCAGGACAGTCTCCCACGGGGAGCTTTGACCATGAAAGAGGAACCGCTCACGAGTGGCATGACACCGGTCCGGTCGTGGATGCAGAGCGCGGGGATATTGGACGCGAATACAGCGGCACAAAGGTAAACATTATCTCAATATTCACGGTAGACGGTGAACGGGGTGATAAGGTTGTCTGTAGCGCTGATTATCCAACTAAATTAGCCGTTTTGTCAAGGCGATTTCCTGGCATCGTGGTTTTTTTTGCAGGAATTATGAGATATCGATCACGCAACCAACCATTCTAGGCTTCATCACTACAGTCCATCAGAACATTAGTTTTTACAATCAGGAGACAAAAAAATGTATTCATGCCGAGTTTTTATCACCACCCCCGAATGCATTGACCATCTTAAACATTATATGGGGTTACAGGCTCGTGCTTGCATCCATATGTGCAAAGGCTCCATCATAATTTAAACAGCACATGAATCCATCCCGTAGCTGACTATCATATGCACGCCCTCGTCCACCTCAAAATATCATGACCCTTCAATTTTAGATGGTGATCAAAAGTTAGATGGCGCATAAGTTATTTTGTCAATGCTCCGCCGCGGGTTCGCTTGACTGTTGGGATGTCGCTAGAACTTTAAACGCTGCAGCTCAAGGCACAAACTTTGTCATGTTCATGCGCCAGATATCGACTACCGTATTTCTCAGTGGTCAGCATTAAAACGATTCGCAAACAAATTAAACCAATAGCCTATTTGTGCTCGCAAAAGCGATAGTTTAGCTTTCAAAAAGTGATTTGTTGCTCACAAAACCTATATTTGTAAAATGCGGAAAAACTTCCTCCAAAAATGTTCTAAGTCAACAATAGACTCTCAAAGGGCGGGTGGTAGTAAAGTTGTATTTTACTCTACGTAGTCTAATTAGCCAGTGTCGTAATCATATCAGATAACAAAGCGCTAATTATGAAAAACTTGAATTTAGGTTTTGCGTCAGCATCGATTTGGGCTGTCAAACGCAAAGGCTATAAAAAGCAGATGATATAGTTTCTTAAAAATAATCAGGAATTACTGTTCACTGTCCCAACGTTGACCCACAAACCTATCATTTTTATGTTTAGTCCATGTTATATAATTATTAGAAATAGACAAGCCGGTGGGTCTAAGGCTAAAGTCAAAATCTCTTCAATAAAATCTTACTACTTTTCCGATGTTAAGACATTCTGAGGCGAAAACAGGGTGAAACTGAAAATATATATTTAACTAACTGCCCTTGATTTGTTTAACTTAAAGGGTCTGTTACAACCGTAAAGTGTTTGAGGTCAAAATAATTTACTGTCAAAAGTATTAAATATCAGATGTCAAAAACTGCATAACCATTTTAACAGTCGGATGCTTCTCTTGTCTTTCACAATTTAGTACAAAATGAAGCTTTTCTTCCCGTAGAACCAATCACAGCGACTTAAAAACCCGCCACTTGACCGAGGATAAAATATCAAACCTTTTACGCATGCACACAAATCATGATGACCCTGTGTACTCAAAGGCGAGTTTGTTGTGTTAGACAACTTAGGGGGGCGGGAAACAGGTCAATAGATTAAGCATTTAATGAACCTGGTAGGCCAACATAATTTTCCTGTAGATTGTCTCACCGTCGCGCACATAGACAAGCTCAACCAGGGGTTCAATACCGATAAACAGGTCAACTGACTCTCGAGCGCTCACGGCTGAGCGCGTGCGACCCTAGCCTTGAATACGGGAGGCTGGAGGTTGACCCAACTGAAGGCTATCAAGTTAATCAAAATACGGACTTACGCTTTGACTTGCAAATGTGTAATGTTTTTTTATTTTATTTTACCGTTTCAGTGATGGCATCCGCAATACTAAATGTAAACAGAATTTCCGACACACTTGCGGGTGTCGATGTTGAAGTTTATTATCGATTTTACTGCTACCGTGGTAATCAATAGTTAAGTCCATGTAACAGGCTATTTGTATAGATTCACATAAATGAACTATTTAGATTTTCTGTCCGTCATAAATATATTCCAAAACGCATTTACATAAAATACATTGTGACGTTGAAAAGGTATTGATTGAAAAATACAAAAATACATATGCATGAAACATAACTTAATGACTTGTCAGTGTTCAAATATTCATCTGAATAATTTTTTTCCTCATATACTTGGCCTAAATTTCACCAATGATAAAATGGAAATTGAAACATCGGTTACTTCCAAAGCATATGAATAATATAAAATTGATGTACTGCGTGCTGGAGACCAGAGTTCACACATAGAGGTTGTTCTGTTTGGCCAAGTACTGTGTGCAGTTTAATCTCAAAGACAGCCCCTGCTTCAGCATTCACCCTGATCTCAGATAGTACCGTATAAAAGATCTCACCCTGACAGAATTGGAGCAGGGTTCACATCAGTCAGTCTCACTAAGCAATTAGAGAAAAGCACGTCTGGAGGAATTGAAAAACCAGGAAACGTTCTGCAAGTGTCGGCCACACGTTTCATGACACTGTTTAGAGAAATTCACGTTTGTGGTGCAAGTGTTTGAAGTGAGTGTGCTTTAAATGTATATAGCGCACCAATACGGATGTGTCTCTTTCAGTTGTGGAGTCTATTGGTTAGGGAAAGGGCTTAATGATTTGGGTTTATTTTATTTTTGATTGGCTTTATAAAATGCACCTGTAGATACGTAGACCAGATATTTTCCCCAGATAAAAGTTCATCAGCTTCTGTCGGTGGTTGTTCATGGAAATATGTGTGTGTGCCTTTATAACTGACCTTGTATGCATGGGAGTGCACATTTGTGTGTGTGTCTGTTTTTGAATGTGCACGTTTAAGTAAGTGCAAGCGAGGCAGCGAGCGAGTACTCCACACGCAACTGGGAAACTGATTTCACTTGACCCTCCCAGTTGCCTACCCTGACACTGTCAAAATCGAGTAAAGTGAATTATGTTGCCCCCCTGCCTTTGTGTGCGAGTGAGGGGTGGGGGCAGGGGGGTGGGGGGGCAGCTTAGCAGAGGAGGTTCTCAAGCTTAGTAGACAGGGGGGCAGGAGTAAGACAGGGTTCCAAGGTGAGCGATAGCCGACCAGGGATTCCATGTCCTGAGGACCCCATCCGTTATAGCCTCAATCATCCTCGTTCAGCTGCCTCAAAGTAAGAACCCACCGGCCCCCTGTGGCCCCTGGATCCCCATGTGGGAAGAGGTTCAAGACGGGCTTGTTTGCCCTCGGCGCCGTGTTTTGACTGCGGAGCGCTGATGCCGCTTCGCTCGTCATCCGGTGGCTGATTTGAGTTTGATGTTTTCGAGACTGTAACTCATCTTCTGGCGTGAGCCCTAAGAGGTCAATGGAAACATTTGACATTAAAGGTTTCCTTCTTTCTTTTCGTGTCTCCCCCCTCCCCCCCCCTTCCTTTCTGGTGATAAAATGCAGTTGAAATGGAATGTGCATTTGTCAACACCACTACATGCATGTATGCACTAACAAATATACCCTAAAACATGTTGTTAAAGGCTGTGTTAAAAGTATCAGATAATTAAAAATTGCACACACTTCCATTGCACAAATCCTGCTTCAATCTAATTGCTGTAAATTCTCGCTAACACATTGTAACAACGTGATAACATGGTTGACTCCAGTAAATATAGTTTAGACACCTGACTAACTCTTTGAAACCATTAGCTGACTGGTGGATCGCCATCCCTCTGACCTCTTTAGATGTGTGCAGGTGACCAGCTAATGGATTCAGCTGTGGTCCCACTCATTTGGGTTGCTGAGCTATGCACATAGGTGTGTGTGTGTGGGGATGGTGGTGGTGGGGGGGATATACATGTGTGTGTGATATGCTTGCGTGGTATGTGTGTGTGTGAAATGTATTTGCATGTGTGTGTGTGTGTGTGTGTGAAGAAATGTGCGTACATTCTAAACAACCTGAATGTATGTTGAGAAGCTTGAATTTCAGTACAATGTTTTGAAAGGTTCACAGTCTAAAATGTTTTCTAGCAGGTTTTGTAGCGAGACAAAAAACAAGACAATTTGACAAAGTTCTACGTTGAACTTTTGAAATACAATATTTTTAGTTTCATCTTTATCTGAAGTTGACATGTTTACATGTATGGCCGCATGGTATCACACCTGCCGTTTACAGTCACAAATACTGCTTGAATCGACACCAATAGTGTGGTTTACTTCATGTTCCCGGTTTTTGAACCAGGCAGCCAGTCTCACCGTGAGAATAGAATAATGGTCGGTGACTGATTTTCATTTGTGCACCTTAATTGCGTGTGTCATTTGTAATGATCCCAGACAGTCCAGGGAAACAGATTCACCGTTAGAATAGCACAGCCCTTCATGCAGCAATTACTAACAAATTAGTCCTCAGATTTAAGGGCTTCGCCATAATGGGATGCTTTTTTTTCGGGAGCAAAAGAAGGTTAACTGTGTTTACCGAGGAAAAACCCATGATGTGACTGTTTTAAGAGTACGCTGGATATGCAGTTAAGAACAAATGACACAGCTGTATGTGTGAACATGAGTCCACGGTGTCAAGTGGAACTGCAGGGGTGTTTAATTACATCCTCACCGCCTGTATATTTATTCTTATCTATCAGCGTAATGTTGCAGAGTTGGCAGATTACAGTAATAACATGTCCGCTCAATAAGTGCATGTTTGATATTCTCTCGAGGGTCACTAATATTGTTGAGATTTTGAGATATGCGTCTCAAGTGATTTGAGAAGTCTGTAAAGAAATAGGACCATTCCAGTGGAAGCAGACTTTAACAATGAAATATCAAACCAAACCTACATATAAAAGAGATAAGGCTTAACTTAGTGTGTGTGTGTGTGTACTTAAATCGCTAATCGGTTGAAAAGATTGTTCCAAAAAAGTGAGGTCTGTGTTTACAAAGCTTGAGAAGATAAAGTGGATATCACTATGGAATACAATTTAGCTTTGTGTCTGTGTATGAGACAGGAGATGGGCTGCTTTGATAAAACGTCAATGGCCAGTCCTCAATGACCGGAAAGATGGAGAGGATAGAAGAGGAGAGGTGAAGAGAGGAGAAAAGAACAGAGAAGGGAAGAAGAGAGGGGAGAGGAGAGAGATGGATGAGAGGGAGAGGAGGGAGAGGAGGGAGGGAGAGAGGAGGGGAGGTGGGAGAAGGGGAAGGGAGAGAGCAGAGAGCAGGATTGGCTGAGAAAGGTTGTTGATGGGTTTTATCCTGTGACATAACCTCCTGACTGAAAACATCCAACACTACGCATCTAGTCTCCTCTGGATCTCTGATTTCAAAACACATTCCCTCTCTCTCTCTCTCTCTCTCTCTCTCTCTCTCTCTCTCTCTCTCTCTCTCTCTCTCTCTCTCTCTCTCTCTCTCTCTCTCACACACACACACACACACACATGCACACACACACACACACCACACACACACACACACACACACACACACACAAGCAGTTATCCTCACCATGAAAAACATGAATGCACACAGACAGACACTGTCCTCACAACTTGAACCAAGCTCCCACTCATTAGTTCATATTACACGGTTAATAAGAGCTAACCAAGCAAGCACACACACGCACAGTTAACAAGTGCTAACCAAACAAGCACATGCAGACACAGTTAACAAGTGCTAACCAAACAAGCACATGCAGACACAGTTAACAAGTGCTAACCAAACAAGCACACGCACGCACGCGCACGCACACACACGCACACACACACACACACACACACACACACACACACACACACAGTTAACAAGAGCTAACCAAACAAGCGCATGGGAGTAAAGAGAGCAGCTACCTTCCTGTCTGGGTTAAATGTATGCTGAAGTAATTGACTGTACCAGCATAAATTACTCTTTCCTGCTCACACACGCATACCGTACATATGCAATATGTGCATATATTACGTGCTTCTCAGGCACACACACTCGCTGTAGCAATTAGCGAAGGGAAATGTTTGCTGGTGAGAGACTGTGGGACAGAGTCTCTCTTCCTCCCTGTTCTCTCGCGACGCCCAGAAACGCTTCTCATACGAAGCCAAACTGGTTGCAGCTAACTTGAGCAGCTACACTCCTCCGATGATGAGGGGATTCCAAGGTGGTTTGTTGACATGTTCAGCATAATCACACACGTTCTGTATGTTTAAGAGCCTCCGTGTTTTGCTAAACGGAAGCAAAGCTGAGAATGGGTCACTAACAGTGTTTTCCTGTCCTACTACGGTTACAGGATTGATACGTCTTATATTTATTAACACACAGTGTTAACAGTGAACACAGAGATGCTGATGTGGTTGGAATGTTTGTTTGATTTGCGTGTTTGTGTACATGTGTGTATGTGTGTCGCTGTGCATGTATGTGTGCACATGTTTTTGTGCGCGTTTGTATGTTTCAATTTCTATTTCTGTGTGTGAGTTTGTATATGTTTGGGTGCATGTTTATTTGTGTGCAAGTGTGCATGTGTATGTATGGTATATGTGTGTAATTGTGTGTGTGTGTGTACGGTGTGTGTGTGTATTTAAGTGTGCATATGTGTGTGCACAGCATATGTGTGTAATAGTGTGTGTGTATAGTGTAATTGTGCGTTGTAAGTGTGCGTGTGTGGTTACTGTATGTGTGTAATTGTGTGTGTGTACAGTGTGTGTTTGTATGTGTGCGTGATCGGTATGTGTGTGTAATTGTGTGTGTGTGTGTGTTTGTACGATGTGTGTGTGTGTTTGTACGGTGTGTGTGTGTGTGTACGGTGTGTGTGTGTGTTTGTACGGTGTGTGTGTGTGTACGGTGTGTGTTGTGTACAGTGTGTGTGTGTGTTTGTACGGTGTGTGTGTTTGTACGGTGTGTGTGTGTGTAAACACGGCGATGCTGTCTGCCTCATTAGGTGCTGCTGTAGCTAGCAGTGGGGCCGCGGTGGTTAAAGACTGTGTAGCTGGTCACACCTCATCGCCCCACTGATTAATGCCAGGGGGGCCGAGGGCTGGGTGCACAGTGCCCGCTCTGGGGGCACAGGGGACTGCACACACCCAAGGGGGGAGCAGGGAGGGGGACTGGGGGGCCGGGGGGCTGGGCTGGGGGGGATGGTCTTGGCGAAGGGGGCGGAGGGACCGCACGTGCTCATGTAACAGACCTCGGAATGGGCTTGTGGCGGAACTGTTTTGGTCGTGTTCTTTTTTTTGCGTGTTGTTGACGTGTTGATGGTGCGAGGATTTTGTTGTTGTTGTCGTTTACGGAAAAACACGTGAGGACAAGGGCACGGAGATGAGATACATAAGATCGGGGAAAACGGATGCAGAACGCAACTTTGTGCGTACGCAGGCATTTACAAACGCTCATTAGCATACTGTGAATGTGAGCGAGCAAACACACAGACATGGCACACACACACAGAGACACACAGACACACAGACATGGCACACACATACAGAGAGACACACACAGACACACACACACACACAGACACATACAAATTCAAACATGCACCCACACGCACAAACAGAGACACCGACATGGCACAGACACACACGCACAAACACATGCACACAGCCATACACGCATACAGCCATACACACACCCAGAGACACACACTCAGACACACACACCCAGACACACTACACACACAGACACACTACACACACAGACACACTACACAGTGTCCTGCTCTCTTTCCTCATGTTTGGGTTCTAGCAGTGGCAGTTCTTCTTCATGTATGAGTCTGGAGTGGACTCTCAGTACAGAGCGACCCATCCCGGGTTACAGAACCGACTTCTGCTACCTCCTGCATTCATCTCTGTTAGCATGCGCTGCTTGGCATCACGTATTGGAAACCCTGTAGGACCAGAGACGGCTGTAGTGAGCGTGACACAGTCCACAGGCACACTAACACACCCTGTCATCTTCTGCTCCACTTTCACTTAGCAATTTACTGGTGAGATTTTTTTTCACGCTGTTTAACCCAGTTCTGAAATCTTAATTCAGATGAATCCTGTAAACTAGACCCTCTAGCCTATCCTGAAATGACTCACACTGACTGTGTGGTGGTGTGTCACGACACCTTATTTATAGGTCAAAGGTGCAAATCTGGTATAATTTCATATTCAATCCTCGAGGTGTTCAAACGTTCTATTTCCATCTGGAACACACAGCGGAACCATCGTGGTAGAACCTAAATGGTTAGACCCTTATGGTGGAACCTTCACGGCAGAAAGTGAAACCAGTATGGCCTCTCCTGTCTCCATCTGCTGTAGGAAACTGTCAGCTCTCATTTAAAACCGTCTGCTCAGACATCTTTGCTGCGTGTGACGTCTGGCTTCTACATGCCTGTGACAAAACCTGCCAGTCTCCCATATAGTTAGTCTAAGTACCGACTGGTAACTGGGCCCGTGTGCGCTGAGCTGTAAGTGAGCGTGCCTGCAATTAGCATGATTGAAATAATAACGCTAACAAGCTTTATGAGGGGACGTGGAGAGGGGCGAACATGCTAAGACGGGCTCGGCCTCCAAGGTGGTTTCCAGGCTCCCGCTACGACTGGAGCGTCCCGGATGACGAGGAGAACTGGGGGATAAAGAGCGGTTGGTTTTACGTCAGGAAGTCACGTGAAAATGACCGTGACGTGCATCAAGCACCCGTAAGGGAGTTGTTTATTTCCCCCTCGTTCCCATCGTACTTTAAGATTGTGCTGAGACGACGTGTTATACCGAGACAAATCAGTACCATTTAAATTCCTACATCGGACACCACTGTAGATACAACAAGACGAAGATCGATATTTTGTCCTCCGACGACGCCTTATATTCCCCGCAAAAGTAATTCTGTCGTCCGTATAGTTCAGCTGTTTGTCTTTAGGAATCCGAATCTAGGAATTAGCTTTCAACAAACTGGGCTACAAATGAGGCGTTAAGCATTGGTAATAGGAGAGGAGAAAGGTCATGACTGTGTTAATCTACTGTCTGGGGAGCAGAATCACGAGTCCAGAGAAGAAAGGAGGCGAGACTCCAAAAACAACCTCTACAAATGCTGCACATGAATAAACATTCATGCATAAACAGGCACTTAGATCCTAGTATTGATCATGTTACGTGTGCGCGGATTAATAGGAAATGATACGAAAAATCGGATTGAATTATGTGTGGTTTTGTTTATGTTTTTATTGGCAGCCTGTATTTCTGAGCAATTAACAGCATACTTTTCCAGACACAACAAAATAATTTTACATTGACGGCTCAAAAAGGTACAATTAAATCAATAATATAGAACTATTTTTGACAGATTTTTTACATTTGACCTATCTCATATTCTCATAAGACTTTTCCCCCCAACAACCACACAAAATCTTCACTATGTTTTTGTTTTTCTCAGAGAAAAGCTGTAGATATTAAGGGTTTACTATCTTTTCAACATCTCAAAATCAGCCTGCTAAAAACCTGATTAACAAGAGCTCAAACTTCAACAATCTCAAACAATAATAAAAAACAGAAAAAAATAATCCACACCAACAGCATTCAGATCTACACATACATTTCAACTTCCCTTTCTCTATCACCCTGTCTGTTGTGTGTGATGTGTGTGTGTGTGTGTGTGTGTGTGTGGTTGTCTGCGTGTGTGCGGCTCTAAAGAGAGTACGGCGTCCGAAGAGAGACAGAGCAGGGAGAGTTTTGACTGACAGGTCACGGGAGCATGGCTGTTGCAGCCCAGCCAGGCCCCTGACGCAGCCCAGCCAGGCCCCTGACTTAGCCCTGCCAGGCCCCTGACGCAGCTCTGCCAGGCCCCTGACGCAGCTCTGCCAGGCCCCTGACGCAACCCTGCCAGGCCCCTGACGCAGCTCTGCCAGGCCCCGCCAGCACCCTGGCGTTCCTGGCAAGCAGTGAAGCAGATGCAGCAGTCTGGGGCTCCTCATCGCAGCCAAATTCCAACTGCCGAGGTGGCTGAGGAAACAAAAGGAGCGCGTGGCACACGGGTGGATGTGAGGAGGAGGAGGCCAAAGGTCTCCTGTTTCTCAGACGTTCCTCCTCCTCCTCCTCCTCCTCCTCCTTCTCCTCCTCTCTGTTCTGGAGTTCTGCGTTAGATATTGTTTTGAAAATGAACTATGTGTTGAATGGCAGGCAGTGTAGATGGCAGTGTAGATGGCAGTGTAGATGGCAGTGTAGATGGGGATACCTGGATTTTATCGTTTGATTTTGATTGACTCGGTCGATCAGCTGCCGTTTTGGAGATTTGTGTTTTAACCAATGTTGTTCTTCTTTCTTTCCTTCTCCCCTTTCCATCCCTTTTTATCTCACCATACACATTACCTCTCCCTCCCCCTACCCCCAACTCTCCCCCACCTATCCCTCCACCTCACCTCTCCCCTACCCCCACCTCTCCTCTCCCTAACCTCTCCTCCTCACCTCTTGTCTCCACCTCTCCTCCATCCCAACTCTCCCTCCACCCCCTCACCTCTCATCTCCCCTCTCTCCTTCTCCCTCTCTCCCCTACCTCCTTCCTCCCCTCCCTCTCTCCTCCTCACCTCTCATCTCCCCTTCCTCTCTCCCCTACCTACCTCCCTCCTCCCCTCCCTTTCTCCTCCTCACCTCCCTCCCCCCCTCCCTCTCTCCTCCTCCCTCTCCCTCATGCTCCAGTGGCGTGGGTCTAGCCAGAGCTCACTATGAGAAGCAGCCGCCCTCCAACCTTCGCAAATCCAACTTCTTCCATTTCGTGCTGGCGCTGTACGACCGGCAGGGCCAGCCCGTGGAGATCGAGAGGACCTCTTACGTGGACTTTGTGGAGAAAGACAAAGTACAAGCAACATGCCAACACGCACGCACACAAAAACACTCTCACATACTGCACGCACATTCACACCCTGGCGCAAATATTACACTGATGATAGTCATTTATACACGGCATAGTCAAACAGTATTTGTTTATGCAGACACACATGTGAATCATTTTTGTAATCTTCTTTTCAAGTTGGAACTTATGATTAAACCTTAAAGGAATTCGTTGTCTTCATTGACACCGCACAGAGCTGGTGTGTATCCAACTCACACACACGCCTGCAGTTCCCACAGAGGCTGTTAGGAGGCAGCATAGAGCACACAGCAGAGGAGCATCAATCAATAGACATTTATCATTGTCATACGCACATATCAATCCATACACCATCCTGGTTTTGAACGGCCACTGATGGGAATACAAATAAGTCATATTTTAAATTGTTCATTTGATTGACATGAGTACAAACTTAGTAAACGCAAACAATCCAACAGTTTAACCGATTTACCGAATGCATGAAGTACGTACCCAGGTATGTTGGGATGCCTGAACATGTTCAGATGCAGGGCAGAGAGGACGGAGGGGGCTACGCTGCTGTTTCGGTGCTGTTTAACGCCGCGCTCTCGGCTCCGTTCTCCTGTGCTCCTCCGTCAGCACTCTGTAGTCCCGCTGTCAGATCTCTCTCCAGTCCTGCTGTCTCACCCATCCCTGTGCCAGATCTACCTCCAGCTCCCAGCGCCCTGCTCTGGGAGGGAGGGGGAGAGGGGGGGGGGTTAGGGGGTGTTTAGTAAAAGGTTACAGCCAACAGCCCCGCCCCATCCAGTCAGCGGGGACAGGGGCCAGCTGGCGCCGACGGGCTCTCCCCCCGTCCTCTCTTGCCCGTTCACCTCTGCCTCGACCTCCACAAGCCGCCGGGGACACGCGCCCGGCCTCCGCCCAACCCCAGGGCTCGCACCAGGACGCCACTGCAATCTTCGACCTGCCTGAGAGAGAAAGAGAGAGAGAGAGAGAGAGACAGAGAGAGAGACAGACAGACAGAGAGAGACAGAGAGAGACAGAGAGAGAGAGAGAGAGGGAGAGAGAGAGAGGGACAGAGAGAGAGAGAAGAATAGATGGAGAGAGAAAAAGAAAGAAAGGACATATAGACAGACAGAGAGAGAGAGACAGAGAGACGTTGGGAGGAGACAGACTGAAAGAGAGGGACACAGAGAGAGAGACTGGAAGAGAGACAGAGAGAGAGTGAGACAGACTGAAAGAGAAAGACAGAGAGAGACAGAGAGACATAGGGAGAGAGACAGAGAGAGAGAGAGAGAGAGAGAGAGTGAGTGAGAGAGAGAGAGAAAGAGAGAGAGAGAGACTGAAAGAGAGACATAGAGAGAGAGTGGTGGCAGGTTCCAGTGCTGGCTGGTTAGTGAGTGACACCACATCAGTGAGAGTCTTGGCCCGGTCACCAGGCACCTGAGGCACTGAAACAGCCACTCACTCCTAAACCCTGTAACCAGGGGAACCCTGTAACCAGGGGGAACCCTGTAGCTCAGGGGAACCCTGTAGCTGGGAGACACAAACACACTGTAACTATGCCAAACCCTGTAACCAGGAGGAACCGTGTAACTAAGGGGACTCCCAAACACACGGGTACCCAAAAGAGACTTATTGAAAGGTAGTGACCCATTAACTAGTACATACTTTAAAATATCAAATTTATATATTTTGGTTAGATACAGCCTGTGTATATTTTAAGACGTGTGTAGAACGTCATTTGATTTTAATGAGTTTAGAGCAGGTGTGAGTTTAGTGATCAGGGTTGGGCCCGAGTGCTGGCAGCTGGAGGTAAACATGTTTATGGAGATTAGAGGGCAGATTGAAATACAGCGTCACAGCATGGGTCTGCGGGGGTCTGCGGAGACTCTGGAAACACCATAGATTTACTATTTCATAAAGGCAAACCCAAATCAGAGTTGGGATTTTCCGAGTTCATGGAAAAAAGATTGTTCTCCAAATTCATATTTCCTTAGCAATTACACCCCCACCAAACAGCACAGAATATATTTTATATATTCACTTGCCAGATCTGTCATTTAAGATTACAGTCAAGCTGCCTTTACTTTACGCCAAAAATACAATACCTCCTAAAATGAAAGTAGTAAATTGCTTATTATGGGATAGATCCAGGATCCTGCTGTTTTTTCATTCAGCGTTAATCTGAATACCGGTATTTCCCACGGCGCTTGAGTTCCGATCAAGATTACGGCCAGGGTGTTCCAACATCTGCTTGGATTAAGACTCCGATGTTGATAGGGTGGATTGAGACAGATGATTCTGAGATTACGAACTGCTCACTTGAGTATTCTACAACCTTGGCTGACGTTTCATTATCATGTAATCCCTGTCTGGGCACGAAGAGAGGGTATGCTTTAAATGTCGTTTTCTTTATGTGTTTTTCTATGTTTTCTGTTTCAGGAATACAACGGAGAAAAGACCAACAATGGAATTCACTACAGGCTACAATTACTCTACAGTAACGGTGAGAACACGTTACTTAGTAGAAACAGAATATATTTACGTGAATTTGTTGCTATTGAAACCTTTTGCGCAAAAACATGGGATATACGAGATACAAATATATTTTAAATTGTTTCCTAAGACTTTCTGAGTTATTCTGTAGTCTCTATGGGGTTGAAAGCTTTATAAAGTTTAAGTGAGAAATGTATTAAACGGTATTAAACGGAAGTACGCTAGTTTTTTTAAAAGTAGGATCTGATAATCCTTAGGACATCTGGAATGACAGGACTCCCAAATCCCACACATACTGCTGACCGTCAGAGAATAGTTCTTACAGCAGACGTGGGCATTAAAACACACAACTTGGCCACGAAACGTGATTTTTAAACTCATTTAGAAGTTAGCGAAAGCAACGAGAATCTGGCAACTATCACTGACGTCTCCAATTAACAGGTGTTTCCTTCCCTCCGCTGTCCTGCCATGTTGGTTTGACAATTATCCTCCATGGCGGCGCGGCTAATAAAAGACAAGCAATCGTGATTGATATTTAATTTGTCCGTGAATTGCGAACTCCTTGTTTTCCTTGAGGAGAACAGTCAGTGCGACGGGAGAGCTGAGTGTACGCGGCCGTTTAAACCGGGTACGACATAAATAATACAAAAACTCCAGAGCGTGTTTCTGTTTGTTTTTGCTGAAGGGGGTTAGTATCGCTTGGTGTAGCCTTCATGACGAGCGCTACAGATGAAAAACACCATAAATACACTATAGGGACGCACGTAATAACATCATTCATTTAGAATAATATTTCTGCGTGTGAAATAGGAGTTCAATGAATGTCACTATTGTTATCACACAATAAAAAAATAAACGAATGAATTATTTAATAAGGCTACAGTAAAGCTATATCTATTAAAATTAATTCACGGAGATATGATTGTACAGATTTAACCATGGAACTACTGTATATTGTATGTCTTGCTCTGATAGCCATGGCTAGACTGTCTCTGCTAAGCAATGCTAGGAGGCTATGCTGGATCTAATTGTGTTTCTGCTGTGTTCCGCAGGGATCAGGACAGAACAGGACCTTTACGTACGGTTAATAGACTCCATGACAAAACAGGTAACTAACTACACCTTATCTTGTGTCACACGCTCTCAACTCGATCTATGTCCTTATCTCACCCCCCCCCCGCCCCCCCCCCCCCCCCCGCCCCTTCTCCTTAAGGGCAGTTAGAAACGTCGCTGAGCTCAAGACAAGCAAAGCTTCACCATTTTCAGTTGAACCCGGGGGCCTTATCCTAGTTCATAATCTATTTACTGTCCCTCCCGGCTGATCACCATGTGAATGTGACCGCCCCCCTCCCTGTGGCCCCGCCCCCTCGCGGCGGTCCCGCCCCCTCGCCGTGGCTCCGTGTCAGGCTGTCACTGGTCGATGTGGCAACCAGGTCCTCGACACAGCGCCAGCCACGGAGACCGATCGATACCCCTTAATGTGCTGCAGCCACGGCAACCTGGAGACAATAATCCTGACAACAACATGGGGGGTCGGGGAAGGAGTGGGAGAGTGAGGGGGAAGATTGGACGGGGGTCGGGCGAGTGGGGAGTGCGGGCGATCGAGGGGAGGAGAGGGAGGCATGGGGGTAGGGAGGCGGGAGGAAGGGAGGTGGGATAAGGCTGTCTCTCCCTGCCAGGTCAAAAAACCTTCCCACCCTCCTTAGTGATTCCTCCAGCCTCCAGTCTATCCCCCTCAGTCCTCCTCCAGCTCCCTTCCTCTCCAAGCTTTAGCCTCCAGCTTCAGACACTTTGTTGGGTCGACCTCACCTCACGTCAGACTAGTAGTTG